>CM069134.1:34133325-35333325 GCA_035221665.1 Okamejei kenojei
TTCCCCTGAAATACATTTTTTTTACACAATCAGCGCAACCTATCCATCAAGCGGAAGTCACGAAATGAGCAGGACTTTTGGACTAAACACAGTCGGACCTAATAAAGCATTTATTCCTTCCAAACATAATCGGACCTAATAAAGCATTTATTCCTTCCAAACACAATCTGATCTAATAAAGCATTTATTCCTTCCAAACACAATCGGACCAAATAAAGCATTTATTCCTTCCAAACACAGTCAGACCTAACAAAGCCTTGCAGTTTCAAGAACAGGCAGGGCAGCAGGCTAAACAACTCATGGTATTTTCATTTCATTTCATTTCATTTCCAATTAAGCATTGCAAATCCAAGCACAAGCAGGGCAGCTGGCCAAACAACTCATGGCATTGTCATTAAGGGCTAACAAATAATTTATTGCAAGTACATTGCAGACTCACAGTTCAGTTGATTCACAGCTTAGAATGACAGTCGTGGCCTCGCCCTAGTGATCTTGCAGAGATCTAAACTAAACTAAACTACACATAGATGGTGCTCATACATATGTGGAATGAGTGACCATTAAAAGAAGTTGAGTTAGCTACGGTAACAACATTTAGAAGATTTAGCACAAGTATGCGGATCGGAAAGGTTCAGAGGGATACAGATCAAATCCAAGCAAATGGGACTAGTTTAAAGTCATGGAGTCATAGTCATAAAGCACAGAAACAGTCCCTTCGGCCCAACTTGCCCATGCCGACTAAACAACCCTCCCTACAGTAGCCCAACCTGCCCACATTTGGCCAACATCCCTCTAAACCTTTCCTATGTATTTACTTGCCCAGCTTACATGGAGCATCTTGATCAGCATGGATATGTTGGGCCAAAGGGCCTGTTTCTCTGCTTGATGACTCATTCAGAGGTGCTTTAAATCTATGGAAGGCTTCATATTTCCTGGAAGATAGACACAAAATCAGCGGGTCAGGCAGCATCTCTGGAGAAAAAGGATAGGTGAGGTTTCGGGTCGAGACCCTTCTTCAGACATTTCCTTCACTTTCAACAGCTTTTTTGAAAAGTAGACTTCTATTGTATGCCTTTTTTTTGCCTCAAGAATATTTCAGCACTCAAGAATATTTGCAGTAACATGAAAAATGGTTATTAGAACCTTATGTTCCCAGGAGATAGGCAGCAGAATGTAGCGATGATGAGGAGCTTATATAATTTTTAATGATTGAGTCCAGCACCTAACTTGCAACAATTGGAATGCCACAGGCTATTGCCTAATTAGGTAATAGTTTCTTGAAATGGTTCGTTCAGCCAGCACCTCATAATAACTAACTGTTTCATTAGGCACCGACATTACGCAGGCAAGCTTTTCTAGGCTGTGGGTATTAGTTCTTTTCACTCCAGGCTGTGCGCATTTTGTTGCTCATAGTACCAATGATTGGGCAGGTCTCGTGGGTCATTGAGTCAGATTACTTCCAAGACGTATTGAATCTTGCAAAAGAGAAGATGTTTAGAGCAGCTGGTAGAGCTGCTGCCTCGCAGCTCCAGGGATGGTGGGTGTATGGAACGAGGTGTCGGAGGAGGTAGTTGAGGCAGGTTATATCATGACGATGAAGAGACCTTTGGACAGGTGCATGGATGGGACAGGGTTAGAGGATTATGGGCCAAGCACAGGTCGATGGGACAAGTGTAGATTGGTCAGTGTGGGCAAGTTGGGCCAAAGGGCCTGCTTCCCACACTGTATAACTCACACTGTAAGGACTCTATTCCTTGAAGTGCAGGACGATGAGGGGTGATCATATAGAGTTGTGCAAGATCCTGAGAGGAATAGATCAAGTGTACACACTGATTCTCTTTCCCAGACTTGGGGAAACGAGAACCAGAGGACACAGGTTTAAGGTGAAGGGGGAAAGATTTAATAGTAACCTATGGCATAGTTTTTTTGTATGGAACAAGCTGCGAGAGGAGGTAGTTGAGGCAGGTACTATTGCAACATATAAAAGACATTGGGACAGCTACATGGATAGGATAGGTTCCGAGGGATATGGGCTAAGCGCAGGCAGGTGGGACTAGTGTAGATGGGACATGTTGGTCGGCGTGGGCATGTTGGGCTGAAAGGCCTTTTTCCACACTGTGTGACTCTATGACTATGGATCTGCAGGGAATGGAGCAGTATGGATCATGTGCAGGGAGATGAGATTAGTTATCTTGGAATCACATTGGGAACAGACATTGTGGACTGAAAGGCCTCTTCCAATGCTATACAGTTCAATGTTCCACGTTCTGTAAACTTCTGGCTTCGACTTTACATCCAACTGCCATTGACTGCCCCATCGTGCTAGTGTTAGTGTTAGTGTTGCTGCCTCACAGGGCCAGAGACCAGGGTTCGATCCTGACGAGGGGGGATATTGTACGGAGATTGTATGTTCTCCCCGTGGCCTGCGTGATTTTTCACCAGGATCTCCGATTACCTCCCACTCTCCAAAGACGTACAGGTTTCTAGGTTAATTGGCTTGGTTTAATTGTAAATTGTCCCTAGTGTGTGTAGGATAATGTTAATGTGCGGGGATCGCAGATCGGTGTGGACTCACTGGGCTGAAGGGCCTGTTTCCGTGCTGTATCTCTAAACTAAACTAAAAAAAAAATCAAAGGAAATAGTTTTGTTCCTGCTCTATCTAATCCTTTAATCACGTTAGTCACCATAATTAGACCTGCCTTTACTTGAAGGATATGATCACAGTCTATACAACCGGTATTTGGTTGTTTCAGGTTATGGTGGCCCTATGATGAGCCCATCTCCAGGGAAATCTCAAAAATCTATGCTTCAGGAAGTGGCCATTCACCCTATCATGTCCGTACTTGCCACAGATCAACAATGGGTTTATCATACATTGATAGACACAAAATACTGGAGTAACTCAGCGGGTCAGGCAGCATCTCCGGAGAAAAGGAATGGGTGACGTTTCGGGTCGGGACCCTTCAAATATCATCAAGGAACCCCAGCCTGGCCACGCACTCATCTCACTGCTACAATGAGGAAAAAGGTGCAGGAGCATGAGAACCATTACTTCCAGATTCAAGAATGGCGTGGTCTCATCTACCACAGGCTCTTGAACCACTCTGCACACCCCAAACCACAACCCTACCTCAGCTCCAAACCACAAGGGATTTTGCATGTACTTCTGTTTGTACAATTAGAATCTGGTTATCTAGTATAACTAATAATTTATTAGAGTGATATAATTATACAGCATAAAAACAGGCCCTCGGGCCCAACTTGCCCACACCAGCCAACATGTCCCAGCTACACTATTCCACCTGCCCTCTAAACGTGTCCTATCCATGTACCTTTCAAATTATATTATGCAATTATTGTTTATTACATATTTATTTGCTATGTTATTGTATTTATGTGCCAGTAAAGCTGCAGCAAGATAGAATTTCATCGTTCTACTCCCATTGTATATGACAATTAAACACCCGTTGACTCTTGACTATTGCCATTGGGTGTAACCTCCACTGGAAAGACTGCCATAGAATAATACAGCACAGCATGAAGCCCTTCGGCCCAAATCGTCCATGCCGATCAAAATACCGTATCAAAGCTAGTCCCATTTGTTGCATTTGGCCCATGTCCCTCTGAACCCTTCCTATCTATGTACCTGTTCAAATCTTTTAAATGTTGTTATAGTACCTGCCTCAACTACCTCCTCTGGCAGCTCGTGCCATAAACCCACCTCCAAGAAGATGGCTCCTCAACAATATCTCAGGGGCCTTTAGGCCTTGGACTTCCAACAAACACCCACTTTCCTCGGCGTATACTCGGCGTAAAGGGACGGCGTAAAGCTGGACAGGTCGCTTACATTCCGTCAACACCTGGCTGGTCTCCGCAACAAGGTCATGGCACGTAGCGACCTCATCCGAAGCCTGGCAGGAACAAGTTGGGGAGCCAGTCCATCAACTCTTTGCACCTCTGCCTTAGCTCTTGTGTATGCCCCAGCTGAGTACTGCGCACCCGTATGGAGTAGAAGTAGACATACTAGCCTGGTTGACACGAGCCTGAACAGCACCTTGCGAACCACCATTGGGTGCCTTCAACCTACTCCAGTCGAGCGGCTCCCTATATTTGCAGGCATTCCGCCTGCAGCGATCTGAAGGCAAGTAGTAACTCTGGCACTATCTCGTCGTGCCATGGACCCAGATCACCTCCTCCACTGTGACTGACCACAAAGTTCCGTCACCCCTTTGCTCCACATGAAAAACAACTCCTAGCATCCATCCAGCCAACTGAGACAAAAGCACACTGGATAGCCACCGTGATAGCCACCGTGGTCACAGGAGTGGAAGGCAACCTCGTCTCCATTGCACAGCTACATCACTTCACCAGATAAAAGCTGTCCATGGTCTGACCTCCCCAGAGGAGCATGGGTGAAGCTCAACAGACTTCGTACTGGAGTTGGGCGTTTCAATGCCAGCATGTGGAGATGGGGACTCCACCAGAGCCCAGCCTGTGAATGTGGAGCAGAACAACAGACAGCCAACCATGTCATCTCTGGGTGCCCGCTCTACCACCCACCAAATGGAGCTCAGGGCCTGGCAGACATTGACGCCGAGACAACAACCTGGCTGCTCAACACCTCGCAATCTAACTATTCCTTTGGGAGGAAGAAGAGGATGAAGAAGGAGAAGGAGAAGGAGGAGAAGGAGAAGGAGAAGGAAAGGATCAAGGACAAGGAAAGGACAAGAAAGGACAAGGACAAGGACAAGGACAAGGACAAGGACAAGGAGGACAAGGACAAGGACAAGGACAAGGACAAGGACAAGGACAAGACAAGGACAAGGACAAGGACAAGGACAAGGACAAGAAAGGAGGAAGGGAAGAGGAAGAAGGAAGAAGAAGAAGAAGAGGAAGAGGAGAAGGGAAGAGGGAAGAAGGGGAAGGAAGGGAAGAAGAGGAAGAAGAAGAGGAAGAAGAGGAAGAAGAGGAAGAGGAAGAGGAAGAGGAAGAGGAAGAGGAAGAGGAAGAGGAAGAGGAAGAGGAAGAGGAAGAGGAAGAGGAAGAGGAAGAAGAAGGCGGCGGCACAGGCATCGGAGATTGTCAGGTTCCTGATTAATGAAGGGCCTGTCCCACTAACATGACTTTACAGCGACTGTCTTCAACCTTCAAGCGCGAGGGCACTCGCCTGAAAAACCTCGAGCTGAATCGGCCGTCAGCGATGAAACCGCGAGCTGGATCGACCATCTACACACACAAACACCTCGCAAAGGCGGGGGCCGTGGAAATCGGGGGAGCACTGTCTGAAATTCACACCCACGATGAACAGGAAGGTAAAAGATGTATGGTAAGTCCTTTAGAGAGCATGGGGGGGGGGGGGGCGGAGAGAGGGGGAGAGAGGGGGAGAGAGAGGGAGAGAAGGGTAGTGCAGCCATCTTTTACCTTCCTGTTCATCGCGGGTGTGAATTTCAGACAGCGCTCCCCCGCTTTCCCTGGTCCCCGCCTTTGCGATGTGTTTGTGTATGTGCGTGTGCGGTCGGTCGATCCAGCTCGCGGTTTCATCGCTGACGGACGATCCAGCTCGAGGTTTTTCAGGTTGAAGGTCGAAGACAACGCTGTAAAGTCGCGTCTGTGGGACAGGACCTTTAGGGGAGAGAAGGGGGGGAGAAGGAATGCAGACACTTTTAAGAAGCCAGACAATTTGTAATAAGGTTTAGCGGGCATTTTACCTACCGGTCAGTTTTCCTTGGTCCTGAAAATTCCGATGAGCCAATTATGATGACCGGTCAGCGAAGGAAATTGCTCATGGCTGCCCGCGACTGCCGGTAACTAAATAGTGGCCCCACTCAAAAGTACCATGCCGACCAATTTTTACTCGCGGAAAATTTTTCAACGTGCTGAAAATGTTTCCTCGACCAAACTGAGGCCGCGGGTATGCAGGAACATCCCTCGAGCATGAAGGAGAGTTCCAGCAACCTCATAGGACCTCCTAGGGCCACGTGTCGACTATGCTGCGAGTTTGCGACGAACGCAAACTCTTCTAAACTCGCAGATTAGGTCGCCACAGTGGGACAGCCCCTTAAGGGTGTCAAAGGTTACAGAGAGAAGGCAGGAGAATGGAGTTGAGAGGGAATGATAGATCAGCCATGGAAAAGTAGACTCGATGGGCCGAATGGCCTAATTCTGCTCCGATGAATAAATGTTGGTGTTGCCAATGTGGCCCAGATTTATCAGAAAAGACCATTCAGCCCAACTGGTCTCTGCTAGTGGACATACTCTAAGTGAGTTCCGGCCTTTTCCTACCTCCAGTTCCACTTCCCCCCCACCACCACTTGTACTTTCAGTCTGAAGAAGGGTTCTGCCCCAAAACGCCTTCCATCCTGGTTTTATCCAGAGATGCTACCTAACCCGCTGAGTTACAGCAGCATTTTGTGTCTATTTTCGGTGTAACCCAGCATCCGCAGTTCCTTCCGACACTGCGCTGTACTCCAGCACTGTGTGTCTATATCTAAATGCGCTGCTCCAACATCCTATGGGAAAGCAATATAACGGCTCTGGTCTTTCACTTTGCACAGCTATACTCTTCATAATTGCTATTTGAGAAGAACAATTACCAAACCCTACGATTGAAAATGCAATCTTTTGCAAATAGCCCAGTTCTGAAGCAAGGTTAACAATTTTTTTTTCTTCAGCAAACACAACAGCATTCGGCAATCTATCGTCAATTTACAAAATTGCTCTTCCAGAAGCTACAGATGAGCTCCCTTGTTACACAACTGTACTGCAGTAATTCCCTTTGCTCTCTCTGACTCAAACCAGTCACCTGATAGGTGATGCAGGGTGCTCTTTGACAGTGTAACGCTGGCTGAATATTATGTGACAGTTGGAACAGTGAGGAAAATGTAAAGCAGGATTATTACATCCTCCACAAGCCTCTTAAACCTGACTCTAATCATCAGCGCAGGTTTGCAGGTCTTAAGCAAAGCGGATTCATAGAAATATATCGTCGAGCATAATTAAAACACGGGGGTGATCTGCCGTTATTAGAGAGTGAGGAGCTATTTATAGAACAATAAAAATTCATGGCTCACTATTAGGCCATTCAGCCCATCATGTCTGTGCTGGGTTGGGCAGAAAATGAAGTTTAAGTAGATAGGTACATAGCTTTTGGTACGTTGGCCTTCATCAGTCAGAGTAATGACTATATTCTCTCTAACTTCAAGTAATCCTTGCTTTCCCTCTCTCTCTTTCCCTCCCCACCCTAATTCTCTGACTAGTTTCACTGTCCTCCAGATTAATTTTACTGTTTGTTTGCCTTGCTGTGGCCTTCCCCTCAACCAACAATAATTAACCATTCTACATTTTCTTGATCATCGTCTGCTTCGATCTGATGTTTTCACACCTTACACTCTCTATGTACCCTTCCATATCTCCAATTTCCCTCTCCCCTAGCTCTCAGTGCGAGCAAGGGTTTCGACCTGATACGTCACATATCCCTTCTCTCCAGAGACGCTGCCAATCCTGCTGAGTTACTCCAACGTTCTGTGTCTATCTTCGGTGTAAACCAGCATCTGCAATTCTTTCACACACAGAGAAGTTGGGAGGTCATGCTATAGCTGTACAGGACATTAGTGAGGCCACGTTTACAGTGTTCTGTTCGGTTTTGGTCACCCTGTTATAGGATAGATGTTGATAAGCTGAAAAGGGTGCAGAGAAGATTGACAAGGATGTTGCCAGGACTTCAGGGCTTGAGCTATAGAGCGAGGTTGAACCGGCTAGGACCTTATTCCTTGGAGTGCTGGAGGATGAGGGGATATCTTATAGATGTGTATAAGATCATGAAAGGATTTGATAGGGTAAATGCACAGTCTTTTACCGATAGTGGAATCAAGAACCAGAGGACATGGGTTTAAGATGAGGGGGATATTTTTTAATAGGAACCTGAGGAACAGCTTAGTGACACAAAGGGTGGTGGGTATGTGGAATGAGGAGGAGGTAGTTGAGACAGATACTATAACAACATTTAAAAGACACGAATACAGAAAAATTAATATCTCATATCTACAATATCCTTTTAGACAGTGAGGCACCACCGACGGAATTATATAGGCAAACATGAGAAAATGAACTAGGCCAACCAATAATGAAAGATATTTGGGAGGAAAGCTTACAACATATACACCAATGCTCGTTAAATGCCAGACAATCTTTAATACAATTTAAAGTATTACATAGGTTACATTACTCAAAAACGAAATTAAATAGAATCTTCCCACATCTATCTGCGAAAAATGTCAGCATTTA
This sequence comes from Okamejei kenojei, assembly GCA_035221665.1. Lineage (NCBI taxonomy): Eukaryota > Metazoa > Chordata > Chondrichthyes > Rajiformes > Rajidae > Okamejei > Okamejei kenojei. Next base: position 34,141,609 of record CM069134.1, read on the forward strand.
GAGGCTAACAACACACACATTTGAAAATTGTATAAAAGATAAAAACCATGGAAATGTTTACGATAATTGCGGAAGTTGTCAACACCCAATTGGATCCCGACTCAAAACTAATAATACTAGGAATATCAGAACAAAGTCTAACACTTACTACAAGCCAAATAAACTTTATCGACTATAATATCTGGGAAAAAATTAATATTAAAATATTGGAAAGGTCCATTCACCCCCACAATTAAAATGTGGATTATGGTAAAGTCGAATGGAGACCCTACATTTGGAAAGAATTAGACTTGCCTTAATGGACAAACACGAACTCTTTGTCAGAATATGGTCTCCATTTATTGACTACTTGAGGGGGTAGATTGGTTCAGCACGGGAACCTGACTGAAGCTCGAACTCAGGATTAGATGAAAAGTTATACTTTATAATTTAAGAACCTATCTCCAATGTTGTATTATTTGTAAATTATTCCATTCTTCTTTATCATGCTTTTTTTCTTCTCTTTCTTTATTATTTTCTATCTATAAAAGAAAAAATATATACATAGAAGCAGAGTCATTAAATAATTGATAATATTGATAATGTTAGCAATGTATGACTGTCATACATGAAATGGCCTTATTATGTATTTGCTTCTAATAAAAAAATACTCAAAAAAAAAAAAAAATTGCCGGTTCGGCAAAACATATTTTTTAAGTCAATTTATCTATATTACTAAAAGTAAGATCTTGACCACTTCCTGTTTTTCTGTTTTGTGATTTTAGAAAAAACGCTGCCACTTACAGCTGTGATTTTTGACCATCTTACACCCCTCCCTTGTGCGGGACAAGAGGATTTTTCCCATCAATGAAAAATTGAAGTTTTAATGTTTAAAAAATGTAGAGATTCTCTCTGCTGCCCCTGCTGGTGGGAGGGGGGAGGGACTATAAAACCCAGAAGTGTTGTGCCTCACTCAGTCTCTGCAAGATGGAGGAAGTGAGAGGTTCAGGTCTCTCTGAGCTGTGAATAATACTGAACACGTCTACTCAACTGTGAGTGCCCTTAATGTGGTTTGGAAATGAAATGTGGTTGCTTTGAACTGCTGCAGTGCAAATGGTTGTTGGTGGGGTTGCTTTGAACTGCTGCACTGCAAATGGCTGTTGGTGGGGAGAGGTTGCTTTCAACTGCTGCACTGCAAATGGCTGTTGGTGGGTGGGGGGTGGTTTGAACTGCTGCAATACAAATGGATGTTAGTGGGGGGGGTTGCCTTGAAGTGCTGCACTGCAAATGGTTGTTGGTGGAAACTTGACAACTTCCTGTTTGCACTGTATATTGATTTTGGATAAAACGCTACCACTTACGGCTCTGATTTTTGGCCATCTTACTCAGTCCCCCTCCACTCATCAGGTCCAGAAGACTCTTCCCATCAATGAAAAATAAAAGTGTTATTAGTGTATAAAAAAATGTTGAGACTCTCTCTCCTGTCAATCACGCCATGAAGGCCACGCCCCTTCCGATGGGAGGGGGGAGCGATTATAAAACCCGGAAGTGTGGGTGTGGCTCAGTCTCTGCAAGATGGGGGAGGGAGAGGTCCCGACTGTCTGAGCTATGAATCAACTGAACACACTGAATGTCTACTGCACTATGAGTGTGTTTTTTATGTGGTGTTTTGTGTGGTTTTATGGTGGTTTCGCCCTGCATGAAATGGTATGACACTGCACTTGAAATTGGTGGCCTTTCACCCTGCTTGAAATGGTATGAAACTTCACTTCTATTTGGTTGTCTTGCACCCTACTTGAAGTGGTATGAAACTGCACTTGAATTTGGTGTCCTTGGACCCTGCTTGAACTGGCATGAAACACCACTAGCATTTGGTGGCCTTGCACCCTGCTTGAAGTGGCATGAAACTGCACTTGAATTTGGTGGCCTTGCACCCTGCTTGAAGTGGTAGGAAACTGCACGAATTTGGTGGCCTTGCACCCTGCTTGAAGTGGTAGGAAACTGCGTCTGAATTTGGTGGCCTTGCACCCTGCCTGAACTGGTAAGAAACGGCACTTGAACTTGGTGGCCTTACACCCTGCTTGAAATGGTCGGAAACCGCATTTGAATTTGGTGGCCTTGCACCCTGCTTGAAATGCAATTTCAAAGAATAGCCGTGAGTGAGCTGCCAGCACATCAGGCTTGAGTGACTGAGCTGCCACCCCAAGAATCCATTTGGCCCACAATGTCCATACTAGCCCCCTGGAAACCAGTCCCTTCAGCCCACAATACCCATACTAGCGCTCCAGGAAGCCCTCCCCCCCCCACTGGCCACCAATATTGGAATTGGTGGAGAGGTGGAATATTGCGTTGGGGGATCCGCCCTCCCGTGTGAACATGGAACCCAACGGATCCCACTTAGTCTAGTTCAGAATAAAATTTGTATACAAAACAAGGACTGTGGAAAACTATTTGAGGCTGTTCATACATTAATCAGCGTTATATTTGGTAGTGTTCACAAAAACCATGATTATCACTGGCAGGTAGGCACAAAAAGCTGGAGTAACTCAGCGGGACAGGCAGCATCTCTGGAGAGAAGGAACGGGTGACATTTCGGGTCGAGACCCTTCTACAGACTCGACCCGAATTGTCACCCATTCCTCCTCTCCAGAGATGCTGTCTGACCCGCTGAGTTACTCCACCTTTTTATGTCAATAGACAATAGGTGCAGGAGTAGGCCATTCGGCCCTTCGAGCCAGCACCGCCATTCAATGTGATCATGGCTGATCATGTCTATCTTCGGTTTCAACCAGCATTTGCAGTTCCTTCTTACACAAGAACATAGAAGGATTAGATTCATGTAATCTGCGTAGAGGTTTCAGCATGAGTCCATAATACTGCTGCTATAATCAAATGCTCTAATAACAGTCTGTTGCCCTGATAAATGGTACTGGGAAAATATGAAATTCACTAACAATAAGCCCAGACAGAACAGAAATGAAAGCATGAAATAATAAATGTTCTTGCTATGAAGTAAACACAAGCATTGTGTGTTCTGCATAATTTCATTATTTTATCTGTAGTTTAAAAAGTTTGAAGTTGCTTACTTTGTTGAAAGTGGTAGAGTTTTTGCAATAAACCGGAGATTGTCATGAGCAATTTAACCTAAATTCACTTCACTGGTGGAGGTTTTCTGTAGCCTTGTTGTGGTAACTGAGTGAGAGTCATAGTCATGGAGTCAAACAGCACGAAAACAGGCCTTTCGGCCCATGCCGATCAAGATGCCCCATCTATGCTAGTCCCATTTGGCCACATTTGGCCCATATCCTTCTAAACTCTACTTTAGACTTCACACTATATACAGCGCGGAAACAGGCACTTTGTCCCACCGACCAGCGATCACCCCATACACTAGCACTACCCTACACACTAGGAACAATTTATCATTCACAGAAGCCAATTAATCTACAAACCTGTTCATCTTTAGAGTGTGGGATGAAACTGGAGCACTCGGTGGAAACGCACACGGACACAGGGAGAATGTGTGGATTTGTAGGTTAATTGGTCTATATAAATTTCCGCCAGTGTGTAGGGAGTGGATGAAAAAGTGGGTTTGAAGTATTGAGAACGGGTGATCGATGGTCGGTGTGGTCTCGGTGGGCTGAATTGCCTGTTTCCATGCTGCATCTTTCAATCAATTCAATCAATTTGAATGCAAACACATCCATTGAGTCTGAAGAAGGGTCTCGGCCCCAAATGTCACCCATTCCTTCTCTCCAGAAATGCTGCCAGTCCCGCTGAGTTACTCCAGCATTTTGTGTCTACCTTCGGTTTAAACCAGCATTTGCAGTCCCTTCCTACACATTGTGTTGTGGATGTCTCTGTGAAACACAATGGGTAGAGAAGATTAGGGAAGCATGCAAATCTACAGACAATACAGTAAATAATATTAATTAGCCAGTTCCAAAACATTGTTGCTGACACAGTTTATTTCTGATTTCATTGAAATAATCAGGATATACAAGCCAGCTGTGTAGCGGACAAATGCACATAATCCCTACCACGTCAAAAACTATGGCAGATTAGGATTAAAAATAGCTTTGTACTTGCAATCAAAAAACTGTGTCAAACACTCACGCATTGGGATATGTCGTGCTCTACACATTTTTATAATGGTAGTGCTTTCCACCAAGCGATCTTTACAGGGTGAATATGTAGAGGGTTTTTCCTCACGAGGAAAAATCTGGAGCATCTTTTAAAAATAAACGATCGCCCAGTTAAAACGGCAATGAGGAAAAAAAAAATCCCTCAAAGTTGTGAATCTTTGCAATTTTCATCTGTAGAACCAAATGGAAAGGCAATGCGAAGTAGGTGTTCGATGTAACGGGCGATTTATTAAAACGGATGCGCCCCAGGAGACCACTCAAAGCTGATCTCCTGAGCAAGACTTTGGTGCAGCTTTCACCTTCTCAGGTGACAAGATTACACAGACTCTTGATTAACAGTAAAGGGCTTGTCCCACTGTATGAGGTAATTCAAGAATTCTCCAGAGTTCTCCCCGGATTCGAGCTCGTGTAATGTATGTAGCGGGTACGTAGGGGCTCGTACGAGGATAATGTAATGCCCTGTCCCACTTAAAGGAAACCTGAACGGAAACCTCTGGTGACCTGGCGCCCCACCCAAGGTTTCCGTGAGGATCCCGGAGGTTTTGGTCACTCTCCCTAATAGTTGAAAGTGGTTTCCGCGTAGTTGAGGCTTCTTCTATGTTCCTGCGATTATTTCAACAAATTCAAAACCGGCCTCGACTAAAAATAGGTTGCCGTTTGGTCGAAGCCAGTGGAGTGGAGTCAAGGCTTTCCAGGCGAGTGACCAAAACCTCTGGCGACTCATGGAAACCTTGGGTGGGGTGCAAGGTCACCAGAGGTTTCCGTTCTGGTTTCCTAAGTGGGACAGGGGCTTAACAATTTTTTTCATCACAAGTATTTTTTTACTCGTGGACATTTTTCACAGTGTTGAAAAAGGTTTACCGGATTTCCCGCGTACCTACCGTTACTCGTACAAGCCGCTACGTGACATCCACGAGCTCCTACGTACCCGCTACGTAAATTACACGAGCTCGAATCATGGGAGAACTCGGGAGAACTCTTGAATTACCTCGTACAGTGGACAGACCCTTAAGACTAGGTTTGTATACAGATTGGAGGTTACAGAAATACTTACTTAATAAGGTAACAAATAAGGTAGCTCTTGATTTCAGAATAAAATGATTATCTACTAGTCTGACCAAGTCGATAATAACTCCCGGTAGCATTAACATTCCACATCCGTAGATTTAATTTTCTGTTACAATGATGGGTGCACACTACAACATAATCAATGAAGATTATGTCTATATCGCCACACATAGGCTTTGTCTGCGGTTCCCTGTCACCACATTAGCCCAATCCACAACCCCATTTACCAGTTAGTAGCCCTCACTATTCTTGTCCCCATAACATCTTTCACAAATGATAATGGAAGCAGAGACTTTAACTAATTTTGAGACAAATTAATTTTTAATAAGCAATGGAGTGAGAGGTTAGTTATAGTTAGCCAATTAACCAGCACAGAAACAGATCCCATCGGCCCAATTCGTCCGTGATGTCCAAGATCCCCCAATCTAAGCGGCAAGTGATCTACAATATGAAGTTAAACCAGGGCAGAACATACACAGTGAATAACGGCCATGGGAAGTGTTGTAACACAGAGAGACCGAGGGGTACAAGTACATAGTTCCCTGACAGCAGTGAAATAGGGTTAAAAACGATACGTGGCAAACTTGCCTTTATCGGTCAGGGCGTTGAGTGCAATTGAGCATTTGCTCAAGATTCCAATATCTGCAGTCTCTTGCATCTCCATTAAGGACAAGCATTGGAAAGTCATGTTACAGCTATCAAAGACATTGCTGAGACCACACGGAGTACTACAGTATTTGCAGTTTTGATCACTGTACTATAGGAAGGTGTCATTAAGTTGCAGAGTTGCTGCCGTACAATGCCAGAGACCCGTGTTTGATCCTGACTGCGGGAGCTGTCTTTGTGGTGTCTGTACGTTTTCCTGGCGACTGCATGGGTTTCCCCCTGCTCCAGTTTCCTCCAACACTCAAAAGACATGCAGGTTTGTAGGTTAATTGGCTTCTGTAAATTATCCCTAGTGTGTAGGCTAGTGCTAGTATATGGGGTGATCATTACTGAGGACTTGGTGGGCCCAAGAACCTGTTTCCACACTGTATCTCTAAAGTCGAAAGTCGAAAGGGTGTAGGAAACGTTCACAAGTATACATATTGCCTGGACTAGAGGACTTGAATTTTAAAGAGAGACTGGATAGGTTGTGACCATCTTCCCTGGAACAAAGGAGGCCAAGGGATGACCTTGTAGAGGTTTATAAAATCACAAGGGTCATCAATAGGGCAGTTGGTCACAGTCTTTTTTCCCAGCACAGGGGCAAATAAAACTCATAGATATGGGTTTAAGGTGAGAGGAAAAAGATTTAAAGGGGACTTGAGGGACATGTTTATCACACAGAGGGTGGTGGGTATATTGGAATGAGCTGGCCGAAGAAGTGGTTGAGGCAGATTGCTCCCTCAATCAGAGTGAAATTATGCCGTGTGCAACACTTTAACGAAGATCTTGGGGACTCTCCATAGAGAGCATCCTGGTGTGGTATGGCAACAGTTCTGCGGCTGACAAGAAGGCTCTGCAGAGAGTCATCAACACAGCCCAGAAGACCACCAACACACATCTGCCTGCATTCTTGGTTCTTGGTTACTTGGTCCTCCAAAATATTCCAACTGGAATTTAAACTGGAGGTGGTGAAGGGAGAGTTAAGCCAGAGAGGGTTATTGGGAAGAGTGCCAATAACACTCTCTGGCTAGCTCTTGTTGCCTGCGGAAGGCATCACGCATCCTAAAGGACTCATCTCATCCCGCACATCACTTGTTTGCCCTCCTGCCCTCAGGAAAGCGTTGCAGGTCCATCAAATCACACACCACAAGATTAACAAACAGTTTCTACCCCAAGGCCCTCACTCTGAATTCTGCACTAAACACACACCCCCCATCACGAATATTTTGTACTGCTACAACACTATACTGTGAAATATTGCACATTCTGACGACATTTTTCTTGCTGTTTTGGCTTTCAATGTCGTTAATATTTATCTGATACATTGGAGCTCCGCTCGAGCAGTGCACCTGAAATTTCGTTATATGTATTTACAATGACAATAAAGAGTATTATTATTATTATTATTATTTTTATTATTATTATTATCTCCTGACCCCCCCCCCCCCCCCCAATTTTTTTAATCTCTCAGTGAGCCTAACTGAAAAATCAGGTTAACTGGTCATTGCAGGTCTACACCCTCTTGAGGTCACACCTTCCCTAGCCAACAACGGGTCTACCAGCACACCGCCTTGGCTGAGGTCATTTGTTGCTGGCCTTGATTGGTTCTGGTCTTTTCTCACCTGCAGCTCTTCATCACCCCCCACCCCCAACACCTATTTTCGATCCCAACCCGAAATGTCACCTATCCCTTCCCTCCAGAGATGCTGCCTGACCCGTTGGGTTAATCCAGCACTTTGTGTCTACCTTTGGTATAAACCAGCATTTTGCTGTTCTTTGTTTCTAACTCTAATTGGCTTCAGGGTTACACTGCCACCATTGGATTCTCAATTGAATCTGTATCTAATTGGAAGATTTCTGCTAATTCATTACAATTGGTTCATCTCCTCAGGGGACCTTCGAGAACAACACACCAACGGTTTTCATTGATTTGCTTCCTTTAATGTACCTCTTCACAGGAATGTTACAAAACATGTCAACCAACTTGTTCAGAGAGGAAGAGTCAAGGGTCAAGAGCGTTTAATTGGCATATGTACTGATGATGAACAATGAAATTAGTTTTAGTTTTAGAGATACGGGGCGGAAACAGGTCCTCCGCACTGACCAGCGATCACCCCATGCACTAGAACTATCGTATAGACTAGGGACAATTTACAATTTAACCAAAGCCAATTAACCTACATACCTGTATGTCTTTCGAGTGTGGGAGGAAACCAGAACACTCAGAGAAAATCCACGCGGTCAAGGGGAGAACGTACAAACTCCATACAGACAGCACCTATAAGTCAGGATCGAACCCAGGTTTCTGTAGGGCAACAATTCCAGAACTGCGCCACTGTGCCGCACTTACTTATCACAACAGGCCTGTAAACACAATACACATAGATAATATATAATAAGCAGAAGTTCAATAAATGTATCAAATAAAAAGCCTGAAGACCTTACTGTAACCAAAGAGAGCAACAATAAGACACAAAGTCTGGAATAACGCAGCGGATCAGGGAGCATCTCTGGAGAACGTGGATAGGTGACGTTTTGGGTCACTATGAGGGTGTAATAGAGGTTTACCAGCACACTTCCTGGATTATAGGGTGTCAACAGGGAGGTTGGATAGACTTGGTCAGTTTTGGGCACCATGTTATAGGCAAGATGTTGTCAAGCTGGAAAGGGTGCAGGGAAGATTTACGAGGATGTAGCCAGGACTCGAGGGCCTGAGCTATCGGGTGAGGCTGAGCAGGCTAGGACTTTATTTCTTGGAGGATGAGGAGTGATCTTATAGAGGTGTACAAAATGATGAGAGGAATAGATCAAGTAAATGCGCAGAGTCGCTTTGCCAGAATAGGAGAATCAACAACCGGAGGACGTGGGTTCATGGTGAGAGTGGAAAGATTTAATAGGAACCTGAGGTATAACTTTTTTACACAAAGGAAATGGGTGTTTGGATCGAGCTGACAGATAAGGTAGTTAAGGCTGGGACTATCACAACGTTTAAGAAACATTCACAGGAAAACGGATAGGACAGAGATAGAGGGATAAGGACCAAAACGCAGGCAGGTGGGACTAGTGCAGATGGAGCATGTTGGTCGGTGTGGGCAAGTTGGACCAAAGGTTCCACATTGTATGATTCTATGACTATGAAGAAGTGATTTAGATAGGAAGGGAGAAGTGGGGCGATGAAAAGCAAAACGTGCAGAAGAGGCCAGAAATGCAAGGGACTGCCCAAGAATAACGCATGGACTAAACTCTCTCCTTAAAGCCCAAGTTTACATCTCATGCCTTGCTATCCCTTCATCTGAAATGAAGTCATAGTGTTACTTTCACAGTAATTGATTTTGAAATACACTGTCGTGTAAAATTTCTCCCCCGTTTCTCAAAATCCTAACCTTCATCTCGTTTCATTACATGAGAAACATTCATCTCAGTGAATTCTTCTGTGAAGAATCGTGCCATGACAACAGCTGAGAGAAATGGAGCTCGCTGGTCATCATTCAACCATGTAATCTAATTAGAAATCAACTAATAATGTCACATTTAACCAGAAAATGAAAGTACTATTTGATATAGTAAGAAATAATTTCAAAGTTGTGTCTGAATTCTATGCCTTCCCCACGGTCCATTGAATACAATTTTATTTCTAAATCACTCTCGATACAATATATAATAATTTCCACAGGAACAACACTACACGAATAACAATATTTCATGCGGTGAATTCAACTACTGTTTTCTAATAGACGTAATGGAAATTATTCAAACTGGGGGCTTAATCTCTGCCTACAACAGGTGTTACCTTTATTTCATTCAAACCCTGCCTCAGTAACTAGAAGTTATCCACCTTCTCCAGACATCTGTTCAGTGTGACTTTCTTTCAACAAGAGGAAGACAGAGGGAGACGCAAGGAACTGAAAATGCTGTAGTTCCCTCCACAACCTATTACAATGATGTTGCCCGGTCTCGAGAGCCTGAGCTATGGGGAGAAGAACAAAGAGATACCTGGGGGGGGGGGGGGGGGGGGGAGGACGCAGAGACCAAAGAGGGACCAACACAATTCCACTGAGTACTTTTGTAACTTTGTCAGTGCCAGAAACGTGGTGACTCTTTGTATACTTTGTGTATTGTATGCAAAAACAAAGAATTTTACTGTACCATGTGACAATGAAGTATCATTGAATCATAGAAGTTTGAGCAGGGTTGAACTTTATTCCTTGGAGCACAGGAGGGTGATGGATGATCTTATGGAGGTGTATAAATTAATGGGAGGAATCCATAGGCTACAGTATATGCCCAGAGTCCTTTGCCCAGAGCAGGGGAATCGAGAACAAGAGGACATAGGTTTAAAGTGAGGGGTGAACAATTTAATAGGCACCTGAGGGGTAACCTTTTTACACAAAGGGTGGTGGGTATATGGGTTGAGCTGCTGGAGGAGTTAGTTGAGGCAGGTACTATCACAACATTTAAGAGACATAGGATGGGTTTAGTGGAGCATGGGCTAAGTGCAGGCAGGTGGGACTAGTGGAGATGGGGCATGTTCATCAGTGTGAGCAAGTTGGGCCGAAGGGCCTGTTTCCACACTATGTGACTCTATTAGCTATGACTCTAACCCCTCCTCACCGGTATCCACCTATCATTTCCCTTCCCTTTCTATTAACATTCCTTCCTTTAGCCCTCTAAACCTTCCCTATCTTTTTATCTGTACAAATGTCCTTTCAAGGTCATTGTTGTATCTGCTTTTATAGCTTCCTCTGGCAAGTCATTCCAGATATGGACTACTCGCTGAGTGAAAGTGTTACCATTGAAGTCTCTCTTCAGAATCTTCCCTCTCGTTTTAACCCCATGCTTTCCCGTTTTAGAATCCTCTCCCCTTGGAAAAAGACTGTAAGTGGTCACTTTATCCATTTCCCAAATGATCTATTTCCCTCATGATCTTGTACACTTCAATAAGGTCACCCTCGGCCTTCTACGCTCAAAGAAAAAAAATCCGAGCCTCCCCAGCCACTCCCTCTCCCTATATTAGGGGCGGCACAGTGGCACAGAAATAAAGTCTCTGCCTTACAATGCCAGACTCCGGGTACTGTCTGTACAGAGTTTGTACGATCTCCCTGTGTCTGCGTGGGTTTTCTCCAGGTGCACCAGTTTCCTCTTACACTCCAAAGACGTGCAGGTTTGTAGTTTAATCGGCTTGAGTAAGGGTAGTGTAGGACAGTGACTCTGGTTGACAAGGAGTCAGTGGACCGAAGGGCTTGTGTCTGCGCTATATTTCTAAAGTCGAAAGTAAACTTCGGCCCGCAGTCCCAGGTAGCATCCTGGTGAAAATCTTTTCATTTTCTAACTTGCAGCATCTGCGGTATTTTCTCTTCTTCTTGTTAATTCACTGGAATGGAACTTAATTTAACTTAAAACTTAATTCCTAAAAATTAATTTTGTAAGTCTGGAATTATTCATTAACATTTCACACTTCATTTACTAAATCTGATGCAAGGATAGCTTTCTTTTTTCCCCCAGTCGATATGTGCACCATTTGTGTTCTGTACAATGACGTGAAATGCATGGTAACTGGTTTGAGAGTCGGCTCCATGTCATTACATTTCAGGCTCAAGCATCTTCCTGCAATCAATACCAAGAACCACGTCTGCTTAAGTGTGAAGAGCATCTCATTGGTCTCCTTTACAAATCTGAGAGCACAATTAATCTGCTGTCGGCACAAAAAGGCAAGTGTTTCTTGAAGAGCTGTCCCTGCATTAATGATGAACTGCTAAAGTATATACTGAAGATAGACACAAAATGCTGGAGTAATTCAGCAGGACAGGCAGCGTCTCTGAAGAGAAGGAATGGGTGACATTTCGGGTCGAGACTCTTCTTCAAACTTATATACTGACTATATATCTGCCCCCATTTTATTGAAGATGCATTCTACTGGACTGTTTTTCTGTTTTAGTTTAGTTTGGTCTAGAGATATTTATCGCAGCACAGTGGCAAAGCAGTAGAGTTATTGCCTTGCAGCATCAGAGGCCCGGGTTCGATCCTGACTATGGGTGCTGTCTGTACGGAGTTTGTCCGTTCTCCCTGTGACCATGTGGGATTTTCTTTGGGTGTTTCGGTTTCCACCCACACTTCAAAGACGTACAGGTTTGTAGGTTAATTGGCTTCTGTAAATTGTAAATTGTCCCTAGTGTATAGGATATTGCTAGCATACGGGGTGATGGCGTGAACTCGGTGGGCTGAAGGGCCTGTTTCTACGCTGTACCTCTAAACTAAACTAAAACTAAGCTGTAGTTATTGTCATTGTTCTTGTCCAACAAACCAAGATCGGTGCTGTTTTTAGCTCCGAGTTCCTTGGGGTGACCCAACCATTGTAACTGTGAATGCCGTCCTGTCCATCTCGATTAGTCTGGGATGCCACAGCTTTGAACTCATTCGTTATGCTGTCAGTTCCGCTAAATGTCCTGCCTGTGGAATCTGCCGAGACCCCATGTCTGTCAGAAATGCCTTCGGAATATAGGACAGACTTGGGAGGAAAAGCATGTCCCACCAAGCGCAGGAACAACCCCTCAAAGTTACAATGTACTGAAAAGGAACTGCTGAGTAACTCAATGGGTCAGGCAGCATCCCCGGAGAGTGTGTAGAAAGGAATTGCAGATGCTGATTTACAACCAAGGAAGGCACAAAATGCTGGAGTAACTCAGCGGGCCAGGCAGAGTCCCTGGAAAACATGGATAGGCGATGTCTCGGGTCGTGGCATGTACAGTAGATCCCTATATGCAGGAACTGGAGATGCTGGTTGACAAAAAGAGACACAAACTGACCCACTGAGTTCATTGTGCCTTTTAATGCAAGTTCTTGTCAGTCACGCACAGTGACTCAACACGAATCGTGGAGTATCGGGAATAAAAACACACCGCTGGAAACACGCAGCGGGTCGGGCAGTGATTGTGGAGAGAGGAACAGAGAGAAACTTTCAGGTTGATAACATTGTTACTACATTGTCAGGGGAGCGGCACGGTGATGCAGCGGTAGAGTTGCTGCCTGACAGCGGCAGAGACCCAGGTTCGATCCTGACTACAGGTGCTGCCTGTATCGAATTTGTACGCTCTCACTGAGATCACGTGGATTTTCTCCGGGTGCTCCGGTTTCCTCCCACACTCCAAAGATGTACAGGTTTGTAGGTTAATTGGCTTTAGTAAAAATTGTAAATTGAACCTCGTGTGCAGGATCGTGTGCCGCGATCGCTCGTCAGCGTGGACTCAGTGGGCCAAAGGGCTGGCTTCCGCACTGCATCTCTAAACTAAGGAGATTTCCTGCTGTGCACTTACTCCATAATCTGGAAACGACAATGCAAGAGAGCATAGAATAAATAACAAATATTGATTTGTTTACAGGGACAGAGGGGGGGTGTGAAGAGATTGCCTGCAGATTCTTAAAGATAACAGAATCGATCGATGTAGAGTCTGAGAAGGTGCATGGGATGATTTCCTTTATTAACTGAGGCATTGAATATAAGAGCAGGGAGTTTCTGCTGGAACTGTAGAAGGAACTAGTTAAACACAACTTGAATATCACAATCAGTTCTGGTCACCACCTAACACAATAGATATAAAAGGACAAGAGAGAGTGTAGATTTATATGTATCTGTACTGTATGTATATGGGGTGGCACAATGGCGCAGCGGCCGATTTGTGCCAGAGACTCGGTGGGTGCCTTCTGTGCAGAGTTTGTACGTTCTCCCTGTGACCCTGAATAAAGTATCATTGAATAAATGAATAATTGAATTATTGACTGCATGGGTTTTCTCCAGCCTGGTGCTCCGGTTCCCTCCCACATTCCAAAGACGTACAGGTTTGTAAGTTAATTGGCTTTGGTAACATTGTAAATTGTCCGTAGATAGTGTTAGTGTACGGGGTGATCGCTGGTCGGCGTGGACTGGGTGGACCGTTGGGGTCTGTTTCCGCGCTGTGTCTCTAATGTCTAAAGCCTCAAAAAAGAGATGAATGCACTGGAGTAACTCAGCGCAGGCAGCATCTCTGGGGGACAAGGGTAGGCAACATGGCATGCCCGAGTCCTCCTTTAGACTGATTTTATGTATGTTCGTCATCGACTCAAAGAAAAGAACAGCATGGAAAGAGAACATTCAACTCATCCTGACCAACAAGCGCCCATTAACGACAAACCTACACGAACGCATTCTATTCAACCCTCAATCCCATCAACTCCCTCCAGATTCCACCAGCCATCTGTGCACAAGAACAATTTACAGCAGTCATGTATCCCAGCAAACCGCATGTGTAGTTTACGTTCCTTTACTCTAGAGATGCTGTCTGACCCGCTGGGTTACTCCACCATTTTGTGTCTATCTATGCATGATGAGCATAGCTGCCTTGAGTTTAGAGTTTAGTTTAGAATATAGAGATACAGTGTGGAACCAGGCCCTTCTGGCCCACCAAGTCCGCGGAGACAAGCGATCACCAACACACTCGTTCTATCCTAAACACTAGGGACAATTTACAGAAGCCAATCATCCTACAAACCTAGGCGTCTTTGGAATGTGGGAGGAAACTGGAGCACCCGGAGGAAATCCAGGCGTTCACAGGGAGAATGTATAAATTCCGCACAGACAGCAGCCGAGGTCAAGATCTAACCCAGGTCTCTGGCGCTGTAAGGCAGCAACTCCACCACTGCGCCACTGTGCCGCATCTTTGGGAATAGGGGGGGGAAACTGAATCACTTTGAGGAAACCCAGGCAGACACAGGGAGAATCTTGTGCTGAATATTGCAGAACACAATTCCTGCAACCTAAAACCCAGGTTTTTATTCAACGCTGCTGCTCATCGTTTTAAAAATAAAATCTTCCCTGATATAATTTCTTGCCAGAAGAGTAATTTTCATTTGACATTCAGGAAGCAATGGCGTTCTCGCTGTGCTTTCACGTTCAATTATAAAATCATTTATCCACATGAAACATCGGTCTTCCTCTCATCTGTAGGCTTCACAAATCAGAACACATTATTTTGTATGCCTTGTGATGTCTGACCTTGTCAAATTAGCTTGCGCATGGATTCAAAACCATACCTGCTTTCTATCAAGGGAGAAAGCATCAAGTGCATTTTCACATTATTGAAATCTTACAACATTAAAGCATTCAGGCTTGGTTTCACAGACTTTGCCACAATGCATGGGGATGATTAGAGGACAGATGGGCAGATGTTTTATATCAGAATGGGACAGTTTGATGATAACGCTATCGCTGGTATGTCACTCCGCATTGCATGGCTGACTTGAGTTGAGAGTTTAGTTTAGTTTAGTTTAGAGATACAGCGCAGAAACAGGCCCTTCGGCCGACCGAGTCCGCGTCGATCAGCGATCCCCATAGACCAGCACTATCCTTACACACCAGGGACAATTTACACTTTTAATTGGTAAAATTCAGTAAACTACAAACTTGAAAGTCTTTGGAGTGTGGGTGGAAACCGGAACATACAAAGAAAACCCACACAGTCACAGGGAGAACATACAAACTATGTACAGACAGCACCCATAGTCAGGATCAAACCCGGGTCTCTGCCCCTCTCACCTCAAAGCTATGAAATCTAGTCTTTGACAATTCCCACCTTGGACCGAAACGTTCTGACAGCAATCTTATTAATCTCCTCTGCTCCCTCTCCATATGGCTGCCTCATTTAGCACACTGAGAATTATTAAACCCTGCCTTTAATTTCTCCACCGGTATTTTCTAATGAGTTGTGGGTGCAGCCCAGACCACCACGCAAACCAACCTCCCTTCCATTGACTCTATCTACACTTCACACTGCCTCAGCAAAGCCACCAGCATAATCAAGGACCAGTCTCACCCCAGTTGCTCCTTCCTCTCCCCGCTCCCGTCAGGCACAAGGTATAGAAGTGTGAAAACGCACACCTCCAGATTCAGGGGCAGTTTCTTCCCAACTGTTTTCAGGCAACTGAACCATCCTCGCGCCAACTAGAGAGTGGTCCTGACATCCCATTGGAGAGCATCAGACTATCTTTAATCGGACTTTATTTATATTACACTAAACATTATACCCTTTATTCTCTATCTGTACACTGAGGTCGATTTGATGGTAATCACATGTACTCTTTTCACTGACTGGATAGCACATAACAAAGTTTTTCACTGCAACTTGGTACATGTGACAATAATTAACTAAATTAAACTAAACTAATTAATACTAATTTCCTTTAGTACTTTTAACTCTTCTGAAAAAAAAAAGAGCAGGCAGCAAAAGATAGAAGCATCCTTGCTTTGAGTCATTCTCTTGCATCAATTATCTTTGACACTGCATAACCCATGTCTTTTCCGTAGGCTCGTAACCTTGGCAACATTGGGCCTACCAGCTTCAGTCAATAAACAGTCAGCTGGAGTACTGTACTCTCCGTCTTAGTCTGAACTTTTTCCGATTGCTTTATGTTTTTTTAGGATTTCCCAGAAAACAGCATTTTGCTATATTAAAATGGCGGCCAAACAGTAAAGTTAGGGCAAATGGCCTGTTTCCGTGCGGCATGGCTCTAACTAGGAAAAAAACAATTCAATCCAGTGAAAAGCTTTTTAAATGACTTTGATTTTGCTACCACCAGGAAGAAAACCATGAGATAGAGGTTGAAGAATGGCATCTTCTGAAGAGTCATCAGCCTCTCGAACATTACAAAAACACTGACAGATCATCCCACTCGCCTCTATCCACCTATCACTTGCCAGGCTCCACCTCTCTTCCAACAACTTCTCCCCCCTCTCCCCACACCACAATCATGCTGAAGAAGGGTCCCGACCCGAAATGTCACTAGCCGTGTTCTCCAGAGATGATGGCTGACCTGTTGAGTTACTCCAGCTCTTTGTCGTTATTTTTTAAACCAGCCTCGACAATTCCTTATGTTTACTAAGAAATTTGGACTGTTTTTGATTGCACTAAGGACTTTAGGATTTTTTAAACTACAATCTCTCCTTAACCATCTCATTTCAGATAAAGTGAGCCCCAGTTCCTACAGTCTCCTAGTAAAATAGAAATGTCTCACTCTTGTGACAACTCTGGGCTCTTTGCTCCATTCCTGCAGTTTGGAAACCAGCTTGTAAAGATTCAGCCTAACATCTAAACTTACACTCCTTATTGAAACATAGAACATAGTGGCTCCTAGACCAGCCACGTCAAAGCAACAACCAAGCAAGTACACCAATGCCTCTACTTCCTTAGAAGGCTTAGGAAGTTTGGCATGTTCCCAACAACCCTCAACAACTTCTACAGATCTGCCGTAGGAAGCAGGTCATAGGGATGCATCACAGCATGGTTTGAGAACAGCTCCATCCAACACTGCAAGAAGTTATGAATGCTGCCCAAACCAACCACCCTTCTATTGACTCCATCTACACTTCATGCAGCCTCAGCAAGGCCACCAGCATAATCAAGGACCAGTCTTAGTCCCTAGGAAAGAAGGACAGTTGTGTGAAAACGCACACCTCCAGATTCAGGGACAGTTTCTTCCTAGCTTTTATCAGGCAATTGACTTTCCTAGCAACAACTAGAGAGAAGTCCTGAGCTATTATTTACCTAATTGGAGACCTTTGAACTATTTTTAATCAGACTTTACTGGAACTATTGCAGCTTGATAGTAGTCTTGTATAGCTTTTTTGCTGACTGGATAGCACAAAACAAAAATGCTTTAATTGTACTGTGGTGCACGTGACAGACCTTGATTAGTACAGGTGTCAGAGGGTATGGAGAGAAGGCAAGAGAATGTGATTAGGAGGGAGAGATAGATCAGCCATGATTGAATGCCAGAGTAGGCCTGATGGGCCGAATGGCCTGATTCTGAAGAAGGATCTTGACCCGAAACATCACCCATCCCTTCTCTCGTGTGCCGCTGAGTTACTCCAGCTTTTAGTGTCTATCTTTGAATTAATTCTACTCCTATTCCTTAAGATAATAATAAATTAAACTAAATAAACATAAAACATGGAACAGTACAGCACAGGACAGTGGGCAGGTGCTATAGACCTGCACGTGAAGGTAGATGCTCCCGCCCCCACGGGTCTCTGGCAGATGGGGCTTGTCAGCCTGGGAAGGCAGTCCATCTAGGAGAGAGAAAACTCTGATTTAAAACCTCCACTGCCTTGTGGCCATATCCAGTCATGGAAAAGGCTCCAGGAGTAAACCTCAAGAAAATCCAGAGTCGGAGCCCCTAAGGCCTTTCGTCGTTGTCTACAACCTCACTCTGGCAGCTCCTGTGACGGCGCTGGTGCCAAACTAATGGCCCTGCAATTCCTTTGGATCGACCAGCGACGTGGAGAGGGGGGATGTGCTGCATGGACAACAGCCTGTCCCCCATTTGACCGCCTAGGCTTGCATCCGACCAGGATGCATCACCCATGGTCAGTCATGACCGAGGGGGGCCTACTTACAGCACAGGAAGTGGAGGGAAATTATCTGTTCTTTTATATGTCTGCTTCAATCAATGATTCCAAATAGAGTTTAATAGTAAGATTAAATGAGAACTTACCAGTTTGAAGTTTGATCTTTATTTTATGAGGAGTTACGATGAGGGATTACGTGAAGAGGCCCCGCCAGCACGCATGCGCGTCATACTTCAAAGCAGCGGCGTGAAAACACAGAAACTATAATCAAAGTGATATAGTAAGACTCAGAAGACTGGAACTACCAAATGACCTTTGCGATTATGAGGGCCGGGAGCGGAACGCACGTAATCCCTCATCGTAACTCCTCATAAAATAAAGATCAAACTTCAAACTGGTAAGTTCTCGTTTAATCTTACTATTTTACTTGAGTCATGTGAGTAGCCTTTCAAAGCTCTGTGATTTCATGCCGTAGATCCATTTTCCATACGACACACTGCTTCAGTTGACACAGTAGTGAATAAATAATGTATTGAACATTGCTTCGAATTATCCAATAAACATTTTTTTAAATAATAATAAACAAAAACAGTAATAACCCCTCTATCCCAGGGGGAAATTACAAATTAAATTTGGAAAAGAAAAGAAATCAAACCAAACCCAAAACAGCATGCCAAAAACCTTGCACTGTCAGGACAGGTTTATCATAGAATTTTGAGAAGGTCGCCTCCCTGGACCATCCTGCGGCCCCAAGGATTTGACCCAGAGGCATGTCCTGTGCCTTCGCTGCGGATGTTGATGCCGCCCTGGTGGAGTGAGATTTAAACACATAAGTGTCTACTCCAGCACAATCCAAAACCTGTTTTAACCATCTAGAAATAGTTTGTACTGACACCTTTTTATGAGTTTTTTTGTGGCTGATGAGCATTGCTGTCTCAGAGCCTCTGAGACTCTTAGTTACCTCGATATATTGACTCGAGTGCTTGACTACACATAGCGTTTAGTCAACGGGGTATGCTTTAAAGCTTACTTTGGTTCCGGCCATTCCTGGCCTGCTTTGTTTGATTAAATCATACACATAAAACGTAATGTTATCTACAGAAGAGTAAATGCCATCTAGCCGTAGCTTTTGCAATGTTTGAACTCGTTGCGCTGATACTAGTGCCATGAGCATAACCACTTTAAGTGTTAACTTCTGAAAAGACAGTGACGTAATTGGAGCCCATTGCCGAAGCAGTATGAGAACTATACTGACATCCCAGATTTCTGTATATCTAGGCTTAGGAGGGTTCTTGTTAAAGATTCCTCTCATGAATTGGGACACTAAAGGATGAGACCCGATAGATTGTTGTTCTGAAAACTGCCCTAAATAGGAGGACAAAGCACTCCGAGCACTATTAATGGCACTATAGGTCAAGTCTTCATCAAAATGCAATGTAGCAAGGATGACATCCGGTATGCTTGCAGTATGATAAGATATACCTGACTGCAAGCAAACATCTCCCATTTTTTAATATGAGACATATTGTTTTTTAGTCCTATTTCTCCTACTCGACAGTCCAAGCCCTTGGAACGGTCTGGTCAGAACCTGCAGATTAACAGATTAATACGATCATGTAACGGATAACTTTCTCCTGTTACTGGATGCACCAACAAATTACTGCACTTGGGGACAGTCATGAATGGCTGAGTCATCATTCTCAGCACCAATGGGAACCATGGCTGTGTAGGCCAGTCTGGAACCACCAAAACGCCTGAGGTGGAGTCCTGCTCTATTTTGGTGAGGCATTGCCTGATGAGGCAGAATGGGGGAAAAGTGTAAAAGAACGTACGTCAACAATGTAGTGAGAATGCATCCACTGCTACTGCTCCTGGATCTGGTTTCCACGAAACGTATTTAGGCAACTGGTGATTTAGCCTGGATGCAAACAGATCTATATCTGGCAAACCATAACAGCTGACAATCATTTTAAAAACATCAGGATTTAGCACCCATTCTATGTTGTCATTAAATTTCCGTGACCTGTTGTCTGGCACTACATTATCTCTACCTGGTAGGTAGATAGCGTTCCCAGATATTTCTGGAAATACACCAATCCCAAATGAGGTTAGCCAGATTATCACATGATACTGACCTTATTCCTCCCATGTGACTGATATAAGCAACAGCCGTGGCATTGTCAATCTGGAGCCCTGAAGGGAGCAGGTGTACTGAATTATTCATTGAAGGGCTGAACAATAAGCTTTTAATCCATAGAATGCACCCAGCAATTCTAAGTAATTTATATCATGCCTTTGCAGGATTAAGTCCTCTTGCACACTCCATCTACCACCACAGCTAGACTCGCTGTCCGTGGCTCCCCATCCCAAAGCACTAACATCTGTTTGTAAAACTACTGAAGGTTGTTAAATCAAAATGTTTTTGGTACTTTGTGCAATATTGATTATCCACCATTGTAATTTGGCGATGGCTTTGGCTGGCAACTGCATAGGTCTATCAAAATGACCTGCATGTTCTTTAAGTGCTTGTTCTCTAGCTCGTTGCAAACTTTGATAGTGCAGAGGTCCAAACTCCACTGCAGGGAAAGCCGCCACCAATTTACCAATAACACTGGCTACTTGCCGGATGGAGGGTTGTTGCTTTTCTACGAGACTGGTACAGACCTCCGTGGTTTCAACAACCTTGGCCGTAGGAAAAGTCACTGACATATCAACTGAATCAATGACAAACCCCAAATAGTTAATTTTTTGGGATGGCTCTAGCTTGGATTTTGTTGGATGGACGACAAAACCTAACCTCTCAAACAGGAGTTTGGTTGCTAAAACCGACTCCTCAGCTGTTTCCTGAATGTTGCTTATAATTAAAAGTGCAATTGAGTGAAATTCAAATACATTAGGTAGAGCACAGGGGAAGATACAGAAGTAGTTCTCGGCATGGTTCTGTCCAGTTCCATAGACATGGTCCAACATCCTTAAAGGGGTAGAGGTGAGTCGGACAATACCCTAGCTTGTGGAAGATGTCTGACAACAGAGTGGAAGAAGCTGTTCCTGAGTCTGGCTCTGCGTGCTTTCAAGCTTCTGTACCTTCTGCCCGACGGGAGCAGGAAGAAGATGGAATGATCGGGCTGGGACACGTCTCATAAGAGATAGCTGGAAGTGGTGGCAAATCCTTAGAATGAGTAAATAAAAAGCTAAGTTATCAAGGGAAGTCTTTTGTAGAACACTGTCCATCTGCTGAGGTGTGTTACGGAGTGAAGGAAAATTAAGGATCTGAAACAAGAGAGCAGCTGAGGTGATTCAGTTGCAGAGGCAAAGTCCAATGATTCAGAGGAGACTGAGACCGAAAGAACAGGATGGAGTTTTTTTAAACAGAAAGGGGGACAATAAGTAAGAGTCCAAGATTAATCCGAATATCGATTAATGGTTCAATGGTTAAATGGTTATTCTCACGTGTCCCAAAGGTACAGAGAAATATATTTTTGGCATACACAGTGGCTTGCAAAAGTTTTCATACACCTTGAACTTTTACACATTTTGTCACGTTACAACCACAAACGTAAATGTATTTTATTGGGATTTTATGTGCTAGACCAACACAAAGTGGTGCATAATTGTGAAGTGGAAGGAAAATGATACATGGTTTTCAAATTTTTTTACAAATAAAAAACTGAAAAGTGTGACGTGCAAAAGTGTTCAGCCCCCTTTACTCTGATACCCCTAAATAAAATCCAGTGCAACCAATTGCCTTCAGAAGTCACCTAATTAGTAAATAGAGTCCACTTGTGTGTAATCTAATCTCAGTATAAATACAGCTGTTCTGTGAATGCCTCAGAGGTTTGTTAGAAAACATTAGTGAACAAACAGCATCAAGAAGCGCAAGAAACACACCAGACAGGTCAGGGATAATGTTGTGGAGAAGTTTAAAGCAGGGTTAGGTTATAAAAAATATCCCAAGCTTTGAACATCTCACGGAGCACTGTTCAATCCATCATCCGAAAATGGAAAGAGTATGGCACAACTGCAAACCTACCAAGACATGGCCGTCCACCTAAACTGACAGGCCGGGCAAGGAGAGCATTGATCAGAGAAGCAGCCAAGAGGCCCATGGTAACTCTGGAGGAGCTGCAGAGATCCACAGCTCAGGTGGGAGAATCTGTCCACAGGACAGCTATTAGTCGTGCACTCCACAAATCGGGCCTTTATGGAAGAGTGGCAAGAAGAAAGCCATTGTTGAAACAAAACCATAAGAAGTCCCGTTTGCAGTTTTCCACAAGCCATGTGGGGGACACAGCAAACATGTGGAGGAAGGTGCTCTGGTCTCATGAGACCAAAATTGAAGTTTTTGGCCTAAATGCAAAATGCTATGTATGGCGGAAAACTAACACTGCACATCACCCTGAACACACCATCCCCACTGTGAAACATGGTGGTGGCAGCATCATGCTGTGGGGATGCTTTTCTTCAGCAGGGACAGGGCAATCTTGGAAGAAAACATGTTAGAGTCTGCAAAAGACTTGAGACTGGGGTGGATGTTCACCTTCCAGCAGGACAACAACCCTAAACATACAGCCAGAGCTACAATGGAATGGTTTAGATCAAAGCATATTCATGTGTTAGAATGGCCCAGTCAAAGTACAGACCTAAATCCAATTGAGAATCTCTGGCAAGACTTGAAAATTGCTGCTCACAGCCACTCTCCATCCAATCTGACTGAGCTTGAGCTATTTTGCAAAGACAAGGGCAAAAATTTCAGTCTCTAGATGTGCAAAGCTGGTAGAGACATACCCCAAAAGACTTTGCAGCTGTAATTGCAGCAAAAGGTGTTTCTACAAAGTATTGACTCAGGGGGGCTGAATACTTTTGCACGCCACACTTTTCAGTTTTTTATTTGTAATAACATTTGGAAATCATGTATCCTAATTGGAAATCAAATTGGTCTATCACATAAAATCCCAATAAATACATTTACATTTGTGGTTGTAACGTGACAAAATGTGGAAAAGTTCAAGGGGTATGAAAACTTTTGCAAGCCTAGAGCACTAACATCAGTCTATAAGACTATGGAAGGTGGTTCAACCAAAACTTCCCTGGAACCACTTGAGAGATTTGTGATCCACCATTGTATTTCTGAACTGGCTTCAGCTGGCAATCCCATGGGCCTGTCAAAATGACTTGCATGTGTCCTCAGTGCCTGTTCTTTTGCTCGTTGTAATTGTTGATAATGCAGAGGTCCAAACTGCACAGCTTCAAATATCTCCTATCATCACAATGAACAGACACTGAGTAATAGGCATCTTTAAGATCTATGCTTGCCATATAACACCCTTTGGAAACCAGCTGTTTAGCAGTAGAAAAAGTTTCCATTTTGAAATATCTATAATGCACAAAAGGGTTCAGGCTCGTCAGGTCCTGAATGATTGTACGCCCCCCCCCCCCCCCCCCCATCCTTTTTAGACCTAGGAAAAATACTTGACACAAACTGATGGGATTGACTTCTCAATAACCCCTTTTTTGCATAACATCTCAAGTTCTGCCCGTATCTGCATATTCTCTTCTTGTGAAAACAGGAGTGTTCGATGTGGGACATGCTGAGTGGGTGGACACACAGTAGGGTAGAATTCAATTTTAAACCCCTCTATACTGCCCAGCACAAACAAATCTGATGTTATCTCCTGCCATTGTTTGAGGAACAAGTGTAATCTGCCCCCAACTTGAACCTCTTTCCCACTTAATTTGTTTTCCTCAGGAGCAAAATTTCTTACCTGCACAATTCCTGACAGCGCTTGTTGCCCCCGGCCCCTCGTACGGAAATTCATCCTTCCCTGTGTGCCTGTGGCAGGCTGCCAGCTGCGTGTGTTCGGGAATGAACGGCTCGTCCCTTCACCAGCCCCTGTCATAGCAGCCCGTCGATAGGGGAAAACCCTCCTGCCTATTTTGCTGCTTGTTGGTACTTTTATGAGGCCCACAGTTTTTGCCTCCTCATCAAGTTCTTTAACTAGCTTTGCTTTGATTCCTGCTGCAAGCAACTTGAGCACCCTCTGGAGGCTTTATCTCATGTGCCCGCACTGCAACCCCCATTTGGCCCCATATGACATAGTTCACCACCGGCACCCTCAACAACCCACAGTTAACTGGGTTTCATACCTTTTAGCAGTGTCGTCCATTGTCAGCTCTTGGAGCTGATGGGAGAGCATATAATGGATGGTAGTTGCCAACTCCTCCCCCAATGGCTCCCCTGCTTCTCTGGGGATCGCAAACTTTGCAGGCAGGCTAAGTATTAAAACCTCTTGCCCTTTGGGCTCTGTTCAGCCACTGACTCGGCATCAGTATACCCCTGAGCCGGCAAACCCTCCTCCTCCATGAGTGGGCAATCATGCAGCCCTATTCCAGGTGCTGCTGGCACAGGCTCTCCAACAGCCTGGCGTGAACACCACTCCTCCTCCCGGAGTGCGTCCTTATCGAGCATCCTCTGCATTAGGAACTCGATCTGGGAGAGCCGTGAGCAAACGGACTCCCCTTGCGGAGGTGAAACCTCCAGGCCCGACTCTTCGGTCAATGGGCCTAGCAGACTTTGATGTGGCCTTACGCCCTAGCGGCGCGGCAATGCTGCTCTCAGGCGACGTATCTGCTGTCACAAGCCCCCGTGCTGGCGACGGATTTGGTGAGCTAGGCGGGCACCCACCACCCGCACTCCCGCGGTCCTCAAATTTTTACTAACGGGTCGCCTCACCTTCACCTTTGTTGCTTTCTGCATCTTGGAAATCCTGAAAAATCAACTGCAAATACAGAAAGCGACCTCCAGGCTAAGTTTTCCACTTACCTCGAGGTGTTTTAAACTTACCGCTGGAGGAGCCCTGCTCTGCTGCACCAACCGGTTGCCTGCACCAATGCGTCTGACGCAATGACGCACGTGCGGCTAGACGGGGTTCTTCTTCACGTAGTCACTCACGTGACTCCGAAGTAAAATCAGCAATTTGAGAGGGAGAAGGTTAAATCAGAAGTGTCAGTGTCGCAGTTGAACAAAGGGGACTCTGAAGGCATGAGAGAGGAGCTGGCCAAGGCCGACTCAAAAAGGATCCTAGCAGGAATGATGGGTACACAAAAGGCTGGAGAAACTCAGCGGGTGCAGCAGCATCTAAGGAGCGAAGGAGATAGGCGACGTTTCAGGTCGAGACCCTTCTTCAGACTGGTCAGGGATCAGGGAAACGAGAGATATAGATGGTGATGTGGAGAGATAAAGAACAATGAATGAAAGATATGCAAAAAAGTATCGATGATAAAGGGAACAAGCCATTGTAAGCTGTTTGTAGTGTGAAAATGAGAAGCTAGTGCGACTAGGGTGGGGGAGAGAGATAGAGAGAGAGGGAATGCCAGGGCCCGAGGGCTGAGGGAGAGGTGGGAAGGGGAGGAGACAGCAAGGGTTGACAGAATTGAGAAAATTCAATGTTCAAGCCCAGAGGATGCAGACTCCCCAAGCGGAATATGAGGTGCTGTTCCTCCAACTTGCGGTGTTGCTCACTCTGGGTGGAACAGCAATGGCAGGAATTTCTGGGCATAATCCAGAAGATGCATGATCATTTCATTCCAAAGAGGAAGAAAGATTCTAAGAGGAGTAAGAGGTAACCGTGGTTGACAAGGAAAGTTAGGTATAGAATGAAACTAAAAGAAAAGCTGTATAACACAGCAAAGAGTAGCGGGAAGCCAGAGGATTGGGAAACTTTCAAAGGTCAACAGAAAGTAACAAACAGGGCAATGCAGGGTGAAAAGATGAAGTTCGAGGGTAGGCTGGCCAAGAACATAACGAAGGATAGTAAAAGCTTCTTTAGGTATGTTAAGAGAAACTGATTTGGAAAGACAAATGTTGGTCCCTTGAAGGCAGAAACAGGTGAAATTATTATGGGGAACAAGAAAATGGCAGAAGAGTTGAACAGGTACTTTGGTTCTGTCTTCACTAAGGAAGACAAAAACAATCTCCCAGATGTATTAGAGGACAGATGATCTAGGGAGACAGAGGAACTGAAAGAAATTTGCATTAGGCGAGAAATAGTATTGGGTAGACAGATGGGACTGAAGGCTGATAAACCCACAGGGCCCGATGGTCTGCATCCCAGGGTACTCAAGGAGGTGGCTGTAGAAATCATGGACGCATTGGTGATCATTTTCCAATGTTCTATAGATTCAGGATTAGAGGGTAGCTAATGATATTGCACTTTTCAAGAAAGGAGCGAAAGAGAAAACGGGGAATTATAGACCAGTTAGCCTGACATCGGTGGTGGGGAAGGTGCTGGAGTCAATTATTAAAGAAGTAATAATGGCGCAATGGGATAGCAGTAAAAGGATTGGTCCAAGTCAGCATGAAGGGGAAATCTGCTTGATGATGGGATCAAAAATATTAGCAAATTTGCAGATAACACAAAGCTGGGTGGCAGTGTGAACTGCAAAGAGGATGCTAGGAGGTTGCAGGGTGACTCGAACAGGTTGAGTGAGTGGGCAGATGCAAGGCAGATGCAGCATAATATAGATAAATGTGAGGTTATCCATTTTGGCGGCAAGAACAAGGAGGCAGATTATTATCTCAATGGTGTCAGATTAGGAAAAAGGAAAGTGCCACGAGACCTGGGTGTCTTTGTACACCAGTCACTGAAAGTAAACATGCAGGTACAACAGGCAATGAAGAAAGCTAATGGCACGTTGGCCTTCATAACAAGAGGATTTGAGTGTAGGAATAAAGAGGTCCTTCTGCAGTTGTACAGGGCCCTGGTGAGACCACATCTGAAGAATTGTGTGCAGTTTTGGTCTCCTAATTTGAGGAAGGACATCCTTGCTATTGATGCAGTGCAGCATAGGTTCACGAGGTTAATCCCCGGGATGATGGGACTGTCATATGAGGAAAGATTGGAAAGACTGAGATTTAGAAGGATGAGAGGCAATCTTATAGAAACATATAAAATTATAAAAGGACAGGACAAGCTGGATGCAGGAAAAATGTTCCCAATGTTGCGGGAGTCCAGAACCAGGGACCACAGTCTAAGAATAAAGGAGAGGCCATTTAAAACTGATATGAGAAAAAAAGGTTTTCACCCAGAGAGTTGGAATTCTCTGCCACAGAGGCAGTGGAGGCAATTCACTGGATGCATTTAAAAGAGAGTTAGATAGAGCTCTAGGAGATAGCAGAATCAAAGGATATGGGGAGAAGGCAGGCATGGGTTATTGATTGTGGATGATCAGCCATATCACAATGAATGGCAGTACTGGCTCGAAGGGCCAAATGGCTTCCTCCTGCACCTATTTTCTAATTTTCTATGTTTACTGTTCCTTATCTCATCCCTCCCCTTATCTTCCCTTTTCTGTGACACTAATCATTTTCACACAGGCAGCCTGCAGCAGGACAACATTTATAGCCTCTGGTGCTCGTCACAGTCTCCTTTCTGATGATGTGATTATTTTTCAGAAATTGCTTTCCCATTGATGTTCTCAAGCTGCTGCTGAAGATGTGGGTTGTTAGTTACACACATTGAAGTCTTGTCGTCTTTGTCAGATGTAATAACTTGCGGATGTGTGACGGCGAATTTAGGATCCTACCGCTTCCATTTCCTGTCTTTCAAGGTAAATTAACCTGTTGAAAACCAACCTTAGCTACTTCAAGAAAACAAGAGTGGTGGATTGCCATATGTCCCAGACTGAGCAATGAAATCCTTGCAGCAGCGCACCAGAATATGTAAACATAGTACTCTGTAATATGTCTGGAAACAATATATTAAACAAGAAAAAAAAGTTCAGTATATAGATCGGTATATAGGAAGAAGAAGGAATGGGTGACGTTTACGGTTGAGATGTCTGAAGAAGGGTCTCGACCCGAAACGTCACCCATTCCTTCTCTCCAGGAATGCTGTTCCTTCTCTCCGGGAATGCTGTTCCTTCTCTCCAGAGATGCTGCCTGTCCCGTTGAGTTACTCCAGCATTTTGTGTCTATTGAGCGTAGAAGTTGGGACTTGATGATGTTTTCTGTCTATTTTATAAGGAATAAGCACAGAAAGCAAGAAATCAATTAAAAGATCTTTATAACTTTACCATGTGAAACTTCCATGGTTCCCAGAAGTGAACCATAAATTTCAGTCTGGGACACATGTCTGATTAATTGCTTTTTATGTCACAGCGCTAATTCCCTTCGAATTCAGCTCTATGCAGCCATCTCCTGGATCCTAGGTAATTACTGCTTTCATAGAGTCATAGAATAATCTAGCGTGGAAACAGGCCCTTCGTCCCAACTTGCCCACACCGACCAACATGTCCCATCTACACTAGTCCCACCTGCCTACATTTAGCCCATATACCATAAACCTGCCCAATCCACATACCTGTCTAAATGCTTCTTAAACATTTCAATAGTACCTGCCTCAACTATCTCCTGCAGCAGCTTGTTCCATATACCCACCACCCTTTGTGTGAAAAAGTTACCCCTCTATCAAATTACTTCAAAATCTTTCCCCCTCATCTTAAAACTATGTCCTCTGGTTCTCGATTTCCCTTCTCTGGACAAGAGACTCTGCGTCTACTTGATCTATTCCTCTCATGATTTTGTACACCTCTATAAGATCACCCCTCCGCCTCCTGCGCTCCAAGGAATAAAGTCCTGGCCTGCTCAACCTCTCCCTATAGCTCAGACCCTTGAGTCCTGGCATCATCATTAACTGCATTCAATGGTTCAATGGCACTTTATTGTCCAATGTGCCTAAGGAGAGTGAAATTCTTTACCTGAATAGGGTTCAGTGGCTATCCCACTACGCGTCAAGAGTAAAGTCAAGAGTGTTTTATTGTCATATGTCCCAGATAGAAAATAAAATTCTTATTCTTACAACAGATATGTAAACAAGTACTCTGTAAACAATATAATAAACAAGATATATATATATACTTGGCTAATAAAGTATTATTGTGATATATGTGTGTGTCTGTGTGCATACATATGTGTGTGTATATATATGTGTGTGTATATATATGTGTGTGTATATATATATATATATATATATATATATATATATATATATATATATATATATATATATATATATATATATATATATATATATATATATATATATATATATATATATATATATATATATATATGTGTGTGTATATAGATATAGATATAGATATATATACACACACACATATATATACACACATATGTATGCACACAGACACACACATATATCACAATAATACTTTATTAGCCAAGTATGTTTTGCAACATACGAGGAATTTCATTTGCCAAGTTAGTCATGCAAATAAAAAACAACGGAACACACAAAATACATTTTAACATAAACATCCACCACAGTGACTCCTCCACATTCCTCACTATGATGGAGAAGGCGAAAAAAAAGTTAGATCTCTTCCCATCTTCGTTCTCCCGTGGTCGGGAGACAATCTTGACTCCCGTAGCCGGCGACATTTGGGCCCTCCGCATCGGGGCGATCAGCTCCTGCATCGGAGGAATGTCAGTTCCCCTCGGCGGGTGATCGGACCCCGGGTCACGGCTGGTCGTGCCTCTGCGTCGTTGGAGCTTCCCGACTCGGCCTCTCCTGAGATTGCGAGCTCTTGATGGTAAGTCCACAGGCCGCAGTTGGAGCGATCCCAGGCAAGGGATCAGCTCCATTGTTAAGTCCACGTCCCACGGTGGGGCTCAAGTCAGTCCAAGAAGGCCTCCAGCTCCATCGATGGTAGGCCGGAGATGCGACCCAAAAATTAATCGCATGTCCGGCAAGGTAAGTACTGAAAAAAAGTTTTCCCCTGATTTCCTCCACCTCCCCCCCACATAAAACAAACCGGAGAACATTTACACAGACTTTTAACACACACTGCCAATATATATACATATATACATAGATATAATTGGTACCCCACAGCTCTGCTCTTGCTTCTCCTCCCCCTAATCGCAACGGCGACAGAGGAGTCCCTCTAGTCCTTACTTTTCACCCCATCAGCCGTCACATACAACACATATTCCTCTGATATTTTCATCACCTCCAACGGGACCCTACCACAAGTCACATCTTCCCATCTCCACCCCTTTCCGCCATCCGCAGAGACCGTACTCTCCGCAACTTCCTGGTTAACTCATCCCTTCCCACCCAAACCTCCCCCTCCCCAGGTACCTTCCCCTGCAACCACAGGAGATGCAACACTCTGTCAAGGGACCCCAACAGTCCTTTCAGGTTATGCAGAGGTTAATTTGCATCTTCTTCAACATCTACTGCATCTGTTGTTGGAAGTGTAGACTCCTATACATCGGCGAGACCAGGCGTAGACTGGGCGATAGTTTTGTTGAACATCTCCGCTCAGTCCACCTAGACCTACCTAATCTCCCAGTTGCCAAACACTTTATCTCCCCTTCCCATTCCAACACTGACCTTTCTCCTGGGCCTCCTCCACTGCCAGAGTGAGGCCAAGTGCAAATTGGAGGAACAGCATCTCATATTTCAAATGGCCAGATTACAACCCAATGGTATTAATTTTGATTTCTCTAACCTTAAGTGACTCTTTGGTTCCCTCTCTCTCCATCCCTCCCCCACCCAAGTCATACCAGCTTCCATGTCATCTTGTTGAGTCTCATTGTACTCATTCTCACCTAGTCACAGCTAACAAAGGCCTGTTTCCTTCATCATTGTGACTTTTTTGCACATCTTTCATTCATTTGTTCTATATCTCTCTACATCACCATCTATATCTCTTGTGTCCCTTTCCCCTGACTCTCAGTCTGAAGAAGGGTCTCAACCCAAAACCTTTTCTCTGGAGATGCTGTCTGACACTGAGTTACTCCAGCTTTTAATGTCTGTATATAAATACACATGCATAAAAACAATAATAGTGTAACCATACCTAGTACATGCAATCAAGGCAAAAGGCCACACTGAGTCAACACAGAAGCGTTGCCACATTTCAGTTCCCTTTACATACCTAAACAATTTAACAGAAGTACAATGGATTTAAGTAAAACACAAAGTGCTGGAGTAACTCAGCAGGTCAGGCAGAATCTGTGGAGGGAATGTAAAGGCAAAGTTTTAGCTCGGGGCCTTTCTGAAGAAGGGCCCTAACCCGAAACGTCTACTATCTATTCCCTCCACAGATGCTGTCTGACCCACTGAGTTACTCCCGCACTTTGTGTTTTACTTAAATCCATTGTACTTCTGTTAAATTGTTTCGGTATGTAAATTGTCAAGCTTCCAGCATCTGCAGTTCCTTGTGTCTCCATTTTACTGCAGATTTAAACGACATTAGTGACATATTTTTGGATTATAAATGAGACTAGTTTGGAAAGGGTCACCTTGGTATGTAGCTTACCTGGATCGGGAGCTGCTCCAGTATATCGAGCATGTGGACTTTGGACTTTTGTAAACGGCACCAAAATATGACAGAGAGAGAGAGAGAGAGAGAGACAGAGACAGAGACAGACAGAGAGAGACGGAGAGGGGGAGAGGGAGAAAGAAGGAGGGAGAGAGAGAGATCCTCCAAGGAAGGTTCTGATCATCATTACTGAGGCAGAAATGAAACAGAAATGTTGGCAATGCTCAACAGGTTTGGCAGCTCTGTGTAGAGGGGAACTTTTTAATTATAAAATTGCTGCATTCCCATTATTGCCACTGTGGCATAAGTGCTGCTTAAACATAGATCTTCACAATGCTCATCATTTTCAGTGCTGTGAAACTCTCCTGTGAATCCACTTGACGGACATTACTCTGGCTTGCCACCCTGGGGTCTGAGCTTTACACACCAAGGCTCTGTGTCCCATTTCTTTTTACAGTTGAAGGATTTCACTGCTCTAGCCTAGAGTATTTCTGATGGATGTTCTCTTTCGCACCGACAGCAGTTTTTCCCATCAATGTCACCTCTCAAACCAAATCCCTGGTGTAACTCAGATAAAGTATCAGAGTTCCTGCCTTTGCTGCTACCATTTGCCTGTACATACTATAATGCTGACTTATACACCCACCAAAATTCTTTTGCACAATCCCTCTCCCTTAATGTGTTTAGTTTAGTTTAGAGATGCAGCGTGGAAACAGGCCCTTCGGCCCACTGAGTCCGCACCGACCAGCGATCCCCGCACATTAACACTATCCTACACACACTGGGCACAATTGGGTTCTCTGGGTGCTTTCAAGAGAGAGCTGGATAGGGCTCTTAAAGATAGCGGAGTCAGGGGATATGAGGAAAAGACAGGAACAGGGTACTGATTGGGGATGATCAGCCATGATCACATTGAATGGCGGTGATGGCTCGAAGGGCCGATTGGCCTACTCCTGCACCCATTGTCTATTGTCCAGTGTCCGCTGCTATAGCCGGCACCCTCCGCCTCCTCTCCAGATCCCGGTCCTCAGGAGCAAACAGGAGACGGACGAGCCCCGTCAAGAGCTTCTGCTGTGCGAGGCCCATTGGGAGCAAGGCCCGGCGGCTGGCAAGAACCAAGAGCCAGTGGGCCGCTGCCTGCAGGGGAAAGCTCGGAAGCTGGGGAGACTGGAGGGTTGAAGAGGGAGGGGTCATTTACAGCGGGCCATCGACCTGCGAACCTTTGCATCTTCGGGATGCACCCGGCAAAAACCCACCGGGTCACAGGGAGAATGGCAAACTCCAGGCATTCAGGACGGTGCCACAGCAGTAGAGTTGCTGCCTTACAGCTCTAGAGACCCGGGTTCAATCCTGACCACGGGCACTGTCTGTACGGAGTTTGTACATTCTCCCTGTGACCCGCGCGGGTTTTCTCCAGGAGCTCCGGTTTCCACCCACACTCCAGGCCAATTGGCTTGGTAAAAATTGTAAATTGTCCCCAGTGTGTGTAGGATAGTGCTAGTGTGCGGGGATTGCTGGTTGGCACGGACTCGGTGGGCCGAAGGGCCTGTTTCTGCGCTGTATTTCTAAACTAAACTAAAACAAAATTAAATAGCACACAAGGTCAGGATTGAACCTGGGTTACTGGGACTTTGAGCACTACCTATTGAGACGTGTGCTTTCAGGAACTAGCAACGGCATCGCAAAGTGATGATCTGACACCTGACCCCATCTTGATTCCCGCGGTGCATTACATAGCCTTGGAGTAACCATGGTCCAACAAACAAAATAACTCAACATGCCATTACCTTCAGGTCTCGCTGTCTGCTCATGGGATCCGCAGGCAGAGAGCTCCGCCGACTGGTCCCTTGGCAGTTCAGTGTGAGATTTTTAATGAACATGTCAAAATCCAGAATCAAGTTTAAATGTGATCGCCTCAGGGCAGCCTAGAGGCACTTGCTTTAATGTGGTGGGTAGCTGCGTAGGAAGACTTGGGTTGCTCCTTGCTAGGGAAATCATGTAGACTCTGGCAGCAAAGGAAGACAGTTGTCAAACTTCAGATCGTTAACCCTTCCTGCTGATGAAACAAGACGTTCCCTGCATCCATCAAGGTCTTCTTTATAATATAAGGCATCAATTTGTTTTGAATTCTAGGGAGGCATTTATGTTCTCTAGTAGAGAAACAGAAAGTGGAAACCTGCCTTCGGCCTCCTGAGTCCGCACTGACCTTCACTCATCCATTTTTTACACTAATCCTATACTGATTCCATTTTATACTTCCCACCTTCTGATGTGGAAGGTCGTACACATAAAACAAGGAAATAGAAGCAGGAGTAGTTTAATTTATTTAAGTCAGTTTAGTTTATTACTGCCAGGTGTACTGAGGTACAGTGAAAAGCCTCCGGTTGCGTGGTATCTAGTCAGCGAAAAGTCTATATACGATTATAATCAAGCTGTCCGCAGTGTACAGATAAAGAGTAAAGGTACAGCATTTAGTTGTAATTTTCCTGAAGAAGGGTTCCGAACTGAAACATCACCCATCCGCTTTCTCCAAAGATGCTGCCTGTCCCGCTGAGTTACTCCAGCTTTTTGTGTCTATCTTAGGTATAAGCCAGCATCTGCAGTTCCTTGTTTCTGAACTAAATGCCCAGACTGATGGAGACAAGCATGCTACCCTGTCCACCTGTGTCCTCACGTTCAGGGGACTATGTACCTATACCCCAAGGTCTCTCTCTGACCTTCAACGCTCCCCAGAGCCCCACCATTCACAGAGTAAGTCCTGGCCTTGGTTTAACTTCCAAAAATGTCTTGCTTTGCACCTGCTGGTGAATGCAAAGAGACAGGCATTGTGCAATGGCTGTAACAAATCACTCAGTTCTCTGCACAAAATCAGAGGAAAAATGGATCGACCGGGCTTGTATTCACTGGAATCCAGAAGGATGAGAGGATATCTTATAGAAACATATAAGATTCTTGATGCAGGCAAAATGTTCCCGATGTTGGGGGAATCCAGAACCAAGGGTCACAGTTCAAGAATAAGGGGTAACCCATTTAGGACTGAGATGAGGATAGACTTCTCCTCCCAGAGAGCTGTGAATCTGTGGAATTTTCTGCCACAGAAAGCAGTGGAGGCCAATTCACTGGATGTTTTCAGAAGAGAGTTCGATTTAGCTCTTAAGGCTAAATATGGGGAAAAAGCAGAAAGGGTACTGATTTTAGATGATCAGCCATGATCACATTGAATGCCAGTGCTGGCTCGAAGGGTTGCATGGCCTACCTTGGCACCTATTTTTTTTCTAAATAAATAACTATTAAATATTTATCCAGGGTTCTGCAGATGGCTTTTTTATCTGTTGTCTCTACACCGTTCATTTTTTTATTTTTTAAGCATGTCAATTAACTCTGACAACAAGCCGAGAACTCTCCTTGAGAAATCTATATTTATATCCTGCCTTTAAGGAAGTAATGCAGCACAAAGTGCTTTTCAAGAGCAAATGTAATCCCAAGACTCGTAGCATCATGTTATTATCATGATAACAGTAATATTAATGTAGGTGCCCAACATCCAGATCGAGAGATACATTTGTAGGAGAGGAACGTCGTAAGGTGAAGAGGTGTTGGGAAAAAGATTCCTGAGATGGCGACTTAAGCTGCTTAAGGCAGAGCTGCCTACGGTGGAGCGATTAAGTTCAGGGACGAGGGAGATATCATAACTGGCGAAGTAGTAACATAGGGCTGGAGGAGATTAGAGAGAAAAAAAAAATTCACATAGAGGATAGTGGGTACATAGAACGAGTTGCCAGAGGAGGTGGTTGAGATCACTCCCTGCGCAACTCATAGTCATTCAGCGTGGAAACAGGCCTTTCGGCCCAACTTGCCCATGCCGACCAACATGCCCCATCTGCAGAGTTAAACTGTGACTCCTGGTTCTGGACTCCCGCAACATCGGGAACATTTTTCCTGCATCAAGCCTGTCCAATTCCCAAGAATGTTATATGTTTTTATAAGATCAGTGAATACAAGCTCAGTCCATCCATTCTTTCATCATTTGTCAGTCCCGCCATCCCGGGAATTAACCTTGTAAACCTACGCTGCACTCCCTCAATAGCTATAATGTCCTTCCTCAAATTAGGAGACCAAAACTGAACACAATACACCAGGTGTGGTCTCACCAGGGCCCTGTACAACTTCAGTTGGACCTCCTTGCTCCTATACTTAAATCCTCAAATCCTCTCGCTATGAAAATGTGGGTGACTTAAAAGTTCAGGAGTAATAAGGGATGGGAAATTACTACAGGTGAGGTTATCCACTTTGGTATCAAAAACAGGAAGGCAGATTACTATCTAAATGGCGTCAAGTTAGGAAAAGGGGAAGTACAACGGGATCTGGGGGTCCTTGTTCATCAGTCTATGAAAGTAAGCATGCAGGTACAGCAGGCAGTGAAGAAAGTGAATGGCATGTTGGACTTTATAACAAGAGGAGTCAAGTATAGGAGCAAAGAGGTCCTTCTGCAGTTGTACAAAACCCTAGTGAGACCACACCTGGAGTATTGTGTGCAGTTTTGGTCCCCTAATTTGAGGAAGGACACTCTTGCTATTGAGGGAGTGCAGAGTAGGTTTACAAGGTTAATTCCCGGGATGGCGGGACTGTCATATGCTGAGAGAAAGGAGCAGCTGGCCTTGTACACTCTGGAGATTTGAAGGAGAGGATATCGCATTGAAACATATAAGATTGTTAAGGGTTTGGACATGCTAGAGGCAGGAAACATGTTCCCGGTGTTGGGGGAGTCCAGAACCAGGGGCCACAGTTTAAGAATAAGGGGTAAGTGATTTAGAACGGAGATGAGGAAACACTTTTTCTCACAGAGAGTTGTGAGTCTGTGGAATTCTCTGCCTCAGAGGGCGGTGGAGGCCGGTTCTCTGGATGCTTTCAAGGGAGAGCTAGATAGGGCTCTTAAAGATAGTGGAGTCAGGGGATATGGGGAGAAGGCAGGAACGGGGTACTGATTGCAGATGATCAGCCATGATCACATTGAATGGTGGTGCTGGCTCGAAGGGCTGAATGGCCTACTCCTGCACCCATTGTCTATTATCTATTGTCTACAGGTATTAGGAGCAATAACATTCAACAACATCCTGAAAATGAAAAAAAAAATGTTAATTACTTCACAAAGAGCAGACGAGTATGCTGTTGAGTATTTTACAAGGATGTTGCCCGGACTAGAGGGCCTGAGCTATAGGGAGAGGTTGGGCAGGCTAGGACTTTATTCCTTGGAATGTAGGACGAAGAGGGGTGATGTTAGGGAGGTGTACAAGATCATGAGTGTAATAGATAGGGTGGATACACAGTCTTTTACCCAGAGTAGGGGAATTAAGAATCAGGGGAATTAAGGCAAGAGTGGAATGATTTAATAGGAACCTGAGGGACACCTTTTTCTTTCAGAGGGTGGTGGGTGTATGGAACAAGTTGCCAGAGGAGCTAGTCAAGGCAGGTACTATAACATCATTTAAAAGACATTTGGACGGGTACATTCATAGGAAAGGGTTAGAGGGAATGGGGCAATCACAATCTGGTGGGGACTAGTGTAAATGGGCAGCTTGGTTGGCATGGGAGAGTTGGGCTGAAGGGCCTGTTTCTATGCTGTATTGGTTTATATGTAATTATAGGAGTTCTGTTGAATGTTTGTATCTAACTCATCTGTTTATTGGAGCTTGCTATGTTCCCCATTTACCACATACCAAATGTGATGCCACTCTATATGCACCTCATAGGTTCTCAAGCACTCTAGTATATCATTTAATTTAGTTTAGTTTAGAGATAGAGCAAGGAAACAGGCACTTTTGTCCACCATTGATTATCGATCACACATTCACACTAGTTCTATGTTATCCCACGTTCTCATTTACTCCCTACACACCAAGGGCAATTATCCGACACTTCTAGTCTTTAGGCTTTAGAGAGACGGCACTTTGGGATGTGGGAAGAAATCAGAGCCCACAGAGGAATCCCACACGGTCACAGGGAGAATGTGCAAACTCCATACAGGGAGCACCCGAGGTCAGTATCGAACCCGGGTCTCTGGGGCTGTGAGGTAGCAGCTCTACCAGCTGCGCCACTGTGCCATCCTGAAAGTGAAATGAGTGCTGCTCCACAAGACCCTTTCTCTGCCTTTAATATCAGAATGTCCCCAAAATTGACGTTGAGGACCTTTGATGCAGTAAAAGCTGGGTATCCCAAACCAGAACAGTGTATCAGAAATCATGGTATATTACACTGCAGTAGCTGAGGGCAAGCTTATCAATCATTTGTGACTTTCAAAGTCCTGGCAAAAATCCTTACTATTAATAATAAATGGTCTGGGGATTCAGATTGCAACTAAATTGGTAGCTATTAGTCTCCAATGTAACATAGAGACAGAGGTTATTGAGACAGGTCTGTCTTTGCAAGTAGCAGTATATATTGAAAATCCCCTCACATAATCCAGTAGGAATAGGTCAGAGCAAGCTAAGGGGAGGATTTGGTGACTATATACGTCCACCACCAATTTTCCGGCACCCATGGTTCCAGAGCCTTTCCGGATTATCCCTTTTGCCGGACCAACAGAGGTCACGGCCTCCGAGAGGAGTCCAACCGTACCGGAATGGTCCGCCTAGACCGAGATACCGCACCGCAAAGTCATCCTCGGAAGTCGGCTATGGAAACGGATCGGCCAGGCCAGAGTTACAGAGCCCCGGCAAGAGGGGGCAAATTTGATCCGCTGATCGGCCGTGGAAGTCCCAATGCGGTCGAGATTGGCCGCCTCATCTACATTATGGTGGGAATTTCCAGGGGGCATTTGAACTGCGCTCACGTAATTTTGTCCGGATTGAAGGAGGTGCCAGACCACCAGTTGCCGGAAAATCGGTGGTGGACCTGCCGTGCGTCACAAAGGATCCTCACAGTACTGCAGTAAGAAGGACAATCTGCTGGGTGATGGATTTAGATGCGTACTGCAGTGTAGGCTGGACCACATTAAGTGACTGCTGTGAGCCCATAAATCGTGGTACAGTGGCACAATGGCAGTGGTAGAACTGCTCCCTTACAGCACCGGAGACCCGGGTTCCATCCTGGCACGGGTGCTGTCAATAGGCCGAATGGCCTAATTCTGCTCCGATGTGTTATGGTCTCATGATCTCATTTCTGGGCTGGGAATCGCTCGTCCTTGGTCAGGCCGGCATATGACTCCATACTCACAGCAATGCGACTTGACCCATCTGCCCTCTGAAATGGTTCTAGGAAGCCACTGATAGACAATAGACAATAGGTGAAGGAGTAGGCCATTCAGCCCTTCAAGCCAGCACCGCCATTCAATGTGACCATCGCTGATAATCCACAATCAGCAATGGACTACAATTGGCACCTTTGCCAGTGCGCGGCACAGTGGCGTAGGGGTAGCGTTGCTGCCTTACGGCAACAGAGACTCAGGTTCAATCCCGACTACGGGTGCTGTCTGTATGATGTTTGTACTTTCTTGCTGTGACCTGCTTAGGTTTTCTCCAGGAGCTCCAATTTCCTTCCACACTCCAAAGACGTACAGGTTTGCAGGTTTATCGGCTTTGGTAAAATTGTCCCTATTGTGCACGGGGTGATCGCTTGTCGTCGCAGACTCGGTGGGTGGCGATCCACACTGCATCTCTATGATCTGAAGTCTAAATAACATTTGACACTGTATCAGTAAATGTGCTGGTCAGTGCATAGGCAGAGTTGGCTGTAAAGTTCATAAATTCATGGAGCAGGATTAGGCCATTTGGCACATCAAGGCCACTCCACCATTCAATCATGGCTTATCTAGCTCTTCCTCCTAATCTCATTCTCATGCCTTCTCCCCATAACCCCTGCCATCCGCACTAATCAAGAATCTACCTATCTTTGCCTGAAAAATACACATTGACTTGGCCTCCACTGCAATCTATGGCAAGGAATTTCACAGATTCAGCACCCTCTGCCTAAAGATGGCTGTTCACAATGTCACAGAATACAAGGCTGATTTGATGTCAGCGCCGATATTTTGGACCTCTGTCTTGCTGCTAATGCATCATTTATTTCTCACTAGGTACACAAAAATGCTGGAGAAACTCAGCGGGTGCAGCAGCATCTATGGAGTAAAGGGAATAAGCAACGTTTTGGGCCAAAACCCTTCTTCAGACTGGGAACAGAATGACAAACATCATACAGACAGCACCCGTGGTCAGGATTTATTTCTCACTGTTGGAGATAAGCAACAAGAAGGTGACCAAAAATAAGGATCGTTAAAAGATTATCAATGGTGTCTAATGTCATAAATTCATTAGTTCCAGGAGCAGAATTAGGCCACTCAGCCCATCAAGTCTACTCCATCATTCAATCATGGCTGAATCATCTTTCCCTCTCAACCACAATCTCCTGCCTTCACCCAATAACCACTGACACACTTAGTAATCAAGAAACTATCAATCTCCACCTTAAAAAATATCCAGTGATGGCTTCCATAGCTTCTGCGGCAATGAATTCCACAGATTCACCACCCACTGACTAAAAAAAAAATTCTTCCTCATTTCCTGTGTAAAGGTACGTCCTTTTATGCTGTGGTGTCTGGTCCTGGACACTCCCACTAATTTGTTGCTGATTGATACCTGCTGAGTTTTTTTTTATGATTCTCTGTGCTTTCTGCTCTCTTTGAAGTTGCTGAACACATTGAGATGTGTTCAATAGACCCTGGAAAGGTAAATAACCACAGGTGATAGAAATCTGAAATAAAGCAGAAAATGCTGGTTAGGCAGTACCTGTGGGATGGGAAACAAGTTTAATAGAACAGTGTAGCACGGGAACAGACCCTTCGGCCCACAATGTCTCTGCTGAATACAAAGCCAAGACCAACGCTTATCTGTAGACACAAAGTGCTGGAGTAACTCAAGGGTCAGGCAGCATCTCTGGAGAAAGAATAGTTTCGGGTCGAGACCCTTCTTTAGACTGCGTCACTGTGTCGCTGCTCTTGATTGGAAAGGGTGTCAAAAGTTATGAGGAGAAGGCAGGAGAATGGGGTTGAGAGGAAAGATAGATCAGACATGATTGAATGGTGGAGTAGACTTGATGGTCCGAATGGCCTAATTCTGCTCCTACTGTGTCTTACGAACATTTAAGATGCTTTTAGATCAATAAGGCATACAAGGGATGGAGGGATATGGATCACATGCAGGCAGAGGAGATTAATTTAATAGGAAGATTAAACGAGAACCTACCAGTTTGAAGTTTGATCGTTATTTTATGAGGAGTTACGATGAGGGATTATGTGAAGAAGCACGCCAGCCCGCATGCGCGTCAACCTTCAAAACAGCGGTGTGAAATCACAAATAACAGTCGTTGAACGGAATATAGGAAGATTCGAGAAACTAGAACTACCAAGTGACCTTTATGAGAGAGGGTTGGGAGCGGAGGGCACATAATCCTAATTCATCTTCCTATTTTACTTCAGAGTCACGTGCGTGACTACGTGAAGATTTCAAAGCTCTGTGATTTCATGCCGTGAACACGAGTCCATGCAACACACTGCATAAGATGACCGGGGAGGAGTGAAAATCAGAATGCATTCAGACATGACATAGATTTAAAGCATGCTGATGCTTTCATTAAACAAAATGGTATATAAGAAAATAATAGTGACCCCTCACATCTGGAGTAAATTATAAAACAGAATTTAAAATTGAATTAGCAAACACCCCCGGCCTGGCAATGGGATTGTTATAAAACGTTTGGAAAGTTCTCTCATTTGACCATCCTGCGTCCGCTAGGATGTGGTCCAGTGGAACCTCCAAAACCCTCGCTGCTGATATTGTTGCAGCCCGGTGGAGTGAGATTTTAAAATATATCAGTGTCGACACCTGCACAAGCCAAAACCTGTCTTAACCACCTCGAGATGGTCTGCACTGACACCCTCTTGTGAAGTTTTTTGTAACTAACAAACACTGCTAGTTCAGTGCCTCTGAGACTATTTGTGACCTTAATATACTGTTGTAGATGTGTGACCCCACACAACCGAAGGTCCACGGGGTATGCCATAAACTCTAATTTGAGACCTGACGCCCCTAGTCTGCTCTGCTTGACTAAGTTATGCACATAAAAAAGTTATTTTACTGGCAGATGTAACCATTGTGTCCAGTCGCAGGTTATGCAACGACTGGACCCGTTGCGCCGAAACCAGCATGACCACTTTAAAAGTGAGTTTGACCAGTGACAGGGATGTAGCTGGAGCCACCGCCGAAGCAGCAACAGAACAATGTTCACATCCCATATCTCTGAGTACCTTGACCTGCGGGGATTGGTGTTGAAGATACCCTTCATGAACGTGGATATCAACGGGTGAGACCCGACAGTGTGGCGTCCCGATCCCAGCAACAAGTATGACGACAATGCAATCCTGGCACAATTAATGGCACTGTAACTCAATCTTTCATCAAAAAATAGACTG
Organism: Okamejei kenojei; assembly: GCA_035221665.1. NCBI lineage: Eukaryota > Metazoa > Chordata > Chondrichthyes > Rajiformes > Rajidae > Okamejei > Okamejei kenojei. The sequence goes on from CM069134.1 coordinate 34,183,634, forward strand.
GACAGAAATTCCAAGACACCCATAATTATGTTACGGCCGCCAAAATCAAATACCTCAGAGGCCAATAACATAACACAACACCAGGGTCAAAAGTGATGTTGGACTGCGGACAGAACGTTTCCCATCTCTTGATATAGGAGATGTACTGCTTCTTGGTGCTATCTCTCCAAGCCGCAGTGATCATGTCCACAGTTTGATCAGACAGTCCGAGCCCCAGGAAAGGTCTCCTCAGAGTCTGCAAATCAACAAATTTATTCGGTCATGTAATGGGTGGCTCTCCCCAGTTACGGGATGAACCAGTAGATTACTGCATTTGGGAATGGCCATAAAAGGCTCTGATATCATTCCCAGAATCAATGGGAACCATGGCTGTTTAGTTCAGTCAGGCACTACCAAACTGCCTGACGCAAAGTCTTGTTGGATCTTTTGCAAGACCCAACTGATGAGGCAAAAAGGACGGAATGCATAGAAGAACATTCCTCCCCAGTGTAGTGAGAATGCATCCATCGCCACTGCCCCCGCGTCTGGCTCCCATGCAACATACTTTGGTAACTGGTGATTAAGCCTGGATGCAAATAAATCGATATCCGGCGTTCCATACTGAGCAACAATGTCGGTGAACACTTTATGATCCAACATCCATTCTGTGCTATCATTAAATTTCCATGACCTGGTGTCCGCCTCTATATTGAGCCTACCTGGCAGGTAGGTAGCTGAAATCCAAATGCTTCTTACAATATACCAGTGCCAAATAAGGTTAGCCAAATTATCACAGGATACTGACTTGATTCAACCCAGGTGATTAATATATGCCACCGCTGTGGTGTTGTCAATCTGAAGTTGAACATGCAGATGATGCATATTCGCACAGTAAACCTTCAGCCCATAGAATGCTCCCAGCATCTCTAAATAATGAATACCACGTGACTGAAGAAATTATGACTCATGCACATCCCATCTGCCATCGCAACTAGAGATGGTATTAGTAGCTCCCCATCCTTGAGCACTAGCATCAGTTTGTAATATAACTGAAGGTTTGCTGACTAAAATGGTATTGGAGCAATGCCAAATATTGGTCGTCCACCATTTTAATTCTGAAATAGCATCAGTTGGTAGCCACATAGGTCTGTTAAAATGACCTGCATGATCTTTGAGTGCTTGCTCCTTTGCATGTTGTAAATTCTGACAATGCAAAGGCCCAAACTGTGCAGCTGGAAAGGCAGCCACTCATTTGCAAATTGCTCTGGCCACTTGTCGAATAGATGGTTGCTCAATAACAACAAGGTTGTTACAGGCTTATATTAATTCTAATCTCTTGCCCCAGGGCAGAGTCACAGACATGTGAATAGAGTTAATGGTAAATCCCAAATAATCAATAACTGTGGATGGTATCAACTTAATCTGGATGGATGAGAAACCCCAATCTCTCAAACAAGAGTTTAGTGGCTGAAACAGCTAATTTAGCTAATTTCAGAGTTTTTCCTATAATTAGGATATCATCCAAGAATGCCATAACAATATAATTTTGAGCTCTGAGAAACCCAAATGCTGGTTTTAATAATTTGGTAAATAATCTGGGGGCTGATGTTAACCCACTAGGCAATGCTTTAAACTGCCACAGTTACCCCATCTAGTTAAACTTCAAATACCTCCGGTGATCCCTGAGAATGGATACAGAATAGTATGCATCTTTGAGATCGATGTATGCCATAAAGCATCCTTTGGAAATCAGTTGTTTGGCAGTAACAAAGATTTCCATTTCAAAATATCTACACTGCACAAAAGCGTTAAATTGAGTCAAATCAAGGATGATTCAGCATCCTCCATCTTTCTTTTGTTTTGTAAATATATTCGAAACAAATTCGTGAGGTTCATGACTCGACCTCTCAATTACCCCTTTTGAATATAACTTTTGAATTTCAGCTGGCACATCCAAACCTTCCAGTTGTGAATGAACAAATACACTGTATACTGTGCAGTATAAACGGATCTGACGTTATTCAACTCCATTCATTCAAAAACAAGTGTAATCTCCCACCAACTTGAAAACGGTCCACACACCCGATGTTCCGGAAAGAACCAGACCCACCTACCTCCATGATTACCGGTGGTTTTGTGGTTTTTATTTCCGCCCCAGAGGTTTGGGGGGTAGGGGTGCTGGAGTGCGCGGATTGCACATCTTCCACGAGGGCCGGCCTGGGCCTTGGCCTAAAAAAGACTTCTGCCCAGAATATACGGCCTTTGAGCAGCCACCAGCTTCAGCAAACGGCTTGCTGCTGGTGGAAACGTAAGGGTGCTGCCACCGGAATGGAGAAACTTTGCTGGTCGACCATGCCTTCATCAGCCCGACAGCTTTCACTTCTTCATCGAGGTCCTTGACCTGTTTTGGCAGATATTCTCAGAAGAGAAGATTCGGCGGCTGAACTTTGCTTGCTTTGCACAATCCCGCAAATTTGGGGTTCAGGGCAGGTCGGATGGCATTTTTGCGAAAGCAATTGATTTCAAAATGTGCATTGCACATTAATGCCATGGCATCCGGCTGTATATCAGACAATGGACCCCCATCCACGGACCTGGCAAACGGCGTTATGCCTGAGGCCAGCAATCTGAGGATTCTCTGGAGCTTTACCTCCTGGGCCTGGATTCCCCTTCCAATATATCCCCAAATCGAGTTGTTCACAGCCAGTACTTTTAGTGAAGAACAGTTCCCAGGTGTATGGTATTTGGCAGATGTATCATTCATTACCTGCTCCTGGGAAGTGGGGTAGGTGATGCTTGCAGCGAGTTCCTTCTGTAGCGGCTCCCCTCTTTGCGAGGGTATCACAAAATTAGACGCTATGGCAGGCAAATCCTGTGCTCCGTGCACCTCGTGCATACTGGTATGCTCCCCAATCATACCACCGAGTTCGGAGTCAGTCCAGTACTGACTCCGTACGCTCCCCTCCTCAGAGAGGGAGACATTGTGCAGCCCTGAATCAGGCGCCGCCGCGGGCCCCCGAGGAGACCCGCGCTGATATAACTCCGTTTCCCGGAGAATATCATGATGGAGCATCCTTTCCATCAGATGCTCCATCCGGGATAAACGTCCGAAGACGCTATCCATTGTAGGAGGCGAGTCCTCCTGGCCTGACTCATCAAAGTCCACAGGCCTATCCTACTTTCTCTTGGCTTTACCCCCTTTCTGGGGAACCATAATTGTCTCAATAGGCACCAAGACGGAAGCCGCTGACCGCACCGTCGGCGACTCGGGTGGTGAAATCGACGGCCGCCGGCTACCCACACTTCCACGGTCCTCCGTAGCCGGTTTCCCCGCGGCCCTTTGAACTTCGCCCTGGACTTTTCCATAATGATTGGAATCTCGCCGTTCTGTAACCAAGGTTACAGAACAAAAAACAACCTCAGAATAAGTGCAAAACTTACCTGTAGGGCCTTTTAAACCTACCGCTGGAGGAGTAACGCGCCTCCCAGCCAGTCATGCGCAATGCGTTAGACATAATGACGCGCATGCGGGCTGGCGGGCTTCTTCACGTAGCCACTCATGAGACGCCGAAGTAAAATTTGGCATCTTGTTGCGAGGCGAAAGGCCTGTTCCGGTCCTGTACTGTCCCATGTTCTGTCTTGTATACCTGAGTCACCATGCACTTACCTTTGAAGAAAACACACTGATGAGCTAGCGTAGCGTAGCTCAGATATGCCAAGGCCCAGACTATCGATCTGCTGGCATGTTTGAATTCCAGCACAGCAGCCAGGAGACTGAATTATTCACTTTCATTTATTAATTAAATGAATCTAAAACAGTCATTATTAGCCCGGGTCTTTTTCTTCTTCTTGCGTATGACGTGCACAGCCTAAAGTTGTAGGACAACTTGTTCTATTTGATCTTATTTGATTGTACACACCAAGTTGATTGCATTCATCGAAACAGGGCGGGTCACGTGAAGGTTGCAATCTCCCACCCCATTAGCCCAGGTGACCCTGAAACTAGGATATCAGTAAAAGGACCACAGGGCTCCTAACAAGTAGTTCAATCTACCTACCAAATCGTGAAAGGCTTGGATTGAGTGGACGTAAAGAGGATGTGTCCACTAGTGGAAGAGTCTAGGACCAGAGGGCATAGCCTCAGAATAAAAGGACATGCCTTAGAACGGAGATGAGGAGGGGAGGGTGGTGAATCTATGGAATTTGCCACTGTGGAGCTGTGAGGGCTGTGGAGGCCAAGACAATGGGTGTTTATAAAGCGGAGGTTTATAGGTTCTTGATTAGTAGAAGTTACGGGTGGAAAGCAGGAGAATGGGGTTGAGAGGGAAAAATGGATCAACCATGATTGAATGGCGGAATATTTGAATGGTCCGAATGGCCTAATTCGGTTTGTGTGTCTTATGATTGTATGAGTATGATCATACTTCAGGGCAGGAAATCTCTCCTTGGTCAGGCCAGCATGTGACTCTAGACTCACAGCAACGCAAGATGACTCAACTGCTCTCTGGAACTGAGTCACGATGGACTACAATTGGCATCTTTGCCCGTGGCATCTAACATTGGGTGGCATAGTGGGGCAGCGGTAAAATTGCTGCCTTACAGCATCAGAGATCCGGGTTCGATCCTGACAATGGATGATGTCCGTATGGAGTTTGCACATTCTCCCTGTGACTGCGTGGACTTTCTCCGTGAGCTCTGTCCTTTGTCCACCAATTCTTCAATCGAATTTTCATCACCTGTATCCACCTATCACTTGCCAGGACTAGGTTTGTCCCACCCCTCGCCTCTCTTTTCCATCTTTCTCTCTCCCCCCCCCCCCTTGTACAATCAGTCTGAAGAAGGGTCCTGACCAAGATGTCCACAGCTGCTGCCTGGCCCGTTGAGTTGCTCCAGTAGTTTCTGTTTTGGCTGTTTTGATGATTGTTTTCTCAATCCTTGAAAAACGGCTGAAGGCACAAAGCTTATCTCCATCGATCTGCCTGCACCCCTGGCTACCATCCACATCCCTGTGACCAGCCTGTACATAAATGCTTCCCCGCAACATCAATACTCATGTAAAATTCACACTGGCCACTGAAATGACCTGCTTCGGGTATTGAGTAGATTTGGTTCAACCATATGCTGCAGTCCTTTAAAGGCTGAATTAAAAGAGACCTGACTGAATTAAATTAATTTTAGTTTGGAAATACAGCGCAGAAACAGGCCCTTCGGCCCACCAAGTCCACACCGACCAGCGATGCCCGCACACCAACATTATCCCACACACACTAGGAACAATTTATAATTTTCCCGAGCCAATTAACCTACAAACCTTTGGAGTGCCTTTGGAGTGAGGGAGGAAACAGGAGCACCCGGAGAAAACCATGCAGGTCACGGGGAGAACATGCAAACCCTATTCAGACAGCACCCGTAGTCAGGATTGAACCCAGGTCCCTGGAGCTGTACGGCAGCAACTCTACTGCTGTACCATGGCAGTGGGCAAAATTACTGTGGGTTTTCCTCAGCGAATTTGTACAAACATTTGGTAAACCCTCAATATCACGGACCCTATAATGACGGATTTAATTTATAGCGGACAGACCCACTGATCGTCACCGCCAGACTGGGCTATTGACACCACCTCCCGGCCTGCAGCCTGGACCCACTGCCGTCATCGACGGCCCACATAGCTCCCTCAGCCACTACCAGGCCGTGCCTGCCGTCACCGATACCACCACAGCCACCCCTCACATGCACCCCAGACGTCTGTGGGCCACGACCAATGAATCTGCCAAACCTTGCCTCAACTCACCTGGATCCAGGCCTAGGAAGTCTGAAGATGGGTCTCAATCCAAAACGTCATCTATCCATGTTCTCCACAGATGCTGTCTGACCCGCTGAGTTACCCTAGCTCTTTGTGTCACTTTGTGTATTAACCAACATCCGCAGTTCTTTGCTTCTACTACTTATTCAATGATACTCTATTATTCAATATTCCCTGAGAGTCATAGAATCGTACAGCACGGAAACAGGCCCTTCAGTTCAACTTGCCACATCGACCAACATGCCCCATCTACAACAGTCCCAACTGCTTGTATATGGCTCATATCCCTCTAAACCTGTCCTATCCACGTACGTGGCCAAATATCTCTTAAATGTTATGCCTCAACTACTGCCTCCGACAGCTTTCACCACAACCACCACCTTCTGTGTGAAACAGTTACCCCTCAGGTACTGATTAAATCTTTCCCCTCTCACCTTAGACCTATGTCCTCTGGATCTTGATTCCCCTACATCTAACCCCATCTATTCCTCTCATATCTAAGGTGTGTCTGGTGGGTTCCAAGCATAGAAAAACAAAAAATAGTGGAATTACAAAAGCATTATTCAGAAGATGATGAAAGGTCCCACCAGCGGAAAAAAATATTTCCATAAAATCGCAGGAAAAAATACACACAATTTGTTTCCAATCAAACTTTTAAGCCAACTGCCACATACAAAGACTCACTTTATTTCCAGGGAAGCAATACGCTCGAGAAGGAAATGTTATTTCTATTCTTCTCGTGTATTCCTTTAGCATAATGCAGAGATTTCTAAAATATGGATGAATTAATCCGTCACAAGCAAGAAAAGAATGACAACTTCTCATTCATCAACAGCGTCTTGAAATGAAACCATGGCTTTACAGGTAACACAGGAGAAAAGTATTGCCTGCTTAATTGTTTTTTTAATGTTTTAAATGATTTTTCACCTTGAATTCCATCTTGAAACTATAAGGAGAGATTGAGCAGGCTTGGACACTATTCCTTGGAGCACAGGAGGATGAGGGGTGATCATATATAGGTGTATAAAATCAAGAAAGGAATAGATCGGGTAGCAGCACAGAGTCTCTTGCCCAGTGTGGGGGAATCAAGAACCAGAGGTCATAGGTTGAAAGTGAGGGGGGAAAGATTTACTAGGCACTCGCCTGGAAACCCTCGAGCTGGATCGACCATCCGCGTTGAAACCAGGAGCTGGATCGATCGACCACACACACAAACACATCACAAAGGCGGGGGCCAGGGAAAGCGGGGGAGCGCTGTCTGAAATTCAAGGGAGAGGGAGAGGAGGGGGAAAGGGTCGGAGAGGGAAGGGGGTTGGGGGAAAGAGGGATCGGGGTGGGAGGAGGAGGGGAGGGGAGGAGAGGGAGAGGGCTGAGGAGAGGGAAATGGAGAGGGGGAGGAGAGAGGGGTGGGGGAGGAGAGAGGGATGGCGAAGGGGAGAGAGATGTGGGGAGGGGAGGAGGGAGATGGGGTAGGGGAGGGAGGGGGAAGAGTGTGGAGGGAGGGGGAGAGGGGTGGGGGGAGAGAGGGGAAAGAGTGGGCAGTAGAGAGGGAGGGGGAGGGGGAGGGGCAGTCCACCTATTTCCCATTCCCTATCACCCCCAATCCTCTTTCTCTATTCCCACACACGTGATCACGTGCTTCGACACAGGCTGCGGGGGGGGGGGGGGGGGGGGGGGGCTGGAGCAAAGGCATATGTTAATTAAACCATTCCGATTGGACTTCTGTGAGCATTGGGCATTGTGACATCACACGATGGAACGGTCACCAACATTCTATGGGTGAGAGCTGTTTGATTTTTATAACATTTTGAAATTTTTGGGAGGACGGGAAGGATTTTATTAAAAAATGTGTGCATAAAAGTGTCCAAATGTAATGAGGAGTGCATTAGTGAATGTAAAAGTGTAATGTCTAACTAAATGGAAAAATTCTGTGCGTTTGTGCATGTGGTTTTGGCGGACCATGGAATCAAAAGCCAAAAATGGAATGTGACATACACCCACAAACACACACACATTAAATATAGACTAGACCAAGTGCAGACCCATTGGGTCTGTTCCCCCATCACGGGTTTGCGGGGGTGGGGGGGGGGTGCGGGTGGGCATGCGGCGTCACACGCACTAACCACCCCCACACTAACTACACCCTTGATATTATATTAGTATTATTAATTAGATCCTTTTACCCCTTAACCACCCTAGCCACTGATACATAGCCCTCAACTCGCAGGCAAGTCTAGAGAGGGAGAGGGGGGTAGAGAGTGAAGGCACGGAGAATGGGGAGAGACAGTGAGAGAGGCAGAGACAGAAGGGAAAGAGACAGGGGGATGGGGGTGGAGGGGAGGGTGTGGAGGGGAGGAGTGAAGGGGGTTTAGGGGAGGGAAGGGGAGAGGAAGGAGGAGAGAGAGAGGGGGGAGAGAGAGGGGGGGAGAGAGGGGAGGGAAGAAGGGAGAGAGAGAGAGAAGAGAGAGAGGGGAGAGAGGGGGTGAGGGAGAGAGACGGGGAGGTAGAGAGAGTGAGGGGGGGAGGGAGAGAGAGGGGGAGGGGGGGATGGAGAGGGAGAGGGGGGGAGAGTGAGAGAGGGGGAGGGAGAGAGAGAGAGGGTGGAGGGAGAGAGGGGGAGGGAGAGAGAGAGAGAGGGAGAGAGAGAGGGGGGAGAGAAAGAGGGGGAGGGAGAGGGGGCGGGAGGGAGAGAAGGGGAGGGAGAGAGAGAGGGGGAGGGAGAGAGGAAGAGAGGGGAGAGAGAGGGGGGGAGGGAGAGAGAGAGTGAGGGAGGGGGGTGGAGAGAGGGGGAGAGAGAGAGTGGGTAGAGAGTGAGAGCAGAGAGAGAATGGGGAGAGACAAAGAGAAAGGGCAGAGACAGAAGGGCAAGAGAGAGGGAGAGGGGGTGGAGGGGAGGAGGAGAGGAGAGGGTGGGTGAGGGAGGGTGGGTGATGGGGGGAGGATGGGGGAGGAGGGGTGGGAGAGATGGGAGAGAAGGGAGAGAGAGGGAGGGGGCTGAGAGGGGGAAGGGGAGAGGGGGGTGAGGGGGGGGAAGTGGGAGGTGGGGGGGAAGGGAGGGTGGGGAGGGGATGGGGTAGGGGAGAGAGAGGGGAAGAGTGGGGGAGGGAGGGGGAGAGGGGTGGGGGCAGTCCATCTTTTCCCCACTCCCTATCACCCCCCACGCCTCTCCCTCTATTCCCACACTCTCCCTCCTCACCTCCCGCATTCCCCCCTCTCCCTCCCTACTCCCTCCTATCCCCCAATCCCCCCACTCCCCCTCTTCACCTCCCCAGGATTGGGCCTTTACCCCCCCCCCCCCTGTAGCCTTATCTCTACTCTCGATCTGCAGAACATGCCGGCGAGAGAGTGGAGCTGTGGGATTGTGACCAAAGATCCTGCTTGTGACTCTCTGGAGCGCGTAGAGGATGGGAGGGGCGCGCAGGCGGGCGGGGCTTCGCGAGCTGCGCCAACTGCGAGTTCAGCGGAACTTACACCTTATCTGCTCTCCTGATCGGCAGAGCATTTTGAGAACGGGGGGGGGGGGGGGGGGTTTGGAGCGGGCGGGCGCGCGGGCGATTCCAGCTGCGGGAGGCGCTGCGCGAGCGTAGTTGGAGGGGAGGAGGGAGATGGGGTAGGGGAGGGAGAGGGAAGAGTGTGGGGGTGGGGGAGAGGAGTGGGAGGAGAGAGGGGAAAGAGTGGGGAGGTAGAGTGGGAGGGGGAGGGGTAGGGGCAGTCCATCTATTCCCTATTCCCTATTCCCTATCAGCCCCCAATCCTTTTTCTCTATTCCCACACACGTGATCACGCGCTTCGACACAGGCTGCGGGGGGCGGGGCTGGGGCTGGTGCAAAGGCATATGTAAATGAGATCCATTCGGATCTATGTCTATGACTAATTTCAGGTATATTCATGCTAATATTGCAATGTTTTGAATATATCTAGAATACTCAATTGCATTTGTGGGTTCTTAAAACACATTGTTCTATTCTTCCCTTCAGACCATTATGATTTATTAGTTCTTAATGTTCTGCCATAATCTATTCCCACTTCCAGATGGCAACAATTTCCTTCCAACGATTTTGGCCAAATTTATCCTTTCCTTTCTCTCGGCTCTGCTTGCCAACCAAGCATTTCCTGGAATACATTGACATTTCGATTCCTGTTTGCACTAGTCTTTCAAAGCCCACAGGACCAAATCTATCAAAGATATAAAAAAACGTCCATCATTTCTCTGCGCAAATGCAATCTAGTGAATGGTATTTAATGATATTAGCTCCATTATTATGATAATGATATTAACTCTTCCTGGTCTAGACACTCGAGGGCATTTGACGCAGAAACATAGGAACATAGAAACATAGAAAATAGGTGCAGGAGTAGGCCCTTCGAGCCTGCACTGCCATTCAATAAGATCATGGCTGATCATCCAACTCAGTATCCCGTACCTGCCTTCTCTCCATACCCCCTGATCCCCTTAGCCACAAGGGCCACATCTAACTCCCTCTTAAATATAGCCAATGAACTGGCCTCAACTACCTTCTGTGGCAGAGAATTACAGAGATTCACCACTCTCTGTGTGAAAATAGTTTTTCTCATTTCGGTCCTACAAGACTTCCCCCTTATCCTTAGACTGTGACCCCTTGTTCTGGACTTCCCCAACATTGGGAACAATCTTCCTGCATCTAGCCTGTCCAACCCCTTAAGAACTTTGTAAGTTTCTATAAGATCCCTCCTCAATCTTCTAAATTCTAGCGAGTACATGACGAGTCTATCCAGTCTTTCTTCATATGAAAGTCCTGATATCCCAGGAATCAGTCTGGTGAACCTTCTCTGTACTCCCTCTATGGCAAGAAAGTCTTTCCTCAGATTTGGAGACCAAAACTGTACGCAATACCCCAGGTGTGGTCTCACCAAGACCCTGTACAACTGCAGTAGAACCTCCCTGCTCCTATACTCAAATCCTTTTGCTATGAATGCTAACATACCATTCGCTTTCTTCACTGCCTTTGCACCTGCATGCCTACTTTCAATGACTGGTGTACCATGACACCCAGGTCTCGTTGCATCTCCCCTTTTCCTAATGCGCCACCATTCAAATAATAGTCTACTTTCCTGTTTTTGCCACCAAAGTGGATAACCTCACATTTATCCACATTATACTGCATCTGCCATGCATTTGCCCACTCACCCAACCTATCCAAGTCACCTTGCAGCCTCCTAGCATCCTCCTCACAGCTAACACTGCCCCCCAGCTTCGTGTCATCCGCAAACTTGGAGATGTTGCATTCAATTCCCTCGTCCAAATCAAATATATATATTGTAAATAGCTGGGATCCCAGCACCGAGCCTTGCGGTACCCCACTAGTCACTGCCTGCCATTCTGAAAAGGACCCGTTTACTCCTACTCTTTGCTTCCTGTCTGCCAGCCAGTTCTCTATCCACATCAGTACTGAACCCCCAATACCGTGTGCTTTAAGTTTGTATACTAATCTCATATGTGGGACCTTGTCGAAAGCCTTCTGAAAGTCCAGATATAACACATCCACTGGTTCTCCCTTATCCACTCTACTAGTTACATCCTCGAAAAATTCTATAAGTTTCATCAGACATGATTTACCTTTCATAAATCCATGCTGACTTTGTCCAATGATTTCACCACTTTCCAAATGTGCTGCTATCCCATCTTTAATAACTGACTAGCAGTTTCCCCACTATCGATGTTAAACTAACTGGTCAAACGATGGCAAAGTGATGAATTATAGACTTTCAACCAAACAAAACCAAACTACCAGAGATGGGCACAAAGTGCTGGAGTAACTCAGCGGGTCAGGCAGCATCTTTGGAGAAAAGGGATTGGTGACGTTTCGGGTCAGGATATTTCTTCAGACGGAAAGTAGAGGGGAGGGACAGGACATGGGGGTTAGAAAAGGCCCAGAACAAATCAGGGCCAGCAGCAGATGACCAAGGAAGGGTGGAGCCCATAATGGCCCATTGATGGCTGGGGTAGAGGTGATAATGAAGGGATACAAGGATGCGAACAGCGGAACTAGTAGGACGTCAAGGGTGGGGGAGGGAGGAGAGGGAGGGAATACAAGGGTTACTTGAAATGAGAAAAATCTATGTTCATACCACTGCTATGTTGTAAGCTGCCCAAGAGACATATGAGGTGCTGTTCCACTCATTTGCGTTTGGCCTCACTCTGACAATGGAGGAGCCCCGGACAGAGAAAGGTCAGTATGGGAATGGGAAGGAGAGTTAAAATGTTTGTTAACCGGGAGATGGCATAGGCCAAGGCGGGCTGAGCGTAGGTGTTCAACGAAACGATCGCCCAATTTGCGCTTGATCTCACCGATATATAGGAGCCCAAAACCGAGGACACCGGATACAGTAGATGAGGCTACATGAGAGGTGCAAGTGAACCTCTGCCTCACCTGAACGGACTGTCGGGGTCCCTGGATGGAGTCGAAGGAGAGGTATAAGGACAGGAGTTGCATCTCCTGTGATTAATATATTGCACTATCATATTATTGACATGGACCCCATGCACAGAAAAGAGAGCAAGGCTTCACTAATCTTAATGCAGAATGCAGAACAAACATTTTGTTTAAGGGACGCAAATAGGACGCAAATACTAGTCCACACGCAACACCCACCGCCATCATAGGGAATAAATTAGTCAGATGACTGGGGCGGCACAGTGGCACTGCAGTGGAGTTGCTGCCTTACAGCACCAGAGACCCGGGTTCGATCCTGACTACGGGTGTTGTCTGTACGGAGTTTGTACATTCTCTGAGAAACCGGGTGGGTTTTTTCCAGGTGCTCCTGTTTCCTCCCACACTCCAAAGCCGTACAGATTGACAGGTTAATTGCTTCAGGAAATTGTAAGTTGTCCCTAGTGTGTGGGATTGTGCTAGAGTACGGGGATCGCTGGTCAGCATGGATTCGGTGGCGCTGTTGCTAGCTGCCTCCGCCTTCAGTCCGGTATCTTTTTGTTTTTTTGTTATGTTTGAAGACATTTTTTGTGGGGTTTTTTAATATCTTTTTGTGAGGGGAAGAGGGTACGGTAAGGGGGTTACCGTCCTCCAGTCGCTTCCTGGAGAGGATGCGACTATCATTCGAGTCGCGTCCTCGCCCCCCCCCCCCCCCCCCCCCGCGGCCTACCTACTGGATTGGCGCGGCCTTTCCTGCCGGGACCGACCAGAGCTCCAGCAGCAACGACGCAGCGTTGGAAACATCGAGGGGCAGGCGATGCCTCACCGGGGATCGCCGTTTGGAGCTCCAGAGTGCTGGGCCTGCTGCACCGACATCGCGGAGCTGTGGTTCGCGGAGCTCCCAACGCGGGCGGCGCTGACCAACATCGCAGAGTCCTGTGACTCCGCCCGGCTCGGCCTGTGGACTTTGGGAGCCGCGGACTCCGGTGGGAGGTGGCTGATCTGGAGGTCCGGGCCGCTGAGGATGTTCTCCGTCGGGGTTCCATCGTTCCCAGCGAGAGGGCCTGAGCATCGTTCCCGGCGAGAGGGCCTGCGGGTGCTCGGGAGGCCCCGACCACGGGTGAACATCTGGGAAGATCGGCAGGGAGGCTGGCTGGACTATGGTACCTTCCTTAACTCTGGTGCCGCTGTGGGGTTATGTTGTGTGTGGACTTCTGTGTTTGTGCTTTTTTTAAAAATATGTTTATTTATTTATTATTTACTTTTATGTTACTGACTGTAAGGAAAATCCATTTTGTTGTCTCTAAAATGAGATAATGACAATAAATTGAATACAATACAATTCGGTGGGATGAAGGGCCTGTGTCTATGCTGTATTTCTAAAAGCTAAAGCCTCTTCACAGGAGCCGATTAACCTTCCAACCCCAGGTTTTTGTGATTCAATTCAATGATACTTTATTGTCACATACACCTAGGTACAGTGCAATGCTTTGTTGTTCACCAACCCGGTGTGCAAAACAAAGCATTGCACGTACCTAGGTGTATGTGACAATAAAGTACCATTGTGGTGCCCCTCACCTAGGCCGTACACTGTATGTTTGGGGCCAACAAAGTCACAGAAGTTCACTGAACAGTCCTATCTATTGCCCCCTATATCAGCACCCCCTCCCCGCCCCGGCAGATCCCCCTTCGTTCTCAGCGGCCCCTACAGAGAGAACATGCAAACTCCATACAGACAGCGCCCGAGGTCAGGATCGAAGCTAGATCGCTAGAGCTGAGAGGCAGCATCATTAATCCTAAACTAGAGGGCATATAGGACATAAAACGTAAATCAGTACAGCACAAGAATAGGCCCTTCGGCCCACAATGTCTATACTGATCCTGGTGCTAAGACCAACTCTTACCTGCTGGCCAATGTTCCATATCCCTCCATTCCCTACCTATCTATAAGCTTAAGGGGAGAGGGGAGATTTTAGAGGAATCTCAGAGGCAACTTTTTCACTCAGAGGGCAGTCCATATCTGAAATGAGCTGCCACAGGAAGCTATGGAAGCCGATACAATTACAATTTTTAAAAGGCAATTGGACAGATATATGTTAAAGAAGGAACTGCAGATGCTGGAAAATCAAGGGTACACAAAAGGCTGGAGAAACTCAGCGGGTGCAGCAGCATCTAAGGAGCGAAGGAGATAGGCAACATTTCGGGCCGAAACCCTTCTTCAGATATAGCAAGGCCTTAGAGGGATATGGGCCAAATAGGACAAAAACAAAAGGCCAACTCAGTAGTCATGGACAAACTGGGCCAGAGAACCTGTTTCTAAACTCTACACCTCTATGGCTCTATGTGAAACAAGGAACTGCAGATGCTGGTTTACACAAAAAGACACAAAGTGCTGGAGTAACTCAGCGGGAGAGAGGGTGTTTAATTTAGTTGCTCAGAGAAGGAGAAAGAGGGCACAGGCCTTGAACCTGGTGAGACACAGGAGAAACCCGGCAAGGACTCACCCCACAGAGCCCAGTCCCTCCACGCACTAGAATCTCCCAACCCCTGCAGAGTAGTTATTAACATGGCTGATCGGTGGGCAGTTGCTGCTGGGACGCAAGTCGGGGTCTGATCAACCCCGGCTGGGTCGCCTGGGCGAGGGTGTCTGATGTTGTGAGACACGAAACACCCGATGACCCCAGGTCACATCACTGAGTATGCGTCCCAGCGCATCTAGAAGATGTATATTTTTCACACATTTAGGTTTGAGATACAGCATGAAAACAGGCCCTTTGGCCCACCGAGTCCGTCCCAATTAGTGATCACCCCTACACTCGCACTATCCTACACACTAGGGACAATTTACAGAAGCCAATTAACCTACAAACCTGCACGTCTTTGTAATGTGGGAGTATACCGGAGGACCCAGAGAAAACCCACACAGTCACAGGGAGAACATGCAAATTCCATGCAGACAGCACCTATAGTCAGTATTGAACCCGGATCTCTGGCACTGTGAGCCAGCAACTTTACTGCTGAGCCACTGTGTTGATACTCTGTCATCCTGGCAACATTTCTGGAGACCATGTCTGAAGAAGGGTCCCAACCCGAAATGTCATCTACACATAGAAACATAGAAACATAGAAAATAGGTGCAGAAGTAGGCCATTCAGCCATTCAATATGATCATGGCTGATCATCCAACTCAGTATCCCGTACCTGCCTTCTCTCAATACCCCCTGATCCCCTTAGCCACAGGGGCCACATGTTCTCCAGAGATGCTGCCTGACCTGCTGAGTTACTCCAGAGTCATTCTGCAGCTAAAGATAGACACAAAATGTTCAGCAGGTCAGGCAGCATCTTTGGGGAAAGGGAATAGGTGATGTTTCGGGTCGAGACCCTTTCTATGGTTCACTGACTTGTCCGGCTATGTAACCACAATGCTACGCCAACCCATTTCAACTGATGTACAGTACTAATAATGTCTGACAGATGCAGTCAAATGTTGCTGCTTTTGCATATCTGGATCAATTCCGAGTATGGATTTTGTCTTTAAGGCCTTGCTTTGATATTTCATTGTGGAGTTGGGTCTTATTTTTCTTTTCAGTAAAGCAGAAACCACCTCTGAGCATTTTATTACTCCCACGGGGGTCAAGCTTTCAGTCAATTGACTCTGATAATGGAGCCTCACAGCACTGACGGTGGGCACACACTGAAATATCACTGAACTGCTACTCACAGCAAGGGTCAGACCTGTTGCTATGGGGATAATTGAAAGCAGATTGATCAGCGGGATGGCTGAGGATCAGGTTAATTTGCTTGACATCCACATACTTATCATAATGACACAACTAAAGATTTTGATAATGATGGCAGTGACATTTACTCGCAGAAAGACGCTGGGAGCAATTCGATTCAACTCTCTGAGAATCATCGAAAATAGAACAGTACAGCACAGGGACACGCCCTTCGGCCCACAATCTCTGTGCCAAGCATGATGCCAAGACCAACTCTTACCTGCCTGCACATAATCCATATCTCTCCGTTCTCTGCATATCCAGGTGCCTGTCCAAAAGTCCCTTAAATGCCACTCTCATATCTGCCTCCACCACCACCCCAGGAAGCTCCTTGCGGGCATGCACCACCCTTTGTGTAAATGCCCTGCACTTCTCCTGTAAACTTTGCCCCTCTAACCTCAAAGCTATGCCCTCCAATTCCTCCACGTTCACAGTGGCATGGTGCCACAGTGGCAGAGTAGCTGCCTTACAGCACCAGTGACCCGGGTTTGAGACCAGCGCCTGGAGTCAGGATCGAACCCAGCTCTCTGGCGCCACTGTGTAGACATTACTGTGCAGCAACTCTACTGCTGGGCCACTCTGCCGCCACTGTGCAGACATTAGTTTTCTACAGAGGTGCTGCCTGACCGCTGAGTTACTTTGTGTCTATTTGAATTTGGCTTCCTGTAAAACACTCATTCTCAAGTGGGGGCACAAATGAGACAGAGGGGAAGCAGTGAGTGTGCCAGTCCGAAAACACACATCCCACGAAGTGCAAAATGCATCCAAAACTATGCTAACGATGGGTCCTCCAGATAAGTGGTGACCTGATTAATTCCTCGCAATACCCAGAGATTTCCTGCAGGACTATTTGTCATATTGCATCATGGAATTGGCACACGTCCACCCTTCACGCTGTCTCAGCAAGGCCGCCAGCATAATCCAGGACCTGTCTTACGGTTATCACAATTAACTCAACGTTAATTAGCCTCTGTAAAATTTCCCTTCTTTGTAGGGAGTGGAAGGGAAAGTGTGATGACATAGAACTAGTGTGAATGGGAGACCGATTGTCAGTTTGGACTTGTTAGGCAGAAGGGTCTGTTTCGGTGCTGCATTTCTAAGCAATGAATCTTAAGTGTAAGCAATTGTTCATGAACAATTAGGGATGGACAGTAATTTCTAGAATGTAGAAACAAAGAACTGCAGTCGCCGTTTTTATACTAAATATAGACACAAAGTGCAGAAATAACTCAGTGGGACAGGGAGAATCCCTGGAGAAAATGTATGGGTGGTGATTCGTTTCGAGTGTCTGAACAGCTCCATCCAATACCATGAGAAATGGCAGAGAATTGTGGATGCAGCCCAGACCATCACACAAACTAACCTCTCTTCCATTGACTCCATTTACACCTCCCACTGCCTCAGCAAGGCCAGCAGCATAATAAGGACCAGTCTCACCCTGGTCATTCCCTTTTCTCCCCTCTCCCATCAGGCAAGAGATACTGAAGTTTGAAACTGTACACCTCCAAATTCAGGGACAGTTTCTTCCCAGCTGCTGAACACTCTTCTCACCAGCTAGAGTGCTGTCCTGGCCTCCCATCTACCTCCCTGGAGACCGTTAAACTATGTTTAATCAGACTTTTTCATAATTTATCTTGCACTAAATGTTGTGACCACCAGGGGCGCCGGGGAGATGGCTGCCCTGCCGGCAGTCTGTTCGTATTTTCTTTTTTTTTGTTATTTTTTAGTGCGTCAAAAGTTTGTTTTAATGTTCTTCGGTTTGTTTTATGCGGGAGTCGGGGGGGGGGAGGGGATCTGGGGAAACTTTTTTTCAGGTTCTTACCTTCCCGGAGATATGATCAATTTTCGGATCACATTCTCCGGGCTCTGCAGCCGACCATCGATGGAGCTGGAGGCCTCCTCGGACTGTCGTGAGTCCCACCGCAGGGCGTGGACTTAACATCGGGGCTGATCCCTTGCCTGGGATCGCTCCCACCGCGACCACCATGGAACTAACACCAAGGGCTCGCAGTCTCGGGCGAGGCCGAGTCGGGAGCTCCAATGTCGCAGAAGGTTCAAGCAGCCCCAACGTGAGGTTCAATCGTCCGGCGCGAGGAAGCTGAAATCCCCCCGATGCAGGAGTTGATCGTGGGGGGCCCGAACGCCACCGGCTACGGGATTCAAGATCATCCCGTCAACAGGGGCTCGAGGCCCACAGCCGAGGAAGAACTAAGGAAGGACTTGAACTTTATTTCGCCTTCCATTATATTGAGGAATGTGTAGGAGTCACTGTGGTGGATGTTCATGTTAAAATGCGTTTTTCTTTTAGTGATCTGTTGCTTTTAATTGTATGACTGACCTAGCCACTGAAATTCCTCGTACGATGCAAAACATACTTGGTGAATAAAGTGTGATTCTGATTCCGATTTATCTTTATCTGTGAACAGTGTATGGATTAATTGTATTTGTATAGAGTCATACAGTGTTGAAACAGGTCCTTTGGCCTAACTTGCCCACGCTGACCAACATTCGTCCCATCTGCCTGCATTTGCTCCACATCCCTCTTAACCTATCCTATCCATGTACCTGTCTAAATGTTTCTTAAACCTGCCTCAGCTACCTCCTATCACCCTCTTGACTAAATAAATTCTTCCTCATCTCCTTTAGAAAGGTACCTCATTTTATTCTGAGGCTATGGCCTCTGGTCCTAGACTCTCACACTAGTGGAAACATCCTCCCCGCATTCACTCTTTCCTAGCCTTTCGCTATTTGGTTTCAATGAGATCCCCCCCCTCATCTTTCTAAACTCCAGAGAGTACAGGCCCAGTGCCTTCAGATGCTCATCATATGTTAACCCAATCATTCCTGGGGTCATTCTTGTAAACCTCCTCTGGACCCCCTTCAACGCCAGCACATCCTTCCTCAGATATGGGGCCCAAAACCTCTCACAATAGCAAGCTGAGCCGAAAGGCCTGTTTCCACACTGTATGACTGCCTGACTCTGTAACACAAAACAGCGTGGGTACGAGGCCAAAGGCACCTTTTCTGGGCTACAAACTATAACATAGATAAGAGAGGCAAGAATAGACGAGCCCCACGCTTTATCCCCGCCATTCATTAACATCACATTGGTCTATTAACAGAGCTACTTTCCTACATTAAACCTAAAGCCATTGATATCAATCATTGTCTTGAATATAGATTGCAACTCAGCGTGTAGCGAACTCTTGGGAAAGGTGTAATTTTGTCTCTGCCATCTGATTGGGAATGACCTTCAATCTACCTTAGGTCCTGGAATTACTGATGACGTGTTCAATTCTACCTCAGCATCTAAGTTACAGTATGGGTAAGACTTTCGTGTTTAGTTTAGAGATACATTGCAGAAACAGGCCCTTTGGCCCACTGAGTCTATGTCCATCATGGATCACCTGTACACTAGTTCTATGTTATCCCATTTTTGCATCTTACACACTCGGGGCCATTTACGGAAGTCAATTAACCAACAAACCTGCATGTCTTTGAAATGTAGGAGGAAACCAGAGCACTCAGAGAAAACCCTTGCGGTTACAGAGAGAATGTACAAACTCTGTATAGACAGCACCCGTGGTCAGGATCGAACTCGGGTCCCTGGCGTCATAAAGCAGCAGCTCTACCACCGTGCTACTGTGCCGCCCAGAAAGCGTGATGACATAGAACTTGTGTGAATGGGATATCGATGGTTGGTATGGTCTCGATAGGTAGAAGGGCCTGTCTCGGTGCTGCATTTCTAAACTAAACTAAGCAATGAGTCTTAAGTGTAAGCAAGCAATTTTGTCCATGGACAATTAGGGATGGTCAATAATTTCTAGAATGTAGAAACAAAGATGCTGGTTTATGCCAAAGATAGACACAAAGTGCTGGAGTCACTCCCTCTTCTACCTCCTCCTATCAGGCAAGTGGTACAGAATGTGAAAACGCATGTCTCCAACAACCGTCACCAACTTCTACAGATGCGCAGTAGAATGCATTTTATTGGGATGCATCGCAGCACGGGTTGGGATCAGCTCCTTCCAAGACCGCAAGACATTACAGGGAATTGTGGACGCAGCCCAGACTATCAAGCAAACCAACCTCTCTTCCATTGACTCCACCTACCTTGGAGTCCCGCTGCCTTGGCAAGGCCACCAGCATAATCAAGGACCAGTCTCATCCCAGTCACTCCCTCTTCTCCCCTCTCCCAGGCTAGAGGTACAGAAGTGTGGAAACACACACCTCCAGATTCAGGGACAGTTTCTTCCCAGCTGTTATCAGGCAAGTGAACCATCCTATCAATAACTAGAGAGGTGTCCTGACCTCCATTCTTTCTCATTGGAGACCCTTCGACTATCTTCAATGGGATTATACTGGACTTTATCTTGCAGTAAACATTACTCCCTTCATCCTGTATCTTTACACTGTGGGTGGCGTGATTGTAATCATAGAGTCATAGCATCTTACAGCATGGTAACAAGAACCTCAGCCCAACTTGCCCACACTGACCAACATGTCCCATCTACACTTGTCCCAACTGCCTGCGTTTGGCCCATATATTCCTCTAAATCTATCGTATCCATGTAATTGTCTCAATGTTTCTTAATCATTGAGATGGATCCTGCCTCAACCACCTCCTCCAGCAGCTCGTTCCTTACACCTACCACCCTTTAGAAACATATAAACAGAAAAATAGGTGCAGGAGTAGGCTATTTGGCCCTTTGAGCCAGCAACGCCATCCAATATGACCATGGCTGATCATCTAATATCAGTGCCTCGTTCCTGCTTTTTCCCCATATCCCTTGATTTCTTTAGCCCAAAGAGATTAATCAAACTCTCTCTTGAAAACATCCAGTGAATTGGCCTCCACTGCCTTCTGTGGCAGAGAATTCCACAGATTCACAACTCTCTGGGTGAAAAGACTTTTCCTCAATCCCAGTCCTAAATGGCCTACCCCTTATTCTTAAACTGTGACCCCTGGTTCTGGACTCTCCCAACATCGGAACATTTTTCCTGCATCTAGCCTGTCCAATCCTTTAAGAATTTTACATTTCTATCGGATCCCCTCTCACCCTTCTAAATTCCGGTGACTATAAGCCCAGTCGACACGTTCTTTCATCATATGTCAGTCCCGTCAGCCCAGGAATTAACCTGGTGAACCTACGCTGCACTCCCTCAATAGCAATAATGTCCTTCCTCAAATTAGAAGACCAAATGGCACACACTACTCCAGGTGAGGTCTCACCAGGGCCCTGTACAACTGCAGTAGGACCTCCTTGCTCCTAAACTCAAATCCTCATGCAATGAAGGCCAACTTTCTTTAGCTTTCTTCACTGCCTGCTGTACCTGCATGATTACTTTCATTGACTGATGTACAAGCACACCCAGGTCTCATTGCACCTCCCCTTTTCCTAATCTGACACCATTCAGATAATAATCTGTCTTCTTGTTCTTGCAACCAAAGTGGATAACCTCACATTTATCCGCATTATACTACATCTGCCATGCATCTGCCCATTCACCCAACCTATCCAAATCACCCTGCAGCCTCATAGCATCTTCCTCGCAGCTCACACTGCCACCCAGCTTTGTGCCATCTGCAAACTTGGAGATGTTACATTTAATTCCCTCATTTAAATCGTTAATATTTGTTGTAAATAACTGGGGTCCCAGCACCCACTAGTCACTGCCTGCCATTCTGAAAAGGACCCGTTAATTCCTACTCTTTGCTTCTTGTCTGCCAACCAGTTCTCTATCCATAGCAATAACCTACTCCCCGATACAATGTGCTCTTATTTTACACAAATCTCTTGTGTGGGACATTGTCAAAGGCTTTTTCAAAGTCCAGATACACCACATCCACTGACTTTCCCTTATCCATTCTACTTGTTACATCCTCAAAAAATTCCAGACGATTAGTCAAGCATAAATTCCCCTTCATAAATCCATGCTGACTCTGATTGATCCCGTCACTGCTTTCCAAATGCGCTGCTATAACATCTTTAATAATCGACTCCAGCATCTTCCCCACTATCAATGTAAGGCTAACTGGTCTATAATTTGCCGTTTTCTCTCTCCCTCCTTTCTTAAAAAGTGGAGTTACGTTAGCTACCGTCCAATCCACTGGAACTGATCTAGAGTCTGGAACATTGGAAAATGATCACCGATGCAACCACGATTTCTAGGGCCACCTCCCTAAGTACTTTGAGATGGAGGCCCTGGGGATTTTTCTGCCTTCAGTCCCAACAATTTATCTGACACCATTTTCTGACTAATGTGGATTCCCTTCAGTTCCTCTCTCCCTCTAGATCCTCGGTCCCCTAGTATTGCTGGGAGATTGTTTGAATGAAAAAACTGTACTTTGGTTAACTGTTCTTTGTTCGTTTAACTGTTCTTTGTGTGAAAACGTTATCCCTCAGGTTCTGATTAAATCTTGCACCACTCACCTAAAACCTCCGTTCTCTGGTTCTCGATTCCCCTACTCTGGGCATGTAACTGTGCATCTACCTGATCTATTCCTCTCATTATAGACACAAAAAGCTGGGGAAACTTAGCGGGACAGGCAGCATCTCTGGAGAAAAAGAACGGGTGACGTTTTGTACACAATGTATAGTCTTTTCACACTACTGGATAGCACACAACAAAAAAAGTTGTACCTCACTACACTTGACAATAAATAAACTAAACTAAACTAAACGTATCCTTTACTCCAAAGATGGTGCCTGACCCGTTGAGTTACGCCAGCACTTTGTGTGTATCCTGGACAATAATTACTAACCTGGTCATTGAAGTCTATATCCACTTGATGAATGAGGAAATAACCATTGAAACACTGACTGGGACAGCGCATGTGGGACTGCAGTGATATTAATTCTGCAGCATGCACACGGGGCGAATGTACACTGTACGGTGACAGGGAGATGCATTGTGGCTGCCGATGTTGAGGCATCTGTGTTGAGTATTGCTGCAAATCCCTCGAAATGCACAGCTAGCTCACACAGGAAACTGCAAACGACCTGTTATTATTTTCACTGTCCACCGTCCCGGTGCTGGGCTGTATTCATGCACCAAAACTAGAGGAGAAATAAGAACAATTCAGTATTAGAATACACAGCATTAATCATCTATCCCGTCCCCGAACTGTCGGAACAGAAAGTCCAGGATAGATTTAAGATTAAAATAAAGTATTGCTTTTCTATCATGGCCTTGAGATGTCTAAAAGCTGTTTACAACTAATTAAGAGTTCCAATGTAGTCAATTAATGGCATTCAGCTTTCAGAGCACAGATTAGTTTGGTAGAGAGATACAGTGCGGAAACAGGCCCTTCGGCCCTCCGGGTCCACACCGAACCAGCAATCCACGCATATTATCACTATCCTACACACAGTAGGGACAATTCAGTTCACCTACATACCTGTATGTCTTTGGATTTTCACTAACTGTGTGATAATGGTCAGGTTGATCTTCAGGAGCCTGACGAGAGAGGTTAACGTGCAGCACAGTGGTTCAGCTGGTGGAGCTGCTGCTTCACAGTGCCAGAGACCCGGGTGCCGTCTGTCTGTGTGGAGTTTGCGTGTTCTCTCTATGGCCACGTGGGTTTCCTCCAGGTGTCCCCGTTTCCTCACAAAAGCCATTGAGCCTCTGCAAATTGCACCTTGTGTGTAGGGAGTGGAAATGAAAGTGGAATAACATACAGCTACTGTGAGAAAAAGGCGCAAAGTGCTGGAATAACTCAGGGTCAAGCAGCATTGCTACTCAACATGAATCGATGATGCTTCAGGTTGGAACAGACCTGAAACATCATCTATTTATGTTCTCCAGAGATGCTGCCTGACCCTCTGAGTTACATCCAGCACTTTGTCTTTTGTCAGTGTGGACACTTTGGGCTGAAGAACATTTTCATTTGAGATACAGCGCGGAAACAGGTACACACTAGGGACAATTGGACATTTTTTACTGAAGCCAATTAACCTACAAACCTGTACAACTTTGGAGTGCGGGAGGAAATCGGGGCACCTGGAGAAAACCCATGCGGTCACAGGGAAAATGTACAAACTCCGCACAGAAAGCACCCATCTTATGCTCTGTAAGCAGCGACTCTACCGCTGCGCCACCGTGACTGTTGGACATTGAGGACCGATGTTTGACAGACATTTTCATGTTCAGGGTTGGGAGGGTTAACCTTGCAGAATCCAGATGACAATAGACAATAGACAATAGGTGCAGGAGTAGGCCATTTGGCCCTTCGAGCCAGCATCGCCATTCAATGTGATCATGGCTGATCATCCCCAATCAGTACCCCGTTTCTGCCTGCTCCCCATATCCCCCGACTCCTATCTAGCTCTCTCCTGAAAGCATCCAGAGAACCTGCCTCCACCGCCCTCTGAGGCAGAGAATTCCACAGACTCACCACTCTCTGTGAGAAAAAGTGTTTCCACGTCTCCGTTCTAAATGGTCTACTCCTTATTCTCAAACTGTGGCCCCTGGTTCTGGACTCCCCCAACATCAGGAACATGTTTCCTGCCTCTAATGTGTACAAGCCCTTAACAATCTTATATGTTTCAATGAGATCCCCTCTCATCTTTCTAAACTCCAGAGTTTACAAGCCCAGCTGCTCCATTCTCTCAGCATATGACAGTCCCGCCATCCCGGGAATTAACCTTGTAAACCTACGCTGCACTCCCTTAATAGCAAGAATGTCCTTCCTCAAATTAAGAGTGTGCATAAGATAGTTATGGCATTAGCTCAATGTGATTTAGACATTGAAATCAAGCCAAATCTTAAGCAATGACTGCCTGCAAATGAAATGTCCACCGAGAATGGATAAGACAACTGTCTAAGCAATCAACTGGGATGGCAGAACAAAGATACGATTATCTAAGACTGGGAGAATATTTGGCATTGGTAACACACTGTAGTTAGGGACATATTTAATAACAATGGGACTCAGGAATAACACACTTTATCTGAGTAATTGCAAAATGCACGTGCACCAATAAGCACAATGTTTCTCTTGGAGTACCAAACAAGAACAATGTGACTTACAATGCAACAGTACAAGGGTAGCACAGTAACACAGTGGCACAGTTGCTGACCACAGGTGCTGTCTTTACGGAGTTTGTATGTTCTCACTGCGATCGCGTAAGTGTTAGTTTAGTCCAGTTTAGAAACCGCTGAGTTGACCAGTGATCCCTGGATACACCAGCATATCCTCCACACTGGGGACAATACACAAATGGAACCGGTTAACCTACAAACCTGCTCGTCTTTGGAATGGTGGAGGAAACCGGAGCACCCGGAGAAATCCCATGTGGTTACAGGAAGTACTTACAAACTCAGTACAGGCAGCACCTATTTTCTCCGGGTACTCCGGTTTCCTCCCATGTTCCAAAGATGTACAGACTTGTAGGTTAAATGGTTTCTGTAAATTGTAATATGTCCCCAGTGTGTAAGATGGTGCCAGTGAACGGGGAGATCGCTGGTTGGCGTGGACTCGGTGGGCCGAAGGGTCTGTTTCCACGCTGTGTCTCTAAAGTCGAAAGTCCAAAGAAATATGGGAATTCATTTATATCTTTGGCAGATCAATTGTATATTCACAGCCGCACGGAATGATCCACGAATGAGAGAGGCCATTCTGCCCATGTACTGTGAGAGTATGATAGCACATTTGATAGACATTCTATCGTTATTTTGTGCTGGAGGTCAGTGGATTGATGTCATCTGTCACAATAGCCTTGGATGTTAGTTAGCCTTGGATCAATATGGTTCAGTGGTGCTTTAAGGGCCTGTCCTACTTGTACGTCATTTGTGCGTCACGTAGGTGGCGCGCAAAGATTTTGTGAATACCAAAATCCAGGCACGGCACTGTCTACGTCACCACGCACCATGTGCGCATAATGCACGCCATGCGAGCATCACATGCGTGTCACGAAGCACGCGTCGTGTGTCATGACGTGTAAATGATGGCGCGTAAATGACGCGCAAATGGGACAGGCCCTTTATTGTCACCTGTGCACTGCACAGTGAAATTGTTTGTGCACAGATCACACTTGCACCAGTCATAAGGTCAAAAGTAAAACAAGCAGAATTAGGCCATTCAGCCCATCAAGTCTA
The DNA here is from genome assembly GCA_035221665.1 of Okamejei kenojei. Lineage (NCBI taxonomy): Eukaryota > Metazoa > Chordata > Chondrichthyes > Rajiformes > Rajidae > Okamejei > Okamejei kenojei. Next base: position 34,209,706 of record CM069134.1, read on the forward strand.
CTCCGCCATTCAATCATGGCTGATCTATCTTTCCCTCCTAACCCCATTCTCCTGCCTTCTCCCCATAACCCCTAACACCAGCATTAATCAAGAATCTTTCTATCTCTGCCTTAAAAATATCCATTGACTTGGCCTCCACAGCCTTCTGTGGCAAATCATTTGTCACAGTCACCATATTTTGGCAACATCTAGAGAGCAGTCCTGAGCTGCTATCTACCTCATTGGAGACCCTCGGACTATCTTTGATCAGACTTCATTAGCTTTACCTTGCACCAAACATTATTCACGTTATTCCATTTCTCATGTATCAGTACACCGTGGATGGCTCGATTGTAATCATATATTTTCTTTCCGCTGACTAGTTAGCACACAACCATAGCTTTTCACTGTACCTCGGTACATGTGGCAATAAACTGAACTAAACCAAACAAAACTAAACATTTACGGAAAGTCCAAAGTGCGATTCATGAGCTCAATGTACTGGAGCGATGTACTGATCCGAGAAAGCCCCAGGCTGCTGCAGGGCCTCCTCCATCACCCTCGTCCCGTGAACCGACATCCATCTCCTCGCCCGACCACCTCTGTGTCGCTGGAGCACCTCCTGCAGCCGACATTGAAGGCACCGGTGGCATCACGCTGGTCCCTCGCGCACAGGCCCTTGCTCCTCGTGTTTGTTGTCACCAGCGACTCCCTCCTCCTCCTCGGCTTCTGAGCTTCCCCACCCACCCCCTCTCCCACTGCAGCTGGGTCTTCCTTCATCCAGCTACCGTGTCTCCTGGGCGGATTCTGGCTCAGTAGGGCATACGATGGCGGCACTGTGCCTCTACCTGCCTTTCGTAGAGGGGAATGGACCAAACACAGGTAAATGGTACTAACTCAGATGGACATGTTGGTCAGCAATGATGAGTTGGGACAAAGCCTTTTCCATGGTATTTAGGACTCTGACTATGCTGTTTTTTTCTATCTTGGAGTATTGTGTTCAGTTTTGGTCACCCTGATAAAGGAAACATTGCATAAAGCTGGAAAGGGTGCAGAGAAGATTAACAAGGATGTTGCCAGGACTCAAGGGCCTGAACTATGGGGAGAAGATGGGGAAACTAAAGGGTCTGTCCCGCTTTCGTGTCCTTCGCACTCAAATGACGCGACTTCGTGGTCACGTCGAGGCGCACAGGCCTCGTAAGGCCGCACGGGGCCGGTCCCACTGAGAAGCGCAGAGGGGTATGGAGTTGTGCGCGATATCGTGCGGGGCTCCAAAATGTTTGCAGCGAACAAAATCTTTGCGCGCCAACGGCCTGTCACGGAACTGACGGCCAAAGTGGGACAGGCTGAAGACCCAGGCGTGACGCAACGTCTCACCTTCAACAGCAGCAGAAGCAGGCAAACGTTCGCCGAACTCAGCCTGAGGCTCACGGCCATTGCAGTCCGGATCCGCCCCCATTTCTACTCCCAGAGTGGGGCCAAGAAAATTGAAGATGGACACAAAATGCTGGAGTAACTCAGCGGGACCGGCAGCATCTCTGGAGAGAAGCAATGGGTGACGTTTCAGGTCGAGACCCTTCTTTTCAGACTGAAGAAGAGTCTCGACCCAAAACATCACCCATTCCTTCTCTCCAGAGATGCTGCCGGTCCCGCTGAATTCCTCCAGTTTGTGTCCATCTTCAAATGACATCACGCGCTCCAGACGGCTGTGTGTACGCATTAAATCGCGGGACCTTCGCAGCTCAACGCGACCACAAGGTCGCGTAATTTGCGTGCCAAGGACACGTAAGTGGGACAGGCCCTTAAGACTTTATTCCTTGAAGAGCAGGAGGTTGAGAGATGATTTTATAAGGGTGTGTAAAATCATGAGGTGAATAGATAGGGTGAATGCAATATTTTTCCAATTGCAAGTGGATGAAGAACCAGAAAACATAGATTGAAAAGAGAAAGTATTAAAAGGGACCTGAGAGCATCATTTTCACTCAGAGGGTGCCAGAAGTGATATTGCAGGTGAGGTAGGTACTATAACAGCATTTTATAGACAATTGGACGGGTACATGGATAGTTTAGTTTATTGTCACATACCAGTTACAGTATAAAGCTTTTGTTGCGTGCTATCCAGTCAGAGGAAAGGCTTTACAAAATTACAATTGGGCTGTCCACAGTATAGGAAAGGTTTAGAGGGATATGGGCCAAACATGGATAAATGAGACTGGCTTAGATGGGGCATCGTGGTCGGGATGGACAAATCGGGCCAAAGAGCCTATTTCCGTGCTGCTTGACCCTATGACACCATGACTCTCCTGTTTCTGTCCGGCAAACCCTTAACCCGGTCGACGCAGGTCTTTCTGTGAGAAATCCAGTTCCACATTTTCAGTGGATCTTATGAGCTGACTCGGCACAATGGGCAGATATAACCTGGGACCTCTCTGATCCGTATGCTCTTGTAATTCACTCCATAATTCCATCAAACTGACTGGGGAGGCTGCAGGCATGAACGCTCAGCCCACAATAAGCGTTTAGTAACTGCTGAGGTGTGCTTTTGTAAGATTAGAACAGGAAGAAGGAGGCAGCATTACCATGCTCAGGCTGATCAGAACAGCGGGGATTGTGCTGAAAATCTATTCATTAACTACTAGATTACCACTGGGCAAATGACTGGGCAAAAGAACAATTTAGCAGAATAAATCTTATGATGCTGAGAGTTTAGTTTAGTTTTTAGTGCAGAGATACGGTGCAGAAACAGGCTCTGTAATCATAGAGTTACAAGAGTCTTTCAGTATGGTAACAAGAACCTCGGCCCAACTTACCCATGCTGACCCACATGTCCCATCTACACCAGACCCACTTGCCTACTTTTGGCCCATATCTTTCTAAATCAATCCCATAAAATGTACCTGTCTAAATGTTCCTCTCATGAATCGGGATACTAATGGATGAGACCCGATAGATTGTTGTTCTGAAAACTGCCCTAAATAGGAGGACAAAGCACTCCGAGCACTATTAATGGCACTATAGCTCAAGTGTTCATCAAAATGCAATGTAGCAAGGAACTCCAATACATCATCAAAATGCAATGTAGCAAGGAACTCCAATACATCCGATATGCTTGCAGTATGATAAGATATATCTGACTGCAAGCAAAACATCTCCCATTTCTTAATATGAGACACATATTGGGGTTTTTTTTTAGTGCTATCTCTCCAAGCTGCAGTTATCACATCCATGGTCCTACTCGACAGTCCAAGCCCTTGGAACGGCCTGGTCAGAACCTGCAGATTAACAGATTAATATGATCATGTAATGGATGACTTTCTCCTGTTACTGGATGCACCAACAAATTACTGCAGTTGGGGACAGCCATGAATGGCTGAGTCTCAGCACCAATGGGAACCATGGTTGTGTAGGCCAGTCCGGAACCACCAAAACGCCTGAGGCGGAGTCCTGCTCTATTTTGGTGAGGCATTGCCTGATGAAGAAGAATGTTGGAAAAGTGCAAAAGAACGTACGTCCCCAATGTAGCGAGAATTGCATCCACCGCTACTGCTCCTGGATCTGGTTCCCACGAAACGTATTTAGGCAACTGGTGATTTAGCCTGGATGTAAACAGATCAATATCTGGCAAACCATAGCGGCTGACAATCATATTAAAAACATCAGGATTTAGCATCCATTCTATGTTGTCATTAAATTTCCGTGACCTGTTGTCTGCCACCACATTATCTCTACCTGGTAGGTAGATAGCTGAGACCCAGATATTTCTGGAAATACACCAGTCCCAAATGAGGTTAGCCAGATTATCACATGATACTGACCTTATTCCTCCCATGTGATTGATATAGGCAACAGCCGTGGTATTGTCAATCTGGAGCTGAACATGTAAATTATTCATTGCTGAACAATAAGCTTTTAATCCATAGAATGCACCCAGCAATTCTAAGTAATTTATACCATGCCTGTGTAGGATTAAATCCTCTTGCACACTCCATCTACCACCACAGCTAGACTTGCTGTCGGTGGCTCTCCGTCCCAAAGCACTGACACCATTCGCTTTCTTCACTGCCTGCTGCACCTGCATGCCTACTTTCAATGACTGGTGTACCATGACACCTTAAACTTATGTCCTTTGGTTCTTGATTCCCCTACTCTGGGGAAAAGACTACGTGTTTACCCTATCAATTCTCTCATGATTCTGTACACTACTTTTCAGTTTAGTGTTACAGTGTGGGAACAGACGCTTCAGCCCACCGAGTCCACACTGACCAGTGATCGCCCTGAACACTAACACCATTGTACACCCTACGGATAATTTACAACCTTTACCGAAGCCAATTAACCTGCAAACCTGCAACCTACAAAACTTTGGAGTGCGGGATGAAACTGACTCGACACCCAGAGAAAACTCATGCGGTCACAGGTAGAACAAACAAACTCCGCACAGATAGCACCCGCAGTCAGGATTGAACCCGGGCCGTTGGCGCTGTGAGGCAGCAACTCTACCCCTGCTCCACCGTGCCACCCCTAGCGTCTGAGTAGTTGGGGGTAGTTTAAGTGTTGGATAATCCCCACAGCCTGACAGCTTTTTCCTGAAGATGTCTTAGCCTGACTGAAATGAAGAGCTGCCTATAAACCATGACAGCCAATGTTTGGACATGTCCGCAATAAAGAAAAGTGGAAATGTTCAATTTCCTCAGGAAATTGTTTTTTCAACCACTGCAGCACTCTTTCCATTCTGAGACATGTATAATAAATGGACAAAAGAAAAGGAAAGATTTGGCCCTGGGATTTCTCATACACTCATTAAATCCGTGGAAATATCAAGCTGCTGGGTATTCGAGCAGTGCTCTAATAGTACTCCAGCAAGGCTGATTTACCCGGAGGAGTTTGCTGCTACTGAGGAGGTTATGTTTACAGCAATAAAGCTTTTGTACCGATGTTGTGTGGCTCCCTAAGTATGATTGCTCACTGTAAGAGGGTCTCAAATGGACGTTGAGAGTTATGTTTTATTTGCTACACTATTACCTTAACAAGCACCCCTCGGACATCTGATATTTTAAGCTGCAAAGAGCGCAGAGCAGATTTACTACCAGGAATCAAGGGGCTGAGCTATACTATTTTGAGTTTAGTTTATTGTCACATATACCGAGGTACAGTGAAAAGCTTTTGTTACACACTAACCAGTCAGTGGAAAGACAATACATGATTACAATCGAGCCATTCACAGTGTACAGATACATGATGAAAAGGGGAATAACACAAATAACGTTCAGTACAAGATAAAACCAGCAAATTCCGATCAAAGATAGTCTGATGGTCCCCACTTGAGATAGATAGTAGTTCAGTACTACGCTCTAATTGTTGGCAGAATGGTTCAGTTGCCTGATGACAACTGGGAAGAAACTGTCCCTGAAACTGGAGGGAGAGGTTGGGCAGGCTAGGATTTTATTCCTTAGTGCGTAGCAGACTGAGGAGTGATCTTATCGAGATGTATAAAATCATGAGGGGACAGATAGGGTTCCAGAGTCATTGATAGATAGATAGATAGAGTGAATGCCAGGGTAACGGAATCAATAATCAGAGGACCTTTTACCCAGGGTAAGGGAATCAATAATCAGAGGACATAGGTTTAAGGTGAGAGGGGAAAGATTTAAAAGGAACCCAATAGCAACATTTGGTCGGTTTATTTTCTAATCCTGGTGTGGCCTGGTTTAATAACTTGAACACACAAGAATTAAGCAGGGTGGTGGGTGTATGGAACGAGTTGCCAGAGGAGGTAGGTGAGGCAGGTACGATAACAGCATTTAAAAAACATTTGGACAGGTGCATGGATAGGACCGGTTTAGTGGGAAGTGTGCCAAACACAGGCTTAGATGGGGCATCTTGGTCAGTATAGACGAGTTGGGTCGAAGGGCCTGTTTCTGTGCTGTGTGACTCTTTGACTCTATGATGTATGCAAAGAATAGCGGAACACTTGTATGAACCGCAGCTGCACTATTTAATTTAGTTTAGTTTTGAAATATAGCATGGAAACAGGCCCTTCGGCTCACCGAGACCTTGCCGACCTTCGATCACCCGTTCTCACTAATTCTATGTTATTCCACTTTCTCATCCACTCCCAACATACTAGGGGGGGAATTTACAGAAGGCCAAATAACCGCCAATCCCGCACGTCTTTGGGATGCGTGAGGAAACCCGAGCACCAAGGGGAGGATGGTTTGGGAGGGGGGGAATTGCTTTTCTTGGTTGGGCGAAGGTTTGACAGCGATCTAACAGGTGTACACTCAATAAATGCTCTATCTGTGTGTGGCTTGATTGTATTCATGGACAGTATGAATTGACTGGATACCACGCACGTAGGCAAACAAAGTTCAGACTTTTGTGATAGCAATAAACTAACATCAATGTCAATAACTGACAGCCATGTGAAAGAGTTTTTCACTGTATCTCTGTACATGTGGCAACAATAAACCAACACCAATGTCAATAGCAGAGATTTATTTCTGCTGGCAGAGGCCTCTTGAGTCAGGAGAGATTGAATAGAGGTGATTGGCTAAAGGAACCACAACTAACATGAAAAAAAAAATGGAGGCACAAGAGTCTAGGGAGAACGTGCCATCTCCACACAGACAGCACCCGAGGGCAGGATCGAACCCGGGTCTCTGGCACTGTGAGGCAGCAGCTCTACCTGCTGAGCCAGTGTGTCGCCCCAGCCTTTCGTATCATGCGTTTGAGATTGAATTTGAGATTAGTGTATTGTCATGTGTACCGAGGTACAGTGAAAAGCCTTTGTTACATGCTAACCAGTCAGCAGAAAGACAGTATACAATTACAATCAAGCCATCCACACTGTGTAGATACAGGATAAAGGGAATAACTTGAATGTTCAAGGCAAGAAAAAGTCCAGTAAAGTCCGATCAAAGGTAGTCCAAAGGTCTCTAATGAGGTAGAGAGTGGCTCAGGACCGCTCTCTTGTTGTTGATAGAATGGTTCAGTTACCTGATAAAACTGGTGTGAAATTGATGGGCCAAATTACTTTATTTTAGTTTAGTTTAGTTTAGTTTAATTTCGAGATACACCGAGTCCGCGCCGACTGGCGATCCACATACTACACCTTAGGGACATTTTACAATTTTTACCAAAGCCAATTAACCTCCAAACCTGTCCATCTTTGGAGTGTGAGAGGAAACTGGAGCACCCGGAGAAAACCCATGCAGTCACGGGAAGAGCATACAAACTCCGCACAGACAGCACTCGTGGTCAGGATGGGACCCGGGTCTCTGGCGCTGTTATGCCCCTGCCCCACTTATGCCCCTGTCCCACTTAGGAAACCTGAACGGAAACCTCTGGAGACTTTGCGCCCCACCCAAGGTTTCCGTGCGGTTCCCGGAGGTTTTTGTCAGTCTCCCTAATGGTCGAAAGTGGTTTCCGTTTATAAAATCGGTCATTTTTTAGTCGAAGCCGTCCGAAATTCATTCCGTCCAAAATGCTAATCAACAGAGGAATACATAGATCACAGATAGGAACTTCAGTTGCGATGCTAGTTGAAGGTGGTTGCCGGAGGACAAAAACCTCCGGGAACCTCTGGGAACCGCACGGAAACCTTGGGTGGGACGCAAAGTCTCCAAAGGTTTCCGTTCAGGTTTCCTAAGTTGGACAGGGGCATAAGGCAGTAATTCTACCACTGCACCAACATGCCATCCTGGAACTTCTTTCCATGTCGTGAACATTGCTCGCTTTGTTCCATTGTCAGTAATCGGCAGTTTACAGTAGTGTTGAAGTTCCCTTTTATTTTATTAGGCTTGTTTATTTCAAGCCCTTTGCAGTTGATTCAGGCTGACAGCTCTTGTTTGCAAATGTCACATTTTGCATGCTTCCCATCCAAAAACAGCGTGAACTGAGATGAATCTACTCTTCATTCCGTCCAAAATGCTAATCAACAGAGGGATACATAGATCACAGATAGGAACTTCAGTCTGTGTAAACTAAATAAAATAAATAAACAATCATGCTTGTGATCTGGTGCACAGGTTGAGTGAGCTCTTTCTTTTGTGTAACTGTCAGAAAGACAAGTGCAGACATACTCTAGCACTTTGTCTCTTTTTTAGTATCTCAGCGGGTCAGGCAGCATCTTTGGAAAACAAGAATAAGTGACGTTTCGAGTCAGAAACCTTCCTCTGATTGTGGTGGTGGGGGGCTGATGGGGGGGGGGGGGGGCGAGAAAACTGAACAATAGGGGGAGCAGGGCAACACTTGGCAAGTGATAGGTGGATGCAGGTGAGGGGGGGGGGGGGGTTGCTAGGCAGATATGATTAGTTTATCTTGGCATCATGTCCAGCACATTGTGGGCTGGAGGGCCTGTTCCTGTACTGTACTGTTCTATGTTGAGTGGCACGGCGGCGCAGCGGTAGAGTTGCTGCCTTACAGCATCAGAGACCAGATTCGATCCTGACTGCTGGTGCTGTCTGTACAGAGTTTGTATGTTCTCCCTGTAACCGCATGGGTTTTCTCCGGGTTTTCTCCGGGTGCTCCGGTTCCTTCCCACACTCCAAAGACATACAAGTTTGTAGGTTAAATGGCTTTGGTAAAATAATAATTTTACTAGGTAACCAGACCATAATGTTACAAGCCAAACTATGCAGTGGAACCTCACATAAAGTCCATAACAGTCAGGTGCTGAGATAGGGTTGTGGTTAGAGTTGTACAGTGTGGTTCAAAAGTCTGATTTTAAGTTTAGTTTAGTTTAGAGATGCAGCGCGGAAACAGGCCCTTCAGCCCACCGAGCCCGCACCAATTTTCATGCTGTATCTCTAAATCTAAAACTAAAACTAAAATGTTCTCCCCTCGAAAATGCCAAACATAAAGCAAATAAGCAAACGTGCACAACTATAATGTTTGCATCTCTTATAGGGATCTAAATAAATATAAAGTATAAATTTAGTTTAGTTTATTATTGTCCCACATACCATGGTACATTGAGATAGCTTTTTGTTGTGTGCTATACAGTCAAAGAAGACTATACACGATTACAACAAACCCATCCACAGTGTACAGGTAAAGCATAAAGGGTATAACATTTAGTGCAAGATAAAGTCTGATTAAAGATAGATCAAAGGTCTCCAATGAGATAGATGGGGGTGTAATGTTCTCTGTAAGGCCCTGTTGTAACTAGCACAATGAATACACGTCCGCCTTCGCGTAAGATAAATTTAATCTGCAATGGCTGAAACATCCAGAAGGTCACTTGACCTCAGTCATGAGGCACAGCTCATTTGCCAGCTTCTGCTTTTGGCCTCAAGAGGCACTGGCATTTACATTAGATATTACATTACATTTACATCACAAATTCCATTCTAATACATTCAATGATAGTACATTACAAATACATCACATCTCCCCCTTAACTTTAATTACATCATATCTCCCCCTAATATCGGCATAAGGATTTACACTAGACTCAATTAAGAGTGCTGCTGTTTTTTCACTTTAACCTCAAACTCTAGAAACTCTAACAAAGGGCCTGTCTCGTTGCCTTTTGCTGCGACTGCGAGACTGGCTCCTGCCTCTCGCTGCGTCTCAGCGCATCGTGTCTTCTGGGGACTTGCCCCTTCTGGGAGACTATTACTGGCTTCTGGGAGACTGGCTCCTCTGTCCAGGTTTCTCACCTCTGGGAGACTGGCTACAGGTGGTCTATCCACGGCTACACAAGCGACTGTCCACGGCTACACAGGGGTCTATCCTGGGCTACAGGGCTCTATCCTGGGCTACAGGGCTCTATCCTGGACTAGACATCTCAATCCTGAACTTACTCTCCGCCTGGTCTCGTAGACTTGCTCCATCTAGGCGGACTCCCCCTTCAAACAAAAAACTTAGTCAATGCTAAACAGTCAATACAAACTATTTTTCGTTCTCTCAATTTTTTGCATAATAACTTTTTGCTTCTTATAATGTTTTATTTTTTTTTCAAGTTCATTTTTTCTTTAATTATTCCAGTTACATCATATTTAAGAAATAGATAATAGCATTCGTTGGAACAAGTTTACTTTAACAATTGTGTGTGTTTTATATCAGGTGAGCATCTGCTGTGCAATTTGTACCTTACAAAATGTTCATTTCATACAGGGAGCACAAAGAGCATTGTTAAAATAGAAAAATAGCTTTAAAAAGTCATTGTTTACAAATGTTTGAACTTTCACAGAAAGAACATGCATTTCAAATTTTAATTCGGAGTCACGTGAGTGATTCCATGAAGATGCCCCACCAGAGCGCCTGCGCGTCATTACGTCAGAAGCGTTTGGCGCACCGACAGGCTGGAGAGCGCAGCTCCACCAGCGGTAAGTAAAACACCTGCAGGTAAGTGTTTTCAACTTGCGGCGGTTTACTAGGTCCCGTAAGGCTGGTTACAGGAGCCAGCAGGGTCACTTCCAAAGGGAAAGAAAATATTGAACAGTGAAAATAAGGCGAGTGTGTCGCCTATAGAGTAAACTTAGCCGCGGGGCCGCGGTCAGCGGGTGTACGCCGGCTTTGAGACGCCGACTTCAGAGTCGCCGGCAGTTCAGGCAGCGGCAGCAACTCCGGTGCTTTAGAGCACTGTGGCCACTCCTGTCGGGAAGCAGGCCAAGAGTAAATTGTCCCGGCCTGTCAACTCTGATGAGTGAGGCCAGAAAGACTTTCCCCCTTCCAAAAATAAAGGTTGGGGACGTCTGGACAACGTGGAACACCTCATAGATAAAATGATCAATCAGGAGGTGTTCCAGCCGGGGTTTTATACCCAGGGTCCCCAGCAGCTTTCAGCAGCAACCTCTAGCAGAGGTCCGTATAGCAAAAGAGCTGTACATGTATGAAGGATAATATGCCTACGCGTCTGCATGGGGACCCATAACAGCAGCGCCTTTTTAAGGGCTGCATGATACCTCCCGTGAGCATGAGCTGGGAGAGCCAGGGCAGTATAAATCTGATGCTGAAGTTTGGTGTCACTGTTTATGTGCATACACCAAAGCACATGAGCTATGCTCCAGGTGTGCCGGATATGGCCAGCAAATGTGCCATACCGGCGGGAGCTGGTGAAGCATGGATGACAATCTGGCCAGCAATTTAATTATATGGCCTCTCACCAGCTCCAGGACTCCTTAATGGAGGAAACTTCGCAAGAGATATCAGACACCTGTTAACTGTGCATCGCTCTAAAGGGGCGCATCATCAGGGCGCGCAAGTTGAGGCTGCAGAAGTCCTAAAAACTGGTTGGAGCATGAATAATGGCGTTTGGGCAAATGGTACAAGGGCATCACTATCAAAACACAGCAGGATATGGACCCTGCTGTGTAATGCCCATTTGAAAATTAATTATTCACGAAATAGCCATCAAGCCTACGCTCAACCCATGGTTCACAGCCTTGCGCAGATCCTCTAATATCCAGGAAAAGACCTGGATGATGAGGCAAAAACAATCGGCCTCATCAAAACTCATCCTGAGACCAGGATGCCGCCTCAAAAACCATACCCTTTCAGAATGGGAAGGGGTAATTGAACTAGAGATGATGGTGCAGGTCAAGGACCAAGCCGGGCGACCCCAGCTACACGTATCGCTCTTCGGGGGGTTTGGCTAAGATCAAGTGTAGCATCTGTTCTTATCAGTTTAATATCTGATACGTCCCTTACCTAGGGACCAAAACATTGGCACGCTCTAATGCATACCCCAAACAGGGCCAGGAGACCGAGGAATCCAGCAACCATGGAGGTACAAGTACTGGACTAGTCCAGGATATATCCTCTAGAGATCAGTCACCGGTCGGGGGTAGGTTGCAATTGTTCTATGATACATGCTGCTGCATAACATCAGATCTATTCATACTGAACTGTATCCGGGGGTCTCGAATGGGGTTTATCTCGGAAGTACATTCCCCCGTACAAAATACACCAAGTCAGGTATTGGGTTTTCAATACCAAAAACTCTACAGGTGAATGATGAAATTGGAATATTATTCCAAAAAAGGGGTAATTGAAAGGACGGCATATCAGCCTCAACAATTTGTGTCCAATATTCCCCAGGCAAAAGAACGATGGTGGGTGTCGAGTCATTCTGGACCTAACCAGATTTAACTCTTAGGTCCAGTATAAACATCTTTAAAATGGAAATTTTCAGTACTGCTAAGCAACTGGTATCAAAAGGGTGTTGTATGGCAACCATAGATGTGAAAGATGCATATTATTCAGTACCAATACCGTAGATACTTGAATTTAGTTGGATGAGACAGCTGTGGCAATTTAACGTTTTGCCCAATGGGTTAACCTCAGCCCTAAGTTATTTACAAAATTGTTGAAACCAGTATCAGGGCTTCTCTGCGCTCAGAATCGCATTGTAATGGCATACTTGGATGATGTTTCTGATCATAGGTAGAACTGAGGAAGCAGCTGAGGAATTGGGTTCAGTTACCAAACATCTGTTTGAGAGCTTAGGTTCCTCACCCATCTAATTAAATCCAAGTTAGTACCATCTAGAATGATTGGCTATTTGGGGTTCATCATTGATTTAACTAACATGTCAGTTACTTTGCCTACGGCCAAAACTGTAAATTATGAAGGCTTGTAGGAATCTGGTTGATGAACAACAACCCTCCATCCGATGAGTAACCAGTGTTATTGGTAAATTACTGGCGGGTTTTCCCTGCAGTACAGTTCGGATCTCTGCACTATCAGAATGTGCAACGAGCTAAACAACAAGCACTAAAAGAACATGCAGGTCATTTCAATAGACCAATGCAGTTGTCAGCCGAAGCTATCACCAAGTTGCGATGGTGGATAACTAATGTCTCACGATGTACTAGAGACATTCTGACTCAATAACTTTCAGTTTACAAACTGATGTGAGTGCTTCGGGATGGGGAGCCACTGATACCGAGTCTACCTGTGGCGACAGATGGAATGTGGAAGAGGCATTAATCCTGCATGAGATAAACTATGTAGAATTGCTGGGTGCATTCTATGGCCTAAAGGCATTCTGCTCAACAATGCATGATTTGCATGTGTAGCTTCAGATTGACAATACCACAGCTGTTGCATATCAATCAATTGGGTGGAATTAGGTCAATATTATGTGACAATCTGGCTAACCTCATCTGGCACTGGTGCATTACGAGAAACATCTGGGTCTCAGATATCTACCTACCAGGTAGATATAACATGAAAATGGCAGACACCAGGTCACGTAAATTTAATAACAACACAGAATGATGCTGAATCCAAAAGTTTTCAAAATTATTGTCAGCCAGTACGAATTGCCAGACATAGATCTGTTGCATCCAGGTTAAATCACCAGTTTCCTAAATACGTCTCATGGGAACCGGATCCAGGGGCAGTAGCGGCGCATGCATACTCGCTACATTGGGGACGTATGTTCTTACGCTTTTCCCCCATTCTGCCTCATTAGTCAATGTCTCACCAAAATAGAGCACGACTACGCTTTAGGCATTTGGTAGTTGCTAACTGGTCCACACAGCCATGGTTCCCATTGGTCCTGAGACTGATGACACAGCCATTCATGACTATCCCCAAATGCAGCAACTTGTTGGTTCACCCTGTGACAGGCGAGAGTCACCCTTTACATGATCGTATTAATCTGTTGATTTGCATATTCTGACCAGACCGTTCCAGGGACTCGGACTATCGAGTAGGACCGTGGATGTGATTACGGTGGCCTGGAGAGATAGTACTAAAAAACAATATGTATCTCATATTAAGAAACGGGAGATGTTCTGTTTACAGTCAAATATATCTTATCATACTGCAGGCATACCGGATGTATTGGAGTTCCTTGTTACATTGCATTTTGACGAGCAGTTAAGCTATCGTGCCATTAATAGTGCTCAAAATGCTTTGTCCTCCTATTTAGGGCAAGGGTCCGGACAACACTCTGTCGGATCTTATCTATCGGTGGCCCAATTCATGAGAGGTATTTTAACAAAAACCCTCCCAGACCTAGATATGTGGAAATCTGGGATGTGAGCATAGTTCTCACACTGCTTTGGCAATGGGCTCCAATTACATCTCTGTCTTTCCAGAAGTTAACGCTCAAAGTGGTCGTGCTCATGGCGCTAGTGTCAGCGCAATGGGTCCAGATATTGCAAAAGTTATGACTGGACAGCATGCATTCTTCTGTAGATAATATTACGTTTTATCTACATGATCTAATCAAACAAAGCAGGCCAGGGATGGATGAAACCAAAATAAGCTTAAAGAGAACCCCGTTGACATAAGACTATGTGTAGTTACGCACCTGAGTCAATATATTAAGGTCATCAAGCATCTCAGAGGCTCTGAAACAGCGATGCTCATCAGCCACAAAAAACCTCATACAAAGGTGTCAGTACAAACTATTTCTAGATGGCCGAAACAGGTTTGCATTATGCTGGAGTAGACACTGATGTGTTTAAATCTCACTCCACCAGGGCGGCGCCAACGTACGCAGCAAAGGCGCAAGACGTGCCTTTAGACCAAATCCTCACCGCAGGATGGTCCAGTGAAGGAACCTTTTTCACGATTTATGATAAACCTGTCCTCGCAATGGAAGGATTTGGGCATGCTATTTTGGGTTCCGTTTGAGTTCTCTTTGTAATTTCCCTTGCAAAAGAGGGGTTATTACTGTTCTTTTATTGTTTAAGATGTTCATTGTATAATTTAAACAATGTTCAATACATTATTTGTTTATCTTGTGTCAACCGAAGCAGTGTGTCGTATGGAACCGTATATACAGCATGAAATCACAGAGCTTTGAAATCTTCACGGAATCACTCACGTGACTCTGAAGTAAAATAGTAAGATTAAATGACAACTTACCAGTTTGAAGTTTGATCTTTATTTTATGAGGAGTTACGGTGAGCGATTACGTGCCCTCCGCTCCCGGCCCTCCTAATCGCAAAGATCATCTGTAGTTCTAGTCTTCTGAGTCTTACTGTATAATTTCGACTGTAGTTACTGTGATTTCATGCCGCTGCTTTGAAGATTGATGCGCAGGTGCTGGCTTGGGCAAAGCCCTCTTCCGCCTGGCGCCGTGACTCGCAGATGGCCAGCTTGGCCAATCCTTGATTATGTTGCTGGCCTTACCGAGGCAGCATGAAATGGAGTAAATGGAAGGGAGGTTGCCAATTCCATTGTTCTATCATGAAATTGCATTGCTGCTTTATCAGTGCTCAGCAATTAGTAATCATCAGAAATAAATTTATTTTTATGGGAATATTAGTTTAGTTTAGTTTATTGTTATGTGTACCAAGGTAACAGTGAGTTATCAGAGCTGAGATGCGTAACAATAAGCTAAACTGAACTGGTCTGAACAAGGAGTTATTGTAATGACCTTTTAACTAACTAATGCGGCAGTTGCTGCCTTACAGCACAGGATACCCGGTTTCGATCCTGACTATGGGTGCTGCCTGTACAGAGTTTACATGTTCTCCCCGTGACCTGCATGGATTTTCTCCGGGTGGTCCGGATTTCTCCCCTAATCCAAAGACGTACAGGTTTGTAGGCAAAGTGATTTGATAAAATTGTCAATTGTCCCCAGTGTGTGTAGGATATTGTTAATGTACATGGATCACGGGTCGGCACGGACTTGGTGGGCCAAAGGGCCTGTTTCCTCTCGATAACTCTAAACTAAATTAGTAATCATCAGAAAGAAGTCTCCTTTTATCCAGAATATGTTATCACATTGGCTTTTTAACTAACAAATGCAACAACTTCCTTGACACTGAAGATAAAATATCAAACTCCTGCAAACTTCCAATAAATTCAAAAACCTATCTTAGTATGGGAATAAAAAGGATTTTGCCATGCTACAGTATCTGTTCTCTAGTCAGCTGCCAAGATTACACTAATCTCTATTTTAATTTCCATCAAACCCATTGCTGATTTACTGTAACCCACTGACAACCCAAATTGAGGTTTCTTTAATCTGGAAAGGAAAATATTTGTGCTTAATACATTTTTGATTATAAATCCAATTACTTTCAGTGTGTGAATTAAATTTTTTATTTGGCCAGCTTCTCTTGGTTTTCGAAGCAATTATTGTCCCCTGATAAAACAACTTAATTATTATTATTACACCAAACACAATGCAAATAATTGGCAAGAACTTTTAAATGGAAGAAGATAATGAGATATTTCAGTGTCAGAGGGCATGGTCTCCCGACCATTCTCCAATCTGAATCCATCTGCTTCAAGTTCAAAGTCTGACTGCCCAATTATCCTGTAAGGTTCTTGCCAAATATTAAGTTAGTACCGTGATCTCACATTTGCCAAACTTTTTAACTCCCTTTCCCACTCCCATATTGATTATCTGTTCTGGGTCTCCTCCACTTTCAGAGTGAGGCCACACACAAATTGGAGGAACAGCACCTCATATTTTGCTTGGACAGCTTACAACCCAGCAGCATGAATATTGATTTCTCAAACTTCAAGTAACCCCTGCGTCCCCTCTCTCTTTGTCCCTACCCCCACCCTAGTCTTGCTAATTTCACAATTTGTTTTCCCTCATTATCACCTCCTCATAGCCAACAATGGACCATTGTGGGTTCCATCTTTCCTGAATCTATTCTGTACCTTCCCATACCTCCACTTCCTGACTATTAGTGTGATGAAGGGTCTCGACCCGCAATCACCTATTCCTTTTCTCCAGAGATACTGCCTGACCCGCTGAATTACTCTCGCATTTTGTGTCTATCTTAAGTTATTATGGATGCCTAAAGTACTACCTTACTTTCCAGCAAGGTAACAAAATTAGATCTTTATCTAAGGTGCCAAAAATGGAATCGAAATCTGAAAATAATATTGAAATATTCATGCAGAGAAAATGTGAAAATCTCTGCTTTGTGTATCTTAACACACAACTAGTCAATGATGGAAATTCTCCGAAGTTAATGTTTCAGGTCACACATCCATTAAATTGAATTCTCCAATTTTAGGTAACTAACCTACAAATAACCCCCCTTTTCAATTCATGTTATATGTGCAAAATCAAGAATCTGTCAATCTCCGCCTTAAAAATATCCATTGACTTGGCCTCCATGGCTGCCTGAGGCAATAAACCCCCTCCCCGCTCCACCCCAATGCTCTCCTTCCACATATATTCTTAGTAGTGGCTTATAAATTTGCACGTCTTCTATTCATATTTTATCTCCGGCCTTTGTCCAATCATCTGCCTATCAAAACCTTCTCTCACGTGCATCTAACTTTTACTGAAGAAGGATCCCGACCTAAAACGTCACCCATCCTTTGTCTCCAGAATGTTGCACTTGGTCGGCCCATTACAGGAAGGAAGTGGAGGCTTTGGAGTGGGTGCAGAGGAGGTTTACAAGCATGCTTCCTGGCTGAGGGCGATTAGCTTCAGGGACAGCTAAAAATGAATGCCCTGCAGGGTGAGACAGTTTTGCGATGATTAATGCCACTGCCTAATGTGACCTGGGTTCAATCCTGATCTCTTCTCCTCTCTCTGTGGAGTTTGCATGTTCTCCCTCTGTGGCTGTGTGGGTTTCCCTGGGTGCTCCAGTTCCCTCCCACATCCAAGAGAAGAATCAAAGGGCTGTTCATGGGCAAGCAAAAGGTAATGGGTTACAGGGAAATCAGATTAGGGGAGTGCTCTGCCAAGAGCCAGCATGGGCTGAATGGGCTGAATGGTCTTTGACGGTTTTTGACATAAGATGCTGGAATCTTTGCTCAAAGAGCAAACTGCTAGAGGAACTCAGTGGGTCAGGCTGTGTCTTTACAGAGAAATGGACAGTCAACAAGTCTGAAGAATGGTTCCGACCCAAAATACCACCCATCCTTTTTCCCTAGAGATGCTGCCTGACCCGCTGAGTTACACCCACACTTTGTGTCAGTGAACATCTCAAGCTGGGACACTTTGCACTCTCACCTTTAAGAGGCAACAGATAATTTAGCAAGGAGAACACTGACCTCTCGATCAACCAGTTATGATGTGAAAATAGCGACCTGACATTTAGACCCTCGAGAGCCTTTTCTGTTATTCACTGCAATCTTGTTAATCAGTGATCTAACTCCACATATTTGACAATTCCCCAGATCGCCTAATATATTTGTTTAACAAAAATCTGTCATTTGTAGATTTAAAATTATTGATGATCCAGTACTAATCACTGTTTGCACAGAAGAATTCATTGGGTTTAAAATCTGGAATAATATATTCTAAGATGACGTGTGTGGTACAGACAGGTTTGAGAAAATTAATTCCTGCTTCAACGTTAAACCGAGAGCCATCCGTACTCTCAATTAGAAATTAGTTCTGAATTCTTATATAGTGACCTGCAATTATTCTCGTCATTTTAGAATTACTGTATTTTCTAAACTGGTTAAAAATTGTGAGTTAACGTCAAATCGTGCTTATTGTCAGATTCATGTGTGGTGAGGTACAGGTACAATGAAAATCTTGCTCGCTGCATTAAAACTCTCACAGGCACATCAACGGCAGAATAGGCGCAGCGGTAGAGGTGCTGCCTTACGGTGCCAAGGACTGGGGTTTGATCCTGACTGCGGGCACTGTCTGTACAGAGTTTGTACATTCTCCCTGTGACCGTGGATTTCTGGATTCCTCCCACACTCCGAAGATGTACAAGATTGTTGGTTAATTGGCTTGGTATAAATGTGAAATTGTCCCTAGTGTGTAGGATAGAGTAAAGGGGCTGAACTACTTGGGCGACCTAATCCGCGAGTTAAGAAGAGTGTCTTCGACCTTCAAGCTCGACGGCACTCGCCTGCAAAGTCTCGAGCTGGATCGACTGTCCGCGTTGAAACCGCGAGCTGGATCAACCGACCGCACACACACAAACACATCGCAAAGGCGGGGGCCAGGGAAAGCGGGGGACAACTGTCTGAATTTCACACCCATGATGAAGAGGAAGGTAAACGGCTGTACAGTAATGGTAAGTCCTTCAGAGAGTGCGGGGGGGGGGGGGGGGGGGGGGAGAAGGGGAGAGAGGGGGAGAGAGGGGGAGAGAGGGGGAGAGAAGGGGAGTGAAGGGGAGAGAAGGGGAGGGAAAGGTGGGAGAAGGGGGTGGGGAGAGACACTTTTAAGAAGTATAATAAAGTTTAGCGGGCATTTTGCCTACCAGAAAACTCCAATGAGCCAATCAAAGTGCCCGGTCAGCGAAGGAGATTGCCTACGGCTGCCCTTGACTACCTGTAACTAAATAGCGACCCCATTTCACTTCACAACAAGCTCAAAAGAACCGTGCTGACCAAATTTTATTTGCGGAAAATCTTTCAACATGCTGAAAAATCTTCCACGAATTAGTTGAGGCCACGACTTTCGGGAACTTCCCTCGAGCATGAAGGAGAGTTCCAGTGACCTCATTGGACCTCCTAGGACCATGTGTCGACCATGCTGAGACACTCTTCTAAACTCACAGAGTAGGTCGCCCAAGTGGGACAGCCCCTTTAATGTGCGGGGATCGTGGGTCAGCGCAGACTCGGTGGACCGAAGGACCTGTTTCTGCTTTGTATCTCTAAACTGGACTAAATGCAGACAACACACAAAAACATAAAACAAACTTAAATTACGCTTTACAATTGCTTATGTAATTCCGGTCTTAATCTCACCCCGTTAGTCTGGTTCAGTCAAGCACTGGATCAACTAACTTTATTTTCCAAACACAAACACACTACCTGTACGATACCTAACCAACACCACGGGTCCAATCCTTGTCGCCACTCGTTTAAGCCCTTCAGCCTCGTGTGAATAGACACCTCCAGATGGTCAGCATGGTCCCAATGCTACCCCAGAAGATCGACACACACTCATGTGCTCTCCCATTTTTTATACTATATGACGCAGAATACATAGGGGTTGTGTGTGGGGGGCTGGGGGGGGGGCAAGCCAATCATAAATAAAGATCATACAATACATTAATTGACTATTACCTAACCCAATCACAGAATATGCCATAACATTGTTTCCACAGAAAGTTCTTAATGGAAAACAGTTCCCTTAAGTAAAGAAACATTTTACCAGACAATGTAAACAATTTGGTCAAGGCCCCTGTCTTTGACCAATCATGAGTAATGGCGTGAAGATCAAGCAACATAGTTAGCAACATTATTATAACCCATCATTTCCCAACCAATCCTGAGCATGCATTTGCAGCAGGACCTAGCTCCCTCTGCAAAACCCTCATACAAATTATCAATTAAAGGACATCTGGACATCACCCTGTACTCAACTTCCTCCCAGACAACATACATTCTGGAGTCATGATCCCCAAGATGCCAAGCAGGTTTTGCAAAGGCAGAAATCCTCCATTTTGTCAGGCATTTCTGACAAACAATAAGCTGTGTTTTATTAATATTTACTTCAAATTAATTAACACCTGATTCATTTCAACAATAATCCAAATTTATCTCAGTATTACTACCTCTCCCCCTCCTTCCTTCTGCTCAGGTGACCCTCCTCCCACCCACTTACCTCCCGCCAACCCACTCCTCCTTCATCATATTCTTCTTTCCACTGCATCTTCCTTCTTCTCAAACTCATAAGCATGAAAACTGGCCCTTCGGCCCAATTTGCCTAGGCCAACAAAGTTGCCCCATTACACTTAGTCCCATGTGCCTGAATTTGACCCATCTATATCTATCTATATCTATCTATATTACTAAAGGTAAGAGCTTGACCACTTCCTGTTTTTCTGTTTCGTGATTAGAAAAAAAAACGCTGCCACATATGGCTGTGATTTTTGGCCATCTTACTCAGAGTCCTTGTGCAGGACATCGATGAAAACTAAAAGAGTTATTAATGTTTAAAAAATGTTGAGATGCTCTCTGCTGCCCCTGCTGGTGGGAGGGGGGGGGATGGACTATAAAACCCGGAAGTGTTGTGCCTCACTCAGTCTCTGCAAGATGGAGGATGTGAGGGTCATGTCTCTCTGAGCTGTGAATAACACTGAACACATGTCTACTCAACTGTGAGTGCCCTTAATGTGGTTTGAAAATGAAAATGTGGTTGCTTTGAAATGCTGCACTGCAAATGGTTGTTGGTGGGGTGTTGCTTTGAACTGCTGCACTGCAAATGGTTGTTTGGGGTGGGTTTGACAGCTTCCTGTTTGCACTGTATATTGATGTTACATAAAATGCTACCACTTACGGCTCTGATTTTTGGCCATCTTACTCAGTCCCCTTTCGCTCATCAGGTGCAGAGGATTCTTCCCATCAATTAAAAATAAAAGTGTTGTTAGTGTTTAAAAAAATGTTGAGACTCTCTCTCCTGTCAATCATGCCATGAAAGCCACACCCCTTCTGGTGGGAGGTGGAGGGATTATAAAACCCGGACGTGTGGGTGTGGCTCAGTCTCTGCAAGATGGGGGGAGGGAGACGTCACGACTGTCTGAGCTGTGAATCAACTGAACACACTGAATGTCTACTGAACTGTGTGTGGTTTTTAATGTGGTGCTTTGTGTGGTTTTATGGTGGTTTCATCCCACTTAAAATGGTATCAAACTGCATTTGAATTTGGTGGGCTTGCACCCTGCTTGAAATGGTATGAAACTGCACTTCAATTTGTTTGTCTTGCACCCTGCTTGGTGGTAGGAAACTGCACTGGAATTTGTTGGCCTTGCACCCTGCTTGAAATGGAATTTCAAAAAATAGCCGTAAGTCAACTGCAGGCCCACCAGCCTTGAGTGAGCTGCCAGCACATCAGGCCCACAATGTCCATACTAGCCCTCTGGAAACCTGTCCCTTCAGCCCACATTACCCATACTAGCGCTTCAGAAAGCCCTCTCCCCCCCCTCCCCCACCCACTGGCCACCAATATTGGAATTGGTGGAGAGATGGAATATTGCGTTGGGGGACCAGCCCTCCCATGTGAACATGGGACCCAACGGGTCCCACTTAGTCTAGTATACTGATAATACTCTCATCTTGTCCTCTTCCAGTTGGCGTTGTTTGTACATTTGTTCAAAAACGATACCTGATAGCACTACGATTTTTCAGCACCTTAGTCGCCATTCTCCTGTGCTACGTGCAACAAGATTTGTTTTGATTGGTTAAATAATACAAAAGTTATGAAGGTTTAAAAATCATTTAAAAAAATGCCCCTTCTGGCAGCCACTGTCAATCACCGGCGGCGAGGAGAATAAAGCTGAAGGAGCGGAATGAGCACAGTGTGTTGGGGGAGTTAGCAGCTTACGGGAAGTGAGAGAGCAGCTTGTGGGGAGTGAGAGAGCAGCGTGCGAGCAGTGAGAGAGCAGCGTGCGGGCTGCTTCTGCAGTGACCAACACGACGAGCTTTGAGCCTCTGAGTGGAACCGGGAGCCATTGAGTGAAGCCGGAGCCGGACTGGGGCCATTGAGTGAGGCTGAAAGCTGAAGGTGTGGAGTGAACAGAGTGCGAGCTGCGTCTCCCCACAACCCCTCCTCTCCCACACACCCCCTCCCCTACAGGGAGAGTTTCGGGGGGGGGGCATCCTGCAGCTGGGGACAGGCGACTCCAGGCGGGGGCCAGTGGGGTGGAATTTCCTGCAGTGGGGGAGGGTTCAGGAGGGGGTTGTCGGGGGCCGGGTGGGAGGGTCCTACAGCGGTGCGCCATGGCAGTGCTGCCCCCACTGGCCCCCGACAGGCCCCGCCTGAAGCTGTCCCCCACCCCTGGGTGCAGGATGCTCCCCCCTCCCCCACCGGTCCACGACAGCCCCGCCTGAAGAACACAACAAGACAATACATTCACACTCCCCTCCCCCACACACCCCTCCCCCACCCCACGCTATCCCCCTCCCCACCTCCACCCCCTGGCCCACGCACCTCCTCCCACACATGGAGAGGAGGGGGAGGGGAGTGTTGGGGGATGAGGGGAAATGAGCCATGCCTGCGCAGTTAGGGGCTATGGGCGAGTGGTGGAATATTGCTTTGGGGGAGATGGTTGCATTGGGGGAACAGGTGAGTGATGGAATATTGCATTGGTGAATAGGTTGCGTTGGGGGACCAGGCCTCTCGTGTGACAGGAACCCAACGGGTTCCACCTAGTCTAGTATATTACTAAAACTCATTTTGTTTGTTTGTTTGTTTGTAAACATGTGTGTGTGCGAGTTCCGGATACTCCACCAAAACGATACATGATAGCGGTACAATTTTTGGCCCACCTTACTCACCATTGTCCTACGATGTAAAAGTTTCGTTCAGATTAATTGCGTATTTTACAAGTTAATCACATTTTAAACTTTACAAAACAAAACACTTTTCTACTTGGATTAAAGGTCGATTAAAAGCCATGGATTAAAGGCCGATTAAAAGCCATGGATTAAAGGCCGATAAATCCCCAGGGCCAGATAGGCTGCATCCCAGAGTACTTAAGGAACTAGCCCCAGAAATAGTGGATGCATTAATGATAATTTTTCAAAATGCTTTAGATTCTGTAGTTCCTGAGGATTGGAGGGTAGCTAATGTAACTCCACTTTTTAAAAAGGGAGGGAGAGAGAAAACGTGGAATTACAGACCAGTTAGTCTTACATCGGTAGTGGGGAAAATGCTAGGGTCAGTTATTAAAGATGGGATAGCAGCACATTTGGAAAGTGGTGAAATCATTGGACAAAGTCAGCATGGATTTATGAAAGGTAAATCACGTCTGATGAATCTTATAGAATTTTTCAAGGATGTAACTAGTAGAGTCGATAAGGGAGAACCAGTGCATGTGTTATATCTGGACTTTCAGAAGGCTTTCGACAAGGTCCCACATAAGAGATTAGTATGCAAACTTAAAGCACACGGTATTGGGGGTTCAGTATTGATGTGGATAGAGAACTGGCTGGCAAACAGGAAGCAAAGAGTAGGAGTAAACGGGTCCTTTTCAGAATGGCAGGCAGTGACTAGTGGGGTACCGCAAGGCTCAGTGCTGGGACCCCAGCTATTTACAATATATATTAATGATCTGGATGAGGGAATTGAATGCAACATCTCCAAGTTTGCGGATGACATGAAGCTGGGGGGCAGTGTTAGCTGTGAGGAGGATGCTAGGAGGCAGCAAGGTGACTTGGATAGGTTGGGTGAGTGGGCAAATGCATGGCAGATGCAGTATAATGTGGATAAATGTGAGGTTATCCACTTTGGTGGCAAAAACAGGAAAGTAGACTATTATCTGAATGGTGGCCGATTAGGAAAAGGGGAGATGCAACGAGACCTGGGTGTCATGGTACACCAGTCATTGAAAGTAGGCATGCTGGTGCAGCAGGCAGTGAAGAAAGCGAATGGTATGTTGGCATTCATAGCAAAAGGATTTGAGTACAAGAGCAGGGAGGTTCTACTGCAGTTGTATAGGGTCTTGGTGAGACCACACCTGGAGTATTGCGTACAGTTTTGGTCGCCTAATCTAAGGAAAGACATTCTTGCCATAGAGGGAGCACAGGGAAGGTTCACCAGACTGATTCCTGGGATGGCAAGACTTCCATATGAAGAAAGACTGGATAGACTCGGCTTGTACTCACTGGAATTTAGAAGATTGAGGGGGGATCTTTTAGAGACTTACAAAATTCTTAAGGGGTTGGACAGGCTAGATGCAGTCCAGAACACGGGGTCACAGTTTAAGGATAAGGGGGAAGTCTTTTAGGACTGAGATGAGAAAAACATTTTTCACACAAAGAGTGGTGAATCTGTGGAATTCTCTGCCACAGAAGGTAGTTGAGGCCAGTTCATTGGCTATATTTAAGAGGGAGTTAGATGTGGCCCTTGTGGCTAAAGGGATCGGGGGTATGGAGAGAAGGCAGGTACAGGATACAGAGTTGGATGATCAGCCATGATCATATTGAATGGCGTTGCAGGTTCAAAGGGCCGAATGGCCTACTCTTGCACCTATTTTCTATGTTTCTATGTGTATGTTTCTACTTGCCCTGCCCATCAGCCGAGTTCAACGTCACAATGATGTCACAGTGGGATCCCAAATTTTTTTTTTTAATCGCCATGTTTTTTTTCGAAATGCACTGGCCTGGCCTCACAACGGGGACCCAATAGTTCAACGGGTAAGTTTCCTTCGACTTTACAAATGCCTCCATGGGTCCTCTGTTCACTTTATTAACTTTAGCTTAATTTCAGCCGTTAACGGCACAATCTTGAATGTGGCAGCCGCGCATGCGCAGTTTTCTGGAATATTGCGTTGGAGGAGCGGGCCCAACTGGTCCGCACTTGATCTAGTATCTCTCTAAATATTTCCATTCTATGTACGTGTCCCAATGTCTTTTAAATGTCGTGGTAGTATCTGCCTCAACTACCTCTTCCGGCACAAACGTTCCAAATCCCCACCACCATCTGTGTGAAAACGTTGCTCTTATTAAAGTGCTATTAAATCTTTCGTCACTCATCTTATTTTTTAAATTTGTTAAAATTTATTAGAAGCAAATGTACAAAAATAGAACCAACGGCATATAAAATTATAAAGTTATTGTACAGCTTCAATTTTAACTTTTAAAGCTTTGAGTTAGAGGAAAAGAAAGGAGAAAAAGCAAGAAAGAGAAAAAGTTAAATGTGCAAAGATAGAATCCCTAGACTATCAAAGTAGTGTAGCCAAAGGGTGAATAAAAGAAAGAAAGAAGAGAGGAATAGACAAAAAAATGGACAATAAGTAAAAGAGAGAAAAAAGTGGTGATATACCTGCCGCTCATCCCTCCCCACCCACCTCACCCAACCTGCAATTAAATTTAAATCCAAAATTGTGTTGCGCCATACTATCCTTGTAATAAATCAATGAATGGTGTCCATGACTTGGAAAAATGATCTGGTTTTTCTGCCAAGACAAGTCTAATACTTTCAAGATGTAGTGTCCCAGACATGTTTATAATCCACATCTTAAGAGTAGGGACTGATGTACGTTTCCAAAATTGAAGTATTCGTTTTTTTTTTGCCGTTATCAGGCCATAATTAAGGAAGCGTCTTTGAAATAGTGATAGCTCAGAGCAGGCTTCTGAAGTACCTAGCGTGATCAGTTCTGTGTTGGGATCCAATTTTATTTTTAGTGTTTTTGAAAAAATCTCAAAAATTCCTCTCCAGAAATTATGTAACTTTATGCAAGAGGCAAAGGCATGGGTTAATGTTGCTTCCTGAAGAAGACATTTATCGCAAATAGGGGATACCTTTGGAAAGATCTTATTCAGTTTAGACTTTGAATAATAGAGTCTGTGTAGTATTTTAAATTGAATTAACGAATGCCTAACGTCAGCCATGACCGTATTGAATGGCGGTGCAGGCTCAAAGGGCTGAATGGCCTACTCCTGCACCTATTTTCTATGTTTCTATGTTTCCATGTTAAGCGAACAGTTGAGTATATATAGGTTTTCCTTCCATCACCACTCATCTTCTACCTCTTTGCAGACACGGCCTAGAGACAGACCCTTCAGCCCACCGAGTCTACACTGACCATTGAGCACCCATTCATACTAGTTCTATGTTATCCCACTTTCTCATCTACCTACACACTCGGGACAATTACAGAGGGCAATTAACCTACAAACCCGTACACCTCTCCTCCTCTTATGCTATCTGTCATCTCCCCATCCTTACTCATTCCTTCTCTCCCTTTCCTCCATCGCTTCCTCCTTCCACATTATTTTGCTTCCTCTTTTCTTTCCTCTCTCCCTCGCTACTATTCTCCTTCCTCCTCCCTATTCTGTCTCATCCCATTCCTAACGGAAGGAAATGTTTTTAGTTTTTTTGTTTTTTTTTTTGTTTTTTTCATAAAGCAGGGAAACAGGCTCTTCGGCCCACTGAGTCCACACTAACATTATCCTACACACACTCAGGACATTTTACAATTTTACCAAAGCCAATTAACCTACAAACCTGCACATCTTTGGAGATTGCGAGGAAACCGGTGCACTAGGAGAAAACCCACGTGGTCACGGGGATAATGTACAAACTCGGTACAGACAGCACTCGTAGTCAGGATTGAACCCGGATCTCTGGTGCTGTAAGGCAGCAACTCTACCACTGTGTCACTGTGTCTTTGCTGTTTATACCTGATAACTATTATTAACTATTGGTCCTTTTTTTTTTGTTGCACAACACTTCCCCTGGACGTAGACAGATTAAGATGAATGGATGATTATATGATGTTGATAAAACCCATTTTCTCCAACGTCTAGCTAAAATTGATGAGAAGTCAATGGAAAATAAGCAGGCAATTTCTGAAATTGCTCGGTGGCTGCATATCATGGCTGAACCAGACTAGATATTAAGGACTGGTGATGTAAAATACAAAAAATTGGAGGAATATCACCTCAGATTTCGCTTGGGCAGCTCACAACACAGCGGTATGAACGTTGATTTCTCTAATTTCAAGTAACCCGTGCATTACCTCCCCTCTCCTCCCTCACCTTAGTCGTCCCACCGGTTCCGATGTTCGCATCTTTGCACCCCTCTCGTTATCACACCTTCTCCAGCCAACAATGGCCCTTTATGGGCTCCAACCTTTTTGAGGTCACCTGTTGACAGCCCTGATTTATTCTGGCCTTATCTCATCTCCAGTTTATCCCCCTCCCACCCCCACACTTCTATTTTCAGTCTGAAGAAGCGTTCCTTCAGATTCAAAACGTCATCTATTTTCTGCAGAAAAGCTGCCTGACCCATTGAGTCACAGCAGCATGTTGTGTCTATCTTCGAAATTAAAAACGGATTCAGGGAGCAGTAACAGAATGAGACAACAACTGCTGCTCACTATACCATTATTATTTGATTTCAGCTGCCTGACAGGGAGCATTTGACAACTGTGACCTTTAAAGAGGAAAAGGTCAGACCCCTGTTAATAAGTGACAGACTCGAGAGCGGGCATCAAACATCAAGGCTCCATCACGAGAACCAAAGCCAATTCAAGCCTTGCATGAGAAACAGGGCCGGCACGGTGGTGCACAGTATAGTTGTTACCTCACAGTGCCAGGGACCCGGGTTTGATCCTGACTACGGGTGTTGTCTGTACGGAGTTTGTACGTTCTTCCTGTGACCGCGTTGGTTTTCTCCGGTGCTTCGGTTTCCTCCTGCACTATGTAGATTTGTAGGCTAATTTGGCTTCCGTAAATTGTCCCTTGAGTGCATGATAGAAATAGCGTATGGGCGATCGATGGCCGGCATGGACCTGGTGGGCTTATTTTCACGTTATCTGTCTAAAACTAAAACTAAAACATTCCATGACCAGAGGGTGGTGGGTGTATGGAACGAGCTGCCAGACGAGGTCGATGAGGCAGGTACTATCGCAATATTTAAGAAATATTTAGACAGGTACATGAATAGGACAGATTTCGAGGGAAAGGGGCCAAACACAGGCAGGTAGGACTAGTAGATGGTCAGTGTGTGCAGGTTTGGCCGAAGGGCCTGTTTCCATGCTGTATGTCCCTTGATTCTCCATGATTTCCACCCTGGGAATAGATTTTGACTGACAATCTAATCTATGCTTCTCACAATTCTGTATACTTCTATTAGGAGCCGTGGCATAGTTGAACATTTGTTTCTGCTTTACATGGTTTATTCATATTGTGGGTTCCACAACCATAAATTACTCACAAAATAAATAGTTGGTTATACCATACATCAACGCCAGCTCTCCCTCAGCTCCCATAGCCCATTATTTCCATAGCTAATTGCACTCTGTTGTTCCACACGGTAATAAAATTGGTCAACTTAATTGGTTGCCTAATCATCGTGCTGTAATTATCACTTTCTCCCGCTCTCCACCGCAACATAAATTACGTCTCATTGTGGTAAAGGGTTCATAACAGTCGCATATTTAACAACATGAATGAGCCTTGGAGAATGATCTCAGCGTTTCAGTTGTGAGATTGCTGTATACTTTCTCCTGCGGTGAATGCTACCCTGGAGGAATTTGAATTTTTTGCTTATTTTTATTTTTCTCAGTATCAGGCCTCTAAGGCACAGTGGCGCAGTGGTAGAGTTGCTGCCTTACAGCGCCAGAGACCCGGGTTCGATCCTGACTGCGGGTGCTGTCCGTATGGAGTTTGTACATTCTCCCTGTGACCTCGTGGGTTTTCCCCGGGTGATGCGGCTTCCTCCGAAACACCAAAGACATGCTTTGGTAAAGAAACATTATTGTCCTTAGTGATTGGGATAGTGTTAGTGTACGTGGTCAGCGCGGACCTGATGGGCTGAAGGGCTTGTTTCCGTGCTGTATCTCTACACTAAACTAAAATAAATGAAACTAAAGAGCATAAGGTGCTGGAGTCACAAGCAATGAGATGAAGGGTTCTGATTAGAAACATCACCTATCAATATTCACCAGAGATGCTGCCGAACCTGCTGAGTTACTCCAGCATTCTGCGCCTTCAGACAATGAGATGCTATTGATTTTAAATACAATAGAAGAATTAACTGTACAATTGGACAGGAACACATTACTTTTTAAGCACTTTTTTTATTGTTTGTTAACATAAAATAAATATAAATTGATCCAATTTAGAAAATTCAGCTGAGAGAGGTTTAAGTGGTATTTGTTCCATGACCAATAAAGAGCAGATTATTATTTCATTGCCATTTCTCATCTCTCACCAGCGAGATCTTTTATTCCTTAGAGTAATACAGCTCTTGCTCAGTCATTGCATGCTGTAGTCTGTCAGTTTATATTCCGCTAAACATTAATAGCAACTTGTATTTATACAAAAACTTTAACACTGTAAACAGTGTAAACTGTTTTCAAGAGAGAGTTAGAGTTTGCTCTTGGGGCTAACGGAATCAAGGGATATGGGGAGAAAGCAGGAACGGGGTTCCTGGTTTTGGATGATCGGCCATGATCATATTGCATAGGCTATATGGGGCTATGGCTCGAGGGGCTGAATGGCCTACTCCTGCACCTATTTTCTATGTTTCTATTTAGAGAGATTTATTAGAGAGTTACGAGACCACAATCTAATATGGATCAGTCATAGTGTCATAAAGTCTTACATGGATCAGTCATAGTCTTATAGTATGGAAGCAGGCCCTTCAGCCCAACTTAACCACACTGACCAACGTGTCCCATTTACACTAGACCCACTTGCCTGCATTTGGCCCATATCTCCCCAAACCTATCCTATCCATGTACCTGTCTAATTACTTCATAAACGTTGCAAGTGTCCCTGCTTTTGGCAGCTCGTTCCATACACCCACCATCCTTTGTGTGAAAAAGTTACTCCTCGGATTTCTATTAAATCTTTCCTCCTCACCTTAAAACATGTCATCTGGTTCTCGATTCCCCTCCTCTGGGCAAGAGGCTCCATGCATCTACCCGATCTATTCCTCTCATGATTTTATACGCTATAAGATCACCCCTCATCTTCCTATGCTCCAAGGAATAGAATCCCAGCCTGCACAACCTCGCCCTAAAACTCGGACTATCGAGTCCTGGGAACATCCTTGTAAATCTTCTCTGCACCCTTTCTACCATGACAGCATCTTTCCTATAACATGGTGCCCAGAACTGAACACAATACTTTACATGCAGTCTCACCAATGTCTTATATAACTGCAACATGATCTCTCAACTCAACACTCAATACTGATGAAGGCAAATGTGCCAAAAGCCTTTTTGAACACCCCGTCTACCTATGGTGCCACCTTCAAGGATCTATGTAGCTGCCAGGCTTGTCTTGCTTCCAAGAATATCTCCCCGTACACCCCACTTTCCTGCATTGACTTGGTCCTCATGAAGATCGTTCAATGCAACTGACCTCTATCCATCCCCAAGTGCCTGGAGGTTCGGTATATTGGGACAACAACTCGATAGGCCTGGGATGGAGCACTCATGTCTACGTTGAATAGTGGGACCGGCTTGAGCGGCCAAGTGGCCTACTCTTCAGATTTTCGGGACACAGTGTGAAGACAGGCCCTTCGGCCCACCCGAGTCAGTGCTGACCAGCGACCACCCTGTGCACCAACCCTATCCCACACACTAGGGACAATTTTTTTACAACTTAGCGAAGCCAACTAATCGAAAAACCTGGACGTCT
This sequence comes from Okamejei kenojei, assembly GCA_035221665.1. Taxonomy (NCBI): domain Eukaryota; kingdom Metazoa; phylum Chordata; class Chondrichthyes; order Rajiformes; family Rajidae; genus Okamejei; species Okamejei kenojei. The sequence continues at coordinate 34,240,636 of CM069134.1, forward strand.
TTGGAGTGTGGGAGGAAAGCAATGGGAGGAATGTAGGGGCACCCGGAGAAAACCCACGCAGTCACAGGGAGAATGTACAAACTCAGACAGCACCTGCAGTCAGGATCTCTGGCACTGTAGGACAGCAACTCTACCGCTGCACCACTACTCCTGCACCTGTTTTCTTGCTCTTGTGTTTCTGTGATACATTGATGATGATTATTAAACTGGAATAAGCTGCATAATTTAATAATCATCTTTGTCTTTTTTTCTCCTTTTGTCCCCAATCATCACCCTTTGGACTCCTTTTCATCTCCACCCATCTGTCAATATAATCCCCCCCCCCCTCACCTGTTTTCACCTATCATTTACCAGGCATTATCAAGCCCCCATCTCTCTTTTCCACCTTTCTACTCTGCCCTTCTGAACTTCACCTATTCTTGTTTTCCAGAGATGCTGCCTGACACGCCGAGTTACTCCCATATTCCAGTTGAGTTTAATTTAGAGATACAGCATAGAAACGCACACTTCGGCCCACTTCAGCCCATGCCGACCAGCAATCCTCGCACACACACTACCTTACACACACTAGGGATCACTTACAATTATACCAAGCCAATTAACCTACAAAACTGTACGTCTTTGGGGTGTGGGAGGAAACCGGAGACCCCGGAGAAAACCCACGCAGGTCACGAGGAGAGCGTACGAACTCTGTACAGACAGCACCCGTAGTCAGGATCGAACCCAGGTCTCTGTACGGCAGCAACTCTACCGCAGCACCATCATGCCACCTTGCGTGTCTATTTTATGCAGCTTGACTTGCTGAGTTCCTCCAGCACTTTGTGTTCCACACAAGATTCTGGCATCTGTGGTCCCTTGTGGCCTTGTCTTCTCCCTAATCATGAGTACAATGTTACTTGAAACGTAGAGACCTGAACTTCAATATCTGTCTCCTTTGAAGTAATTGTGTAGATTATTCCACAAATAGTTAACACCACACCACAGTATTTCTCATCCTGTGTTCATTTGCAGGCTTCATCCTTGGGCATTCTATTTCACAGTGCTATAAAGATCTCACTCATCATGGATAAATCTGAAATTCTGAATTTAATGGACAGGTTTAGGAGCCAGTCACTTCTGCCAAGGAGAGGATTGCAGTTATAGTGTGCTTTTCACAATCTCTGAAGTGTGCTGCGGCTCTTTGAGTTTTCAAGAGAGAATTAGATTTAGTTCTTCGGGCCGAGGGAATCAAGGGATATGGGGGGAAAAAGCCAGAACGGGGTACTGATTTTGGATGATCAGCCATGATCACATTGAAAGGCAGTGCTGGCTCGAAGGGCCGAACGGCCTACTCCTGCACCTATTTTCTATGTTTCTTTGGAGGAATCCAAATATTTACTGGGAGTACAGTCCCCACAAATCCCGTTAGAAGAACAGAAAAATACAGAGAGTGTAACTCAAAATTAGGGAGTGTAGCTCAGTGGTAGAGTATTTGACTGCAGGTTCACAGTCAGGTGCCTTTGGGATTTATGTTCACTTTACGTTTAAGAAACATTGTGACAGGAACATGGATAGGACAGGTTTAGGGGGATATGGGCCAAGTGCAGGCTGGTGGGACTAGTGTAGATGGGACAGGTTAGTTGGCATGGACATGTTGGGCCGAAAGGCCTGTTTCAACACTCTATAAAAAGATATTGTAGCATATCTACTTTCTTCTATTTACTTGGTCTCATTAATAGCGAAAATTTGCCTTACTTTTCTACCTTTACTTTCTTTTTCTTTTGCTATTGGACTACTGTAAATTAACATTTTAGTTTAAGGATAGAGCACGGAAACAAGCCCTTTGGCCCACCGGGTCCGTGCCGGCCAGTGACCACCCCGTACAGCAGCACTGTCCTGCACACACTGGGAACAATTTACAATTTTTACAGAAGCAAATTACCCCACAAACCTGCATGTCTTTTGAGGAAATTTACTTTCTTCTCTTTATTTGGTCCCGTGGAAATATGAGGAAATTTGAATTTTATTTTTTTGCAAGCTGACTTATTGGACGACTGTAAATTAACACCAGAAGCTTTCTGATCAGATGGTCTCACAGAGAAGGATTGGAGACATTCTGTTGGCAAGGACTGGCAGCGATATTGGAGTTAATATAAAACTATGTGACCCAATTATGTCTATTGTTTGGCCCCACAATCCAAGTTCCATCGTAAATTATTTCAAAGAGCTTCTTTGCAGTTTTGTTCCTTTACTTTCAAGCTCTTTATGCCACATAAACTGATCCCAAAAGATATAACCATATAACCATATAACAATTACAGCACGGAAACAGGCCCTCTCGGCCGTTCCAGTCCGTGCCGACCATTTGTTTTCCCCTAGTCCCATTTGCCTGCTCCATTCCCTCCATACCCCTCCATTCCCTTCACGTCCATATACCTATCCACTTTACTTTTAAATGTTAAAATCGATCCTGCCTCCACCACTTCTGCTGGAAGCTCATTCCACACAGCCACCACCCTCTGAGTAAAGAAGTTCCCCCTCACGTAACCCCTAAACTTCTGTCCCTTAATTCTCATGTCATGCCCTCTTGTTTGAATCTTCCCTACCCTCAATGGGAAAAACGTATCCACGTCAACTCTGTCTATCCATTTCATCATTTTAAAGACCTCAATCAAGTCCCCCCTTAACCTTCTGCGCTCCAAAGAATAAAGACCTAACTTGTTCAACCTTTCTCTGTAACAGAGTTGCTGGAACCCTGGCAACATTCTAGCAAATCTCCTCTGTACTCTCTCTATTTTGTTGACATCCTTCCTATAACTAGGTGACCAAAATTGTACACCCAGATGTAACACATTCTAACAGATATTGGCGACATTGTGCTCATATAGTTCACAATTGGGCTGATTATTCAACCTTGCTTGGTTTCCAAATATCAAGCCCAGCAAGTGTCTACAATCCAAATACCTGTCCAAATATCTGTGCAAATCAAATTTGAAAAGCATAAGCACCAGGACGGCACAGTGGCATAACAGTAGAGTTGCTGCCTCACAGCGCCAGAGACCCAAGTTCGATCCTGACTACGGATGCTGTCTGTACGGAGTTTTTTCGTTCTTCTCCGTGACCGTGTGGGTTTTCTCCTGGTGCTCAAGTTTCCTCACACACTCCAAAGACGTGCAGGTTTGTAGGTTAATTGGTTACAGTAAGGTGTAAAAAAAATCTTCCCTGGTGTGTGTAGGTTAGTGTACACGGTGATAACAGGCCTGCATGGACTCGGTGAGCCCTGTTTCTGCGCTAAAATCTAAGTAAATCCCCACACCAAGTCATAGAAACATAGAAACATAGAAAATAGGAGCAGGAGTAGGCCATTCGGCCCTTCGAGCCGGCACCATCATTCAATATGATCATGGCTGATCATCCAATTCAGTATCCTGTACCTGCCTTTTCTCCATACCCCCTGATCCCTTTAGCCACAAGGGCCACATCTAACTCCCTCTTAAATATAGCCAATGAACAGGCCTCAACTACCTTCTGTGGCAGAGAATTCCACAAAGTCACCACTCTATGTGTGAAAAATCTCAGTCCTAAAAGACTTCCCCCTTATCCTTAAACTGTGACCCCGTGTATTGGACTTCCTCAACATCGGGAGCAATCTTCCTGCATCTAGCCTATACAACCCCTTAAGAATCTTGTAAGTTTCTGTAAGATCCCCCCTCAATCCTCTAAATTCTAGCGCGTACAAGCCGAGTCTATCCAGTCTTTCTTCATAAGAAAGTTCAGCCATCCCAGGAATCAGTCTGGTGAACCTTCTCTGTACTCCCTCTATGGCAAGAATCTTTCCTCAGATTTGGAGACCAAAACTGTACACAATACTCCAGGTGTGGTCTCATCTAGGCCCTGTACAACTGCAGCTGCTCCGATACTCAAATCCGTGTGCTATGAATGCTAACATACAATTCACTTTCTTCACTGCCTGCTGCACCTGCATGCCTACTTTCAATGACTGGTGTACCATGACATCCAGGTCACGTTGCATCTCCCCTTTTCCTAATCGGCCACCATTCAAATAATAGTCTACTTTCCTGTTCTTGCCCCCAAAGCGAATAACCTCACATTTATCCACATTATACTGCATCTGTCAAGCATTTGCCCACTCACCCAGCCTATCCAAGTCATCCTGCAGCCTCCTAGCATCCTCCTCACAGCTAACACTGCCCCCCAGCTTCGTGTCATCCGCAAACTTGGAGATGTTGCATTCAATTCCCTCGTCCAAATCATTAATATATATTGTAAATAACTGAGGTCCCAGCACTGAGCATTGCGGTACCCCACTAGTCACTGCCTGCCATTCTGAAAAGGACCCGTTTTAATCCTACTCTTTGCTTCCTGTCTGCCAGCCAGTTCTCTATCCACATCAATACTGAACCCCCAATACCGTGTGCTTTAAGTTTGCATACTAATTTCTTATGTGGGACCTTGTCAAAAGCCTTCTGAAAGTCTAGACATAACACATCCACTGGTTCTCCCTTATCCACTCTACTAGTTACATCCTCGAAAATGTCTATAAGATTCGTCAGACATGATTTACCTTTCATAAATCCATGCCGACTTTCACCAATGATTTCACCATTTTCCAAATGTGTTGCTATCCCATCTTTAATAACTTGACTCTAGCATTTTCCCCACTACCGATGTTAGACTAACTGGTCTGTAATTCCACGTTTTCTCTCTCCCTCCCTTTTTAAAAAGTGGGGTTACATTAGCCACCCTCCAATCCTCAGGAACTACTCCAGAATCTAAAGAGTTTTGAAAAATTATCACTAATGCATCCACTATTTCTGGGGCTACTTCTGTAAGCACTCTGGGATGCAGCCTCACTCGCCCTGGGGATTTATCGGCCTTTAATCCATTCAATTTTCCTAAAACCACTTCCTGACTAACCTGGATTTCACTCAGTTCCTCCATCTCATTTGACCCCCAGTTCCCTGCTATTTCTGGCAGATTATTTATGTCTTCCTTAGTGAAGACAGAACCAAAGTAGTTATTCAATTGGTCTGCCATGTCCTTGTTCCCAATGATCAATTCACCTGTTTCTGACTGCAAGGGACCTACATTTGTTTTAACTAATCTTTTTCTCATCACATTTCTATAAATACTTTTGCAGTCAGTTTTTATGTTCCCTGCCAGTTTTCTTTCATAATCTATTTTCCCTTTCCTAATTAAGCCTTTGTCCTCCTCTGCAGGACTCTGAATTTCTTCCTCTGGTAGGTATGCTTCATCTTTTGTTTTGCTACTATCCCTGATTTCCCTTGTTATCCACGGATGCACTACCTTCCCCGATTTATTCTTTTGCCAAACTGGGATGAACAATTGTTGTAGTTCATCCATGCAGTCTTTAAATGCCTTCTATTGCATATCCACTGTCAACCCTTTAACATAGAAACATAGAAACATAGAAATTAGGTGCAGGAGTAGGCCATTCAGCCCTTCGAGCCTGCACCGCCATTCAATATGATCATGGCTGATCATCCAACTCAGTATCCCGTACCTGCCTTCTCTCCATACCCTCTGATCCCCTTAGCCACAAGGGCCACATCCAACTCACTCTTAAATATAGCCAATGAAAATGGCCTCAACTACCCTCTGTGGCAGAGAGTTCCAGAGACTCACCACTCTCTGTGTGAAGAAAGTCTTTCTCATCTCGGTCTTAAAGGATTTCCCCTTATCCTTAAGCTGTGACCCCTTGTCCTGGACTTCCCCAACATCGGGAACAATCTTCCTGCATCTAGCCTGTCCAACCCTTAAGAATTTTGTAAGTTTCTATAAGATCCCCTCTTAATCTCCTAAATTCCAGAGAGTATAAACCGAGTCTATCCAGTCTTTCTTCATAAGACAGTCCTGACATCCCAGGAATCAGTCTGGTGAACCTTCTCTGCACTCCCTCTATGGCAATAATGTCCTTCCTCAGATTTGGAGACCAAAACTGCACGCAATACTCCAGGTGTGGTCTCACCAAGACCCTGTACAACTGAAGTAGAACCTCCCTGCTCCTGTACTCAAATCCTTTTGCTATGAAAGCTAACAAACCATTCGCTTTTTTCACTGCCTGCTGCACCTGCATGCCTACTTTCAATGACTGGTGTACCATGACACCCAGGTCTCACTGCATCTCCCCTTTTCCTAATCGGCCACCATTTAAATAATAGTCTGCTTTCCTGTTTTTGCCACCAAAGTGGATAACCTCACATTTATCCACATTATACTGCATCTGCCAAACATTTGCCCACTCACCCAGCCTATCCAAGTCACCTTGCAGTCTCCTAGCATCCTCCTCACAGCGAACACTGCCCCCCAGCTTAGTGTCATCCGCAAACTTGGAGATATTGCCTTCAATTCCCTCATCAGATCATTAATATATATTGTAAATAGCTGGGGTCCCAGCACTGAGCCCTGCGGTACCCCACTAGTTACTGCCTGCCATTGTGAAAAGGACCCGTTTACTCCTACTCTTTGCTTCCTGTTTGCCAGCCAGTTCTCTATCCACATCAATACTGAACAATTAAGAATCAATTGCCAGTCTATTTTGGCCAATTCGCGTCTCATACCCTCAAAGTTACCTTTCTTTAAGTTCAGAAGCCTTGTTTCTGAATTAACTATGTCACTCTCCATCCTAATGAAGAACTCAACCATATTATGGTCACTCTTGCCCAAGGGGCCACGCACAACAAGACTGCTAACTAACCCTTCCTCATCACTCAATACCCAGTCTAGAATAGCCTGCTCTCTCGTTGGTTCCTCTACATGTTGGTTTAGAAAACTATCTCGCATACATTCCAAGAAATCATCTTCCTCAGCACCCCTGCCAATTTGATTCACCCAATCTATATGTAGATTGAAGTCACCCATTATAAGTTTTACCTTTGTTGCACGCATTTCTAATTTCCTGTTTGATGCCATCCCCAACTCCACTACTACTGTTAGGTGGCCTGTAGAAACATAGAAACATAGTAAAATAGGTGCAGGAGTAGGCCATTCGGCCCTTCGAGCCTGCACCACCATTCATTATGATCATGGCTGATCATCCAACTCAGTATGCCGTACCTGCCTTCTCTCCATACCCCCTGATCCCTTTAGCCACAAGAGCCACATCCAACTCCCTCTTGAATATAGCCAATGAACTGGCCTCAACGACCTTCTGTGGCAGAAAATTCCAGAAACATCACTCTGTGTTTTCCTCATCTCGGTCCTAAAGGAATTCCCCCGTATCCTTAGACTGTGACCCCTTGTTCTGGACTCCCCCAACATCGGAAACAATCTTCCTGCATCTAGCTTGTCCAACCCCTTAAGAATTTTGTAAGTTTCTACAAGATCCCCCCTCAATCTTCTAAATTCCAATGAGTTCAAGCCGAGTCTATCCAGTCTTTCTTCATATGAAAGTCCCGACATCCCAGGAATCAGTCTGGTGAACCTTCTCTGAACCCCCTCTATGGCAAGAATGTCTTTCCTCAGATTTGGAGACCAAAACTTTACGCAATACTCCAGGTGTGGTCTCACCAAAACCCTGTACAACTGCAGTAGAACCTCCCTGCTCCTATACTCAAATCCTTTCGCTATGAATGCTAACATGCCATTCGCTTTCTTCACTCTCTGCTGCACCTGCATGCGTACTTTCAATGACTGGTGTACCATGACACCCAGGTCTCGTTGCATCTCCCCTTTTCCTAATCGGCCACCATTCAGATAATAGTCTACCCTCATGTTTTTGCCACCAAGGTGGATAACCTCACATTTATCCACATTATACTGCATCTGCCATGCATCTGCCCATTCACTCAGCCTATCCAAATTACACTGCAGCCTCCTAGCATCCTCCTCACACCTAACTATACCTCCCAGCTTGGTGTCATCTGCAAATTTGGAGATGTTGCATTCAATTCCCTCATTCAAATCATTAATGTATATTATAAATAGCTGGGGTCCCAGCACTGAGCCTTGTGGTACCCCACTACTCACTGCCTGCCATTCTGAAAAGGACCCGTTTACTCCTACCCTTTGCTTCCTGTCTGCCAGCCAGTTCTCTATCCACATCAATATTGAACCACCAATACCATGTGCTTTAAGTTTATATACTAATCTCTTATGTGGGACCTTGTCGAAAGCCTTCTGAAAGTCCAGATATAACACATCCACTGGTTCTCCCTTATCCACTCTACTAGTTACATCCTCGAAAAATTCTATAAGATTTGTCAGACATGATTTACCTCCGGTCCACTGCTATTTCCGGCAGATTATTTATGTCTTCCTTAGTGAAGACAGAACCAAAGTAGTTATTCAATTGGTCTGCCATGTCCTTGTTCCCCATGATCAATTCACCTGCTTCTGACTGTAAGGGACCAACATTTGTTCTAACTAGTCTCTTTCTCTTCACATATCTATAAAAACTTTTGATGTCAGTTTTTATGTTCCCTGCCAGTTCCCTTTCGTAATCTATTTTCTCTTTCCTAATTAAGCGCTTTGTCCTCCTCTGCTGGATTCTGAATTTCTCCCAGTCCTCTGGTAGGCTGCTTTTTTTGGCCAATTTGTATGCCTCATCTTTAGTTTTTATACTCGTTTTATACCTGACTTCCCTCGTTATCCATGGATGCACCACCTTCCCTGATTTTGCCAAACTGGTATGAACAATTTTTGTACTTCATCCATGCAGTCTTTAAATACCTTCCATTGCACATCCACTGTCAACCCTTTAAGACTCCGTAAGGAACCCTTTAAGGAACTGTAACCAACCCACACTAGCGTTTTCTGCCCCTTGGTGTTTCGCAGCTCTACCCATATCGATTCCCTATCCTCTAAGCTAATGTCCTTCCTTTCTATTGCGTTATTCTCCTCTCTAACCAGCAATGCTACCCCACCTCCTTTTCCTTTCTATCTATCCCTCCTGAATATTGAATATCCCTGGATGTTCAGCTCCCAGCCTTGGTCACCCTGGAGCCATGTCTCCGTGATCCCAACTATATCATATTCATTAACAACTATCTGCACGTTCAACTCATCCACCTTATTACAAATGCTCCTTGCATTGAGACACAAAGCCTTCAGGCTTATTTTTACAACATTCTTACCCCTTATACAATTATGTTGAAAAGTGGACCTTTTTGATTTTTGCCCTGGATTTGTCTGCCTGCCACTTTTTCTTTTCACCTTGCTACCTATTGCTTCTACCTTCATTTTACACCCCTATCTCTCTCTGCTCATGCTCCCACCCCCCTGCCACATTACTTTAATAGATCATAGAGTTATACAGCGTGGAAATAGCCCCTTCGGCCCTACTTTCCCACTTCGAACAAACATGCCCCATTTACATTAATCCAACCTTTAACCAAGAACCTTTGTTGTCTTACATAGAACATAGAACATAAAACATCGAAGAGTACAACATTCGAACAAGCCCTTCCACCCCCAATGTTCATGCTGAACATGACGCCAGGTTAAACTAATCTCCTCTGCCTGCACTTGATCCATATCCCTCCATTCCCTGCATATCCAAGTGCCTGTCAAAAAATCTTTTAAATGCTACGATCATTTCTGTCTCCACCACCACCCCAAGCAGCGTGTTCCAGACACCACCACTCTCTGTATAAAATAGCATACTCTGCACATCCCCTTTAAATGGTGCCTCTCTCACCTTAAAGCTATGTCCTCTAGTCTTTGACATTTCCATCCTGGGAAAAGGTTCTGATTTCTAACCTACTTATGCATCTCATAATTTTATATATTTCTGTCAGGTCTCCCCTCAGGCTCCGACGCTCTGGAGAAAACAATCCAAGTTTTTCCCTCCTTATAGCTAAAGGAATCTTTCTTCATTTTCCCCTCCACTGGAAAGTTATGTCAACCACATTGAGAATGCTTTGCACAGTTTCTGAATGGATAGCATAATTTCAGACTAGTCTGTGTTCTTCTAGTCAATACCCTCAGCATAAAGCTGGTTCAACAATGGTTAATGTACTTAATATATTATCCTCTTCAAGGACACAAGCAAATTACATTTGCAGTGTAAATGTAAAACTTCCAAACAATTTTCTGATTACTGAGTATCCCTCGAAGATTTTTAAAAATATATTTATTCACAAGATGTGCGCATTGCTGCCAATGCTAAGGAAGCAGTGATTTAGTCAGAGGTACACGGAACAGAAACAGGCCCTGCTGTATGTCCCATCTTGACCATGCCAACCAATTTGCCTGCATTTGGCTGATAGCCCTCTAAATCCTTCTTATCCCTACTGTAATGATATGTGTAATGTGTCATTAACGACTTGATAAAGTCCACGCATGCGTGGGGGTTCCAGGTATGCGTAGAAGTTTTACTTACTGGAAAAGCTTGGCCTTGAACATGGTGGCAGCGGTGGTGCCTTAAAGAATCTGAAGCTCCCGTCTGGAACAGTTAGCAGCTAAGGACTAGTGAAACCGTCAAGCACTGTAGGATTGGTGAGTGAGCAGCATTTAAGGCACGGAGAATATTAAAACTGCCGGAAAGCGACATGGCTACCCGAAGGGTGGGGCAGACGGCCGCTCAGCAGCAAGCCGAGTGCGGACGAGGAGACGGGCGACCAGCGGCCTACGCAGACAGGCACCGGTAGCACTACACAGCACGCTGCCGGTCCTTGTCCGCTGAGTGATGGAGGGTTGGGAAACATGGCGTCGGATGTGGGCAAACTACAGCGTGGTCGAACAGCTAGACAGGCAAACACCAGTATATCAGACGACATTGTTTCTCCATACAATTGGCCCGTCAGGGCTGGAGATTTGCGACAGTTTTGTGTTCACCAACGACGAGGAGAACCAAGAACTGGTTGATATCATTTGAGCGTTCGAGGGCTACGCCGTTGGCGAGAAGAATGAGACGTATGAGCGATACAACTTCAACAAGAAGCAGGTGAGAACTTTGAATCGTTCCTCGCGAGCCTGAGAACACTAGCAAAGTCCTGTAATTTCTGCCAATGCATGACAGACAACTTGCTCCGTGACAAGATTGTGTTGGGCATTAGCGACTCGCAGACGTGGAGACGTTTGCTGCAGGAAAGGATCCTCACTCTCAGCGTATGTATCGACATCTGCAAGAGTGCCGAGACTGCTGAGTCACATCTCCAAGCTTTCACCGGAAGTAGCTTGTCTGCTGCTGCAGTCCACAAAATCAGACAGCACAGCGGCAAGAGAGGCGCGGCTGTGCAATACCCACACAAGCAAAGCAAGTGGGCTAAGCCTCAGTAAAGCCAAGGCAAGCACAATCAAGAAGCAAAAGCATGCACGTATTGTGGCACGGAGCACGCAATGGACAAACAGCAATGTCCAGCCTACGGACAGACGTGTAGGGCATGAGGCAGTCGTAACCACTTTGCCAAAGTGTGCAGAAAGAAGACAGTACACAAAGTGGACGACCAGGCCAAAAATGACACGAGCATTGAGAACATCGATGGTATCACTCTCACAATTAACACGGCGCGGCCTTGAGATGATGTCTATGCAGCAATGCTTGTCAATGGGAAGCTGGTCGACTTCGAAGTGCCAGCGGAGCGAGTGTGAACGTCATGCTACGCAGATATTTACACGGCGTAGACCACACACTAGCCCCATGTCAAAGGAAGCTCATGATGTGGAATCAGGCTACGATGGACGCGGAAGGAGTTTGCCGGGTTAAGCTGCTCAACCCCAAGACAAACCGCAAATGTTCTATGGAGTTCGTTGTGGTCAGTGATGGCTTCACACCACTGCTCGGAAGCAAAGCTCGTCAGCGAATGAATTTGATCACTGTAAATGACGACGGCTTTCACTGTGTACACATGTCGACGGTCGTTAAAGAGAAAGCGGGTAAGGCTGAAGAACGCTATGCAGAGGTGATCGACGGTAAACTAGGAGAGCTGCCTGGTGAAGCACACCTGCAGATTGACGAGGACGTGCAGCCCACAGTCTTACCGCCACGACGTTTACTTCATGCGATAAAGCAGAAGGTGAAGACTGAGCCAGAGTGCGTGGTAGAGCAGCACGTGATCGCACCAGTTCATGAGCCGACGAGTTGGGTCAGCCAGCTCGTGGTCACGGAGAAAAAGAATGGCCATCTCCGGGTGTGCATCCATCCACGACCGCTAAACAAAGCGCTGAAGCGAGAACACTATCCGCTCCCAGTTATTGAGGACATCTTGCTCCCAGTTATTGAGGACATCTAGACATGAGCTCAGCTTTCTGGCAGGTGAAACTTGACGACGAATCGTGCAATCTGACAACGTTCAACTTTCGGGCGTTACCGGTGGCGCCAATTGCCATTCGGTTTAAGTGTAGCGTCTGAAATCTTCCAGTGAAGATTACATCAAGCACTCGAAGGGCTACCTGGAGTGATCTGCATTGCTGACGACATCCTCATCTATGGTAAGGGAGAGGCGATGGTAGACGCTGTCATCAACCACGACTCGAAGCTCGAGCAGTTGCTTCAGCGATGTGTACAGCAACACATCAAACTTAACAAGGACAAGTCTGTCTTCAGAGCAACTGAGATACCCTTTTTAGGACATGTGATCCCTGGCACAGGACTGCAACTCGACCCCAAAAAGGTCGCAGATGTCGTCAATATGCCAGCACCCTCAGCTGTACAGGGTGTGCAGAGGCTAGTTGGATTTGTCAACTACCTGAGCCGTTTTCTACCCAGCCTGTCTGATACCCTTGAGCCCATCAGACAGCTGATGAGACCAGACATAGCATGGGAGTGGTCTGCTGAGCAGGACGAAGCGATGTCCAAGATCAGACAGATGGGGACGATCAGCCATGAACACAATGAATGGCGGTGCTGGCTCGAAGGACCGAGTGGCCTCCTCCTGCATCTATTTTCTATAATTCTATGTTTCTATGGTATTTGAAGCACCGATTTTAGCGTACTACAATCCCAAGGAGGAGCTGACGATTCAGTGTGACGCGAGCAACAAGGGACTGGGGGCAGCCTTGCTCCAAAAGGGACATCCTATCGCATATGCGAGCAGAGCAATAACTGGCATCGAATCGCGATCTGCCTCGATTGATAAGGAGATGCTCGCCGTGGTATTTGCAATGGAGCGTTTCCATCAATACACATTTGGCCGTTTCACCAGCGTGATCAACGATCACAAGCCGCTGGAAATGATAGCAAAGAAGCCGCTAGTGAAAACGCCAAAGCGTCTTCAAGGAATGCTCCTCCGCCGACAGAGCTATGATTTCAACATCAGCTACTGTCAGGGGAAGCTCATGTACCTTGCGGATACACTGTCGCGTGCAGTTAGCGGTACTCCCAGCAGAGAGCAAGCGCTCGAGGAGGTAAACATGGTTTCACACTTGCCCATTCGAGATGAGTGTCTCGAGAAATTTCGTGGTGAAACAGCAAAAGAAGACACACTACAGATGCTGAAACTTGTCAGCATCAGTGGTTGGCCTTGTGAACAAGATAGGCTACCAGAGCAGCTCACGCCTTATTACAGCTATAGGGATGAGCTCGCAGTCCAAGATGGTTTGATCTTCAAGGGCGAGCACATGATCATACCGATAAGCTTATGAAGAGACTTGAAAGAAAAGATACACTCTTCACATCTAGGCGTCGAAGGCTGCCTACGACGAGCACACGTATGCCTATTCTGGCCTGGCATGAGTAGCGACATCAAGCGGTATATTGCTACAGGTGATGTGTGCCGCACCTATGAGGTGAGCCAGCAAAAAGAGACACTCATTAGTCATGAGCTACCGACAAGGCCATGGGAGAAAGTCGGCACAGATCTCTACATGGGACGGGAAAGATTATTTTGTCACCGTAGACTACCATAACAACTTTGTCGAATTATACCGGCTGAGAGACACGAGCAGCCCAACCGTGATTCGCAATTTGAAGCTCATTTCGCGAGATGCAGCAGCCCTACACAAGTTGTGAGCGATAACGAACCGCAGAACACATCGGTCGCATTTCGCCAGTTCGCGAGGGAATGGGATTTTGAGCACCTGTGCAGCAGTCCCGGTAATAGCAAAGTGAACGGGAAGGCAGAACCAGCCGTCAAAACAGCGAAGCGAATCATGACAAAGAGCAGCAAATCACGATCCGACCTCTACCTCGCGATGTTGGATCATCGTGGTACGCCTTTGCAAGGGCTGAGCACTTCCCGCTCAGCGCCTCATGAATCGTCGCACGTGTACACTTCTGCCGAGGACAGCGAGACTACTTGAACGTTATGTACGAGCCTGAACGCATGAAGCAGCCCGTTCACCAGCAAGCTGCCAATTACAATAAATCAGCTAAAGACCTTTCCACACTTCATGAGGGCGACACATTGCGAATGCAACCCCTCGTACAAGGAAAGAAGAGTTGGGGAAAAAGCCATAGTCTCTCGCCAGCTGGACGAGCGTTCATATGTGGTTCAGAGCCCATCTGGCATATACTGTCACAATCGCGTACATCTCCGCATCACCTGTACAAATCCACCTGACGAGCTTGTCGCACGCCAACACGCGAAGCACGGCCAGACCATCAAAGACCAGAGTGAATCTATTACACCGACCACAACTAATGCGACACGGGCGTTGAAACAGCAGCCAGCGCCTACTGAAAAGAAAACAGCAACTAAGCGAACTAACAAAAACAAGGACATTGACATAAACAAAACAGTGAGAACTCGCTCAGATTGAGCTGTGAGACCACCTAAGTATTTCAGAGACTATGTGACCCATTGATTTAGTTATTTTCAATTGTTATGTCTGTATGGGGTTGCAAGCATGATAAAACCAAGTTTATGTAAATAAGATAATGAGACGGAAAGGAAATATTAGTTTAGAAAAAGTGTTCTTTTCTCTCTTGGACAAATATATGCCAAGTGAGCATACATTGTACATCTGTACGTTTTTCTCTTTTGGATAAAGGGGGAATGTTATGATATGTGTAATGTGGCAACTTAATAAAATCCACGCATGCGCGGGGGTTCCAGGCATGTGTAGGAGTTTTACTGGAAAAGCTTGTCCTTGAAAGCTTGTCCTACCAACCCTTCCTTCCCAACAGAGAACCATTGTTATTCTGGAGTAAATAAGATTTTCATTGTTCCAGATGCAGTACATATGACGATCAAACATTCTTGATTCCTGACTAATTGGCTTCCTCATTGCCTGTTAGGAAGTGACAAAATCATCATTGGCATCTTTCCCAGAAGTTTAAGCATAATGGTGCAAATGATGACTGTGACAAATGGAGAAAAAAATGAAACCTGAAACATCACATATCCATGTTCTCCAGAGATACTGCCTGATATGTTGAGTTTCTCCAGCACTTTGCATGCATTTGTTTACTGACGGACATCTGCAGCTCATTGCGTCTACTGGAGAACAAATTGGCAAGTCTTGCTCCGTCCCATTTGACCAGTTCCAATGGATCTACCCTCAAAAGAACATAGTACATAGAACAGTACTACACAGAAACAGGCCCTTCGGACCACAGTGGCTGTGCCAAACATGTTGCCAAGACCAACTCTTATCTGCATGCGCTAAATCCACATCCCTCCATTCACTTCATTAAGACTCTTCAATGCCAAAATAGTATCAACCTCCAGCATCGCCTCTGGCAACATGTTCCTGGCACTCACCACACTCTGTGTAATAAATCTGCCCCACACCTCCCTTAAGCTTTAGAAACAAGGAACTGCTGGTCGATGACCAAAAGGACACAAAGTGCTGAAGTAACACTCAGCAGGTCAGGTAGCATCACTGGAGAACATTTTGGCTCGAGACACTAAAATTTGCTGTTCTCACCTGACAGTTATAGAGTCATAGAGTCATACAGAACCACCGTGAGGGAGGTGGGAAATCAATGGACAATGGGGACCCGGCATGGGTGAACCGCTGTGGGGGAGGATGGGTGGGAGGAGAGCAAACGAGGACCCGGCATAATTTATAACTTTGCCAGCGCATAGGTGGCCGCTATTTGTATAACCATATAACCATATAACCATATAACAATTACAGCACGGAAACAGGCCCTCTCGGCCCTTCCAGTCCGTGCCGACCAGTTGTTTTCCCCTAGTCCCATCTACCTGCACTCAGACCATACCCCTCCATTCCCTTCACGTCCATATACTTATCCACTTTAGTCTTAAATGTTAAAATCGATCCTGCCTCCACCACTTCTGCTGGAAGCTCATTCCACACAGCCACCACCCTCTGAGTAAAGAAGTTCCCCCTCACGTTACCCCGAAACTTCTGTCCCTTAATTCTCATGTCATGCCCTCTTGTTTGAATCTTCCCTACCCTCAATGGGAAAAACGTATCCACTTCAACTCTGTCTATCCCTTTCATCATTTTAAAGACCTCAATCAAGTCCCCCCTTAACCTGCGCTCCAAAGAATAAAGACCTAACTTGTTCAACCTTTCTCTGTAACATAGTTGCTGGAACCCTGGCAACATTCTAGTAAATCTCCTCTGTACTCTCTCTATTTTGTTGACATCCTTCCTATAACTAGGCGACCAAAATTGTACACCATATGTGTATGTTGTATTTTTGGGGACATGGCCCAAATATGTTATCTAAAGTGTGTAATGGTTTATTATGAGCTTTCTCTGGTTGTGAGATTTGTGGATTCACCAAATTCACCAGCTGCAGGTCCCCAACCTAAACTTTCCCCTATTCCAAACCACGGGCAGCCCTGCAGTGGCACAGAGCGGTGGTGGAGGGCACCGACAGCATTGCCATGTCTGAATGATCCGTTCATCACTGATCCCTTGCCGTTGCCAGGACAATGGGCCTTTAAGCCCAAGATAAGAGAGTCATGAGTGTCAAGAGGCAAACATGTTTTATTGCCATGGGTCATATTTGGGGCGGAAGGATGGTGCAGCGGTACTACGAGCGATCACCCCATACAATCCTGCGCACTAGGGAGAATTTACAACCCAATTGACCTACAAACCTGTCCGTCTTTGAAGTGTGGGAGGAAACCCGAGCAACCGGAACAAACCAACGCGGGAGAACATACAGACTTTGTCCAGACAGCACCCCTAGTCAGGATCAAATCCGGATCTCTTGCGCTGTAAGGCAGTAACTCTACCACTGCGTCACCCTGCTGCCCCTGTGAATTCTGTCGCAATGAATTCCAACACCCTCTGACTAAAGAAATTCCTCCTCATCTCCTTTCTAAAGGTACGTCCTTTTATTCCGAGGCTGTGGCCTCTGGTCCTAGACTCTCCCACTAGTGGAAACATCCTCTCCACATCCACTCTATCCAGGCCTTTCACTCTTTGGTAGGTTTTAATGAGGTTCCCCCTCATTCTTGTAAACTCCAGCGAGTACAGGCCCATTACCGTTAAACACTCTGTGCTTTGGTAAGACTGTGACAGCAGTGATGTACTGGTACCTGATTTGTAATCTTGCTTGTCTTCCATGACCTTGGAGAGCTGAGTGTTCACTAGTTATAAACTCTGCAGCCTTACACATACATGAATATGTAAACATCATCCCCTGTGGCTTTATTCCACATTTCAGTAACCTAAAGACATAAATCCAAACTGACTGTGCCTGTTCTGAAGGAGGCCTGTTCTACGCAGCATTCCACCACCCAGTGGGTCTAAGATAGCCATTGACATAGAATTGGACGGAAGTACAGAAACAGGCCCTTCGCCTGACTAGTCGGTGGCATTGTGGCGCAGTGGTATAGTTGCTGTCTTATAGCGCCAGAGACCCGCGTTCCATCCTGACTACGGGTGCTGTTTGTACGGAGTTTGTACGTTCTCCCTGTGGCCACAGTGGGGTTTCTCCAGGTGCTCCAATTTCCTCCCACACTCCAAAGACGTGCTGGTTTGTCGGCTAATTGGCTTTGGTAAAATTGTAAATTGTCCTTGATGTATAGGATAGCGCTTGTGCACTGGGTGGTTGCTGGTCGACGTGGACTTGGTGGGCCACGGGGCCCGTTTCCACGCTGTATCTCAAATCTAAACTAAACTAAACTAAGACTCATCAAAGCAGGCACCATAATGACGTTTGGACAGGAACGTGGATCAGAAAGGTTTCCAGGGGTCTGGGCCAAACGCAGGCTGGTGGGACTAGTGTAGATAGGACATCTCGGTTGACATGGGCAAAAATATATAGGTGAATGGTGAATAATCAGAATAGAGTGAATGACCAGTGCCTTATTTGTAGAGTAAAGGAATCAAGAACTAGAGGCCATGGGTTTAAGGTGAGAGGAGAATACCTTAATGGGAAGGTGAGGGCCAACATTTTCACACTCACGTGTGAGGGTGGTAGGTATATGGAACAAGCTGCCCGAAGTAGTTGAGGCAGGTATTACAACATTTAAAGGACATTTGGACAGGTACATAGATAGGAAAGATTTAAAGGGCTAGGGGGCAAACGTGGCCGGATAATGCTATACATAAATACAATCAAGCCAAACTCAAGTACAATAGATAGAGCAAAGGGGATTGACAAAGTCCAAAGTCCAATGTGAATCGGGCAGTACCCTAGCTTATGGAAGGACAATTCAGAAACCTGATAACAGAGGGGAAGAAGCTGTTCCTGAGTCTAGTGGTGCGTGCTTTCAAGCGTCTGTACCTTCTGCCAGACGGGAGCAGGGAGAAGAAGGAATGACCGGGGGTGGGACAAGTCTTTGATAATGCTCACTGTTTTTTGAGGCAGCGTGAAGTGCAGATGGTGTCAAGGGTGGGGAGTCTGGTCTGCGTGATGCACTGGGCTACATCCACAACTCTGCCATTTCCTGCGGTTTTGGGCAGAGACGTTCCCAAACCAAACTGTGATGCAACCCGACAGTATGCTTTCCACGGTGCATCTGTAGAAGTACAGAAATGTGCGTGCGGCGTGCAAGGAATGAGTGCTTCATATTCCAGATTATGAACTATTCCAAAAGAGCAGGACAAAGGGGAGAGGAGATGGCGTTGTTAATCAAGGAAGGCACTGGAGCAGGCCCTTCAGTCCACCAAATACGTACCAATCACAATCACCCACTCACACTAGTTCCATCCGACACAATAGGACAATTTACAGAAGCTAATTGGCCTTCAAACGTATGTTTTTGATGTGTGGCAGGAAACCAGAGCTCACGGAGAAAGCCTATGCGGGCACAGGGAGAACCTAGAAAACTCCGTACAGACAGCACCTGTAGTCAGGATCGAACCTGGGGCTCTGGCGCTGTAAGGCAGCAACTCTACCGCTGTGTCACCACACCAGCCTGGATGTGGACTGAACTGCTGGGTTGAAATCATGAAAAGAATGGAAGGTAAGGCATGGGTGGGAGTAGTCTATAGACTCTGAATGGGATCTCTCAGCAGGTCAGAGCATGTGGTGAAAATGCAAAGCAATGTTGAACGGAAACTACAATTGTCATGGGAGATTTTAACCTAGCTGTTGATAGGCTGAACCAGACTGGCAAGTGTATCGTAGAAGTGCTTGTGAAGTGCAACAGAGATTACCTTTCGGAGCAGCCTTGAGGGGCAGCACAGTGGCGCAGCGGTAGAGTTGCTGCCTTACAGCGTCAGAGACCCGGGTTTGATCCTGACTCTGGATACACTGGTTTCCTCCCACGCTCCAGACATACAGGTTTGTAGGCTAAATGGCTTGTTATAATTGTAAATTCCCCTAGTATGTGTAGGATATGTTAGTGTACGGGTATCGGTGGTTGGTGTGGATTCAGAGGGCCAAAGGGCCTGTTTTTGTACTGTCCATGCCAACCAGCAATCCCTGCACACTAACGATATCCTACACACACACATTAGGGACAATTTACAATTTCACCAGGCCAATTAACCTACAAACCTGTACGTGCTTGGAGTGTGGGAGGAAAGTGGAGATCCCGGGGAAAACCCATGCAGGTCATGTGGAGAACGTACAAACTCTGCACAGGCAGCATCCATAATCAGGACGAACCTAGGTCTCTGGTGTAATAAGGCAGCAACTCTACCACTGCGCCACCGTGCTTTTGTTGCATGCCAACCAGTCAGTGGAAAGACAATACATGATTACAATCGAGCCATCGCAGTGTACGGAATAACGTGTATAACATTTAATGCAAGATAAAGACAGTAAAACCCGATCAAAGATCTGAATTTGCTTCAGATATCTGTGCCAGAAATACTTGAATCATCTACTTTGGGCAAGCATTAGTTAAGTAACAGATGTGGAGCTACAATGTAGGAATTACTAATAATAAACATATGTTTTATTGGAGCCTCTGTTCTTGAGGGATTTATTTTGGCTAGTTACCATCGATTGATTGCCAGACTGAACTAGGACACACAACAGTTGCTGGCTGTCATATAGTCACTGAAAATGGCACAGATAGACACTGGAATATCTCAGCAGGTCAGGCAGAGAACATGGATAGGCAATGTTTCGGGTCAGGACCTTTCTTCAGACCGAAAGTAAAGTGGGGGAGTGGTGGGGGGAATGGAAGCGCGAAAAATACAAAACAAATCTGGGCTAGTAACAAATGACCTCAGACAGCGTGGTTCCCTGATAGGCCAATTGTTGGCTAGGGAAGTATGATCTCGAGGGATACATTGTGTAAGATTTGGAACTAGTTAAACGACTAGGGTGGAGGAAGGGAGGCAAAGGGGGAGAAGAGGGGGTAGGGGAGTGTTAGTAGAAGTTACTTAAAAATTAAAGATTTCAATGCTCATACCCTTGGGGTGTAAACTACCCAAGCAAAATATGAGGTGCTGTTCCTCCAATTTGCATGTGGCCTCACTCTGGAAATGGAGGAGGCCCAGGACAGAAAGGTCTCGGGGGAACCGAGCGCAAGTGTTCGGTGAAGCAGTCGTGGGGTATGTGCTTGGCATCCTTTACAACACATACTGAGCTGAAAAGGCTCACAGAATGGGAAATAGTTATCGAGGTACTTTCCCCACAAAGGGTTAAGTAACACTGGGACAGGGGATGATGGAGACGGCCTGAACAGAATGGGTAATGAGGAAATAAATTGTTCATTCCCAATGTTGCTGGCTGGATCATGAATAGTTTAGGTGGAAGAGAACCTGCAGGTAATCACAATGAGATAATCAGGGCAGAACATTAACATGATCAGAGAAAAGATCGAGAGCAATTGGAAGGGATTGCTGAAAGCATTAAGCACTTCACGTGAAGCTGATAAATGGCCTCCTGAGTCAATTTTGTGAATTGAATGCGCGCACACGCACGCACACACACACACACACACACACACACACACACATGCACAAGCACTCACATATACACATGCACTTGGGTAAGCGCAGACGAAAGCACACATGCGTGCACATGTGTACTCACATGCTCACGTGAACGCGCATACACATGCACATGCATGCAAACACACACATGCATGCCCACACGGCATGCACAAGAGCTTACAGATGCACACACATACACATGCACGTAAGTGCACACACAAGCATAGACATGCAAACACACGAACACACATACATACACAAACATGCGCACACACACACACACACACACACACAGAGTGATCCAATATTAATCAAGCAATGAACATAATCAAGGACCACTCATACCCCGGTCATTCCCTCTTCTCCGCTCTCCCATTGGGCGGAAGATGCAAAAGGTTGAAAGCACGTACTATCAGATTTAGTCTAGAGATTCTGCTTGGAAACAGGCCCCTTTGTCCTCCAAGTCCACGCTGACCATCGATCACCCCTTCACACTAATTCTGTGTTTTCCACTTTTATACCCACTCCCAGCACACTAATACACAGAGGCCAATTACATTACAAACTCACACATCTTTTGGATATGGAAAGAAGCCGGAGCACCCGGAGGTAACCTATTTAAAAATAGCTTCTTCCCCGCTGTTGACAGACAAGTGGTTGAAGAACCTCTCAGAAGCTAAGGATGTACGGTAAACACTCATTATAATGGATAATTGTGGGAGGGCTGGGAATGGTGTCCATTATTGCCGATTGTCCTCTATAAACAAGGAACTGCAGATGCTGGTTAAAGCACAAAAGAACACAAAGTGTCCGGTTAGGCGTCATCTCTGGAGAACATGGATGGGTGACGTTTCGATTCGAAATGCTTCTTTAGACTCTTGGTCTGGAACTGGGCCTGGAATCCATGTGAGCTGAAGCGGGGATTGGCGGACTCATTGGTCGTGGCCCGCGGGCGTCCGGAATGCAGGTGAGGGGCGGCTGTGGTGGTGTCGGTGACGGCAGGCACGGCCTGGTAGTGGCCGAGGGAGCTGTGTGGGCCAGCGGTGACGGCTGTGGGTCCGGCCTGGAAGCAGCCGGGGAGGCGGTGCGGGCCGGGGGTGGCGTCAGCAGCCCACCCTGGCGTCGAAGATCAATGGGTCTGTCTGCTATAACCAAAATCCGTTATAAAGAGGTCCGTAATAGCAAGGGTTTACT
This sequence comes from Okamejei kenojei, assembly GCA_035221665.1. NCBI lineage: Eukaryota > Metazoa > Chordata > Chondrichthyes > Rajiformes > Rajidae > Okamejei > Okamejei kenojei. The sequence goes on from CM069134.1 coordinate 34,262,998, forward strand.
GTATCCCATCTTGTAATATACCTCATTACACCACTTACACTTTTATAAATCTGTACTTTCCCCATAGCTATAAAACTACATTGTACACAGTTTATTTTCTCATTTCACAACTGTTGTACTCATATTTGATATGACTGTAGTCATGTGTGGATGTTTTACCTCAAGGGCACCAAAACAAAGTTTTTCACTGTATCTTGGTATGCGTGACAATAATGAACCAAACTGTCACATTTACTGAGTTCAGTGCAAGAACACATACATACACACACACAAACACACTCACATACACATGCACACACAGTCACACACACGCGTACATACACACTCACAAACACATGCGTGCACACATATAGCACACAAACACATTCAAACACATTCACCCACTCACACATGCTCTCAATCAAACATATTCCCACGCACTCACACACATAAATGAGCCCCATCTTCATTTAAGAGGCTGTCACGTCACACTGCATGGTGTTCTGTTTAAGGACTGTTGCTTGGAGACAGAAAGAGTTGTTACAGCATGATGCACGTGGCATTGAGAAGTCCTTAACGGTAAAAGTGCACTAGGTTTGTTTGGAAAACCAGCAGAAGAATTTTGATCTGAACAGCAGCAGGCCATTTGGCCCATCAGATCCATGCCTGAAATGTAGGTAATTCGTTAGAGGTACAGTGAGGAAATGGGCCCTTTGGTTCAATGAGTCCTCGGTGTACCCATACACTAGTTTACGTTACGTCACTTTTTTATCCTACACACTAGGAGCAATTTACCAAAGCCAATTTACCTACAAACCTATATGTCCTTGGAATATGCGAGGAAATCAGAGCACCCAGAGAAAACCCACATGGTCACGTGGAGAACGTGCAAACTCCATACAGACAGCACCTGTAGTCAGGATAGAACACGAGTCTCTGGCGCTGTGAGGCAGCAACTCTACCTGCTGCGCCACCGTGCTTAAATGGACCATTGCTGGTTATAGAAGATTGCAACAACCTACTGCCTCTCAAAAGGACCCAAATTATTTTATTCCTATTTGTACAGTTTATAAATAAATCTTGTAATACCGTCTGAATTGCTGACATATCCTGCAGTTCTGAGAGTAAAATAGGGAAATGCACTGTCCCTCTCAATCTCTACTCATCAAACATTGACAATGAGCACTAGTGCAAGCCCACACTCCAGGTCATTACAAAACCAGATCCCGTAAATAAGATCGACATAAAGTGCTGGAGTAACTCAATGGGTCAAGCAGCATCTCTAGAGAAAAAGGATTGGTAACGTTTCAGGACGGGACCCTTCTTCAACTAGAACTCGTGTATATGGGTATCTTGGTTGGCATAGACTAGTTAGGCTGAAGGGCCTGTTTCTGTACTTATTCAGACTGGAGATGAGTCTGATGAAGGGTCCCGACCCAAAATGTCATTTATCCGTTTTCTCCACAGATGCTGCCTGACTCATTGAGTTATACCAGCACTTTGTGTCTATCTTCAGTATAAACCAGCATCTGTAGTTCCTTGTTTTTACATTTTATCTGTCCCACAATTAAAGGGCCTGTCTCACTTGGACGACCTAATCCATGAGTTTAGAAGACCCTAGACTAGTTGAAAAAAATGTCAAGGTCATGTTGACTCGCCGAAGTAAAAGACCTCCTACGACAATGTCTACGACCTCCTACGACTATGTCTACGACCTCCTACGACTATGTCTATGACCTCCTACGACCCCCCTTGACCTCAGTCTTCCACACACCTAAGACCAACTACGACTAGCTATGAGTGGAAAATGATCACATGTTAAAATGATGTCATATTTGAATTTTTTTTCTCGGGCCAGCTACCGACCTATGACTATCTATGACTACCTACGACTACCATCACGGCCTACTACGACCTACCTACGAATAAAAAGTATCCATTTTGTCCATGCCAACCTTTTGTTTACTCGTGGACATTTTTCATCAGGCTGGAAAAAACGCCACGACCTACTTGAGGCCACGAGTACGCGGAGACCACTCACGAGCATGAGGAAGAGTTACGAAGACCTCCTACGACCTCATGGCGACCATGCTGCGAGTATGAGTCGAGGGCAAACTCGGCAGAGGTCGATAATTAGGTTGTGAAAGTGGGACAGGGGCTTTAATGAAATGTGAAGGATAAATATTAAGACCAGAACTATCCAGGTCTCCCTTGAAAGTTGGCAGCAAAGATTGAGCTATCACACAGCTCCAGGGAACTAGGTTCGATGCTGGCCTTTGGTGGTGTTAATGTGGAGCTTGCAATCTGACCAAGGAGTTCCCATTGGATGCTCCAGTTTCCCCCAATCTTCCCCTCAGTTTTTTTTAGACATACAGCGCAGAAGCAGGCCCTTTGTCCCACCGAATCCATGCCGACCAGAGATCACCCCGCACACTAACACCCTTTGATCTCGCCCCCCAACCATCTGGTCATTCCATTGTTCTCAATGATCCACCTCGCTCTCGACAGTCCACCTTGTTCTTGTGTTCCTCTTCATGGCTTTCTGCATCATTCTCAATTGAAGATCAGCTGTGTGATGGAATGCAGACTCCAACTTTCTCCACTGCAGAAACACATAGAGATCCATCAGCGAAAAGTTACAGCCATTTTAAACCAAACTAGTTTTTTCATAACTTGATAGGTGCAGAATTAGGCCATTCTGCCCATCAAGTCTACTCCACCATTCAATCATGGCTGATCTATCTTTCCCTCTTAAATCACATTCTCCTGCCTTCTCATAAGCCCTGACACCATATTAATCAAATATGCCGTAACTGACCCTTTGAGTTCATCTGAAATTTTGTGTTTCATCAGTTGAATCAACCTGCTTGAAGCAACCGAATGGCCCAATTCTTCTCCATGTCCAGTGGTCTTATGGAGTCTACTCTGCCATTAAATCTATCGTTCCCTCTCAACCCCATTCTCCTGCCTTTTCCCCATAACCCCTGACAACCTTACTAACCAAGAATCTGTCCATTTCTGCCTTAAAAATATCAATTATCTTGGCCTCCTCAAACTTCTGTGGCAATGAATTCCACATATTCAGCAGCCATTGACTAAATAAATTCTTCCTCATCTTTCTAAAGGTAATATTATTCTGAGTCTGTGCTCTCTGGTCCTAGACTCTCCCACGAGTGGAAATATCCCCTCTACATCCAGCGCTTTCAAACGCTTATCTTATGTTAACCCACTCTTCTGGGACATGCTATGTTTTATTTTTCATCTGCGAGCTTTATGTGTCTCTGACAGTGTTGATAATTCAGGGAACAATTTGCTACTCAAATTGCTTCTTCATTAATTAATCCCTTCAGATTTCTAAAAATCTTTATGAAGACAAATAACCAATCAACCTAATTAAGGTGATGTGTGGATTATAAAACTTGTACCCAATTTAAGTATTATGCAGGAGCTAGATACAACATTCAATTATACAATATGTGGTCAAAGAATCATACTGTGTGAAAACAGGCCCTTCGGCCCAACTTTCCCACACCGACCGACATGTCCCATCTACACTAGTCCCACCAACCTGCGTATGGCCCATATCCCTCCAATCATGTCCTATATATGTACCTGTTTAAATGTTTCTTAAACGTTGCAATAACCCCGCTTCAACTACCTCCTCTGGCAGTTCGTTCCATACACCCACCACCCTTTGTGTGTAAAGATTATCCCTCAGGTTCCTATTAACTATTTCCCCCCTTCACATTAAATCACCCATCCCCCTTTCAACCCACTTAGGTGTACAAAATCCTGAAGTGAATAGATTGAGTGAAGGCACAAAGGGTAGGGGAATCAAGAACCCAAGGACAGAGGTTTATGATGAGAGGAGAAAGATCTGTTTGGAACCCGAGGGGCATGTTTTTCACAGAGAGGATGGTGGGTTTATGGAACGAGCTGCCAAGGAAGTTAGTTGAGGCAAATACTATAACGACATTTCAAAGACATTTGGGTTTGTACATACATAGGAAAGGGTTAGAGGGATATAGGCCAAACGCAGGTAGTTTAGACTAGTGTAGATGGAGCATTTTGGTCAGCATGGGCAGGTTCTGCTGAAGGACCTGTTTCTATGCTGTATGGCTATCACTCCGTGAAAAATCGTTAAATATAATCAAGGAGTGGTATATTTTTCATAGAGTGTGAGGGGTCAAGGGACTTGGGAATGAATGAAAGAATAGGTTTATTGGCCAAGTATTCACATACAAGGAATTTGCCTTGGTGCTCCGCCTGCAAGTGACAGTACAGTGACAGTTAGGAATGACACATAAAAGATTAAACATTAATAATAAAACATTGAGGGTACACAAAATGCTGGAGAAACTCAGCGGGTGCAGCAGCATCTATGGAGCGAAGGAGATAGGCAACGTTTCGGGCCGAAACCTTCTTCAGACTGATGGGGGGTGGGGGGAAGAAAGGAAAAAGGAGTAGGAGGAGCCCATGGGCTGAGGGAGAGGTAGGAAGGGAAGGAGACAACAAGGGTTAACAGAATTGAGAGAATTCGATGTTCAGATAATAATAATAATATTTGATGTTCAATAATAAAACATTATTGATTAAACATGTGAATTAAATAAAATACCAGAGCAAAAGGAGGCTACCGATTTTTGGCTACTACTCGTGGAAAAAAACTATTTTTATGTCTGGCTGTGGCAGCTTTGACAGTACAGAGTTGCCTTCCAGAGGAAAGAGTTTGTGGTCCTGGTGAGAGGGGTCAGAGAAGATCTTACCCACTCGCTTCCTGGCCCTTGCAGTGTACAGTTCATCAATGGAGGGAAGGTTGCAGCCAATAACCTTCTCAGCTGATCGGACGATTCGCTGCAGCCTCCGGATGTCGTGCTTGGTGGCTGAGCCAAACCAGACCATGATGGAGAAGGTGAGGACCACCTTCTCCATCATATAGAATTGGATCATCATTGCCTGTGGCAGATTGTGCTTCCTCAGCTGCCGCAGGAAGTACATCCTCTGTTGTGTCTTTTTGACTGTGGAGTCGATGGTAGCCCCTCCATTTAAGGTCCTTGGAGATGATGGTTCCCAGGAACTTAAAAAACTCCACAGATGTGACTGGTGTTGTTGATGGTGAGTGGGGAGGGGGAGCGCTCCTAAAGTCTACAATCAATTCCACTGTCTTAAGAGCATTAAGCTCCAGGTTGTTGCGATGGCACCAGGCCACCAGCTGTGTCACTTCCTGTCTGTAGGCAGATTCTTCCCCATCCTGGATCAGTCCAATCAGGGTTGTGTCGTCCACAAAGTTGAGAAGCTTGACAGGGGAGTTAGTGGAGGTGCAGTCATTGGTGTAGAGGAGAGGGGAGAGTACACAGCCTTGCGGTGCTCCTATGCTGAGGGTATGCGGGTCCGAGATGTGCTTTCCTAGCCTCACATGCTGCTTCCTGTCTGTCAGGAAGCTGGTGATCCACCGACAGAGGGGTTCAGGCACAGTCAACTAGGAAAGTTTGGAGTGTAGTAGCTCTGGCACAATGGTGTTGAATGCAGAGCTAAAATCAACAAACAAAATCCTCACATAGGTCCCATGGCGGTCTAGGTGCTGGAGGATGAAGTGCAAGCCCAGGTTGACTGCGTCATCCACAGATCTATTGGCCCGATATGCAAACTGCAGTGTCCAGCAGGGGGTTTGTGGTATTTTTCAGCTTGGCCAGCACAAGCCTTTCGAGTGTCTTCATGACTAAAAGGTCTGTGCGACAGGCCTGTGATCATTAAGACCAGTAATCCTTGCCTTTTTGGGTACAGGGTCAATAGTGGAGAATTTGAAGCAGGTGGGGACAGTACAGGTTTGCAGGGACTGGTTAAAAATGTCCGGTGCCAGTTGTTCGGAACAGAGCTTGAGAGTGGAGCGGGAAACATTGTCTGGTCCTGGAGATTTCCGGCTTTTCTGTCTTCAGAACAGCCTCTCCACCTCCTCTATTTTTATTGTTGATGAAGGAGAAGTGATGTTGGAGGGGATGGGTAATTGGTGATGGGAAAGGGCCCAGTCTTTTCTGACTGGAGTCTTGCTTTAAGTATGTGTGGAGTGGTGATTGGGGAGGAGTGGGTGTAGAAAGGTCCAGTCTTTGCAGACTGGGGTCAGGCTGTGAGTGGGTGTGAAGTGTTGGTTGGGGTGGGAAAGGGTCCAGTCTTTTCATACTGGAGTCTTGCCTTAAGTAGGTGTGAAGTGGTGAATGGGAGGGAGAGGGTGCAGGATCCATTCTTTGCAGACTGGGGTCTGGATGTGTTTGTTGGGGAGGGGGTACCAGGGTTGCATTTCTGCTTGTCAAACCTGCAGTAAAACTCATTCAGGTCGTTGGTCAGCTGACGATTGTCCAAAGAGCGGGGGGCTTTCCCCTTGTAGCTGGTGATGTCTTGCAAGCCCTTCCAAACTGAAGAAGAGCTGAGAACTTTGAGAAGTTGAGGAGCAAGTTCTCAGCTCTTTCCTTGGCAGCTCTGATTCCTCTTCTCGGCTTGTACTTTGCCTGGCTGTAGAGGTCTGCATCCCCGCTCCTGTTGGCCTCCTCTTTAGACCGTCAGAGCTGTCTGAGCTCTGCAGTGAACCAGGGCTTGTCGTTGTTGAACCAGGTCCGGGTCCTAGTTGGAATGCAACTGTCCTAAAAAAAGCTGACACACGATGAGGGTACACAAAAGGCTGGAGAAACTCAGCGGGTGCAGCAGCATCTAAGGAGCGAAGGAGATAGGCGACGTTTCGGGTCGAGACCCATGATACAGTGTCTGTATACTCATCAAGGCTTGTTGTTGCTTCCATGAACACATTCCAATCTGTGCAGTCAAAGCAGGATTGTAGATTCTCAATGCCCTCGCTCGTCCACCTTTTCGTTGTTCTGACCACAGGCTTAGCAGATTTTAGTTTCTGCCTGTAGGTCAGAATAAGGTGAACTAGACAATGATTGGAGAGACCCAGACTCACCCGGGGAACAGAGCAATATGCGTCCTGGATTGCAGTATAACAGTGATCGAGTGTTCTCTCCCCTCTGGTGGGGCAGATAACGTGAAGTCTGTACTTCGGAAGGTCACGGTGGACGTTAGCTTTGTTAAAGTCCCCCAAAACAATGACTGTGGAGTCCGGGAAGTCACTCTCTACCCTCATTACCTGGTCAGCGAGTTGCATTTGCGCCTCACGTACGCAGGCATGGGGGGGATGTAAACTCCAGCGAGAATAAAGGAGTTAAATTCCCTCAGAGAGTAGAAGGGTTTACAGTTTATAAAGAGGGATTCTAGGTTGGGAGAGCAGAAGTTTGGCAGTACCGTGATGTCACTGCACCAGTCCTGGTTCCACCGCCTCTTGATTTCCCGCTGCCTCCACTTCGCGGTCCGCTCTGTGAAGTTGGAAGCCAGCCAGTTGCAGCGAGCTGTCTGGGGTCGACTCGCACAGGCAGGTTTCGGTAAAGCACAGGGCAGCGGCTCGAGAGAAGTCCTTCTTTGTCCAGCGCAGGAGTTGGAGTTATTGTCCACTTTGTTATTGAGAGAATGCGTACGTTTGCCAGGTATGTGCTCGGGAGTGGTGTGCGTGATCCTCGTCGCCGGAGTCGGGTGAGTGCTCTAGAGCGCTTCCCAACGGTCCTCCTCAGTCTCAACGCAGCCACAGACCCGCCGACGAGTATGTGCAAATAATCCAGCGAGTGAGAGAAATCCGGAACGATGTTTGGAGGTATTGTATGTCCGATGTTTATGAGTACCGCTCTCGTGAAAGTAATCTCTGTAGGGTTTTCACAGACGACACAAACGAACAAACAACAAAACAGCAAGGAGCAGTACACCGTGGCCGCCATCGTCGGCGCCTGCAGCAGCAAACGAAGAAAGCAGGAACAGTATATTTTCCCTCTCACTGTAAACCGAGGCGCTCTGGTTCTTTATTCCCCTACTCTGGGTAAAAGACTGTGCATTTATCCTATCTATTCCCCTCATGATTTTCTACATCTCTATAAGACCACTCCTCAGCCTCCGCCACTCCAAGGAATAAACTCCCAGCCTGCCCAACCTCGCCCTGAAGTCCTGGCAACATCCTCGTAAATCTTCTCTGCACTCTATCGGGCTCAACAACATCCTCCATTCATAGCAGAGTGAACAAAACACAGCCTAATGCACCAAATGCAGCCTCACCAATACCTTGAACAACTGTAACATAACATCCCAACTTCTACACTCAGTATCATTACTGATGAAGGCTAATGTATGGCAAATCTTCTTGACCACCCTGTGAGGCCAGTTTCAGGAAACTATATACTTGCACTCCTAGAGCCCTCTACTCCACAACACTCCCTGAAACATTCCGCTCTACTGGGAGCAATTAATAGCAGTTAATTAATCTGCCATCATGCACATCATTGGGATGTGGGAAAAAACTGGAGACATCACAAACAACATGTTAGCAGTGTATTCCCTGCAGTAAATTCCGCCATTCTTTCACTTTACTTACACATGCAGACACGTGCACACACACACACAGGCTTTGGAGATACAGTTCAGAGCGAGGCCCTTTGGCCCACTGAATCCTACACACTAGGGACAATTTACAATTTTACCAAAGCCAATTAACCTACAAACCTGCAACATCTTTGGAGTGTGGGAGGAAACCAGAGCAACCCGAAAAAACCCACATGGTCACAGGGAGAGCGTACAAACTCCGAACAGACCCAGAGTCAAGATCGAACCCGGGTCTCTGGCGCTGTAAGGCAGCAAATCTACCACTGCGCCACTGTGCTGCCCACTCTGTCCCTTCCCCTTGCATCTCTTGCTGCTGATTTAACAATTCATCCACTTTGAACAAACCCCGTGAAAAAATCTCTGGCAGACGACAGTCACAAGTACTTGGGAAACAATGCGCTTATTGCACAAAGGTGTCATTGCAAAATATTTCTATGTGTTTGTCCGCAGGGGAAAACTCAGCCTCATGCTGTTTTCTCTCGATGTTGCCACTTTCAGTTAATATCAGCGCTACTGAGAAATGTGAGAGGATTGCATTGAAGCATTGCATTATTATTTATTTAAACCTACTTGGACATGCATAATGCATAACATTGCCAAAAGAAAATCAACATTGCAGACTAATGTGGGACTAATAGCAAATAAATTTAAGCTATCAAGTACCCCCTTCAATTCATTCTTGACAAGCCTCACTTTCTGACTGACGCTTTCAAGAGCATTGACGTAATGAAGGTTGAAACAATACACTTCAGTAAGACAAGAGCTCCCATGGGAAGAACCATGACCTCCCGTGAACATTGGGCCCAACTACTGATCACCCATTGACTTTAGACTGTAGAGAGACAGGCCCTTTGGCCCAGCGAGTCCGCGCCGGCCTGCGATCATCCCAAGAATATCAGACCCAATTAAAGATCCACCCTTTTATTTTAGACTTTAGAATTTAGAGATATAAAGTGGAAACAGGCCCTTCAGCCCACCGAGTCCGTGCTGGCCAGCAATCATCCCATACACTAACGCTATCCTTCACACTGGGGACAATTTACCATTTTACCAAAGCCAATGAACCTTCAAACCTGTTCATCTTTGGAGTGTGGGAGGAAAGCTGGGGTGGGAGATTGCAGCCTTCACGTGGTCCGCCCTGTTTTGACTATTGCAATCAACCCGACGCGCACAAACAAATAGACCAAATAGGAACAAGTTGATCTACAACTTTAGGCTGTGCACACCATACGCAAGAAGAAGAAGGGAGGAAAGCTGAGCACCCGAACAAAATCCACGCGGTCACAGGGAGAACATACAAGCTCCGTACAAACAGCGTGCAAAATTCTGTACAGATAGCACCCTTACTCAGGATCGAACCCAGGGCTGTGGCGCTGAAAGTCTACCCTGGGCCACCATGCCGCCCTCTTAAGCGTGCATCTCTGTAAACTTTAAATAGACTCAGCAAGTAGTGAGTGAGACATCAAGGCCCCTGGAATAGACATGTACAAAAATATCTCTCTCACATGAAATACTTAGCAAAAACCTGATGTATTATGCATGAAAGTTTTTCAGGCCTGCAGGTTAAAAGGGCCTGGATTTCAGTTTGGAAAAATCAAGAGTCAAGAGTGTTTAATTGTTAGGAAAGACCTGCAGATCCTGTTTTAAACCAAACCACCTCCTCCCCAGGTACCTTCCCCTGCAACCGCAGCAGATGCAACACCCGTCCCTATACCTCCTCCCTCGACTCTGTCCAGGGACCCCGACAGTCCTTTCAGGTTAGGCAGGGGTTCACTTGCACCTCCTCCAGCCTCATCTACTGTATCCGTTGTTCAAGATGTGGACGCTTATACATCGACGAGACGAAACGTAGACTGGGTGATGGTTTCGCTGAACACCTTCGCTCAGCCCGCCTGGACATACCCGATCTCCCGGTTGCTAAACACTTTAATTCTCTTTCCCATTCCCACACAAAGCTTTCTGTCCTAGGTCTCCTCCATTGTCAGGGTGAGGCTAAATGCAAATTAGAGGAACAGCATCTCATATTTTGCTAGGGCAGCTTACAGCCCAGTGGTATGAATATTGATTTATCTAACTTCAAGTAACTCCAGCATTTCCTCTCTCTCTATCCCTCCCCCACCCAAGTCACATCAGCTTCTCATTTTTACCCAACAAACAGCTAACAACGGCCTGTTTCCTTTATCATTGTTACTTTTTTGCACATCTTTCACTCATTTTTCTTTATCTCTCTACATTTCATTCCAAAAAGGAAGAAAGATTCTAAGGGGAGTAGGAGGCAACCATGGCTGACAAGAGATGTTAGGGATAGAATAAAACTAAAAGAAAAGATGTATAACACAGCAAAGAGTAGCCAGAAGCCGGAGGATTGGGAAATTTTCATAGGACAACAGAAGGAAACAAACGGGCAATAGGGGCTGAAACGATGAAGTACAAGGGGAAGTTGGCCAGGAATATAAAGAAGGACAGTAAAAGCTTTTTTAGATATGTTAAGGGAAAAAAAGTAGCAAAGTCAAATGTGGGTCCCTTGAAGGCAGTCACGGGTGAAATAATTATGGGCAACAGGAAATGGCAGAAGAGTTGAACAGGTACTTCGGATCTGTTTTCACTAAGGAGGACACAAACAATCTCCCAGATGTACTGGAGGACAGAGGATTCAAGGGGGTAGAGGAACTGAAATAAATTTTCATTAGGCGAGAAATAGTATTGGGTGGCCTAATGGGAATAAAGGATGATAAATCCCCTGGGCCTGATGGTCTGCATCCCAGGGTCCTCAGGGAGGTGGCTCTAGAAATAGTGGACGCATTGGTGATCATTTTCCAATGTTCAATAGATTCAGGATTAGTTCCTGTGGATTGGAGGATAGCTAATGTTATCCCACAGTGAGAGAGAAAACGAGGAATTACAGACCAGTTAGCCTGTCTTTGGTGGTGGGAAAGATGCTGGAGTCAATTATTAAAGAGGTAATAATGGAGCATTTGGATAGCAGTAGAAGGATTAATCCAAGTCAACATGGATTTATGAAAGGGAAATCATGCTTGACTAATCTTCTGGAATTTTTGAGGATGTGACAAGTACAATGGATGAAGGGGTGCCAGTGGATGTAGTGTATCTAGACTTTCAGAAAGCCTTTGATAAGGTCCCGCACGGGAGACTGGTGACTAAAATTAGAGCACATGGTATTGGGGGCAGGGTGTTGACATGATAGAAAATTGGTTGGCAGACCGGAAGCAAAGAGTAGGAGTGAACGGGTCCTTTTCAGAATGGCAGGCAGTGGCGAGAGGAGTGCCGCAAGGCTCGGTGTTGAGGCCGCAATTGTTTACCATATATATAAATGATTTGGAAGAGAGAATTAGGAGCAACACTAGCAAGTTTGCAGATGACACCAAGCTGGGTGGCAATGTGAACTGTGAAAAGGATGTTAGGAGGTTGCAGGGGGACCTGGACAGGTTGAGTGAGTGGGCAGATGCGTGGCAGATGCAGAATAATATAGATAAATGTGAGGTTTCCACTTTGGCGGCAAAAACAAGGGGGCAGATTATTATCTCAATGGGGTCAGGTTAGGTAAGGGTACAGCGAGACCTGGGTGTCCTTGTACACCAGTCACTGAAAGTTGGCGTGCAGGTACAGCAGGCAGTGAAGAAAGTTGGCCTTCATAACAAGAGGATTTCAGTATAGGAGTAAAGAGGTTCTTCTGCAGTTGTATAGGGCTCTGGTGAGACCACATCTGGAGTATTGTGTGTAGTTTTGGTCTCCTAATTTGAGGAAGGACATCCTTGTGATTGAGGCAGTGCAGCGTAGGTTCACGAGATTGATCCCTGGGATGGCGGGACTGTCATATGAGGAAAGATTGAAAAGACTAGGCTTGTATTCACTGGAGTTTAGAAGGATTGAGGGGATATCTTATAGAAACATATACAATTATAAAAGGGCTGGACAAGCTAGATGCAGGAACAATGTTCCGAATGTTGGGTGAGTCCAGAACCAGGGGCCACAGCCTTAGAATAAAGGGGAGGTTATTTAAGACTGAGCTGAGAAAAAACTTTTTTACCCAGAGAGTTGTGAATTTATGGAATTCCCTGCCACAGAGGGCAGTGGAGGCCAAATCACTGCATGGATTTAAGAGAGAGTTAGGATAGAACTCTAGGGGCTAGTGGAGTCAAGGGATATGGGGAGAAGGCAGGCACGGGTTATTGATAGCGCAGTATCAGCCATGATCATATTGAATGGTGGTGCTGGCTCGAAGGGCCGAATGGCCTCCTCCTGCACCTATTTTCTTTGTTTCTATTTCTTGTTTCCCTTTCCCCTGACTAGTCTGAAGAAAGGTCTCGACTCAAAACGTCACCCATTTCATCTCTCCAGAGATGCTACCTGTTGAGTTACTCCAGCTTTTTGGGTTTAATATTTGTGTTCAATTGTTATGGGTATCGACAATGGAACAAAGACATTTTTAGAAGCAGAAGCATAATTTCATAAGTCATAGGAGCAAAATTAGGCCATTCGGTCCAACAAGTCTATTCTGCCATTCAATCATGGCTAACAGGTCGGTAAACACACCACTAATAGATGATTAACAATAATTAAAAATTAAATAAATGAATAACCACAATACGAGTGCAAGAATAGCAAAGTTAGTGAAATCAAAGACAATCCATAGACATTAATAGCTGAAGTTAGTGTTGTATATTGTTCAAGAACCTGATAGTTTTTGGAAATAACTTATCCTTGGAACTGGTAGTCACAGTGGGAGGGATGGGAATTGTTGATAATTCAAAATATTTCAGACACCCATACCTTCTTCAATGGGAGGAGTGAAGCGAGCGTATGGCCAGGTTGGTGTGCATCTCTGATGATGCTGGCTGCCTTTCTCAGGCTGCGCCTCCTGTAGATCCCTTTGATGGAGGGGAGGTCAGTGCCCGGGATAGACTGGGCAGTGTCCACCACTTTTTGCAAGCTTCATATTTCCTGGGCGTTCGAGTTGCAACTCGTCAATATGTTCTCTACTGTACATCTGCAGAAAGAGTGTATTTGTCAATACACTGAATTTCCTCAATCTTCGGGTAAATCTTAACTGTTCTGGATCTGGCCTGTTGTCCAAACCTACTGTTTTGTAGTTTCTGTTCTAGACTTTGAATGAAACATTTACAATGTTTCCTCTCAAGCAGTATTAAGAGGAGAATTTAAACTATGTTATCCAACCAGGGATTGCTTCAAATGAGATCCAGAGTCCAGCTCTTAGTGCAATGAAAGACATCTGGCTTTGTGTTGATCTCTAACTAAGCCAAACAAATGTATGAGAACTAATCTTCCTGCTGAAATCCATATGTTTATATTTGGCCGCAGTCACAGACTAGCACATTGGTAGGGTCGTTGTCTCACAGTGCCAGAGTTCTTTAGACTTTACAATACTTTAGAATTTGGGGATACAGGCCCTTTGGCCAACTAGGTCCACACCAGCCAGCGATCCCCCATACACTAGCACTATCCTACACACCAGGGGACAATTTACAATTACCACTGTACACCAGCACTATTCCGAGCTGGGCCTGATATCGGAGTATAGCCACAGCTTGCCAGGAGCAATCTGTCGCGCGGCTCACTGGATTCTTTGCCAGGCAAATGGGACCAGCTCAGTTTAGTTTAGTTTAGAGATACAGCGTGGTAACCGGCCGTTCGGCCCAACGAGTCCGTGCTGGCCAGCAATCACCATGCACACTAACCTATACACACTAGGGACAATTTACAATTGTTACCAAGCCAATGAACCTACAAACCTGTATGCCTTTGCAGTGCAGGAGGAATACCGGAGCACCCGGAGAAAACCCACGCAGGTTACGTGCAAACTCCACACAGACAGCACCCATAGTCAGGATTGAACCCGAGTCTCAGGCGCTGTAAGGTAGCGACTCTACCGCTCTGCCACCATGCCATCTCTTAAGCAACTTGATTGGCATGGATCAGTCGGATCCATCTTGTATATCTCAATGACCACTTATTAAAGAAATAATTCTTCCCAATACACAGGGCATCGAGGTGATAGTGAAGATAAATTATATCCACTGTCTTCACACCGCACAGCTTCAGCTGCACTGCTCCAAGCCAATTGATGAGCTTAATAATGCAGGCAGATAACACCAACCACTAATTACTTTATTAAAGTAAAGAACTTTGAATATATGCTATCAGGATTTGGACCAGCAAAGCCAAATTCTAATTAATGAATTAAACAAATCACAAAGTGAAAGGATACATTTATAGAAAAAACAAAACATCCACAATTTAAACGAACAAACAGACCTTCAGTTTCTAACCATCAGAGATGACACGTGTCTCCGTACATTAATTGATACTTCAAAGGTTATGGGGTGAACGGGGTTGAGGGAAAGATAGAGCAGCCATAATTGAATAGTGGAGATTGTCTGAACGGCCTAATGCTGCTCCCATGAACATAAACATATGAGCTCCAGTTATTAACTCAATAGATGCCAATCTCACTGGCTACTTGTCTGTCGCTAATTTTTCTTGAAATGACTATTGCCGTGACATTTCGTAAGTGGTAAAGAGTCAACTTTGTGGTTGTGATGCTGGAGTCACACGTATGGGGGATTTAAGAGACATTTGGATGATGTATGGAAATGCAGGGAATGGAGGAATATAAATTATGCACAGGCAGATGAGAGTGGGACACAAAGTGCTGGAGTAAATCAGGAGGTCAGGCAGCATCTCTGGAGAACATGGAAAGGCGACATTTCAGGTCAAAACATGAAGGGCTTTGACCCGAAATGTCAACTAACTGTGTTCTCCAGAGATGCTGCCTGACTTGTTGAGTTACTCCAGCACTTTGTGTCCTTTAGTGCAGTGACCAGCATCTGCAGTTCGTTGTTTCTACAGATAAACATTGTGTTCAGAACAAACATTGCGAGCCAAAGGGCCTGTTCTTGTGCAGTTCTATGTTCTATACGAGAAGGTTCCGACACAAAAGGTCACCTATCCATTTTCTCCAGGGATGCTGGCAGACCCACAGAGTTACCCCAGCATTTTGTGTCTTTCAATGCACGCCACATTGCTTGACTTTAACCTTTAGACTTTTAAGCTAAAAGATACAGTGCGGAAACAAGCCCTTCGGCCCACTGATATACCCACTGACCCCATACATCAGCACTATCCAACACACTGGGGACAATTTACAATTTTTAATGAAGCCAATTAACCTACAAACCGGCACGTCTTTGGAAAATGGGAGAAAACCGGAGCACCCGGAGAAAACCCACACGGTCACAGGGAGAATGTACAATCTACGTACAGACAGCACCCATAGTTGGGATCGAACCTTGGCCTCTGGCGCTGTAAGGCAGCAACTCTACCATTGCAACACTGTGGATGACTAATGTTCCGAAATAAGTTTTAAAGCAATCTGGTAGGTGGTGTTTGGTCATGCTGACCAGCATCTTGTCTTTCTAAACATTAACTCAGTAACTGGATTAAAGGTTAGTGTGCTCAGGGTTAAAATGAGGAGAATTGTCATCACCGAATGTCACAACAGTGAATTATCCTGGAGACCTGTGTAGTCTCCATCAGTAGATGCATTCAAAATACAGACTGACACATTTCTGCAAATTGTAGGTGTTAGGAGATATAAAGTCTTACAACATTGAAATAGGCCGTTTGGCCCAATTTGTCAAAGTGACCAATGCCCCATTTGCCCGCATTTGGCCCATATCCTCTTAAACATTTCCTATGTGATACCAAAACTAAATTTAATGATACCATAACAATATTTAAAAGATATTTAGACAGATACATGGATAGGAAAGGTTCAGATGGATATGGGTCAAAAGTGGGCAGGTGGGACGTGTAGATGGGGCACCTTGGTCAGCAAACGTAAGTTGGGCCGAAGGGACTGTTTCCATGCTGTCTGACTCTATGACACTATCTGTGCACCTGTCCAGATGTATTTTACATGTTGTTAAAGTACCTGCCTCAAATATGCCCTCTGGCAGCTTATATCCACCACCCTTTGAGTGAAAAGGTTGTCCCTCAGGTTCCTACTAAACCTTTCCCCTCTCACGTCAAACCTATGTTCTTGGGTTCTTGATGCCCCCCGTCCTCCCTATCTATTCACCTCCTAATTTTGTTTACCTCCTGTTCTTTTATTTTAATAATCTGAAAAACTCAATGTTAAAAAAAACATTCAGTTTAGTTTACATTGGTTTACATTAGTGTACAAATCACCTTCCCTTCCATTGACTCCATTTACATGTCACGCTGTTTCAGCAGGGCCACCAGCATAATTAAGGATGAGTCGTACCTCACCTACTCCTCTTCTCCCCTTTCCCATCGGGCAAGAGGTATAGAAGTATGAAAACACACACCTCAAAATTCAGGGACAGTGTCTCCCCAGCTGAACAATCCTACCAAAAACTAGAGAGCAGTCTTGAGCTACTAGCTTCTTCCATGGAGACCCTTGGACTATTTTAGATCGGACTTTATTGGCTTTATCTTGCACTGAACGTTATTCACCGTAACCCCTTCATCGTGTACCTGAAGAGGAAGGGAATACCTGTTGTACACTGTTACGGCTCGATTGTAATAATGTATAGTCTTTCTGCTGACCGGATAGCACACAATAAAAGCTTTTCACTGTACCTCTATACATGTGACAATAAACAATAGACTAAATGTAGATGGAGTCCATGGAAGGAATCAATCTATTCCCAATTGTCTTGGGGAGTCTGAAAAATGGTGACAGAATCTCAAAATGGAGCCAGGCTTCTCAGAGCTGAAATTAGGACAAGGGCTGACTTTGAGGAATCAGCACTGGAATTTGGGAAGGGCTGATTACCACCCTGGAGTGGAGCCATTCACCCAGGGACAGGTGGAGTAGTACAAAGTCTCAACGACACCCAGCAGCCAACGTCACAGGAAGCATCCACAGAGTTCAGATTTGCCTTTGGCTGCCAACCAGACCAGATGGACACAGCTCCCTGTGTCTCATTCCTCGTGTATTTTTATAATCTTTAAAGAAAAATATTTTAAAATAACAGCAGCTGTGATCTGAGCAACCCTCAGCTGTTCCTTCCTCCACTTTTCAAAATCATTTTTGGATTTACATTTATTTTCATCTCATAATGGGAATAGACCCCGCAAAGCTGCGAGGCCGAGCCTGCAGGGTCGCTAGGACAACGGGCCTTCATGGTCAGGTTAAGAAATCTACATCTATGACACCTATAACAATGGACAGCATGATGGCGCAACAGGAGAGTTATATCGCAGGAGACCTGGGTTTGATTCTGAACACGGATGCTGTCTGTACTAAATTAAATTAAACAAAACAACTGGGGAATTGAACATTTCACCAAATCTGGCAACTCTGTATACTGTCTCAGTGATCTGCTGCTATATACGTTGTTTAGTTTAGTTTCGTTTATTTACTTTAGATTTACAGAGTGGAAATAGTCCCTTCGGCCCACCGAGTCTGCGCCGACCAGCGATCTCCGTACACTAACCTTTTTACCAAACCAATTAACTTACAAGCCTATACCTCTTTGAAGTGTGGGAGAAACCCAGAGCACCCGGAGAAAGCCCATGCAGTCACAGAGGGAACGTACAATCTCCATACATACAGCACCCCTGGTCAGGATCGAACTCTGCCGCTGAGAGGCAACAACTCTACTGCTGCGCCACCGTGCCTCCCTGTGTACTGTAGCTGGGATGCTTATCTGAGATGTATCTAAGTGCTTATGTACAGTGATTCCTCGACTGAACCGTGCACAAATTTCACTGTACCTCAGTACATGTGACAAATAAAGTCCCATTAAACCATTGAGATAAACTAAACTCACAGGGGCAGAATTAGAACATTCAGTTCATCAAGTCTACTCCGGTATTCATTCATGGCAGAGCCATCATTCTGTCTCAATTCTATTCTCCTCCCTTCTCCCCATAACCTTTGACACCCTTATTAATCAAGAATCTGTCAATCTCCATTAAAAATATCCATTGATGGCTGCTAAGGTTGTCTGTGGCAATGAATTCCAGATTCAACACCCTCTGACTAAATAAATTCTTCCCCATCTACTTTAGAAAGATACGTCCTTATATTCTGAGGCTGCGTCCTCTAGTTCAGACTCTCCCAGTAGTGGAAATATCCTCTCCACATCCACTCTATCCAGGCCTTTCACTATTTGGCAAGTTTCAATGAGGTCCCCCCCCCTTATCCTTCTAAACTCCGGTGAGTACAGGCCCAGTGCCGTCAAATGCTGATGAATGCACAGAGAATTTTACCCAGAGTGGGGGAAACAAGAACCAGAGGACAACCTCCCTCTATAGCTCAGGTTCTCAAGTCCCGGCAACATCCTTGAAAATCTTCCCTGCACTCTTTCCAGCTTAACAACATCCTTCCTATAGCAGGTTGAACAAAACTGAGCACAATAGTCCAAATGCACCCTCACCAATGTCTTGTACAACTGTAACATCCCAGCTTCTACAATCAATATCCTAAATGATGAAGGGTGATCACTGCCTTTCATAAATGTGCTAACTTTCTTATTGGCATGTAAATTGACATCAATAGACAATACACAATAGGTGCAGCAGTAGGCCATTCGGCCTCTCGAGCCAGCACCGCCATTTAAAGTGATTATGGCTGATCATTCACAATCAGTACCCCGTTCCTGCCCTCTCCCCAAATCCCCTGACTCCGCTATCTTTAAGAGCCCTATTTAGCTCTCTCTTTAAAGTATCCAGAGAACCGACCTCCACTGCCCTCTAAGGCAGAGAAATCCACAAGACTCACAACCCTCTGTGTGAAAAAGTGTTTCGTCATCTCAGTTCGAAATAGCTTTCCCCTTATTCTTAAACTATGGCCCCTGGTTCTGGACTCCCTCAACATTGGGAACATGTCTCCTGCCTCTAGCATGTCCAAACGCTTAATAATCTTATATGTTTCAATAAGATCCACTCTCATCCTTCTAAATTCCAGAGTATACAAGCCCAGCCACTCCATTCTCTCAGCATATGACAGTCCCAGGAATTAACCTTGTGAACCTACGCTGCACTCATTCAATAGCAAGACTATCCTTCGTCAAATTTGGAGAACAAAACTGCACACAATACTCCAGGTGTGGTCTGGTGTCATACAGTGTGGAAACAAGCCCTTCGGCCCAACTTGCCCATGCTGACCAACATGCCATTCTACATTAGAGTTTAGATATACAGCTAGTATCTGTATACTTCAGCCCTTCGGCCCACCGAGTCCACGCCGACCAGCGATCCCCTGTATACTAGCACTATCCTACACACTAGGGACAATTTACAATTTTTACCAAAGTTAATTAACCTACAAACATGTACGTCTTTGGAGTGTGGGAGAAAACCGGTGCACCCGGAGAAAACCCACACAGTCATGGAGAGAACGTACAAACACTGTACCAACAGCATCCATAGTCAGGATCGAACCCAAGTCTCTGGCGCTGTGAGGCAGCAACTCTACCGGTGTGCCACTGGCCCCACTTGCCTGCATTTGGCCCACATCCCTCCACACCTATCCTATCCTTGTGTAAATGTTAAAGAGACCCGGGTTCGAACCTGATTACGGGTGCTGTCTGTACGGAGTTTGTACGTTCCGCCCATGACATGCGTGGTTTTTCTGCAGGATCTCCGGTTTTTCCCACTGTCCAAAGACGTACAGGTTTGTAGGTTAATTGTCTTGGTATAATTGTAAATTGTCCCTAGTGTGTGAAGGATAGCGCTAGTGTGCGGGGATCGCTGGTCGGTGCCCACTCGGCGTGCTGAAGGGCCTGTTGCCGCTCTGTATCTCTAAAAACTAAAATCCCCAAAAAACTGTTGTATTTTTCAGATTGGTGGGAAAGGAGCAATTGCGCCTCCCAGAGGTCAGTGCTGGGACAACGACTCTCTTTGTTATTTGCCAAGCAGCTATGTGTGGGTAGAACGTCAATACTGAAAGGCTTGGACAAGGCTGAGAAACGTGCTAAAGAGTGAAGGACACTGGATAAAAGTGTCATCGCTTGCTCCATCTGGTGGACAACTTTGAATCCTACTCCTCAAACAAGTCTCACTGCTTTAACCCACATCAAGGGTGAGATTTCCACGTGTTTCCCTTCCCGATTTGCTCTCATTTAAAAAAAACATTATTTTAATCCAATTACATAATTTGTTAAGAAGTTGCAAATGAGTAAATGGTGGATGAACTGTTACTAATTCCTTGTAACATCACCATGAAGGTCTGATGAAGGTCTGGACCCGAATCGTCACCTGTTCCATTTCTCCAGGATGCTGCCTGATCCACTGAGTTACTCCAGAATGTTGTGTCTACCTTGAAGAGAGGTTTGATAGAGCCAGAGAGCAAATATGAGAAGCATTTAAGAGACTTTTAGATAGTCACATGGATATGCAGTCAGTGAATGGAGGAATATAGATCCAGTAAGGCAGATGTGATAGGTTTATCTTGGCACGGACATTGTGAGCTGAATGGTCTGTTCCTGTGCTGTACTCTTCTATGTTGAATGAGACAGTGGCATAGCAGTGGCATAGCAGAAGGGTTGCTGCCTTACTGCGCCAGAGGCCCAGGTTCAAGCCTGACTACGGGTGCTGTGTGTACAGAGTTTGTACGTTTTCCCTGTAACTCTGTGGGTTTTTTGCGGGTGCTCCGGTTTCATCACACATTCCAAAGACATGCAGGTTGGTAAATTAATTGGCTTCCGTAAATTGTCCTTGGAGGGTAGGATGGAACTAATGTATGGGTGATCGCAGACTCTGTAGGCCGAAAGGTCCTGTTTACACAACATATCTCAAAACTAAACTGATGTTCTATGCACAGTGCCCTTCATAATGTTTGGGACAAAGACCCATCATTTATTTATTTGTACTCCACAATTTGTGATTTGTAATAGAAAAAAATCACATGTGGTTAAAGTGCACATTGTCAGATTTTATTAAAGGCCATTTTTATACATTTTGGTTTCACCATGTAGAAAATACAGCTGTGTTTATACATAGTACATGTATATACATATACATTTGTAGATCCTGAGTACAGGTGCTGTCTGAAGGGAGTTTGTACGTTCTCCCAGTGACCGCCTGAGTTTTCTCTGGGAGCTCCGGTTTCCTCCCACACTCCAAAGCCGCACAGGTTTGGAGGTTAATTGCCTTAGGTCAAATTGCAAATTGTTCCTAGTGTGTGCAGGATATTGTTAGTGTGTTGGAATCATTTGTTGGAACTGACCTGGTGGGCCGAAGGACCTGTTTCACACTGCATCTTTAAATTAAACTAAACTCTCCTTTTACTTGACAGTGCAGCAGCAAAAGTAGCTGGTAAGCCAGTCGCCTATCTCCTTCGCTCCTTAGAAGCTGCTGCACCCGCTGAGTTTCTCCAGCTTTTTGTGTAAGCTAGGGATCATGACAGGAGCCTCCTCGTGGCGATCCCCGGAAACGACAACACGATGCACTCTGTGACACGTCGGGCGACCAATTCTGTCAATATGTCGTCTAGCACACAAGCGAACAAACTGGTAAACCGAGGTCTACCTGGATGAAGAGGCTCTTGAAGACAAGAGTTGTTGTTGAGGGGAGCCTTTATTCTATTTCTGTACAAACATACATGTCGGTGGATGGGTTTCTGAAAGAACCAAGTACTTTGTGTCTGAAAAGGGAATCAACCCAAAATGTCACCCACTCCTTCTCCCCAGAGATGCTGCCTGTCCCGCTGAGTCACTCCAGCTTTTTGTGTCTTTGTGTTTTATGCGCTTTGAATACAAGGGTCTATTTCTGTGCTGTATAACTGCCTGATTCTGTATCTAAAGGGCCTGTCCCACTGTACGGGTAATTCAAGAGCTCTACCGAGTTTAAAAAAATATCAAACTGGTGGTAAACACGTAGAATGTACGTAGCGTGTACGTCGAAGCTCGGGACGTCTCTTAGCGGCTCGTAACGCTAACGGCAGGTACTCGGGAAACGTGGTAAGCTCGTGAGGATTTTTCAACATGTTGAAAAATGTCCACGAGAGTCCCGAGTACCTACAAGCTGCTATTACCGTAATTCTCTGAGTTCGAATCAGGGGAAACTCGGGAGAACTCTTCAATTAGCTCGTAAAGTGGGACAGCCCCTTAACTCTACAATAGTTACTATAAAAACATCTAAAACACATTTGGACAGGTACATGGATAGGAACATATTTAGGGGTCTATGTTTCAGCAGCGTGCAGGTGGGACTAGTGTAGATGGGGCATCTTGGAGACAAGAGTTGTTGATAGAGGGCCGGAGCCTCGTGGGTCGGAGGTGGAGGTTTGTGGGATGATGGACCTCACAGGCTGGGGCCTGGGTCGGCTCCACAGAGGGGAACTCCCGGAGAGGATCCGGCAGCGATAGTGAAGAGGTCGGTGTTGCGGTCGATGATGGCGCCAACTGACGGTCGAGGACCGACACATGGAATTGAGGACGTCACTGCTGGGGAAAGTAACAAAGGAGGACCCAGTGGGGGGGGGCATGAGGGAATCGGGGAGAGAGAACAAAGGGGGAACTGGCGCAGGTGGTACTTTGTAAGCGCCCTGTATGGGCGACTATTTGCATACCTTGGGTATGTAAGCAAAGAATTTCCCTGTGACTTGTCACATGGGACAATAAAGTATTCAATTCAATTCAATTCAACTTAGCTGGCATGGGCAAGTTGGGTCGATGGGCCTGTTTCTGTGATGCACGACTCCAAGATAGGGAAAAGGAGAATGAGAGCCAAACTGGAGTCAGATTAAAAGGTGATGTTGCAGGAACATGTGCAAGAGATGGGACTGAACGGTCTGTGCTAATATAGAATCCAACATGGTCTCCATCAACACTTCACGCTGTCTTGGGAAAGCAGCTGACATGATCAAAGACCTTTCCCATCTCCTCCTTCTCCCTGCTCCCGTCGGGCATAGGATACAGAAGATTGAAAACGCGCACCACCAGACTCATGAACAGCTTTTTCCCCTCTGTTGCCAGGGCAGCAACATGACGTGGTGGTAGAGTTGCGGCCTTACAGCACCAGAGACGCAGGTTCGATCCTGACCTCAGGTGCCTCCAAACTGTATCTCTGAACCAAACTCAACCGAAGCTTCTGACCGGTCGGTCCTTCCATAAGCTAGGGTACATATAGATGATATGTGTGTACACCTTTAATTGATAGTGACGATGTCCATGCTAACCACTCCCCCACCAGTTAGTATAATTGTAACCCACACGCCCCTAGCTCCCTCTCTGGTGATCGTGACAGACCACGTACAGCCAGGGCTATATATAATGTATGCTTAATAAAGTAGTGAAGACTTTAAGGTGTCTGTGTACCTTCTCTACAGTACAGTCCCAATTCGACAACCGATTGGACATTTTCTCTGGAACCATTGCACCACAATACTGAGAAACTATATTCTGCACTCTGTATCTTTGCTCCACCTACAGTACTTTTTTTGTGTGTATAGTATTGTATAGTATAGACAGCAAAACGTGGTGAACACTGCCCGTTCCATCGTGGGCTCTGACATCCCCACCGTCGAAGGGACGTACAGAGTCGCTGCCAGCATCATCAGAAACCCACATCACCCTGACCACACAAGCATTTCACTACTGCCAAAGGGGGGAAACTACAGGAGCCTGAAAACAGTCACGTCCAGGTTCAGCTTCTTCCCTACAGCCATCAAACACTACAACTTCCAAATGTGCTCCAAACTACATAGACTTACGGATATTGGTTTTGTATTTTTGTACTATTATTGTTTGTTTTTACGTGTGTGGATATATATATATATATATATATATATATATATATATATATATATATATCTATATACTAGCAATTACAAAATTTTGAGATTTAAAAAATCAAGTCTGCAATTTATCCCATCAGATAAAGCATAAAAAGAAGTTTAATTTGACACCTAATTCACTTTCATATCTTCAGTATTAAAAAAGCTAGGGCCATTTTCATACTCGGAAATTAGCATCTTGTTCCCCATTGCCTTTCCTTTGACTTAACTCAAAAGCTGTGATCTAGGGCAGCCAAAAGCCCAACTTTCTTAAAAATTAAGAGATTCCCAATGAAATTTTCAGTTATTATAGATTGAAGCATTCTGAAACAAATATGAAACAATCTTACTTGGATGACCTGAAACTAAAGCATATAATTAGTTAGTTACCTAATTGTAGCTAATTACAAAATTCAATTACTAGATCTAAACATCTATCCATTTCTTAAGAAAAGATAAACATTTTTAAATTGCCTAAGTGTCCAAATACCATTCACACAATAATTCACAATATAACATGATTTTTTAATCTAATTTTCATGAATTTATAGGCCAAATGGAGGGAATTTAGTGTTTAATGGCCATTTAAATCAACTTGCGAGTGGGTTTTAGTGGAACGCGGTGGATTGGAACGTTGCAGTTATGGCAAATTTAACCCACAGTCGGCAGGAAAAACATTACCGGTTCGTATATATTTTTTGTCCCCTTTTTGCAACATGAAAATTTGATTGAAGGCTTCCTAAGAACCACGTTTTTATGTAAAAATAAACTGTGTACCTTCTTTTATTCCCTACGTAAAATCCTTCCCGTTGTCGGCGTAACGGCTTTAGAAGATGATTTTTAAATTACTCTAGCTAATAAATGATCTAGCATAGTTTAAAAATACCTTCATAAAACAAATGTCGGAGCGATTTCTCTTTAGCAACAAAATCCCCTGAGATGGATCGATTTGAACTGTCTGGAGAAAAACGGCATTTTAAACCGGCCCCCCTCTGAAAGGCGCCCAAGACGTGCACACGGGGAGTGGCAGAACTGCAGCGCCGCTCAAGGTAAGTTTTGTAACATACCTATATATACTTTTAAAGCTGTGTGTGTGTGTGTGTGTGTGTGTGTGTGTGTGTGTGTGTGTGTGTGTGTGTGTGTGTGTGTGTGTGTGTATTTGTGTCAGATTTTTACCCTTTGATTTCTTGGAGCGGCGGCGCTGCCTTGGCAGCTGCGGCTCGCCTGCAGTCTGTCTGTTTGTTCTTTTTTTTTGTTTTCTTGTCTTGTATGGCGTGTTAATTTGAGTTATTATGTTGTGTATGTGTGTGGGAGGGGTGGGAGAAATGTTTTAGTCTCTTCCTTCAGGGGGCGTGACTTTTCTTGTCGTATCCCCTGTCTCCGTCTCCGTCTGCGCTGAGGCCTAATGGCGGAGCTGGCAGCCTCCAACTGCGACCGACCTCGTGGCTCCGGAGGCAGAGCCAGCCATGACTTACCAGCGCGAGGCTGGCCAACTTCGGGGCTCCCATGGCAACAGCTGCGTCCGCTTCGGCAGCTTCGACCATCCCAGGCTGCGGAGTTGAACCGGCCCATTCACGGAGCACGGTTCAGCCGCGGGACTTACTTACATCACCCAGTGGGGTCATAACATCGGAGGCCTGGGTCACCTCAGCGCAGAGGAAGAGGAAGAACAAGGAGGTGTCTGGTGAATTCACTGTGGTGGATGTTAAATTTGTGTTTTGTTATTTACTATATGTATGACTGCAAGGCAACAAAATTTAGTTCTGACCGAAAGGTCTGAATGACAATGAAGATTCCATGATTCCATGGTACCAAACCAGACGCTAAAACTCAGAGAATTTTTCCATTTCGCTAGAAATTAACTTTTACATTCACGGATCCACTTCTCATTACATTTAGACATTTTTCTGTACACATTTTTTAAATAAAATCCTTTCCCCCCCCCCACTCACTCATTTTGTGGCCTCCTGCTGGCCAGCCACCATAACAGCTGCTGCTGCAGCTGCTCTCCTCCAAAAACGCCGCCAATTTTTCTTCTTTCACTGGCGATTTTTGCTGCTGCTGGTTTACACCAAAGATAGTCACAAAATGCTAGGCTAACTCAGCGTTAGGCAGCATCTCTGGAGAGAAGGAATGGGTGCCGTTTTGGGTTGAGACCCATCTTCAGACTAGTCAGGGGAAAAGGAAACAAGGATATAGACATATAAAGATGATGGTGGAATTATATTTACTACCGCTCAGTGCTCATTACCAACCCGAGAAAAATAAACTGATTCTACAGTACTTGAATATAAATTCGGGAGAGTTGCATAAAGGAAATAATGAACCTTAAGATTCGTCGAAGATACATTATTCGCGACGACCAAATCAATAATCATAGATTAAATAAATTGTTATGGACCTCCTGGACTTTAGTTGGCCATCTAGTGGTTATTCTGCGTAATGTTTTGATTGGCCATCTAGTGATTACCTTAGTGAAACGTTGGGTGGTCATCTTTCAAATTTAAAAACAAACCACCATCCTCGTGTCTGTCAATCCCTAACACGGCATTGTCTTTTCACACTTTATTCCATTAAACTCAATTGCCTGTTCCTTTGGAGGGAGATGAAAGGAGTGTTGAACTAAACTGAATAGCTGAGCAGCCTGTGTTCGGTGAAGGCAGCAAAGTGAAAAGACAGCTCTAACCTGGCTTTGGCAAGATGGAGGCTACCAACAAGGATGGTCACTACAAAGAACCTGCTGCTCCGGATGAATGGCCAGAAATAAGGTCAGTGGCATCTTTATCTTCATCAAATAAATCAGGACGCTCATCAGTAGCATCCAGTGCTAGCTTAGCCCTAGCCAAAGCCCGTGCTAAGGCAGGCGCAGCTAAAGCTAGAGCTTCTTACCTGAAAAGAGAACTGGATTTGAAGATGGAAAAGACAAAACTGGAAGCCAAGCTCGAAGATATAAAAGTTCAGAAAGAAGTAGAAGCTGCTCAAGCTGAGGTTGCTGTTATGCAGGCAGCCGCTACACAACTGTGCCTACCTGTAACATATTTCAGAGATACGGAATCCCCTGCACAACCAGAGAGTTCACTGCAGCGCGCCAGTGAGTATGTAGCACAACAATCAAAAGTAACCATCAGAAGAAATGAAGATGAGATAGAGGCTACGTGTCACACAGACCAAACTAGTAAAGAACCTCACCTGAGCAGTCAAGAAGAAGATGGGAAATCTCTGGTAGACCGGGTTTACTGTGGTCAGAGTGAAGCTGAAAAGCGATCCAGCTCTCCACTCCGTGACACCAGACCGTCCTACAGTGGAGCTGAAAGGCGCTCCAGCTCTCCTTTCCGCAATGTGAGGCCGTCCTACAGCGGAGAGAGACAGCGCTCTAACTCTCCACGCCGAGATGCAAGGTCCTCCTCTGGAAGAGACGACCAGCTTTCTAATCGTCTAGTCAACATAAGATCATCCTACAGAGTAGACGACCAATCTTCCAGAGTTCCACTCTACGACTCAACGGAGTATAGGAGGCACACAGAACATCACCTCTCCCCACCCCATGCTAACAGATTTTCATCTGAATTGGACGATAGCCAACAATACAGCCATGTAGTCGAAGGTAGGTCACAATCTAGAGGCAACGCGACAGGTAACACCTCCATAGTCGACCTCGCCAGATACCTAGCAAAGAGTAAGCTTGTGTCTGCTGGTTTAACTAAATTCAATGATCAGCCAGACAGCTACCTAGCCTGGAAAGCTAGCTTAATCAGCGCCACTGCAGACCTTGGACTAACAGCCAGTGAGGAGTCAGACCTACTTGTCAAATGGCTAGGAAAGGAGTCAAGTGGCCATGCTTCAGGAATCAGGTCCGTCAATGTGAATCATCCTCATGTAGGTCTCGACTGGGTCTGGGAAAGATTCGAAAAATGGTATGGCTCTCCTGAGGCTATCGAGGCAGCTCTATTTTCTAAGATAGAGAACTTCACAAAGATCACAAGTAAAGATTACAGCAGACTCCGTGAACTTGGAGATTTGTTGATGGAGTTGGAATCAGCAAAACAAGGTGGCTGCTTACCAGGCCCCCGATATCTTGACACATCCAAAGTCGTGAGTCTCATCTTGGACGAGCTGCCTTTCAACCTTCAAGAGAATTGGAGGACACAAGGGACACGTTACAAGGGAGAACGCAAAGTCGCCTATCCTCCTTTCTCTTTCTTTGTGGACTTCGTCGTCAGAGAAGCAGATGAGAGAAACGACCCTGGTTTCATCACCTCACCACATCCCAAGGCCAACCTTAATAAAGAGCGGTCTTATGGTAATCAGAGAACACCAGTTTCAGTACACAAAACCAATGTATCATCCACAGACGCCAAGTATAAGCCAGACAACACAAGTAAGACGACAATCGTTCCAGATCAAGAATGTCCCATTCATCACAAACCTCACCCTTTGAAGAAATGTAAACGCTTCAGACACATGTCGTTGTGTGACCGTAAGAACTTCCTCAAGGAGAATTCTATATGTTTTCGCTGCTGCGGTTCGGCCATTCACCAAGCCAAGGACTGTGACGTGTCCATCAAATGTGCTGAGTGCAGCAGCGACACACACCTAGCAGCCCTCCATCCAGGTCCTGCTCCACAGCCATCCGAGCCAGCCTCCTCACAGCACGGCGGGGAGGAAGGAGATGCACCTCAGACGGAGGTCACGTCCACATGTACAGAGATATGTAGTGGAGACTTCAGAGGTAAATCTTGCTCAAATATGCCTCGTAAATGTCTATCCTTATGGTTGCAAGCCAGAAGCCAGGAAGATGTATGCCATCTTAGACGATCAAAGTAACATGTCATTAGCCAAGTCAGAATTCTTTGACATGTTTAACATCAAGGGGCCTGCAGCTCCCTATACCCTAACAACATGTGCTGGGGTAGCCAAAACAGCTGGCAGAAGAGCTACATTGTGGAGTCTGCAGATGGAAAAACAAGCCTCCCTCTCCCTACTTTGATTGAATGCAATCAAGTTCCTAATAACAGGAACGAAATCCTGACTCCTGAAGCAGCTTACCATCATGTCCACCTGCGGTCCACTGCAGAGGAAATACCACCACTCGATCCTGACGCGGACATCCTTCTGCTGCTAGGAAGAGATATTCTACGAGTCCACAAAGTCCGCAGACAGTACAATGGACCCAACAATGCTCCTTATGCACAGAAACAGGATCTGGGCTGGGCCATCATAGGCGATGTGTGCCTCGGCAGAGCCCACCAGCCTGCTACAGTCAGTGCCTTGAAGACCTGCATTTTGGAAAATGGATGCCCAGGTCATCTGAGCCCATGCGAGAGCCACAGCAAAGTAAAGGAGAACTACAGCCTTCAGAACCGGTCTACAATATCTTCCTCATGGTTTCCAATGCATAACCTGTTAGTGAGACCCGATGAAGACAGCTTGGGTCAGACAGTTTTCCATCAACAACAGTTTTCCATCAACGACAACCAGCTTGCACCATCTATTGATGATATGCTCTTCCTGCAGATTATGGAAGGAGAGTTCTTTAAAGATAGCAGTAACAGTTGGATTGCCCCCCCTACCGTTCCACAAACCTCGGAGACCGCTACCTAATAACAGAGAGTACGCCTACGGTAGATTGAAGACACTCCGGCGCAATCTGGAAAAGAAACCAGAAATGAAAACACACTGGTGGAGTTCATGCAAAATATATTTGACAGCAACCATGCAGAGAGAGCACCAGCACTCAAAGAGGACAAAGAATGCTGGTATCTTCCCACATTTGGAGTATACCATCCCCAGAAACCTGGAAAGATCCGTGTGGTATTCGACTCCAGTGCACAATATGATGCTGTCTCCCTGAATGATGTGCTGCTATCTGGACCGGATCTTAACAACAGCCTGTTAGGTGTACTCCTGAGGTTCAGACGAGAACGAGTGGCCATCGTGGCGGACGTACAACAGATGGTCCACTGTTTCCTGGTACGAGAAGACTGTAGAGATTTCTTGCACTTTCTGTGGTACCATGACAATAACTTAGACAATGAAATTGTTGACTACCGCATGAGAGTCCACGTCTTCGGAAACAGCCCATCCCCAGCAGTAGCCATCTTCAGGGTTAGGAAGGCTGCAAGAGTAAAAGAGAAGGACTTTGGTAGTGATCGAGAGAGATTTCTATGTGGATGACGCACTGAAATCACTCCCTACAGAGGTAAAAGCCATCAGCCTCCTGAAACGTTAGCACTCTCCAACCTTAGGCTTCACAAAATAGCCTCGAACAAGAAGGAAGTACTGGATGCCTTTCCTGCAAGCGAGCGAGCCAAGTACATCAAAGACTTAGATCTTTCAGTGGATAACCTACCTATTCAACGAAGCCTTGGCGTGAGTTGGAACATCACGTCAGACACATTCATATGCCATGTCCCAGAAATCCAGAGGTGTTCTCTCAACAGTGAACAGCATATTTGACCCCTTAGGGTTCCTCGCTCCAGTAACCATTCAAGGAAGGCTCATTCTCAGGGAACTTACCTCTGAAGCCACAGACTGGGACATGCCCTGAAGACAAGCAAGAAGATTGGGCTAGATGGCAAGCTTCACTGCAAGAACTGAAAGAGTTGCATGTTCCACACGCCGACTCATCCTTCTCCAGCGCAAAGGCCCAGAGCAAAGCGCTGCATGTGTTCTCTGATGCTTCAGTCAAGGCTATAGCTGCAGTCACTTACCTGAAGCTTACAGCTCAAGATGGTCATAGTGAGGTAGGCTTTGTGTTTGGTAAGGCTAAACTGGTTCCTCAACCCGATCTAACAATACCCAGGCTGGAGCTGTGAGCCGCAGTGCTGGCTGTGGAGGTTGCAGAACTCATCGTCAAAGAACTTGACCTCAAACATGACACAATCACTTTCTACACTGACAGCAAAGTGGTGTTAGGCTACATACACAATCAGACAAGATGATTCTACGTGTATGTAAACAACCGAGTTCAGCGCATCAGGATGTCTAGTCAACCAGAGCAATGGAGATATGTTCCGACGGAACAGAACCCAGCAGATCATGGTTCGCGGTCTGTGCCAGCACCATGCCTGGCCGCTATACCTGGTCATCAGGACCAACTTTCCTGTGTGAACCAGGGACTGCAGTCCAAGAGGACAAAGCCTCATCCTATGACCAGGTGTGGAGGTGCGTTCCAAGGTTAAAGTCCTCGCCACTGAAGTTACTCAGACGCTACTTATCTCAAAGCACTTTGAGCGTTACTCTGATTGGAGGTCTCCCACAAAAGCATTGGCACGCTTGTCTCACCGTGCTAAAGGTTTTGATCATTCATTGGATAATGGCAGCTGCGTTGGATGGCACAGTTGCAAGAAAAGTGTATCCACAGCAGACCTCGCTAAAGCCGAGTACAGTATCATCAGATGTGTTCAACGAGAAGCATACTCTGAGGAGTTCAAATGCATTCAAACAGGGCAGAACCTCTCTAAAAACAGTGCTCTGTAAGAAGCTTCACCCGCTCATTGACAGGGAAGGATTACTGCGAGTAGGAGGGCGTCTTACTCAGGCGAAGATCCCGAAGAGTGAAGCCAACCCTCTCATCATCCCAGGTCGGCATCATGTTGCAACATTGCTCATTCGCCACCATCACGAATGTGTGCAGCACCAGGGAAGACACTTTACTGAGGGTGCCATCCGCGCTGGTGGTTTGTGGATAGTTGGAGCAAAAAGGCGCATCAGTGGTGTCCTCCACAAATGCGTGATCTGCAAGAAACTTTGTGGAAAAACAGAGCAGCAGCAAATGTCAGACCTGCCTGCGGAACGTCTACAGACAGACCCACCATTCTCCTATGTCGGCCTGGATGTGTCAATCTTCTCAATCAGAGGGCCTGCCAAACAGTTGCGCTCTGACTGCGGAACCAACTTTGTTGGAGCAAACAAGGAGCTCGTTGGATCCTACAAAACAAGGGCAGACAAGTATTGATAACTACCTTCTTGAGCAGAAATGCACATGGATGTTCAACCCTCCGCACTCATCGCACATGGGTGGAGCATGGGATCGCATGATAGGGATTGCAAGGCGCATCCTAGATTCCATGCTTCTTCAGATCAGGCATTCTCATCTCACGCACAAGGTGCTAACCACTCTGATGGCTGAAGTCGTCGCCATTGTCAATGCAAGACCCCTGGTTCCTGTTTCATGCGATCCAGAGTCACCCCTCATTTTAACACCCTCCATGCTCCTGACTCAGAAGATCGGCTCTCTTCCTCCCGCTCCAGTCGATATCTCCAAAGGGGACCTGTTTAAGAGTCAGTGGAAGAGGGTTCAAGTCTTGGCGGATACATTCTGAGCCAGATGGCGTAGAGAGTACCTCAGTACACTACAAAGTCGTCAGAAATGGCAAACCAAAAGACCTAATCTGAGAGAAGGAGATATTGTTCTCATGAAGGACAACCAGGCAAGAAGGAGCGAATGGCCTACGGGTGTCATTGTTAAGACTCATCCCAGCAAAGATGGGATCATCCGAAAGGTAGAAGTCAAGGTGACACGGCAAGGAAATGTGAAGACCTTCTCAAGACCTATCTCAGAGGTCATCCTCCTCTTGACTCCGGAGAGTTAGGAGATGTATGTGTGGCATCTAGTGATGCCAGGCGGGGAGTGTTACGGACCTCCTGGACTTTGGTTGGCCATCTAGTGGTTATTCTGTGTAATGTTTTGATTGGCCATCTAGTGATTACCTTTGTGAAACGTTGGGTGGCCATCTTTCAAATTTAAAAACAAACCGCCATCCTGGTCTCTGTCAATCCCTAACACAGCATTGTCTTTTCACACTTTATTCCATTAAACTCTCAAAGTACACAATTGCCTGTTCCTTTGGAGGGAGATGGAAGGAGTGCTTAACTAAACTGAATAGCTGAGCAGCCTGTATTCAGTGAAGGCAGCACAGATATATTGCAAGGAAACAAACTTTTCAAAGTAAAATGGAATATATTTATTGGAACAACAATAGGCAAATCTAGTTAAAATATCTGTAGGAGCAGTGCTGGTATTGTGATTTTTTTCTGCTGATTGCAATACCTTAAAGGGAACATTCAGATTTGCAGCAATTTTCAATCGGTCATGCCTTCTGTTGCTTAGCAACCCACAGATGCTATTCTTCCGTTCACATCAAAGTCACGTTAAATAGTGTGATTACTGACAGGGGGATTTAGCAATCCTTTGGATCCGAAGAAACGCAAGAAACGAGTTTTGGTTTATTTAAGAAAAATATGTTAGCTGCTAAACGCTGGTGTGAGACTGAAGAGGATTAAAGAGTTGCAAATTGTGAAGCCGGAGGAAGGAATGTTAATGGAGGCAGGCAGGAGGGGAGAAATAGGAGTGGCCAGTAGACACAAAATGCTAGAGAAACTCAGCGGGTGAGGCAGCATCTATGGAGAGAAGGAATTGGTGACGTTTCAGGACGATACCCTTCTTTAGACTGATGTCAGGGGAGGGGGTAGGACAAAGAAAGAATGTAGGTGGAGACAGTGGGACCAGTGAGAGAACTGGGAAGGGGGGAAATGAAGCGAGAGAGCAAGGGCTACCAGAAGTTAGAGAAGTCAATGTTCATACCGCTGGGGTGTTAACTACACACGCGAAATATGAGGTGTTGATCCTCCAATTTGCACTGGGCCTCACTCTGATAATGGAGGAGGCCCAGGACAGAAAGGTCAGATTAAGAATGGGGGGGCGGGGAGTTGGTGCTGGGCCACCGGGAGATCAGGTTGGCTAAGACGGACTGAGCGGAGGAGCTCAGCAAAATGATCACCGAGCCTGCGTTAGGTAGCGCCAATGTAGAGAAGTTGGCACCTGGAACAGCGGATGCAGTGATGAGGTTGGAGGAGGTGCAAGTGAACGTCTGCCTCACCTGGAAAGACTGTTTGGGTCCTTGAATGGATTGGAGGGGGAAAGGTAAATGGACAGGTGTTGCATCTCCTGCGATTGCAGGGGAAAGTGCCTGGGGAGAGGGTGGGTTGGGTGGGAAAGCACGAGTTGAGCAGGTAATTACGGAGGAAATGGTCGCTGTGGAAAGTAGAAAGGGGTGGAGAAGGGAAGATATGGCCAGTAGTGGGATCGCTTTGGAGGTGGTTCCCCCTCCCCCCTCTCATAACGCCCAGAGTCCCCCTTGTACTCACCTTCCACCCCATCAGCCGTCGCATACAGCATATTGATGCGGTGGGCCGAGCATCGAAAATGTGCCTAGAATTTAACTTTCGTGACCCATGTCTCGGAGCTACATTAACTTTTGCACAGATTTACATAAAATATAATTGAGAAGAAAGTCACATCTCGTCAGTGCCAAATGTTGCACATTATTTAATTAAACTAATTAAAAAATGAGATCAAAGAAGTTAGTGCCATCTAGTGTCCAATGCCCATATTACACCAAGTGAAGTCGCGTTGCCAGAGAACGGGCGTGTACACCGACGCCCCCGGGCATGTCATCCGGGCTTTGTCGTGAGGTAAACTGTCTCCAGTAACATTTTGCGAGGCTCCATCCAGTCGAACGCAGTCTCCCGACCCCTCCACCACCAATCGCCGATCTCCTTTGGTAT
Source organism: Okamejei kenojei (assembly GCA_035221665.1). Taxonomy (NCBI): domain Eukaryota; kingdom Metazoa; phylum Chordata; class Chondrichthyes; order Rajiformes; family Rajidae; genus Okamejei; species Okamejei kenojei. The sequence goes on from CM069134.1 coordinate 34,297,805, forward strand.
TTCCTCCTTCTTGCACGGCTCGTGGCACATCCGGTACTGGAGCTCGGAGCCGCGCTGGGGCAAAGACTGCCCAATGAGCAGCTCCATTATGCTGCAGGGCAAAGTGGCGCCATTTACCTTCAGTTCCTCATCCTCTTCCTCTTCCCCGTCCTCGTCAACCTCCTCGCTTAGATTGGGTTAGCAGAAACTCATCATCTTCTGCTCCCCCATCACCTGGCAGCGGTCACAGTCCTGCCATGGTCCCCAGCGGGTGTAAAGCTGGACCATGTGCCGGGAAGAGCCCAAGTTCACCCTCAGGCTCTGGTTTGGCAAAATGCTCTGCCCCCAGCCCTTGGTGGGACACGTAAAGCAGAGACGAGTCCTGCACACCCACGAGGTAGGCGGCTAGGATGGAATTAGCTGACTTGCACAGGTACAGGCCCGTGTCTGAGGTCCACGCCATGTTGATGATCAAGGAGCCTCTCCGTAGATTGGCTCGGCTTCCCAGTTCGCCCATCGGCCCACGGTGCACCCTCAAGTGCCCGGGTCGGATGAAGGTGCGGGGTTTGGTTTGAGGCTGGCTGAGGTCCTGGTACTGCCAGTAGACGGAGCCTTCCGGTCCTTCAGTTGCAGCCGGGCAACGCAGGCTGAATGGGTTTGTTGACAGGGAGGCCAGGGAGCAGGGGGCTGTGCCCGAGCAGCTAGCCAAGTTGTCCTCCTGTTTCACGATGATGAGCAAGCTGCCCATTAGAACCAGTGTGGCCAGAGTCGAAAGCAGTAGCGTGTGTCTGCACATTGTGATTCACTGATGGCTCATCCAGTTGACTGGGGGCTGAAGCAGGGACGTAACTATCACCACATCATTGCTTCCCCTGACCTCATCAATGGGCCCCTTGTGAGTCCCCGTGAACTCATCAATGGACCCAAGTGACCTCATCAAGCCTTGAGTACCTACGAGCGACTTTTACCGTAATTCTCCGAGTTCGAATCAGGGGAAACTCGGGAGGGCTCTTAAATTACCCCGTACAGTGGGACAGGCCCTTTACCTCGTACAGTGGGACAGGCCCAGTGAGGATTCTCCCGACGCCGGAGCACCATCACCCGGCGAGAACGGGCTGAAACATCAGGCCCCATAGCGGCGACTGCGGAGGCCTCAATAGGCCCGACTATGGGTGGACAAGGGGATGGGGACTGGACTTTGTGCCTTCCCTGACAGTGGGAACCATTGTGGGGGGATGTTTATATGTTTATTGTTAAATTTTACTTCGGAGTCACGTGAGTGACTACGTGAAGACCCCACCAGCACGCATGCGCGACATATCGTCGAACGCATTGCGAAGCGACAGGCAGGAGGAGCCCGCTCCTCCAGCGTGAGTTTAAAAACAGCCCGTACTTACCATTCTGAGGTCGTTTGTTGGCTCTGTGTGCTGTTGTTTTACAGAGTGCACCATGGAGTCCAGAAAGTCAAGAAGAGCCACTACTAACGTTGCTGCTGAGGAAGGAGGCAGCCAGCGGCGTCCGAGTTCTCCTGAGCTGTTGGTTCAAGCTGCAGCCCCCGACATCATGCCGCTACAGGCCACAGGTGCTCCTGGGACTGGCGGCAAATCCACCCGGAAGTCGGGCAGGTCCGCTGACTCGGCTGAGTCCGGACCGGAGGACACCCCGCTCGCAGGAAGCGACGGCGGTCGACTGTCCCGCATGGAGCGGATGGTGGAGCAATTGCTCCAACGTGACCTGCTACAGCAGGGGCAGAGTCACAGTGGGTCTCCTAGCAGACTCACAGCAGCATCTTTTTCAGGACTGCCAAATGTCTCACCCTTTTCGCAAGGGAGCATTAGGAGTCAGAACTGGGCTGACTCTGAAGATGGGGGCATGGCTGAAGATACGACAATGCAAGGGGTGCGAGAAGAGGAGCCTTTGGGTATGGTCACTAAATTTGCATTGCCTACCCAAAAAGGGCTGCCGTTACATCCTAAGTTGGCAGCCAGTATAAATTACATGGCGACAAACCAACCACAAGAACAAGCCATCAATGATACGGCAGCAAAGTACCTAGCTCCAGAGAATTTCATCTCCCTCAATGTGCCTGCTGTTAACAACCCCATTTGGGGTAACGTGAGCTCTGGGATAAGGAGCCAAGAAGTCAAACTCCAAAAGATCCTTAAACTGCTGACTGCTGGGATTACGGCCGTTGCCAGAACAGTGGATGGAGTTGATATGCCGGAGGAGCTGCAGGACGCGCTAGCTCTCTTATGAGATCAACAGTTACAGGAAGAGCGTCATCCGGCCTGCACTCAACCCCAAGTTTGCGGGGTTGTGCAGGCCCAGCATTGCTATTTGGGGACAACCTGCCGAAACAGGTCAAAGACCTCGATGAGGAGGTGAAAGCTATTGGCATGATTAAGGTGCCGGCTGCCACCAAGTCCCCATACCAGCGGCGGCAGCACCCCTATGCATCCATCAGCAGACAACGCTATGGCGATAGACCCACCTGCTGGTGAAAGCTCGAAGGCCGGACAACCTGCTCTTTTTTAGACAATGGCCCAGCACGGCCTTCTTGGAAGATGCGCCAACCCCACACCACAGCGCCTCCACACCACAAGAAACAAGGACAGAGGCAACCAACGTAGCACCGTCGGTAACCATGAACATCGCATGTCTAGACTCCTCACGGGTTGGTGGACGGTTGCACTTGTTTCGGGATGCATGGAGTACTTTAACCTCTGATCCTTTCATACTAGAAAGTATTCAGGGATATAAAATTGAATTTGTTCACAAACTCCCTTCCCCTGTTCAGCATACGCCTAGTCGGAAATTTGTACTTTCACAGAAAGAAAAGACAGAAGGTCATGCTGAACTTCTAAGACTAAATTCAAAAGGCGTAATTGAGAAAACTAAAAGAGAGTCTCATGAGTTTGTATCGAACATTTTCAGTAAAAATAAAAAAGGCGGCGGATGCCGCATCATCATAGATTTGACTGAACCGAATACTTTCGTGCAGTATGCCCATTTCAAAATGAAAACCTTTGTCACGGCCAAATAACTAATTTCCAATAGGTACTTCATGGATTGCATCGATCTAAAGGATGCCTACTATTCAGTACCAATAGACAAGGATCATCGCAGATATTTGAAATTTGTCTGGATTGGGCAGCTCTGGCAGTACAAAGCACAACCTAATGGATTGTCATCAGCGCCCAGACTGTTTACCAAATTTTTAAAACCAGCTTTAGCATGTCTCAGGAAACAAAATCATATTGCTATGGCTTACCTCGATGATATTTTAATCGTGGGAAAAATTTTGGAGTTGGCCAAACTGGTCGTCTCAGCCACCGAGCACCTATTTCAAAAGCTGGGATTTGTCATTCATCCAGATAAATCAAAATTGATGCCTTCTACTACTATGGACTGTTTGGGTTTCACAATTGATTCTGTTCATATGTCTGTCACTTTGCCACCAAAAAAAGCATCAGACTTGATAGAAGCATGCAACAGCCTTACTGGCATCAGGAAACCATCTATTCGGCAAGTAGCCAGAGTGATTGGGAAGTTAGTGGCTGCCTTTCCAGCCACACAATTTGGCCCACTACATTACCAAAACCTACAAAGGGCAAAAATAGCAGCTCTCAAGCACCATGCAGGCCATTTTGACAGGCCAATGCAATTACCAGGGAAAGCGAAATTAGAATTACAATGGTGGATAGACAATGCACGACATTGCTCTAACCCCATCACTATCATAAATCCCTCGGTTATACTACAAACTGATGCCAGTGCAAAAGGTTGGGGAGCAACTAATACTACCTCCAGTTGTGGTGGTAGATGGAGTGCACATGAATTAACTCTACTTCCGGCACTAGGAATTAATTATCTAGAAATGCTGGGAGCATTTCATGGACTCCGAGCTTACTGTTCGGACATGCACCATCTGCACATACGTTTACAGATTGACAATACCACTGTGGTGGCTTATATCAATCATATGGGTGGAATAAAGTCGATATCCTGTGACGAATTGGTCAATACAATCTGGCACTGGTGCCTGGAAAGGAACATTTGGATATCAGCCACTTACCTTCCAGGTAGGCTAAATACAGAGGCGGACACCAGGTCATGCAAATTTAATGACAACACCGAATGGATGTTGGACCGAAAAGTGTTTGCCAACATTGTAGATCGGTATGGAACACCTGATATCGACCTTTTTGCATCCAGACTCAATTACCAAATATCAACATATGTTGCATGGGAACCAGACCCTGGGGCAGTAGCGATGGACGCTTTCTCGCTACACTGGGGGGATTTGTTTTTCTATGCATTTCCCCCCTTCTGCCTCATCAGTCGGTCTTGCAAAAAATTAGACAAGACTCCGCATCGGGTATTCTGGTTGTTCCCGACTGGCCTACTCAACCATGGTTCCCTGTGGTACAAGACATGGCCACAGAACCTTGCATCCCAATAAATAACCGTCCGAGTCTATTGGTACACCCTGTGACAGGGGAGAGTCACCCATGCCATGACCGGATAAACCTATTGGTTTGCAGGATTTGAAAAGGCCACTTCTGGATTATGGACTCTCCGACCGAACAATCAATGTCATCACAGCATCATGCAGGGAGTCCACCAGAAGACAATACCTCACATACGTGAAGAAATGGGAGGTGTTTTGCTCAAAAACGAACACCACATATGGCACAGCCACCATCACGGAAGTGCTGGAGTTCCTGGCAAGCCTTCATTTCGATGAGGGTTTGAGCTATAGTGCCATCAATTGTGCCAGGAATGCCCTCTAACTATCTTGGGTGAGGGTGCGATCACCTTGCAGTGGGATCTCACCCTTTGGTGTCAAAATTAATGAGAGGTATATTTAATTCAAATCCCCCCAGGCCCAGATAGTCCCAGACTTGGGATATCAGCATTGTATTAACCATGCTCCGAGGGTGGGCACCAATAATGGGTCTTTCATTGGATAAACTGACCTACAAAATGGTCATGCTGATGGCACTCGTAACGGCACAACGGGTCCAGTTCCTACATAAGCTAAGGATGGACGCCATGAACATATCCAATAGCAAGATAACTCTCTTTATACAGGGGTTACTCAAGCAAGACAGGCCTGATTCATCTGGCCAAAAATTGGATTTCCTGGCCAATCCCGTAGATTACTGTCTATGTATCATGACCCACATTTTAAGCTACATAGAGGTCACTAAGAGTCTCGGGGCATGGAGAGGGCTTTGCTCAGTAGCCACAAACGCCCTCACCACAGAGTCACCATGCAAACCATTTCCAGATGGTTAAGGGTGGTATTGGGTGCAGCGGGGGTGGACACTAACGTATTTAAATCTCACTCCACCAGGGCTGCATCCACATCGGAGGCAAGGATGATGGAAGTTCCAATGGACCACATCCTTGCAACAGCGGGTTGGGGTAATGACAAAAACCTTTCAGCGGTTTTACAATAAACCCATGGCCGCACCTGAGACGTTTACGGAAAAAATATTAAGTTCTGTTTTATAATTTCCCCGATGTAGGGGCATTATTGTTTGGTATTGTGGAATAAATACCTTTTGTTTTTCAGCACAGTTTCATGTCTGAAATACATTAACATACTCCTCCATTTCTCGTAATGGCAGTGTGTGAGCATGGACTTGTTCTAGGGCATGAAATCACAGAGCTTTGAAATCTTCATGTAGTCACTCACGTGACTCCGAAGTAAAATAGTAAGATTAAATGAGAACTTACCAGTTTGAAGTTAGATCTTTATCTTATGAGGAGTTACGATGAGGGATTACGTGCCCTCCGCTCCCAAACCCTCTATTATAAAGGTCAACTGGTATGCTAATTCTCTTATCTTATTATGTTGGTCAACTCTGGTATCTGTGATTTCACACCGCTGCTTTGATGAATGTCGCGCATGCGTGCTGGCCGGGTCTTCACGTAATCCCTCATCGTAACTCCTCATAAAATAAAGATCAAACTTCAAACTGGTAAGTTCTCATTTAATCTTGCTATTCTTTAACGTTGTGTCTTAACTTTATCTATGTGCTGCATAGCAAGTCAAATTTCACTACACCAATTGATGTATGTGACAATAAATGTCCTTTGTCCTTGTCCTTACTCCAGCGCTTTGTGTCTTTTTAAACATCATTTTTAAACATTGTTCTTTCTCTGTTCTTTTCCCTTATTTTCAAGTTAAAAGGTTAACATTGTATAATTTTAACAAGGTTAACACTAATTGTATAATTTTATACGCCAAATGTTTTATTCTTGTACAATTGCTTCTAATAAAAGTTTTTTTTTAAAAGAAACTATCAAATTTGGCTTGGTGATCTCTTCTGAGAAGGATATTTGTCGTTCGTAACTGCTGTGACTTCATAGTTCTTGAGATGCTTTATTACATCTGAATTGGTCTCTGATAAGTCAAAGTCACAGTCAAAAGAGTTTATTGTCATGTGTCCCTGACAGGACAATGAAATTCTTTCTTTGCATAGCACAACAGAACATAGTAGGCATTGACTACAATTATATACGTAAAAACACACATGAATGAATAAATTGATAAAGTGCAAATAACAGATGGAGGGGTATTAATGATAAGTCCTAGAAAACCCAACAGTTCATAGGCAATTCTGACTTTGGAGAATGTTCCTCAGTTTCAGGAAAGTTCTCAGTGCAGTAGAAACAAAGAACTGCAGATTCTGGATTATACCAAAGTGCTGGAGTAACTCAGCGGATCAGGCAGCACCTCTGGAGAAAAAGGACGGGTGACGTTTCAGATGAGCAAGTTGACGCTTCTTCAGACTTAAAGACTTCTTCTGAAGGAGGAATGAGTTACTCCAGCACTTTAATCTTCTTTTATTAACCATCACCTGCAGTTCCTTGTTTCTTCTCTTCTTCCATTTGCCCATGTTGGACGTATCCTTCACAAACTCAGCCCAGTGGCAAGAGGAAAGAGTTTAAATGTGGATCTGAGGGGTACGTTTGCTACGCAGCGAGTGATTAATATCAGGAACTCGCTGCCAGAAGTGGTGATGGAATCGGATCCAATCACCACATTTAAGAGACAGTTAGAGTCACTTGAATAAGCTAGACTTAGAAGCAGGTGTAGCGTAATGCAGGCATTTGTGATTAATATAGATGAGAAAAAATATTGGCATGGTCGTGGTTGGTTGAAGGACCCATTTCTGTGCTGAGCAAGTGGCACGGTGGTGCAGTGGTATAGTTGCTGTTTACAGCGCCAGAGACCCGGTCCGATCCTGATTCCTAACCACCAGATTCAGGAACACTTCTTCGCTGTACCGGACTAAAGAATGAACCTCTCCTAAGATGGGAGTGTAGTGCTGATCTCCCAATTTACCACTTGCACTTTCTATTATATGCCACCATCTTATATACTATTATCTTTTTCTGAAACACTTTATTCTGCGCGCTGCTAATTTTCCTCTTCGCTCTTACGGCCGGCACAGAGGCGCAGCGGTAGAGTTGTTGCCTTAATGCACCAGAGACCCAGGTTTGATCCTGACTACGGGGGCTGTCTGTACAGATTTTGTACGTTCTCCTTGTGACTGCGGGGGGGGGTTTTTCTCCGGGTGCTCCGGTTTCCTCCCACATTCCAAAGATGTGCAGGTTTGCAGCTGGCTTCTGTAAATTGTCCTAGTGTGTAAGGTAGAACTACTGTACAGATGATCGCTGGTCGGTGAGGACTCAGTGGCTCCAAGGGCCTGTTTCCACGTGGTATGTCTCAACTGAACCAAACTAAAAACTCTATAACTCTATGTGCAGGCAGGAACTGTAGATGCTGGTTTACACCGAAAATAGACACAAAATAGACCGAAGATGGACACAAAATGTTGCAGTAACTCGGCGGGTCAGGTAGCATCTCTGGAGAAAAAGAACAGGTGATGTTTCCAGTAGCACTAACGGGGCTGAAAAGTAGAAGGGTTTCGACCCAAAATGTTACCTACTCTCTTTCTGCAGAGGTGCTGCCTGACCCGTTTGAGTTACTTTTTCACTCAGTGCAGCGTAACAACGTTTGTAGCAGTAGAGGGCGCTCACAGTCCATTAACCAACAAGGAGACCAGCAAAACTGCTTGAAAATTCAGCATCTTCTAGGAATTCAAAAGCTGTAAATACGAAACTCAAAACCGAGATATCCTGAGAGATTTGAGGGAAACCTCATGAAAAGTGATCAGGGTGAGCAACACAAATGCATCGATGAGGAGGGAAAGGAATAGTTAAACTGCATTTCTACGGCACCTTCCGTTGTCTCAGGTGCTTTTGGGCAGCACAGTGGAGCAGTGGTGGAGTTGCTGCCTTGCAGTGCCAGAGAACCGTTCCATCCTGACCACGGGTGCTGTCTGTACGGAGTTTGTACTTTCTCCCTGCGACCGCATTGGTTTCATTCCACATGTCCCAAGGACGTACAGGTTTGTCAGATGTGTTGAAAGGAACTGCGGATGCTGGTTTATATCGAAGATAGACACAAAGTGTTGAATAACTCCGCGGGCCTGGCAGCATCTCTGGATAAAAAGGATGGGTGATGTTTCACGTCTGGAAGTCTTCTTCAGACCTTTGCAGGAAATCTTTGTTGGTTCTTTACAGGTTAATTGGCTTTCGCAAAAATTGTAAATCGTCCATAGTGTGTAGGATAATGCCAGTGTTTGGGGGTCACTGGAGGGCACGGACGAGGTAGGTCAAGCGGCCCATTTCCACACCGTGCCTTTCAACTCAACTAAACTTAAATTGAAAGTACTTCCAACTATGGATATTCTCAGAGGTTTTGGTCTCAATGATCTCTGGTCCTAGACTCTCCCAATACTGGAAACATCCCACATTCCAAAAGTCGTGCAGGTTTGTAGGTTAATTGTCCCGAGTGTGGGATAGAACTAATGTACGGGTGATTGCTGGTCGGCACGGACTCAGTTGTTAAAGGCTCCGAGCGCTAGGAGCACTGTTAGCCATGCAGTGAACGCAAGACCATAAATTAGTCCAAAGGTCAAGAAGATGTGACAAAACATGACAGTAAATCTTGATCCTTTTATGCTCGGGGTTGCATTTCTGCTTAAATCCTCCCCAGCCGGTCAGTGTTATTTACACTAGGTAGAGGAGTGATTTTTAAAATATTTTCATTAACAATGCTGAGGGCAGTAAGTTTGTTCAATGGTGAAGATGTCTTCATTACACCAGTGCCCTCTGACATGAGACGTTACATGATAGTGCTTTTATGATTCTGGGCCGCAGTGTGCTGGCGTATTTTCAATCATAGTCTACATTAAAATCCACTCTCAGCCCTGCAGTATAAACTCACCCTTTTTCAAGCTATTTACAAGCTTGATCCGTCCATCTGCCACCACCCCTCAAGGTCCCACTTGTCGATTAGCAGCAGCCATCCACAGCTTTTTGCCCTTCCAAGACCACCTTCCGTTTACAAAGGGAATGGGGTTGGAATGTCGATGGTTCAAGTCCAGCTCGGGCAAACCGGGATAACCAAATCCAGGATGTGGATGCAAACGACTCCAGATGCCGCTTCACAAACGAAGACACAATGCTGGAGTAACTCAACGGGTCAGTCAGCATCTCTGGAGAACATGGACAGGTGATAAGGCCAGGACCCTTCTTCAAATTGGCGTTTCGGTTCGGGACTCTTCTTCAGACTGACGTTCCGGGTCGGGACCCTTCTTCAGACAAATTCCAGGTTGACACTGGTACGATGCTGAGGGAGCATGGCATTGTTGGGGGGTGGCTTTGTCTGAGATGTTAATTAATTTGCCAAAGAACAGCATACTTCTCTCTGGCGTCCTGGCTAATACTCAAACCTCGATCAATACTGAGGGTTATAGAACGTTGAACAGCACAGCACAGCACAGCAACTGGCCCTTCAGCCCGCAGTATCGGTGCCGAACACAATGTCAGGATAAATGCCAGACGGTCAGAACCTTTTTCCCAGAGTGGAAATGTCAAAGAGTGCATAAAGGTCAGAGGAAGAAATTTGAAAGGGTGTGTGCAGACCAAGATTCTTCACACAGAGGGTTGTTGGAAGGAATGTAGGAACAAAGAACTGCTAATGCTGGTTAATACACAAAAGGATGTAAAGTACTGGAGTAACTCAACAGACCAGGCCACATCTGGACAACATGGACAGGTGATGTTTTGGGTCGAGACCCTTCTTCAGACTGAAAGAGGATCTCGACCCAGAACGTCATCTATCCATGTTATCCAGAGATGCCACCTGAACTGCTGAGTTACTCCAGCACTTTGTGTCCTTCAAGGTCTAGAGGGATGTGTGCCAAACGTGGGCAGGACGGACTAGCATAGGACAGGCATCCTGATCGGTATGGGCAATTTGGGCCAAAGGGCCTGTTTCCGTGCTGTATGACTCTGACTATAGAGTTTCTTGATTCCTCTGCCTGATGGGTTGGCTCCAGCTTTGACCACATTCTCGTTCTCTCAAACTCAAACTGGCCCTTCGGCCCGCAGTATCGGTGCCGAACACAATGTCAGGATAAATGCCAGACGGTCAGAACCTTTTTCCCAGAGTGGAAATGTCAAAGAGTGCATAAAGGTCAGAGGAAGAAATTTGAAAGGGTGTGTGCGGACCAAGATTCTTCACACAGAGGGTGGAGGGTGCAGGGGCTGGAATGTACTGTCAGGGGCAGGCTCTCTCATAGATGAACTGAGGCACAGGCCAATTTCAATTTTAGAACTGCCCAGCGTGCCCATGCATTAAGACGGCCTTGCCCCTGACCAGGCCCTATCAGAGGTGGGGCAGCGAGTGCCATGTGGCATGGGCCTCATGCCAATCTGCTTCAAAGGGATCTTGATTTGGGGGCCTCTAAAATTGAAATTGGCCTGGGCCTCAGTTCATCTATGAGAGAGCCTGCCCCTGACAGTACATTCCAGCCCCCACCACCCTCCACCCTCTGTGTGAAGCATCTTGGTCCGCACACACCCTTTCAAATTTCTTCCTCTGACCTTTATGCACTCTTTGACATTTCCACTCTGGGAAAAAGGTTCTGACCGTCTGGCATTTATCCTGACATTGTGTTCGTCACCGATACTGCGGGCCGAAGGGCCAGTTTGAGTATTAGCTAGGACGGGCATAGGGGCCCCATGCTAATCCACGTATGTTGTGACTTGCTGTCAATAAATAAATAAATACTATACTATACTAAACAATAAATATTTGTTATTGGAACATGCATATTTAGCATGTGTTTTACAAAAGATAATGAACAATACTAAGGTTAATTTTTATGATAACAAGTGGACATTGGCATTCGCCTCTGATTTAGTATCATGGTCACCTCTGCAACCACACGTGCATGTGTGTGTACATATCTCACACGCTACATAACTGGAAATCCTGGAAAAGGGAACCCATCATATTTATCAGCAAACATTTGCGAGGAATTTATTGAATTAATGGGACAATATGTTCTTTGTGCTATTCTTGAAGAAATAAATGTGTTATTCAATAAGTGCGGATTCCACTTCAGACATCTCACACACTGATCAACTGACATTTACTGTCCGGTACATTCGAGGATGTGAACCTGTGGAACGTTTCATTAAGTTCATCCCCCTTTTCTCTAGGAGCAAAGAATCTCGCAGACACTGTTGTGGATTTCCTTAAGTCGTCACATTTTGACGCTGTTAATGATCTGAATGGGGGTTTTGAGAAAATTACACATGCACCGGATCCTGTATCAGCTGACACTGAACAGGAAGTGAACACAAGGCGAGAGGCAGAAGGATTGAGCGAGAAAATGGAGAACCTGGAAACGATCTTTCTTGCAATTCTTTGGAATGACATTGTTGAAAGAGTGAACAAAACAAGTAAGGTCCTGCAGTCAGAGGATGTGAACGTACTAGTTGCCATGAATCTTCCTGAATCTCTGAAAACCTATCTTCAGGAAATTAGAGACAAATTTAGTGAATACGAATTGAGAGCCAGGAGTAGGTGTTCAGTTTCAGATTACAGCGCTGTGAAAAAACGGGAACGGAAACAAAATGTGTAGGTAGAGGCCCCAGTGCACTGCTTTGCTCGGGAGCTATAATGCTGTTAAGACGGCCCTGGTCAGGGGTGGTGGTAGAAGCAGGTCCAATAGTGGTGTTTAAGAGGCTTTTAAATAGACACAATGGATATGCAAGGAATATGATGTCAGGATCCATGAATTCATCTGTCTGGTTCATCAGAGGTTGTGCGGGAGATCTCACAGAAGTATCTAATAGTTGAGAGGCGTAGGATAGGCTCGACAGTCAGAACTATTTTCCCAGAGTGGAAATGACAAAGACAAGAGGGCAAGGCAAAAACATTGCAGCAAGATATGGATTATGTGAAGGGAGAGGAGATTAGTGGAAGTATCGTTCAGCATGCACACTGTTGTCCAGTTACTGCACAGCGCTATGTTCTACAATAACCAATAATGGAAACAGAATTTCAGACATTTTCTTCTATTTACCATCAGCCACATTTACAAAGAATGTTGTTAGGCTGTTCTCCACTTGTGCAGAGTCTTTGACTGACCCTACCTGTTGAGAATTGCAGAGAGTTGTGGACGCAGCCCAGACCTTCACGCAAACCAACCTCCTTTCCATTGGCGCATCTACTTTCCACGCTGCCTCGGCAAGGCCAGCAGCATAATCAAGGACGGGTCTCAGCCCAGTCACTCCCTCTTCTCCCCTCTCCCATCAGTCAACGGGAAAAGAAGTTTGAAAACACACATCTCCATATTCAAGGATAGTTTCTTCCCAGCTGTTATCAGGCAACTGAACCGTCCTCTCACCAGCTTCAGAGCTGTCCTGACCTACCATCTACCTCCCTAGAGACCTTTGAAGTATCTTTATTGGACTTCATCTTGCACTAAATGTTATTCCCTTTATCCTGGATCTGTACACTGTGGATGGCTCGAATTCTAATCTTGTACATAGAAAACATAGAAAAATAAGTGCAGGAGTAGGCCATTCAGCCCTTCACAACTCTCTGGGTGAAGACGTTTTTCCTCATCTCAGTCCTAAATGGCCTACCCCTTATTCTTAAACTGTGACCCCTGGTTCTGGACTCCCTCAACATCTGGAACATTTTTCCTGCATCTAGCCTGTCCAATCCTTTAAGAATTTTACTTGTTTCTATAAGATTCCCTCTCATCCTTCTAAATTCCAGTGAATACAAACCCAGTCGACCCATTCTTTCAACACCTTTCCACTGACTGGTTAGCACGCAACTGTACCTTGGTACACATGACAGTTAACTAAACTAAACTGTAGCTAAACAATCAATTCCAGGCAGCGGATATAGCACTTTCATAACTTTCAGAACACAAGAAAATAGGCGATGAAGGCCACTCGACCCTTCAAGCCCGTCCTGTCATTCAGTACGTTCATGGCTAATTCAAACATACAGTAGGCCGGACACAGAAAACTTGTTTCCTTTGGGAATGAGATTCAGAGAACGAGAATGTGGTCAAAGCTGGAGCCAACCCATCAGGCAGTGGAATCAAGAAACTCTATAGTCAGAGTCCTACAGCACGGAAACAGGCCCTTTGGCCCAATTTGCCCATACCGATCAGGATGCCCGTCCTATGCTAGTCCGTCCTGTCCACGTTTGGCACACATCCCTCTAGACCTTGAAGGACATAAAGTGCTGGAGTAACTCAGCAGTTCAGGTGGCATCTCTGGATATCATGGATAGATGACGTTCTGGGTCGAGATCCTCTTTCAGTCTGAAGAAGGGTCTCGACCCAAAACATCACCTGTCCATGTTGTCCAGATGTGGCCTGGTCTGGACAACTTGCTCACCTATATCCACTATTGAGTTACTCCAGTACTTTACATCCTTTTGTGTATTAACCAGCATTAGCAGTTCTTTGTTCCTACATTCCTTCCAAACCTTTCCCATCCACATACCTGTCCAAAATGTCTTAGCTCACTCAAATGGTCGTGGAAACCTGGAATATTAACTGCCTGGAAACGTCGAGGTGCTGGTTCAGGAAATCTTTTCAAGTTAGGATAAATATTCCTATACTATTCCTATATCGGAGTCATATAGTCAGACAATGCCCCTCAAGTCCGCATCATCCACGACTTAGCAGGAGAACCTGGCAGGGAACATAAAGCACATAGGAACAGGCCCTTCGGCCCGCAATGTCTGTGCCGAACTGCCTCAACTACCTCCTGTGGCAGCTCTTTCCACATACTCACCTCCATCTGAGTAGAAAATGCTGGTTCTCAGGGGCAATAGTTCCTTGTTCTCAGCTCTCCAGTCAACAGCCCCTCAATATTCACTTAGTCAAGCATTTTTAAAATCTTCCACAATTCACAGAGATTAATTAATGTACCAAATGGTCAGGCAGTGATTAGTGTATCTAGAATCAGAGTCTTGGATTAAACAGCACTGAAGCAGGCCCTTAGGCCCAACTCTACCTTGCAGACCAAGATGCCCGTATATGCTGGTCCCACCTGCCTACATTTGGCCCCTGTCCCTCTAAACCTTTCCTACCCAGGTACTTGTCCAAGTGTCTTTTATATGCTGTAACAGTACCCGCCTCAACTACCTCCACAGGCAGATCATTCTATATACCCTTCTCTGAACGATTCTGTAACACCTATCTGCTACACATTTGGCTCCAATTTCACTTGGAATGTTGGTGTAATCTGTGCAGACTTCATGCTCAGTGTCACAACAGGGCCTCCTAGTGGCGGTATTGCCGGAGGTTCGCTGGGCATTAGTGGAAAGGTGGGGCCTCAGAAGGTCCTAAACATCGGACCAGAGTGCATCCTTAAGGATAAAACATTCCCTTTATCCCAGCGTCATGGTGCGGGAGAAAGCAGCAGAAAAAAGTCACGGGGAACGGGGTGCAGTTGTTTATTCACCAATATTATTCACTGGATATTAACCTGACATGATCTGTGGCAAGGAGAGATTCAAAATGCTGGAGTAACTCAGCAGGTCAGGCAGCATCCCTGGAGTGATAGGTGGATATAGGTGAGCGGGGTTTTGGATAGTTCATAGTTTTTTAGTGTTTTGTAGTGTTCTAGAGGGCGGCACGATGGCACATAGGTAGAGATGCTGCCCCACTGCACCAGAGACCTGTGTTCGATCCTGACTACAGGCTTTCACTGCGCGGAGTTTATACGTTATCCATGTGAGCACGTGGGTTTTCTCCGGGTGCTCCGGTTTCCTCCCAAATTCCAAAGTCATGCAGGTTTGTGGGTTAATTGGATCCAGTGTGTCGAATGGGTAACCATATAACCATATAACAATTACAGCACGGAAACAGGCCCTCTCGGCCCTTCCAGTCCGTGCCGACCATTTGTTTTCCCCTAGTCCCTCTACCTGCACTCAGACCATACCCCTCCATTCCCTTCCGTCCATATACCTATCCACTTTACTTTTAAATGTTAAAATCGATCCTGCCTCCACCACTTCTGCTGGAAGCTCGTTCCACACAGCCACCACCCTCTGAGTAAAGAAGTTCCCCCTCACGTTACCCCTAAACTTCTGTCCCTTAATTCTCATGTCATGCCCTCTTGTTTGAATCTTCCCTATCCTCAATGGGAAAAGCTTAGCCACGTCAACTCTGTCTATCCCTTTCATCATTTTAAAGATCTCAATCAAGTCCCCCCTTAACCTTCTGCGCTCCAAAGAATAAAGACCTAACTTGTTCAACCTTTCTCTGTAACATAGTTGCTGGAACCCTGGCAACATTCTAGTAAATCTCCTCTGTACTCTCTCTACAGGCTTTCTTTACCACCCTATCTACATGTGATTTCATCTTCAGGGAACTATGCACAGTTATTCCTAGATCTCTCTGTACCACAGCATTCCTCAATTCCCTACCATTTACCATGTACATCCTATTCTGATTTGTCCTGCCAAGATGTAGCACTTCACACTTATCAGCATTAAACTCCATCTGCCATCTTTCAGCCCACTTTTCCAAATGGCCCAAATCTCTCTGTAGACTTTAAAAATCTACTTCATTATCCACAACACCACCTATCTTAGTATCATCTGCATACTTACTTATCCAATTTTCCACCCCATCATCCAGATCATTGATGTACATGACAAACAACAGTAGACCTAACACAGATCCCTGAGGCACCCCACTGGTCACCGGCTTCCAACCTGACAAACAGCCATCCACCATTACTCTCTGACATCTCCCATTCAGCCACTGTTGAATCCATCTTGCTACTCCGCCATTAACACCCAAAGATTGAACCTTCTTAACCAACCTTCCATGGGGAACCTTGTCAAAGGCCTTACTGAAATCCATATAGACAACATCCACTGCTTTACCCTCATCAATTTCCCTAGTAACCGCTTCAAAAAATTCAAGAAGGTTTGTCAAACATGACCTTCCAGGCACAAATCCATGTTGACTGTTCCTGATCAGACTCTGTTTATCCAAATGCTTATATATATTATCTCTAAGTATCCTTTCCATTAATTTGCCCTTCACTGACATCAAACTAACAGGTCTATAATTGCTAGGTTTATTCTTTGAACCCTTTTAAAACAATGGAACAACATGCGCAGTACGCCAATCCTCCGGCACTATTCCAGTTTCTAATGACATTTGAAATATTTCTGTCATAGCTCCTGCTATTTCTACACTAACTTCCCTCAATGTCCTAGGGAATATCCTGTCAGGACCTGAAGACTTATCCACTTTTATATTTTTCAAAAGTGTCAGTACTTCCTCCTCTTTGAATCTCATAGTTTCCATAGCTACTCTACCTTTTTCCCTTACCTCAAAGAGTTCAATATCCTTCTCCCTGGTGAAAACCAAAGAAAAGAAATTGTTCAATATCTCCCCCATCTCTTTTGGCTCTGCGGATAGCTGTCCATTCTGGCTCTCTAATGGTCCAATTTTATCCCTCGTTATCCTTTTGCTATTAATATAGCTGTGGAAACCCTTTGGATTTACTTTCACCTTTCTTGCCAAAGCAACCTCATATCTTCTTTTAGCCTTCCTAATTTCTTTCTTAAGATTCTTTTTACATTCTTTATACTCCTCTAGCACCTCATTTACTCCATGCCTCCTATAATTATTGTAGATATCTCTCTTTTTTCGAAACAAGTGTCCAATTTCCCTTGAAAACCATGGCTCTTTCCAATTTTTACTATTTCCTTTCAACCAACAGGGACATAAAGATTCTGTACACTTACAATTTCCCCTTTAAATGTCCTCCATTTCTCTTCTACATCCTTCCCATAAAACAAAGTGTCCCAATTCACTCCTTTTAAATCCTTACGCATTCCCTCAAAGTTAGCCTTTCTCCCATCAAAAATCTTCACCCTACGTCCAGTTCTGACTCTCTCCATAATTATATTGAAACTCATGGTATTGTGATCACTGGTCCCGAAGTGCTCACCAACGCATACCTCCGTCACCTGACCTGCCTCATTTCCTAACAGGAGGTCCAGCACTGCCCCTTCTCTGGTTGATACCTCTATGTACTGCTGCAAAAAACTATCTTGCACACATTTTACAAACTCCAAACCATCCAGCCCATTTACAGAATGTGTTTCTCAGTCTATTTTTGGAAAATTGAAATCTCCCACAATCACTACCTTGTGCTTACTACTAATATCTGCTATCTCCTTACATATTTGCTCTTCCAATTCTCGTTCCCCATTTGGCGGTCTATAATACACCCCTAAAAGTGTTGCTACACCGTTCCCACTTCTCAGTTCCACCCAAATAGCCTCCCTAGACGAGCCCTCTAATCTATCCTGCCAAAGCACTGCTGTAATATCCTCTCTGACAAGCAATGCAACACCTCCACCTCTGGTCCCTCCAATTCTATCACACCTGAAACAATGAAAATCCTGGAATATTTAGTTTCCAATCACAGCCCTCCTGCAACCATGTTTCACTGATTGCCACAACATCATATTTCCAGGTGTCTAATCCAGGCTCTAAGTTCATCCACCTTTCTTACAATGCTCCTAGCATTAAAATATACACATTTTAGAAACCCACCATCACTTATTCTCTGTCTATTATCTTTTTCCCTCTTTCTCGCCTACATTTTGGGTCCGAGTGCTTCCCTTCTCTGCCTCTTGCCCCACACCCTGTCCCCTAGCCCCCTCTACCCGAGTCCCTCCCCCCAGCCTTTCTAGTTTAAAGTCTCCCCAGCAGCCTTTGCAAATCTCCCTGCCAGGATATTGGTCCCCCTCGGGCTCAAGTGCAACCCGTCCTTTTTGTACAGATCATGCCCTCCCCAAAAGAGGTCCCAGAGATCAAGAAACTTGAATCCCTGCCCACTGCACCAGTCCCTCAGCCACGCATTTATCCTCCACCTCATTCCATTCCTAATTGCCTGGGTAATTGCCTGTCGGCACGGACAAGGTGGGCCGAAGGACCTGTTTATTGTATTGTAGTTCTAGACTTAAACTAAACTAAAGAGCCTGATGGTCGCAGATAAGAGGCTGTGCTTGGACCTGTGCATCACGGTTTCCAAACTCCTGTACCTTCATCCCGATGGCCGTCAAACCAAGGTGGGATTATGTCAGCCTGTAAGGTGCAGGTTGGTTCAAGAACCTGATAAATTAGCCTTTGTCCAGCAATCTGCCTCTCAAACCCCCTCACCCACTTTAACTTCTTGCCGGCTAGGTTTTGTCCCGCCCCTATCTCTATTCCAGCTGTCTCCACCCTACTACAATCAATCTGAAGGAAGGTCCTTGGGCTGCACAGTGGCGCAGCAGTAGCGTTGCAGCCTTACAGCGCCAGAGTCCCAGGTTCAATGGAGTTTGTACGTTCTCCCCGTGACCTCCGTTGGTTTTCTCCGGGAGCTCCGGTTTCCTCCCTCACTCCAAAGACGTGAAGGTTTGTAGGCTAATTAGCTTGAAATAATTGTAAATTGTCCCTGGGGTGTGTAGGATAGTGCTAGTGTACGGGGATGTGATCAACGGTATCCCTTAAGTCAAAAGTTAAAATTCTCCAATTTTAAGTAATTGATGGAAAAACTGTTCTTGAACCTGGAGGTCACAGCTCTCAGGCTCCTGATGTGCCTTTTTCCACACTGTATATCTAAGCTAATCTAAAGATTCCCGACCCATAACATCACATATTTAAGTTCTCCAGGGATGCTGCCTGACCCGCTGGGATCCCCTAATGCTTTGTGTCTTTCCTTGGTAAACCACCATCTGCACTTCCTTGTTTCTACATTTTGACTGCACTGTGACAATTTGTCAAAAAGGCAGGTTTATGAACGCTTTCATGTTCAAAAATAGACTTTACGGGAGATTAAACCTGTAGAACAAGCACACCCCTTCTCTCAGGTCATAAAATCTCTCGGCCTGAAACTAATTTGCCGCTAATACTTTCTACCTAAAAACTAGTCCCCTTGTTCAGAGTTTGCATGCATTTTTGTGTTTGCAAAAGACACAAATTGCACCTTGGCCAACAGATGTCAACACAGTTCATTAACAGGTTCGTAATCTCAAAAGTCTGCAGTTTACCTACCAGTCACCATCTGGCATTTTAATCATAGTTCAAGGATCCGGAAACATTGACTCTGCAGAAATGAAAGCATTGAATATGATCCAAGGGGAACTTTGTATACATGCCATTGCTTCGGGCTACAGTTCAACCAGCAGGTGTGGGAGATCTATTCAAAGGACGGCCACACTTTAAGGGGGATTTCTTTGTTGGAGAAATGGACATCACTGGGAAGTGGCAGCGAGTTGCCTTCCTTGCTCGTACGGTGAATGTGGCCCTGCACTGCCATTAGGTGGGAGGTGTTTCTGGGCAGTGACCCAGAAACAAGCGCGGCACGATGGCGCAGGGGTAGAGTTGCTGCCTTATAGCGCCAGAGACACGGGTTCGATCCTGACTACGGGTGCTGTCTGTAAGTGGAGTTTGTACATTCTCCCTGTGACCGCATGGGTTTCCCCTGGGTGCTCCGGTTTCCTCCCACACTACAAAGATGCACAGGTTTGTGGGTTAATTGTTTTCGGTAAAATTGTAAATTGTTCCTAATGCGTAGGATAGTGCTAAGTGTACGAAGTGATCGCTGGTCAGCGCCGACTCAGTGAGACAAAGGGCCGGTGTCTGCATTGAGGAGTGAGTAAGGAGAGGAGATGGAGTTGAGGAGTGAGTAGGGAGAGGAGATGGAAATTCTCAGGGGAGGATGAGATGGAAGAGAGATGTGCAGGTTTGAAGGTTAATTGGCATCTGTAAAACGCCCCGAGTGTATAGGGAGTGGATGAGAATGTGAGATAACGAAGAACTAGTGTGAACAGGTGATCAATAGTCGGTGTGGACTTGGTGGGCCGAATGGCCTGTTTCCAGACTGTATCTCACAGAGTCATGGAGGCATATAGCATGGAATCCTGCCCTTCAGCACAACCTGCCCACACCAAACAACAAGTCCCATCTACACTGGTCCCACCTGCCTGCGTTTGACCCACATCCCTCCAAACCTGTCAATAGACAATAGACGAAGGGGTAGGCCATTCGGCCCTTCGAGCCAGCATCGTCATTCAATTTGAGCATGGATGATCATCCATAATCAGTACCCAGTTCCTGCCTTCTCCCCATATCCCTTGACTGCTATATTTAAGCGCTCTATCCAACTATCCCTTGAAAGTGTCCAGAGAACCGGCCTCCACTGAGGCAGAGAATTCCACAGACTCACAACTCTCTGTGTGAAAAATCATTTCCTCATCTCCATTCTAAATTACTTACCCCTTATTCTTAAACAGTGGCCCCTGGTTCTGGACTCCCCCAACATCAGGAACGTCCATGTACCTGTCTATAATTTCTTTTTAAATGTTGCAATAGTTCCTGCCTCAACTACTTCCTCTGGCAGCTCGTTCCATACACCCACCACCCTTTGTGTGATAAAGTTAGAAACATAGAAACATAGAAAATAGGTGCAGGAGTAGGCCATTCGGCCCTTCGAGCCTGCACCGCCATTCAATATGATCATGGCTGATCATCCAACTCAGTATCCTGTACCTGCCTTCTCTCCATACCCCCTGATCCCTTTAGCCACAAGGGCCACATCTAACTCCCTCTTAAATATAGCCAATGAACCGGTCTCAATTACCTTCTGTGGCAGATAATTCCAGAGACTCACCACTCTCTGTGTGAAAAATGTTTTCCTCATCTCAGTCCTAAAGGAATTCCCCCTTATCCTTAGACTGTGACCCCTTGTTCTGGACCTCCCCAACAGGGAACAATCTTCCTGCATCTAGCCTATCCAACCCCTTAAGAATTTTGTAAGTTTCTATAAGATCCCCCCTCAGTCTTCTAAATTCTAGCGAGTACAAGCCAATTTAGCGAGTACAAGAGAGTTACCTCTCAAATTCCTATTAAATCTTTCCACCTTCACCTTACACCTATGTCCTCTGGTTCTTGGCAAGAGATTCTGTGCATCTACCTGATCTATCCCTCTCATGATTTTATACACTGTCAGATCACCCCTCATCATCCAGCATTCCAAGGAATAGAATCCGAGCCTGCTCAACCTCTCCCTATAGCTCAGATCCTCGAGTCCCAGCAACATTGTTGTAAATCTTCTCAAATCTTCTGTAAATTTCCAACTTGACGCCAGGCACCAATTTGGAGGGATATGGACCAAGCGCGGGCATGTGGGACTAGTGTAGCTGGGACATGTTGGCCGGTGTGGGCAAGTTGGGCCGAAGAGTCTGTTTCCACACTGTTTCACTCTATGACTCACAACACCTTTCCTGTAACACGATGCCCTGAACTGAACACAATTTCTAAAGTAATCTTTGAAACCAAATCTCCTGACCAAGAGTTCTAGCAGCAAATGCAAGTAATATATTTGAATGTGGATTGACACAGTTACTGGAACCAAACTAAATAGCTGTGAAAGAATCTATCTATCTACTAGACTAAGTGGGACCCGTTGGGTCCCAGTCTCACGGGAGGCCTGGTCCCCGCCAAACGCAACCCATTCCCCAATGCAATATTCCACCACTCACCTGTTCCCCCAACGCAACTTGTTTCCCCAAAGCAATGTTCCACCACTCTGGGGGAGGGGGTGTGGGGGAAGGGGGTGTGGGGGAAGAGGGGTGTGGGGGAAGGGAATGGGGGGGGGGGTGAGGGAAGGGGGGTGGGGGAGGGTGGGGATGGATGGGTGGTGTGGGGGAGGGGGTGGTTTGGGGGAGGCTGTGTGTGGAGGATGGGGTGTGGAGCATGGGGTGTGGGGGAGGGGGTGTGGTGAAGGGGGGGGTGTGGGGAAGGGGGGGTGTGGGGGAGGGGGTGGGGGAAGGGGTGTGGGGGTGTGGGGGTGTTTGGGCTCAAGGGCTCCAGCTCCGACCGCACTCACCGGCTGCAGGTCCGGCTCCGGAATCAATCATCGGCTCCAAGACCCGGTGCATGTCGCAATCAGTGGCTCCCAGCCCCAGCTGCACTCAGTGGCACCTGGCTTCTCGTGGTAGTCACCGTCATCGCCCCCGCCCGCGAACACAGGAGCCCTCACCTGCGAACACAGGGGGGGTGCGCGAAAGGGGGGGCGGTCGCAGAAGACGCGGCTCACCCCCGCATCTTCAGCTTTCGGCCTCACGCACAGCTCCCGGCTCCCACTCCGACTTGACTCAGAGGCTTCCGGTTCAACTTGCTCTCTTCCCGCACACAGCTCACAGACTCAGCCCCGCCTCCGAGACATGATTCTCCGCGGGTGCCGGAAGGGGCGCTACCTTCATGGTGACTGACAGGCGAGAAGACCAAACTGCTGATCTCACAATTTTTTAAACATTCATAACTTTTTTAATCATTTCACCGATCGGAAAAAACCTTGGGGCGGTTGGAGGAAAGGAGGACGGTGAGTAAGATGGCGGAAAAAATCATAGCGATATAGGGTAGCATTTTTTCTAAAATGTATTTATAACGTAGACGGGAACTAGTCAAGATGAGACTTTTAGTAATAGTATAGATAGAATAAGATAGAAGATAGATACTATTACTGAAACTGTCATCTTGACCACTTCCGGTCGCGTTGTAATTGATTTAGCGCAGAAACGCTATGCTATATCGCTAGGATTACTTGCCACCTTACTCACCATTCTCCTCTACTCCAACCCACCAAGTTTTGTTCCGATGGTGGAAGATTACAAAAGATGTGAAGGTTTAAAAAAAAATCAGTGGATTGGTCTTCTCACCTGTAAGTCACCATGAAGGTGATGCCCCTTCCCGGCACCCACTATTAATTTTTGCTGTTAATCACCGGCAGGTCGAGGAGAGTAAAACCCCGGAGGCGGGGCTGAGTCCACAAGCCGTGCGGAGAAGAACGACCAGCAAAGCGAACTGCACCCGCTGTGAGTCCCCATTGCACCCCCAATCCCTTCCCCTCTGGTACCCCTCGCTGGCTCCTGCCCCCTCCCTTCTTCTGTCGTATGTCTTTTAGACCTGCAGCTCCGTTGAGGCGAGCCAGGCCAACGTGTCATCGTCCAGGTCACTCAGACCTCGTTCACCATTCGGGGGCCGGTGTTTGGGGCAACTGGTAACGATGTGCTCCACTGTCTGCGTTGGGTCCCCACACTCGCAGGAGGCGCTGTCCACGAGGCCCCACCTCTTCAACACTACTCCATAGCGTCCCACGCCTGTCCTCTAGCGGTTGAGGGTTGTCCACTGCTTTCGGGGCAGTTCCTGGCCAGTGACGTCCACGGGGTCATCGATGTAATGGTGTAGCCTAGATGGTTCCGCTGACTTCCATTGGTCTCTCCATCTCATCTTGACCCAGGCGAACCCCCTCCCCGTAACACTGCAATCTCCTTAAGGCTCTTCCCCTGTCTTTTCTCTGAGCTCTCTCCCCCACCTGCCCACACACCCCTCTCACGACATCCCAACCCCCCCCCCCCCCAACATACCCCTCCCTTCCACACACCCCTCCCCATGCCCACACACACCCCAAGCTCTCTCCCTCCCCGAGTCTTTACTGTGGCTGCGGGAGGCTCTGGATGAGCCGGCCCGGCCCGACCCGGCCCAGCCAGCGGCTTGTCGGAGATGGCACCGATGTCGCCAAATGGAAAGCGGAGATTCCCGGTGGAGGAGAATGACCAGCGAAGTGACCAGCGCCCGCTGTGAGTCTCCATCGCACCCCCAACCCCTTCCCCTCTGGTCCCCCTCGCTGGCTCCTGCCCCCTCCCTCGTGATGCCGCATCTCCCCCATGGCTCTTCCCCATCTTTTCTCCAAGCACTCTCCCCCCCTGCCCCTGCACGCCTCTCCCCGTCCCTCACACCACACCCCCACATACCCCTCCCCCCACCCCCCTCTCCCACAACATACCCCCCTCCCACAAACCCCTCCCCCCACAAACCCCTCCCTGCCCACAAACCCCCTCCCCCCACAACACCACCGCCCATACACCCCTCTCCCCCACAACCCCCCCTCTCCCCTACAACCGCCCCCTCTCCCCCACAACTCCCATCCCCCACACCGCCCCGCCCACACACCCTCTCCCACACACCCTCCTCCACCCCTCTAACACACACAACACTCCCACATACCCACTCCTCCCCCATTCTCACTCACCCCCACCACACACACCCCTGCCACACACCCATCCCACCACGGCAATGGTAGGCCATGACAGCGGTAGGCCATGGCAAAGCTCCCCCCACCTCCCACCGGCACCCAACAGGCCCTGCCTGAAGCCGTCCCCGACCCCAGCTGTAAGTATGCTTTCCCCCCCCCCCCCCCCCCCCCACACCAGGCCCCCGCCTGAAGCCATCCCCAGCTGTAGGACACTTCCCCCCCCATCAACCCCGCCTGAAGTCTTCCTCGTCCCCCGGCTACAGAACGCTCCCGCCGGCCTCCGCCTGAAGTCGTCCCCAGCTGTAGTACACTTCCACCCCCACCAGACCCCGCCTGAAGCCGCCCCCCTCCCCCGGCTGTAGAACGCAACAAGAGACGCAACAAGAAAGAATGGACTGAATAAATCTCATCTTTAACGTTTAACGTTGTTATATTTTATGAGTTATTCACATTTTAAGCTTTAATACATCCCTTTTCCACTTGCCGTGCCCGTCAGCTGCATCTGCGCAGTAATGCTTGCATGTTCTACGTCACAATGGGAACCCAATGGGCGGGAATAGCTACACCGCTGGGGAGACACTGAGAGGATGGGGGGTGTTGAGGGGGGATGGAGTGAGTGTGTGGGGGGGGGGGGGGGGAAAGGCAAGGGACGAAGTGGAGGGTGGTGGGGGGATCAGGGGCGTCACAACGGGAACCCGTCAGCCGCGCCTGTGCAGTTAGGGGCTATGGGTGAGTGGCGGAATATTGCATTGGGGGAACGGGTAATATTGGGGGAACAGGTGAGTGGTGGAATATTCACCACTCACCTGTTCCCTAATTCACTAAGTCTAGTCACGATTATAAATCCATTATAATCTGCTCCAGTTCAACCATGGCCTTGTTTCTGTGACCCAATCTTTGTCAGACAAAACAAAGAGTTTAAGCAGATACACATAAGGCCTAGACTGAGCTGTCATAGTCTACAGTCAAAACCATCCAACATCTCCATAGTTTGCAGATTATTTAATATAAACACTGCAGTAATAGCTCTTGTTTTTACTGGATACTCAGCTGCTATATGCCTCCAAAGAAAAATCCTGGCAACATTGATATATAACCTGAGGGGAATTGCCAGCAATGTACAGTATGTTGCTATATTCTCAGCGTTGAATTTCATTTTGCACAGGTAGCCTTCTAGATTGCTTGCAGAAACTATATTTCTTATTGCCAACAATCTGAAAACGTTAGCTTTGATTTATTCTTTCACATGATGTCAATATCTCTGCCAGAACTTACCCCGGCAGCCCCCAAACTACAGAGACAGTTATGAATCAAGCAGGGTTTTAGTTTAGTTCGTTCAGAGATACAGCGCGGAAACAGCCCACCGAGTCCACGCCGACCGGCGATCCCCGCACACTAACGCTATCGTACTCACACGAGGGTCGATTTACAATTATACCAAGCTAATTAACCTACAAACTTGTACGTCTTTGGAGTGTGGGAGGAAACTGCAGCACCAAGAGAAAACTCGGGTGGTCACATGGAGGACGTATAAACTCTATACAAACAGCACCCGAAGCCAGGATCAAACCCGGGTCTCTGGCGCTGTAAGGCAGCAATTTACCACAGCGTCACCGTTCCACCCGTGTTGGGTCTGGAGATAGGTTCCCTTCCTTGAAAGGCACGAGTGAAACAGATGGGTTTTTACCACAGCTTTAATGACACATGTGAGGCACAAAGTTTTTTTTACGCACGGGATGGTGGTGCCTGGAATGCTCTGTCAGGGTTGGTGGTGGAAACAGATACAATAGAGACTTTTGGATAGGCACATGGATGTGCAGGTAATGGAGGGATATGGATAATGCACAGGTTGATAAGAGTTGGTAAAGGAAGGAACTGCAGATGCTGGTTTACATCGAAGATAGACATAAAGTGCGAGAGTAACTCAGCGGGTCAAGCAGCATCTCTGGAGAGAAGGAATAGGTGACGTTTCGGTTTGAGACCGTCTTCAACTTAGATTTTTTCAGACAGCCAGAAATGTTAAAATCGGAGATGGTCTGCGAGATAATGGCCTTGTAATTATGTTGGCGTCTGGCCTCAGCCCGGTCAGCTCCCAGGCTACCACGGCACCTTATCGTGGGTTTGATGGCAACGTTAGGGTTGCTGCAGATTGAGCGGAAGGCTGTACGTTCAGAGGGATTGAGGTTAGAGTAGGTCTGAAAAAGGGTCTCAACCCAAAACATCCCCTATTCCTTTTCACCTTTGATAAGTGTTGGTCTTGGCATCATGTTTGGCACTGGGATTGTAGGTTGAAGGGCCTTTTCATAAGGTCATAAGGATTAGGAGGAGAATTAGGCCACTTGGCCCATCAAGTCTACTCCACCGTTCAATCATGGTTGATCTATCTCTCGCTCCTAACCCCATTCTCCTGCCTTCTCCCCATAACCTCTGACACCTGTACTAATCAAGAATCTATCTATCTCTGGGGTACACAAAAGGCTGGAGAAACTCAGCGGGTGCAGCAGCATCTAAGGAGCGAAGGAGATAGGCGACGTTTCGGGTCGAGACCCTTCTTCAGTACTGTAATGTTCTATGTTCAATGACTGAAGAGTCTTAGAGGGTGGACGGGCAGTATAAAGAGGTGAAACGGAGGGGTGAGACAGTGGGTGATGGGTGGAGGCATGTAAGGAAAGAAAAATGTCACTTGGAAGCAAGTTGGGGGAGGATAGGGAGAAGGTAAAGTCGAATGCTGGAAAGTGGAGTCAGATAATGGAAAGGATGAAGGGCAAATGGGATCATGTTAGAGAGGTGGGTGGGGAAGAGGGGTGTGGGGGGGGGGGGGTGGGGTTAGAAGGGTAGATGAAACGCCGATAGATGGGTGTGTGGGTGATGGACAGTGGGATCCACGGTGGGGGTGGGGAGGATTGGAAGGAGAACCCAATGCAGAAGTGACCCAAGATAGACGCAAAGTGCTGGAGTGACTCAGAGAGTCAGGCAGCATCTCTGGAGGAAAAAGGATGGATGACGTTTCAGGTCAGGACTCTTCTTCAGACTCGTCCAGACTTCTTCACAAACCAGTGGATAGATGTGCAGGGGTGACAGGCAGATTGGACCAGATGGGGGAAGAGTAATCGATATATAGTTAAAGTGGGGGAGGGCGTAAATTATGAAGCTATTTTTCTCTTCACAATTTATTATAGTTTTCTGTTGGAAATTGAGTATAATGTATAAGATCCCAGGGCAGAGGTTCATGTCATAGAAGCATATTTATGCCAATCAATCCATCGAGTCTACTCCGCCATTCAATCATGGCTGATACTGCATATCTTTCTCTCTCAACCCCACTCTCCTGCCTTCTCCCCATAACCCCTGACACCCGTACTAATCAAGAGCCTCCACAGCCGTCTCTGGCAATGAATTCCACTCTATGTGGAAAAGCGTGCCTCCCAGATGTCCTTTAAATCTTTCCTAATGTCCTCTAGTATTTGATCCACCCACCCTGCAAAAGAGACTCTGACCATCTTTCCTAGTTACGGCCCCCATTTTTTTTAAACCTCCATAATGTAATCCCTCAGCCTCCTTTGCTTAAAGAGAAGACTCCAAGCCTAGTCCAATCTCTCAAACCCTTTAGTCCATGCAACATCCTTGTGCATCTTTTCGGAACCTGCTCTGTACTTAATCATACTCTTCCTATCGTATGGTGACCATAATGGCAAACAATACTTCCAAGTGCTGTCTAACCAACGCTTTGTACAAGTGGATCATGACATCGCAATTCTTGTACTCAATGCCACTGCCGATGAAAGCAAGTATGAGAAACAAGGAACTGCAAATGCTGGACACAAGCAGAAGGCCATTCAGCCCATCTTTGGTCTTCGCTACATCCTACGTGTCGTCTTTTAAACTCTTGGTAATTCTGTTCATTTTTCCTATATTTCAGAACAGTCCATTTGGTGCTACTTCTGTTTATCTTCTTTCTCCGCCAATACCTTATCCATCATTTTCACCTCCACAGATGCTGCCTGATCCACTGAGTTCCTCCAGCAGTTTCTTTCATGCTACATGATATCCAGCTGTAACCATCTGGGTAAGATTCGAATGGACGTAATTATCAAACAATTAAAAACAAAGTATTTTTGCTGCCTTCACCAGGGGAATATCTGGATTTCTTTGGGAGATTTTAGAGATACAGGGTGGAAAAAGGCCTTTTGGCCCATCAGGTCCGTTCCGACCAGTAATCACCCCACTAGCACTATCCTACACACTAGGGATGATTAACTATTTTTATCAAAAATATTAAAATTCTGGAAAGGTCCTACATCCCCCACAATCAAAATGTGGATTACAGGAATGTTGGAGACACTCCATCTGGAAAGATTGAGGCTCGTCCTAATGGACAGGTTGGATCTTTTCAGAGGAATATGGTCTCCATACATTGAATATCTAAAGGGTCAAAATGGCTCGGTACGAGAGCCTGACTGAAACCTGAATAATGGAATAGATGAAGAAATACGTATAACAAATCATGGATATATCTCCAACGATGGATAACTTTTTAATACTCCATTCACTTCTTTATTTTTGATTTCTTATCTCTATTTTTTTTCTCTATCTTTTCTTACATTAAAAAAAAATGTATAGAAATATAAATGTCTTAAATGTTAATATTAATAATATTACGAATGTATGTAAGAAGTATTTTCTATTAATATATATTTACAATTAATAAAAATATTAATCAAAAAAAAAAAAAGCCAATTAACCTACAAACCAGTACGTGTTTGGAGTGTGGGAGGAAAATGGAACACCCAGAGAAAACGCACGAGGTCACAGGCAGAACATACAAACTCCGTACAGACAGCACCCGTAGTCAGGATCAAATCCGGCTCTCTGGCGCTGTTTTGCAGCAACTCTACTGTTGCTTCACTGTGCCGCCTTGGAATAGAAGGGTTACATTTTTTAGAACAGGTTTTGCAGATAGGTTTATCTTTGCTTATATATAAAAGATTAAAGGGTGATATAAGATGATTAAAGATATAGTTAAGGCAGATAGACAGAAGTTATTTCCTCTAATGGGAGAAAACCGGAACATTAAAATTGGATCCAGATCCATGCAGTGGTGATGTCAGGAAGCACCTCTTTCCAGACAAAGCCTTAGAGTTGTATTTATTTTTCATTCACAGGACGTGCACGTCATTGGGAATGTCCTCATTTTTTGCCCATCCCTAAATCCCAGATCTGAGCCGTTTACACGGCTGCTCCGGAGAGCAGTTGGAGTCTGAAGAAGGTTCCTGATCAGAATTGTCGCCTCTCCATGTTCTCCAGGGATCTCCCTGCCTGACCCGCTGAGTTACTCCAGCACTTTGTGTCTTTAAAAAAAAATTACTTAATACATTCTGTGGCTGTCACAGTGGGATTCAAGGCTATGTCTCCAGATCAATATATAGTTTTGGATCTAATGACCATTGTGCAAGCCTATCCAGAACTCCCACCCAAAAATAATAGCGATTGAGGTTTGAGATTCAACTTGTACTCAGAACGAAGATTGGAAGATTTTTCATCCGTTGGTGCATTGAGGAATATGGACCTTCTGGAATAAATAGAACTAAGGATCAGATCTCCAAATGGATGGTGGAATATACTGAGGCGTTGAATGCACATCTTCTAGAACATAGGATATAGAAAAATACAGCACAGAAACTGTTTTTGTTGGCTCACAATATCTGTGCTGAACCTGATGCCAAGATAAACTATTCCCATTTGGTGCAACTAGTCCATGCTGATTAAGTTACCTACCTGAGATAGTCCAATTTGCCCACATTTTAGTTTAAAGATACAGTGCGGAAACAGGCCCTTCAGCCCATCGAGCCCACACAGACCAGCGATCCCCGTTACACCAGCACACACTTAACACAAGGGACAATTTACAATTTTTACCAAAGCCAATTAACCTACAAACATGCATGTTTTTGGAGCGTGGGAGGAAATCAGAGCATGTAGGCAAAACCCACGCAGGTCATGCAGATAACATACAAACAACACTCGTAGTCAGGATTGCATCCCAGGTCTCTGGGGACTGTAAAGCAGCAACTCTACCACTGTGCCACCCAGTAAAAAGACTTCTAGAGCCAAACATTTGTGCACACTAAAGTCTTACCGCAAGACATCCTCACAATCAGTATGTTTAAATCTCCTCCTGGCAACTATCTCATGTGTGACCAACTACAACATCATTGCGTTTGAAGTCCATTTGTGGACCCGTCCCAAAAGGATTCAGTTTCATTATCTGGGCAAATTTGGATCTTAACATAAATAAACTTTTTCATTAAAAACGTAACCTTCAGGGCAGCACAGTGGCATAGCTGGCAGAGCTGCTGCTTCACAGTGCCAGAGACCCGGGTTCGATTCTGAACTCGGGTGCTGTCTGTGGGGAGTTTGCACGTTCTCCCTGTGACAGCATGGGTTTCCTCGGGGTGCTCCGGCTTCCTCCCAAATCCCAATGTCGTGCGGGTTTGTAGTTTAGTTGGTCTGTAAAATTGCCCCTAGTGTGTAGGAAGTGGATGAGAAAGTGGGATAACATAGAACTAGTGTGTACGGGTGATCGATGGTCAGCGTAGACTCACCACTGTGTGAAAAAGTTACCCCCCAGGATCCCATAAAATCTTCCCCCCTCACAAATCTATGTCCTCTGGTTCTCGATTCTCCTATTCTGACCAAGAGACACTGTGCGTTTACCCAATGTGTTACTCTCATGACTTTGCACACCTCTATAAGATCACCCCTCACTCTCCTGTGTTCCAAGGCAGCATCTTCTGTGTGAGGAAATATCTCCTTATCTCTGACCTGAATGCTGACCTCCTTTCGCAACACTGTGACTCCAGGTTCTTGCCAACTCAGCTGCAGGCAACGACAAATCTGTATCCAACATGTCAAACACAGCAATGAATTTTGGACATTTCAAAATGAGATCATCTCTCATTCTTCTAAACTCTAGACAGTAGACTCTGCTTATTCTCTCCTCTTGCAATAACCCCCTGCTCAGGAATTAATCTGGTAGCGTTACTGTACTCCCCCTATCACTAGCATATCCTTCCTTGGGCAGGGAGACCAGACCTGCACACAATATTCCAGATGTGGTCTCACCAGGGCCCTATATAATTGGAGCAAGATGTTTCAAATCCTCTTGCAATAAAGGCCAACATACCACTCGCCTTTATAATTGCTTGCAGATCCCACATATTAATTTTCAGCGATTCATGTACAAAGATACCCAGGTCTGAACACCGACACCGACAGAGTTGTGGACTTAGCCTGGACCATCATGTAAACCAACCTCCCTTCCATTGATTCCATCTACGCTGCCTTGGCAAGGCCACCAGCAGAATCAAGTGCAAGTCTCACTCTTCCCTCCTCTCTCATTGGGCAAGAGGTATAGATGTTTGAAAACGCGCACCTCCAGATTCAGGGACAGTTTCTTCCCAGCTGCTATCAGGCAACTGAACCATCTAGAGAGCTGTCCTGAGCTACCAGCTACCTCATTGGAGACCCTCGGACTATCTTTAATCGGACTTCACAGGACGTTATCTTGCACTAAACGTTATTCCCTTCATCCTGTGTCTGTACACTGTGTCAGCTTGATTGCAGTCATGTATTGTCTTTTTGCTGACTGGGCAGCAAGCAACAAAGTTGGTTAGCACACAGGTTTTTCAGTGTACCTTCAGTGACTAGTAAAATAATCTCTGACCCTTCATAAAACACTCCATGTTTTTTAGTTTAGTTTAGTTTAGAGATACAGTGTGGAAGAAGGCCCTTCGGCCCCCCTGGGCCTGCGCCGAACAGCGACACCTGCTCACTAACACTATCCTACACACATTAGGGACAATTTACAATTATTCCAAGCCAATTAACCTACAAACCTGTACGTATTTGGAGTGAGGGTGTAAACTGGAGATTCCGGAGAAAACCCACGCAGGTCACGGGGAGAACATACAAACTACAGGTGCTGTCTGTACACAGACAGCGCCTGTAGTCAGGCTCAAACCTGGGCTTTCTGGTGCTGTAAGGCAGCAACGCTACCACTGCGACACCCTCTTTATTTTTCCTACTAAAATTGATTTCCTTATTTTGCCACATTATATTCCCTCTGCCAAGTCTTTGCCCATTCACTTAGCCTTTCTACACCCCCTCAAAACTGCTCTGCATCTCCGTCGCTGCCCACAATGCTACATAGATTTGCACAATTATCTAAATAGAACATATTATACAGGATGTGTCGACTTTGCAGTTTTCTCAGCATATTGGAATATTTTTTAGAATTACCTATTAGTTCCATGGTCACCTTTACAGATACTAGCAATTTAACCAACTGATTTTTTTTCCTTCCTTCCTTTCCCCCCCTCTTCCCTGTGCCCATCTGGACCCACATCCATTTCTCCCCTCCCTTCACCTTCCACCTCCATTCCTTCCTCTGGCTTCACAATTCTGACCTCTTCTACCATCTCACACTTTTTGCCAATGAAACTCCCCACTTTACCTGTATCCACCTATCGATCAATAGGTTTTGTCCTGCCCCTCCTCTTTTCGAGCATTCACTCCCTCCCCAGCACCACAATCAGTCTGAAGGGCCCCAACCCGAGACGCCCCCGATCCACGCTCTCCAGAGATGCTACCTGACCCGCTGGCTTACTCCAGCACATTGTGCCGTATTTGTAAACCAGCAACTGCAGTTCCTTGTGTCTAACGTCCACATTGCTGTTTGCAGAAGTTTGGCTTATACAAAATAGCAGCAGTACCTGCACTATACCAATGACTACACTTCAAAAGTACTTCAGTGATTGTAAAATTCCTCAAAACTCCCTGAGGTCATAAAAAAAAGCTACAAAAAATTGCAAGTCTTTCATTTCCAAACCCCAGATTATGTCATTAAGCCGGAAGGAGAGCACGGAAGATTTACGAGGATGTTGCCAGCACTCGAGGGCCTGAGCTTTAGGGAGTGGCGAGTGATTGGACAGGCTAGGACATTATTCCATGGAGCACAGGAGGCTGTGATTTTATAGAGGTGTATAAGATCATGAGGGGAATAGGTAAGATGAATGCACAGAGTCTTTTACCGAGGCTAGGGAAATGAAGAACCAGAGGACGTAGGTTTAAGGTGAGAGGGCAACGATTTAATAGAAACCTGAGAGGCACCTTTTATCACACAGAGGGTGGTGGAATGTGGAATGTGCTGCTAGAGGAGGTAGTTGAGGCAGGTACTAGAACAACATTTAAAAGACCAGTAGACAGGTACATGGATAGGAAAGGTTTAGTGGGATATTCGGGTCTAATGCAGTCCAATGGGTCCAGCTTAGAAGGGACATTTTCGTCAGAATGCACAAGTCGGGCTGAAGGACCTGTTTCCATGCTGTACGATTTTATGACAATGACTATTTCTCAGGTCGGTGCGAGTTTATGAATAGCAGCAAGGTATATTTCTACCTGGGAAAGATTTGACAATTTGGAAAATTGGTCCTGATAAAATGCAAGTCCAGCAGGAAATTGGTCGCAAGTCAATGTCATTATCTGGTAGTACATTTAAAAAAAAAATAATGGTACATTTTCCATTCTCAGACACAATGTTCAACCTTGGAAGCAACATTAGAATATTGTTGACAGACTCCAAAAATGCATCTGTACTTAGGCAGGATTACACATGCATAAACCATCTAGACCTCTGCTGCCAAACTTCTGACACTTTTGCAGTTTATATAACAAACTCTCTGACTTCACCTCCAGCATATTAGGAAACAATATGAAATGAACCTTGGTAGATGTTGTACAAATATTGTTATTTAGACACAGATTATTTAAGGGAAAAGAAAATCAAAACCAGATGTTGGGAGAGCATGCTTCATGGAGATATTTTGTAGAGGGCTGGAAGTTTCAAAGTACTGTAGACCTCAATAAAGTAGACACAAAATGCCAGAGTAACTCAGGGGTCGGGCAACATCTCAGGAGAAAAGGAATAGGTGACTTTTCATGTCTAGACCGTTCATCAGGCTGAGAGTCAGGGAGAGGGATACTTTAAGTCTGGGAAGGTGCAGAAAAAAAGCAGAGCCTGCAACGATGACTCAGTAAAGGTGGAGCCCACAATGGTCCATTGTTGGCCGAGGACAAGGTGATAATTAAGGAATATAAACAGTGAAAAAAATTAGCAAGATGAGGGTGGGGAGGAACACAGAGAGAGAGGGAATGCAAGGGTTCTCCAGAGATGCTGCCTGACCCGCTGTGTCACACCAGGATTTTGTGTCTGTCTTCAGTGTAATCCAGCATCTGCAGTTTCTTCTTACACAGACTTCAAGCAGGGCTGGATTGAAGCCACATCTGAACCAGGTCATTGTCTATCAGTCATCACCGACATGGCATAAGGTTAGATGCCTCATACATCAAGTATGCTCATCAAATCCGTGCTATGAACCTTTCTATTTTTTCGTAAGATACAAGGTGCTGGAGCAACTCAGCGGGTCAGGCAGCATCTCTGGAGAACACGGTTTGGAGATGTTTTAGGGCGGGACCCCTCTTCAGGACTTCACTGTAATAGTTTTGCATCCTGCTATGAAGGCAGCTGGAGTAAGTGAGAGGGAGAGAGAAAGGGAGAGGGGGGGAGAATGTGGGGGAGAGGGAGGAGTAAGTGGGGGAGGGGGTGCGAGGAAGAGTGTGACGGAGCGAGTGGCGGAAAGAGATTGTGTGAGTGAGAGGGGTGAGACAGTGAGAGTGAGAGCGAGAAGGACAGTGAGAGTGACAGAGAGGGGGTTAGCGTGTGAGAGACGTGACATGCAGCGTCTGTGTGACAGAGAGTGTGTGTGTGCATTAGAGACAGTGGAGTAACAGTGAAAGAGTGTGAGAGAGAATGAGTGGGTGTGATAGAGAGTGAGTGACAGTGGGAGAGAGTGAGAGAGTGTGTATGTGTGTGTAAAACCTAGACATATATCCTGTTGTGAATATCTGCATTGTTTCATTCGCCCAGTACTGCCCTGCATCTGTTAACTTTTATGATTTGGCTGCCTTGACTGCCCATTCTTACTGGAGGCTATTTTATTTGTGGCTCACATGCTGATTCTTCGCTGCGTTGCTGTTTGTGTTCAATGGACCTGAACTACTTCTGCGCCAGGCAGTGAGTTTAAGAGCAGATCAGTTTGGTATCTGAATGTCAGATCGGCTGCTGATTATGGCATTTTAATGGGGGTGGCATGGCAGAGATGGGAGCGAGTCAAAAAGAGATGACCTTCTGTGTGAGTGAGAAGCTGGCAGGGATGAGCTGTCAAAAGAGGCAAGTATTTAACACAATGGATATTTTTAAGGCGGAGACAGATACGTGATTGGTAAGGGTGTCAAGGGTTATGGGCAGAAGGTAAGAGAGTGGGGCTGAGAGGGAAAGATAGATTAGCCATGTCTGCATGGCAGATGAGATTATTTTAATTTGGCATTATGTTCGGCACAGGTGCTGTGGACTGAAAGGCATGTTTCTGCGTGTTTCTATGTTCTAGAGTGTGGTTGGAGGATGTTGAGGTTACCTGCATTGGCTGATGCATCCACAATAAGGCATAGGTTCCAGGGCATCTGTGGTGGGGTGCTTTAAATTGGTCACGGGATTCAGCCAAGCACATATTCAGAGCCAATCTTTCCCATCCACGTACCTGTCCAAGGGTTTTTTAAATGTTTTGGGCCAAATGTGGGCGATGGGACTAATGTAGATGGAGCATCTTGGTTGGCATGGGAAAATTGGGCCAAATGATAACAGCATGAGTCGAGGGCAAACTCGCCAGAACTCGCAGATGAGGTTGCCCAAGTGGGACCGCCCCTTTAGTATCCAGGGATCGAGGGGAACAGGGGCAGTGGTGAAAGCTGATACCATTCCTATCACCTAATGGTGAACAGGGCCTCAACAGTCAGCGGCACAGTGAGCAGCGGTAGAGTTTACAGTTTACAGTCTACCTTACAGCACCGGAGACCCGTGTTCGATCCTGACTACGGGTGCTATCTGTGTGGAATTTATACTTTCTCTCTGTGACCGCGTACTTTTTCTCCGAGTATCTCCGGCTTCCTCACACATTCCAAAGACGCGCAGGTTTGTAGGTTAATTAGCCTCTGTAAATTATCCCCAGTCTGCAGGACAGATCTAGTGTACGGGCGGTCGCTGGTTGGCATGGACTCGGAGGGTCGATCAGCATCAGGTATTTGGAATGATGCAAAGACCAGCTTCCAGTCCTAATATCTTGATCGTTCAGCATCTTTTCAAATCGCTTTAAAATAATCTATTCCTATCCACATCCATATTCACTCGTATATAAAAACACACACAAGGTGCACTGGGGTATTATACACAGTGCTAGAGTAACTCAGCGGGTCAGGCAGCATCTCTGGAGAAACAGGATGGGTGGTATTTCGGCTCAGGACCGTTCTTCAGAGACACTGTCTGATCTGCTGAGTTACTCCAATGCTTTGTGTCTATCTTTGGTATAAACCAGCAACTGCAGTTGCTTGTCTCCACTGCTGCACTGGAATATTATTTGGAGACTTTCACCAAAGCTGAGGAACTGCAAATGAATCCACACAAAGGCGTTGATGATAAGACCCATTTAATCATTTTCTAAAAAAAAGACACAAAGTGCTGGAGTAACTCAGCAGGTCAGGCAGCTTCTCTGGAGAACATGGATAGCAATGTTTCAGGTCGGGACCCTTCTTCAGACTCAAATCTTCAAGTCTAAAGAACGGGGTCATGTCCTAAAACATCACCTATCCATGTTCTCTAGAGATGCTGCCTAACCCGCTGAGCTACTCCAGCACTTTGTATATATTTTTTAGTAAACCAGCATCTCCAGTGCTAAGTGTCTAATCATTTTCCAAGTTATTTATTATTTGTTTTTTGCTTTATTTCTTTGCCTCTGTTCCCCTCGATCCCTGGATACTAAAGGGGCTGTCCCACTTGGGCGACCTCATCTGCGAGTTCTGTTGAGTTTGCCCTCGATTCATACTCGCAGCATGGTCGACACAAGGTCGTAGGAGGTCTTTGTAACTCTCCTTCACCCTTGAGAGTAGTCCCCGTGTACTCGACGTCTCAGCTAGGTCGCGGCGTATTTTTCAACATGTTGAAAAATGCCCGCGAGTAAAAAAAGGTCGCCATGGAAAATATTTATACTTTTTCTACTCGTAGATTTAGTCGTAGTAGGTCGGCATGTTAGTCGTAGGTAATCGAAGGTAGTCGAAGATAGTCTTCATCATAGTCGAAGGGAGGTCGAAGGAGGTCGAAGGAAATTGAAGGAGGTCGTCTTCACTATTCGGTGTGCAAATTTTCCCGAAGTTAGTCGTAGCTAGTGATAGCTAGTCGAAGCTGGTCTTCAACATAGTCGAAGGGGGTCTTCTACAAAGTCGAAGAAGGTCTTCAACATGACATTTTTTTCAAACTCTTCTAAACTCACGAATTAGATCGCCCAAGTGGGACAGCCCCTTAAATTCACACTCCAGGGTTCAAGTCTCTATATTGTTTTTGCCCATCCTCCTAACTTTCGTAATCTTTTCTGACCCTGCAATATTTCGATGCTTCACACCAATTCTGGTCACCCATTCAGTCCCCATTTTATTTGTTGTGTTATTGCAGGCAGTGCCGATAATTGCCCACGTTCTGAGATCCGGATACTCCTCCAAAAATATCTCTGCTGCGTCACTACTATGGCATGTTACCAGCATGTGGAATGTGCATACCTGTGCTGTTCAGGTGTCTCTGAAGAACATAGATAGATGATAATTTGGGTCTCGCACTCCTTCAGAATGATTGTAGTGGTGGTTGAGAGGGGGGTGGGGGGAGTTGAATGCTGGAAGAGAGGTGAGGGCAGGACAAACCCTGGCAAGAGACAGGTGAGGGGCATTTTGATTAGCAAAAGGGTGTCTTTTCATAGTGCTGCATTCTGTCTTGACATAAATAGGCCATGTTCTCCAGAGATGTTGAGTTACTCCAGCACTTTGCATCTTTCTTTTTGTAAAGCAGCATCTGAGGTTCTTTGTGTGTCAATTTTTGATTGATGTTTCTACCAGTGGGACAGTCTAGGACCAGAGGGCATAGCCTTAAAATAAAAGGATGTACCTTCAGAAAGGAGATGAGGAGGAACCAGAGGTTGGAAAATCTGTGGAATTCATTGCAACAGACAGCTGTGGAGGGCAAGTCATTGGGTTAATTTTAAGGCCGAGATTGACAGATTCTTGATGAGTAAGGGTGTCAAGGGTTAAGGGGAGAAGGCAGGAGAATGGGGTTGAGAGAGAAAGATTGAATGGCGGAATGGACTCCATAGGGCCAGGATATAGGAGCAGAATTGGGCCATTCGGCCCATCCGCCATTTGATCATGGACGATCTATTTTTCCTACTCGACCCCACTCTCCTGCCTTCTCCCCGTAACCTTTGGCACCCTTACTCACCAACACCCAAGACTAGACAGGCCAAATGACCTACTTCTGCTCCTATGACTAGCATTTATGAATTTTCAAAGATCCCTTGGTTAGGGAGCTGGGAAGCTGGGAAGCAATGGGTGAGGAACCTCTGCAGGATGGTTTGTGACTAGAGTTTCCATGTCCCTTCCCACAGCACTGCCCACTGACCGTATTGCACTTCCATGAGATTGGACAATCTTCTCGTCCAATCGTCCAAATAAAATCACACGACTCGATTCTGACTTTAAAATGTATTTACCTTAAATATTTTTTGCTATATTATCAATTCTTTTGCTGAAACGAGCATTGGAGAGTAATAAAATCTTAATCAGTGACAGCAGCAGTCAAATTTACTTCAGTGTTCCAGAGTATCAAAAGGTCTATTATCTATTATCATAGTGGCCACACCTCTTCCATTAAACACCGTATTTACACCGTTGATTAACAATAGGCTTATTATCGAGATAGACAAATTCACTAAATTACGACGCAGATCACATTTGTTTGATTAAAAGCTTCTTGCGAATAAGGTGTGATGCATTTCGGTCAAGCTGACCAAGACCATGCTACTCAGAGAGGGGTCAGCTTGGAAATAATTCCGGTTGCCACTTGTGTACGCGGCTAGTGAAATCCCTTTCGCAGTGCCTTGTTTTTCACCATGGCAAACTTGCTCACAAACACGCTTGCGCAGTGCTGATCGACCAGATATTGGTAGGTTTTCGTCCTGACGGCTGGAGGATCGGCGATAATCACAAGAGGAGCCTGCAGCATGGCTGCACTGCTGGGCAGGATGTAATGTGACGTTCGTGTGACGTAGTCCACCAACCGCTCGTACTGCTGCTCCGAAAGCCTCTCGCGGATGCCGTCCCCCTGGTCAAGAGACAATGAAACGTGTTGGAATTGATAAGTCAATAAATCACAGTCGGCATGGACCAATTTGCCCAAGCTGACCAACTTTCCCCATTTACACTAGTCCCACATGCCTGAGTTTGACCCTTATCCATCTACTCATTCTTCTTCTCCAGAGATACTGCCTGACTCACAGAACTACTCCTGCATATTGTGTCTAACTTTAGTGCAAACCAGCATCTGCAGACATGTCCTATCCATGTATGGTCATAGTCATACAGTGTGGAAACAGGCCCTTCGGCCCAACTTGTCCATGCCGACCAACATGCCCCACCTATACTAGTCCACCTTGTCTGCATTTGGCCCATATCCCTATCCAGAGAGTTGTCATTAATCATGGAAATAGGCCCTTTGGCCCAACTTGCCCACACCGATAACCGTGCCCCATCTACACTAGTTTCACCTCCCTGCATTTAACCCATACCCCTCTAAACCTATCCATGTAGTCATAGACACATGAAGGATGGAAACAGGCCCATTGGCCAAATTTACCCACACTGACCAACATGTTCCATCAACACTAGTCCCATCCACCTGTGTTTTAGCCCATATCTCTTGAAACCTCTCCTATCCATGTACCTGTCCAAATATCTTTTATACATTGTGTCCTACCTCAACTACCTCCTCTAACTGCTCGTTATATACACCCATCACCCTTTGTGCAAAATGTTTGTCCCTCAGGTTCCTATTAAATGTTTCTACCCTTACCATGTACCAGTTTCCTCTGGTTTCTGATTCCCCTATCCTGGGTAAAAGACTCTGTGCATTTACCCTGTCTACTCCTACTCTATTCCTGTCATAGATGTACAGCACGGAAATTGGCTCAACACGGCAACTTGCCCACGCCGACCAACATTCCCCACCTACACTAGTCCCACCTGCCTGCATTTGGACCATAACCCTCCAAAGATTTCCTATCAATGTTAAATGGTATGGGCCAATTTAGAGCAGTAGAACTAGAGTAGACAGGGTATCTTGGTTGACATGGGCAAGTTGGCCAAATGGGCTGTATCCATGCTGGATGACTAAATGTTGTCATAGTACTACCACAGTGGTGCAGTGGTAGAGTTGCTGCCTTTCAGTGCCAGAGACCAAGGTTCAATCCTGACTGTGGGTGCTGTCTGTATGTGATTTATACATTCTCTCTGCGACTATGTGGGTTTGCTCAGGGTGCTCCCGTTTCCTCCTACATTCCAAAGAGGTACAGATTTAATACGAAGGTTAATTGGCTTCTGTAAATTGCCCCTAGTGTGTAGGATGCAAAACTGGGATAATGTAGAACTTGTGTACGGGTGATCGTTGGTCAGACTCGGAAGGCCGAAGGGCCTGTTTCCACACTGCGTCTCTAGACTAAACTACCTGCCTTAACTCCTCCTCTGTCAGCTTGTTCCATATACTCACCACCCTGTGTATGAAAACGTTGTTCCTCAGATTCCTCTTAAATCTTTCCCCCCTCACCTTAAACCTATGTCCTCTGGTTCTTGATTCCCCTACTCTGGGTAAAATACT
Organism: Okamejei kenojei; assembly: GCA_035221665.1. NCBI lineage: Eukaryota > Metazoa > Chordata > Chondrichthyes > Rajiformes > Rajidae > Okamejei > Okamejei kenojei. Next base: position 34,339,167 of record CM069134.1, read on the forward strand.
CTGTGCATTCACATTATCAATTCCCCTCACCATCTATAACATCTCTGTAAGATCACTCCTATCCCCCTAATATAGTCCATTCCTTCCCAACCTCTCCCAAAAGCTCAGGCCCTCAAGTCCTGGCAACATCCTCGTAAAATCTGAATCAGTTCATAGAGTAAAACAGCATGGAGACAAGAGCAGCTCTAATTCCATCGGGCATTAAGGACAGGAGTATGAAAGTGTGCACCACCGGGTTTAGGAACAGCTTCTTCCGCTCTGTTATCAGAATTCTGAATGGTCCTTCAATAAGCTAGCGTACAGTCCCGATTCTTCAGTTTAGTTTATTGTCACGTGTACCAAGGTACAGTGAGAAGCTTTTGTTGCGTGCTAACCAGTCAGCGGAAAGACAATACATCATTACTACTGAGTCATTTACAGTGTACAGGCACATGATAAGAGAATAACGTTCAGGGAATTAACGTTTCGGGAATAACATTAAGGGAACAATGTTTAGTGCAAGATAAAGCCAAGTAGAGTTCGATCAGATAGTCCGAGGGTCACTAATGAGGTAGATAGTAGTTCAGGACTGCTCTCTAGTTGTGGTAGGGTGATTCAGTTACCTGATAACAGCTGGAAAGAAATTGAAGATTCTCCAGCCTACCTCATGTGGAAATTGGTCTCTGGAAGTGTTACGCTACAATGCAGAGAATTATATACTGCATTCCGTATCTTTCCCTTCACTCTAACTGTTGTACTTGATTTTGGATTGATTTTATTCATGAATAGTGAATACAATCATCTCTAATCTGATCTAATCTTCGGCCCATTGAATCCAGCACACATTTATGTGAATCCCATTTGATTTTCCTCGCGTTCCCATCGACTCCTGGAGCCATCGGGTCATAGAGTCATACAGCACGGAAATAGGTCCTCCAGCCCATGCCGGCCAGGTTGGCCCTACTAGGCTGGTCCCATTTAGCCAATTAACCTACAAACCTTTGGAGTGTGGGAGGAAACCAGAACACCTGGAGTAAACCCGCGTGGTCACAGGAAGAACGTACACACTCCACACAGACAGCCAAACAAGGTCAGGATCGAAACCCTGGAATCTGGTGCTATAAGGTGGCAACTCTACCAGCTGCACCACTGTAATTCAATGATTCAATGCCCTTGTTTTAACGTGGTCTTGTGAACTACAGAGATAATAAGATTTGCAATTTGCCCGATGTGAATATTTCTCCAAGGATAAATAACCTACGATAATCAGATAAATCGATAAATGTAAGCATTCGCTGGGAAAGTTCCAATTTGGCAGCATCCTACCTCACTGTCGTAAGATACCCTTTGTTGCTTGAGCACAATGTGGAGAATGTTTTCTCTCTTTGGATGCAGGCTGCACTCGATCTCGGTGACTGGGAACGCCTGCTGCTGTGTGTCCTCACTGACACTGACCACAAACAGCACCTCGGAGGTGAGCAGAAGACATCCTTGGTATTCCTGGCCAGAGTTGCTCACGATTACCACTTCCAAGGCCATAAACACTTCAGGTCTGCCCAAGGACTGGAGCATTTTCCTGTCAGGACATAAAATGTTGAACAGATACCATTACATTTTTTTTTTAAATTTAAAATTCCAGAACCGAAACATTTTGTGTAAGAAACAAACCATTCCAAGATAAATGACCTGTTAGTTTGATACAATGCCAGACCAATGTAATGAATAATGCTATCATAAAAATGACTGACTGCCAGAATAGTCTTACCAGACATATTTGACGTGGCTGTTTGGGGCCTGGTCATTCTGTTGTTCAGTGGGGTGAAACCTCTGCTTGGGAAGTTGAGATAGTCCAGCTCCGTGTAAAATACCTAAAGCAATAAAGACAAGATCCTAACTCGTACTTAACTCGGCAGCCGCGCGGTGCCAAAGTGATGTAATGTGTTTGGAACCGGCGGTCAGGGATATTTATCTCTTTAACCGCAATTACGTAAAAGCCAAAGCTATATAATGGTGTCAAAAATTAAAACCCATAAACCCAACCTCATAAATGCCAAGCATTGTCGAACTGCCAGCATGGGTGAGCTGGTGGGAGATTTTCCCAAGTAATAGAGCGAACACGCTCATTGAAAACTAAAGCAGGAACAATTGTTGATTTCTATACATTATGACAATTACATTAGCTCAACATTCAAGTATGATAATTTCCCTTGGATAGTATTTCTGAGTCGTATCATTATGAGAAAAAAATCTCTCTCCCCAAATAGATCCATTTCTTATTATGGTCACAGGGTAATCTTTTGACTAAATCAACAGAATTGCACGATTAATATAAATAAAAAAACATGTTTAGTATTCAAAACACATGTGAGGTTGAATGTGTGAGGTTTACCGTTCTCCTCCCCTTCCCATTCACCCCATCTGTGTAAACACCAGGAACTGCAGATGCTGGTTTACCAGAAAAGACAGAAAGTACTGGAAAACTCAGTTGGGTCAGGCATCATCTCTGGTGAACATGGATAGGTTGGGGTGGCATGGTGGCGCAGCTGTAGAGTTGCTGCCTTGCAGTACCAGAGACTTGGGTTCGACCCTGACTATGGATGCTGTCCCTACGGAGTTTGTACGTTCTCCCCTTGACTGCGCTGTCAGGAATGGTGATGGAGGCAGATGCTGGGAATGGAGGGGGATTGGGGGTGGGGGAGGTGGATGGGGGGGGAGGGGGAGAAGATAGATCACGTGCAGGAAGGGGAGATTAGCTTATTTTGGCATCATGTCTAGCACAGGCATTGATACCTGAATGGCCCATTCCCCTGCTTTCCTGGCCTATGAAGCAATTGCCGATTAACTTCTCAAGATCAAGGAGATCACTCCACTGGATTGGAGTTAATCCACATAACAAATGTGAAACTGTTCAATCTACCTTTCCAGAATAAAGAGCATTATAGCGTTCAGGCACAGCAAATCAAGCACTAGGTTATTGCTTATTACAATGTTATTACAAAGGTAATTTACCAACCTGTCCCTCCAATAATAAAAGAGCCACCTTTCAACAAAGGCAGATATCAATGATAAAATCCACCATGCATAAACACTCACTGTCTTGGGCTATTCTTACACTCTTGTACTTTAGACTCTAGAGAAACAACACAGAAACAGGCCCTTCAGCCCACCGAAACCGCACCATCCAACGATCCACTACTATCAGCTACTATCTACCTCCATAGATGATGTTGTGAAGATAATTAAAAAAAACTTAAAGATTGGTATAAAACATTTAAACGCAAAGAACAAATAAAAACATAGAATATAACATGTTTGGGTGGCACAACGGTAGAGTTGCTGCCATACAGCACCACAGACATGGGTTCGATCTTGACTATGGGTGCTGCATGGACGACGTTTGTACAGTCTCCCCATGATCGCGCGTGGGTTTTCTCCGGGTGCTCCACTAGTGTGTAGGATAGCGCTAGTGTATGGGAAGTGTGGGTCGGCACGGACTCGGTGAGTTGACGGGCCTGTTTCCCCGCTGAATTACTAAACTAAATTGACCTAAAATAGCATGGGTACAGCACTGGAAGAGGCCCTTTGGCCCACAATGAATGCGTTGAACATGAAACCAAGTTAAACTAATCTCCTCTACCTGCAGGTGATCTATATCTCTTCATTGTCAGCATATCCATGTGTCAATGCAAAAGCCTTTCAAATGCCACTGTCGTATCTGCCTCCAGATATAATCACCATCCCTAACCGTGTGTTCCAGGCACTCACTCCTAATCTCATGTGAAAAAATCTCACCTTCTTTAAACCTTGCTGTTCTCACCATAAAGCTATAAAATATTAACATTAATTAAAATAAAGTAAAATAAAATACCTTCATGGTGAAGGCTGTTGACCTCACTTGAATACACTTCTGTGAATTTGTTGGGAAAACCAACCTGCTTTGGGTAGTGTCTGTCCCCGTCCGAAACATCAACCACCTTATTTCTCCAGAGATGTTGCCTGATTCGCCGAGTTACTCCAATAATAGATAATAGACAATAGACAATAGGTGCAGGAGTAGGCAATTCGGCCCTTCGAGCCAGCACACCATTCAATGTGATCATGGCTGATCATCCCCAATCAGTACCCCGTTCCTGCCTTCTCCCCAAATCCCCTGACTCCACTATCTTTAAGAGCCCTATCTAGCTCTCTCTTGAAAGTATCCAGAGAACCTGCCTCCACCGCCCTCTGAGGCAGAGAATTCCACAGACTCACAACTCTCTGTGAGAAAATGTGTTTCCTCATCTCCGTTCTAAATGGCTTATTCTTAAACTGTGGCCCCTGGTTCTGGACTCCCCCAACATCGGGAACATGTTTCCTGCCTCTAGCATGTCCAAACCCTTAATAATCTTATATGTTTCAATAATATTCCCTCTCATCCTTCTGAACCCTCGAGTATACAAGCCCAGCCGCTCCATTCTCCCAGCATATGACAGCCTCGCCATCCCGGGAATTAACCTTGTAAACCTACGCTGCACTCCCTCTATAGCAAGAATGTCCTTCCTCAAATTAGGGGCCAAAACTGCACACAATACTCCAGGTTGCGTATATTTTGTGTATATTTGTGTGTATTTTGGGATGTATCAATAAAAGCTAAAGTTATTGATTTGTTCAGGATTCCACTCAACAAGTTGACCCCAGGTTGATTTTCTTTAGTTTATTGTCATGTGTACTGAGGTACAGTGAAAAGCTTTTGTTGCGTGCTAACTAGTCAGCAGAAAGACAATACATGATTACAATCGAGAATAATGTTTAGTGCAAGGTAAAGCCAGTAAAGTTCTATCAAAGATAGTCTGAGGGGCTTCAATGTGTTAGATAGTAACTCAGGCATGCTCTCTAGTTGTGACAGGAAGGTTCAGTTGCCTGAAAAGAAATTGTCCCTGAATCTGGAGGAGTGCGTTTGAATGTGTTTGACTGCCAAAGGTTTTTAGTTTCAGTCAGATTTCGCTAACTGTCGTATAGTTTGGCACGTCCAGCTGAAGTGACTTATTTGACAAGGACCACAAATTGAATACCACTTTCTGCATGTACTTGTAAGGGTAATACAAGTTGTATGCTGGTTAGCAAGGAGACCCGAGACCAAACATGGAATTTCCCAGCTCAGTCTGGCTCAGCAATGCATCTTGTGATGCCTGGCACTGCTAACACTTGTGAAGATGATAGCAGCTTTTCAAAGCTTTGACAAACACAATCATCTGCTGGAAGGTCAACTCGGTGAAAGACGTTCTTTGGTCTGTCCGAGCGCTGTTCACCACCCATCCGGAGCGAGATGTCCGACGGGGAATGTTGCCGACTGGCCCGCTGCAGACTGCAGGAGTACGTGCTGAGGGACGCATTGAAGCTCGGTGCAGTCAACACCAAGGCTCTGTGGGGGAGGACCACAGTCTAGGGTCCTTCCGCTGCTGGACATGGGGGGCAGGTTGTGGTGGAGACGACCCTCAAAATAAGGGAAGGGATCCCACGCCAGCGGGCCACATGAGACAAATTTGTGAAATTTGAGCAATGTATGTAGACTGTATTGAATAATTTGTATAGCCTCCGAAAATGTCGGATTAATTTCTTGCATGGTTCATGCATTGTATATATTTATATTGTATTTATAAAAAAAATCTTTCAATCCAGAGAGTTGTGAATTTATGGAATTCCCTGCCACAGAGGGCAGTGGAGGCCAAATCACTGGATGGATTTAAGAGAGAGTTGCATAGAGCTCTAGGGGCTAGTGGAGTCAAGGGAAATGGGGAGAGGGCAGGCACGGGTTATTGATAGCAGACGATCAGCCATAATCATATTGAATAGCAGTGCTGGCTCGAAGGGCCGAATGGCCTCCTCCTGCACCTATTTTCTATGTTTCTATGTTTCTAATCACTCTGCCCTTCATGCTTATTCCAGTATCCGATGACTGATCTCTGTGTCAACTCTACATTTACTTTACATCCTTTAATACCCTCTCTTGACAATAACATAATGTCCAACTGACTCATCTCAACAGCTTCTTCTGGGAGAGACTTCCAGATTTACATGAGGTTTGAGTTTGTTTGAGTTTGAGCTTAGTTTATTGTCATTTGTACCACGGTAGAGTGAAAAGCTTTTGATGTGTGCTAACCAGTCAGCGGGAAGACAATACATGATGATGAAGTTAATACATGACTATCATTCTTATCATCATTGGAAAAGGCTCAGTGGAGATAAACATCATGGTGGCCAAATTATAGGAAAGATGTCAACAAAATAGAGAGAGTACAGAGGAGATTTGCTAGAATGTTGCCTGGGTTTCAGCACCTAAGTTACAGAGAAAGGTTGAACAAGTTAGGTCTTTATTCTTTGGAGCGCAGAAGGTTAAGGGGGTACTTGATAGAGGTCTTTAAAATGATAAAAGGGATAGACAGAGTTGACGTGGATAAGCTTTTTCCATTGAGAGTAGGGAAGATTCAAACAAAAGGACATGATTTGAGAATGAAGGGACAGAAGTTTAGGGGTAACATGAGGGGGAACTTCTTTACTCAGAGAGTGGTAGCTGTGTGGAATATGCTTCCAGTGGAAGTGGTGGAGGCAGGTTCGATTTTATCATTTAAAAATAAATTGGATAGGTATGTGGATGGGAAAGGAATGGAGGCCTATGGTCTGAGTGCAGGTAGATGGGACTAGGTGAGAGTAAGTGTTCGGCACTGACTAGAAGGGCCGAGATGGCCTGTTTTTGTGCTGTAATTGTTATATGGTCATATGGCTTGTGGATATGGCCTTAATTCACATCGCTGGCTTCCTGTTTGCCATGATAGCGGCCAGCAGCGAATATTAGTTGAACAATGTGACTAGTACATGGATCGAGTCTGGTGTGATTTAGCCCAACAAGGTACAGAAGGAGAAATTTCAACCCATCATCCACACTGACTCCAAGACCCATCAGTCTCATTTTCATCCGAATCAAATCAATATATCATTATGTTTCTTTCCCCTTTTATGCACTTAACTGACGTTCCCGTACTCGTGGCAACTCTTCAACCATTCCTCATCCTAACCAATTTTCAATATATTCTTGCTCTAGAATCATAGAGTTCTTTTGTCATTGCATCGTTATCATAGTCATACAGCGTGGAAACAGGCCGTTCAGCCTGACTTGCCCACACTGACCAACATGTTCCATCTACATTAGTCTCACCTGCCCGCATTTTGCACATATCCCTCTAAACCTGTCTAAATGTTTCTTAAACATTGTGATAGTACCATCCATATATTAATTTTCCTCGCTTGGTCCATCATGAGTACTGACCTCTCCATCATCGAAGGGATCTACAGGAGGCACTGCATCAAAAAGACAGCCAGTATCTTTAAGGACCTGGCCATGCTCTCATTTCAAACCCACTTTCAGGAAGGAGGTACAGGAGTCTGAAAACCATGACCTGCAGGTTCAAGAACAGCTTTTTTCCGAACAACCATCAGGCTCTTGAACACTATAAACACTAACTATGAACTTTCTTGGTTGCAATAATGGTTTCAGGCTCTTTGCAATTATATCAGGCTTTTTAATTTATTGAAGTTGGTTTGTTTATTATGTTATCTGTGAGTACTATGCTTAAAGACCTGTTTTGCTGCTGCAAGTAAGAATTTAATTGTTCAATTTTTGGTACATAAGACAATTAGACATTCTTGACTCTTGATCAAATGTACAAAAGGCTGGTGTGTCCACTGGGAAAACATACCGTATCCGGTCTGGGAGACCAGCTCAGCAGCTCCACCTATTGGTTTGGTGAGGACGCCAACAATCCCCTTGCCCACACCCGAGATGACATCCTTGGCTTTGCGGCCAGCTGACACCTCAGAGGTCTTCTGGAAATTCTGCATTGGCTGATCCACGATTCCAGCGATGGCACCTGGAATATCAAAGGGAACAGGTAACAATCCAATCTTGCTTTCGCTATGGCTTGGCCATTTTTACTAACCTGCCAAACAAATAAGTTTGAATTCTCTCTCCTCCACCATATGTTTTTATTCAGCGGGTCAGGCAGCATCACTGGAGGTCATGAATAGGCGACGTTTCAGGACTGGACTCCTTCCGCAAGCTAGGGTGCTGACTGATTCACCTCTACCCCATTACGGACATTGGACTTTGTCTACAGAACTTTTGCGTGACAATGCTGAGAACTATATTCTGCTCTCTGTACTTTTCTCTTCACTCTATCTATTGTACTTGAGTTTACTTTGATTGTATTTTTCGAGTATTATCTGATGTTTGGATAGCATGAAAAACAAAGCTTTTCACACCACCTCAGCACACATGACAATAATAAACCTAAACAGAAATGTCGCCTATTCATATCGTCCAGAGATGCTGCCTGAGCACTTTGTGCCTTTTTCATAAACCAGCATCTACACTCCCTTGCATATATAGTTTTACTCCTTTTGCTGTGAGAGCTGACTGTTTTGGGCCTGAAATCCATGGGAGGGGGAATGAGATCTCTCTTTGGTCCCTTGTGTAACGTGGGTAATCAGCTACTGCCGATATTCACATCCATTGACTAGGATCCATTCTCTTCAATCGATGGGTGTTATTCAAGAAAGTGTTCAGGGTTGTCAACCAAAGATACATTTCTCCCAGAATATCAGTGCCACAGGAGGCACATCGATAGGATCAATATATAAGGGAACCCCTCACCCAATCTGACTATCCAATTGTTCCTCCTCCATGCTCTATTTCCTTACTGCGTATATATATATTTATATTTTAAGTGGTAGATCCTTCCCCACCCATCATGGGTATTGACCTCTCCACCATCGAAGGAATCTATAGGAGGTCAATATTATCAAAAAGGCAGTCAATATTATCAAAGACCCACATCGCCCTGGCCACACTGCCAATTCACTCCTACCATCAGGAAGAAAGTATAGGGTCGGAAACACAAAGCTCAATATCTATAGAATAGATGTTAGATATTGGGGGTATCTTCATCAGAGGATCTGCAGCAGTCACCTTCTCAAGCAATCACCGCCTCAGTCGGCCGAAGAGCCTGTTTCTGTGCTGCATCTCTAAAGTCTGATGTCTACGTAATTGTCTGTTTAAATGTATTTGTCCACCTTATCTTAGAATTTGTTTTTTAAATAGTTGGTTTCCTACTTTGACTGAATCTTAGTCAAGGTGCATTCCATTACATTTTCTCGTCCAGGTTCCCAATTTTATCTTGGCGTATGGGATCCTGTTCAACTTTTAGCGATACTTGAATGCATAGCGTTTTAATAACCACTAGTCTAGACAGTCTAAAAGTGAACAACTCCTAATCTTCCTCATTGTCAAAATATTCTTTGCCAAATGAATGGCAACAGTTCAAGAAGGCGTCTCACCAACACGTATACACATATAGACCTCTGCTCAATATTGAACGAAGAATATTGTACTTATAATGGAAATAACTGCTACATTAAAGTTCTTCCCAGAGTCAAATTCAACTGAATGGCAGCAATGCACCACAAGGTCATTGTGTAAAATATTGTTGCCATTCTCATCTCCATAACAATCCCAAAAAATCAAAAAGGTTGTTGAAGGAGAACTTTTGCAAAGTTTGTTGACACATTAATTTTTATTTTAAGAAGTTTTATAATGAAACGGTTATAATAGTACAGTCTTCCTGACAAATGTTGCACCAACTTGCAATGAGCAGACGTCTAAACCTGCTTCATAAGCAAAGCAAGAGGCTGGTACTGCAATATTTTATTGAGATTAATAGATTCATTTCCCTGAAGGCAGCAAAATCATTTCAGGGCAGGTGGGATCTGGGTTCTTTCATTATGAACTGATTTTCTTCAAGGTTTATACAAAACTTAAAGCCGTATAAACAAAGCTGAAGTGCTTCAACATAAACGGTAGACACATCGTAGACACATTTACAGTCATCAATAACCGAACCCACATTAAAGAGCCAGCACTGAAACACAGTCTGCCTCATAATGCATTGGCACCAGTGAAGGGGTTATTAGTTTCTTGATACAGCACAGATTCAAAAACTCAACAGGCGCTGGGTTTGGAACTCTTATTTCAAAATTTACTCTCGAGTTTTGCATTTACATCTTTGATTTAGAGTCAGAGTTATACAGCAACGAGAAAAGGTCCTTCGGCCCAACTTGCCCACGCTGACCAACATGTCCCAACTACATTAGTCTCACCTGTCTGCATTTGGACTCGATCCTTCTATACGTGTTCTATCCATGTACCTGTCAAAATATTTCTTAAATGCCGCGATAGTACCTGCCTCAACTGCATCCTCTGGCAGCTCGTGCCATACACCCTCCACTGTTTGTGTGAAGAATTACCCCTCAGGTTCCTATTAAACCTTTCTGCCCTCACCTTAAACCCAAGTCCTCTGGTTCTCGTTTCCTCTACTCTGGGCAAGAGACTGTGCGTCTACCCGATCTATTCCTGTTGCGATTTATCGTCAGTCAGGCTCTCCTGTCTTGCCCTACCTAGAAGACTGATTCCCAGGCGGGACAGTCCTTGCCGCAGACCTTCCCCCAGGCTGTCAGGAAGCTGCCTCCGCCATTCCTCCTGCCGCATATAGTGCTCTTCGTCGAGAGATAGCCGATCCATGTTCCGGGCCAGACTTGTAGCAAGGTTAGTGATCGACGTCAGGGTGCCTGAATAAAAATACACGAAAACATGGTAAAGTACATGTTCACAAGTTCGAGGAGCAGCATTAGGCCATTCGGCCCGTCAAGTCTACCCCTCCATTCAATCATGACTGATCTAGCTTACCCTCTCAACCCCATTCTCCTGCCTTTTACCGGACACCCGTTCTAATCAAGAATCTGTCAATCTCCACCTTAAAAATACCTATTGCCTTGGCCTCACAGCCGTCTGTAGTAATGAATTCCACAGATTCCCCACCCTCTGATGAAATAAATTCCTCCTCATCTCCTTTCTGAAGGCACCCCCTTAGTGGAAACATCCTCTCCACATTCACTCTATCCAGGCCTTTCACTATTCAGTAAATTTCAATGAGGTCCCCCCTCATCCTAAACTCCAGCGAGTACAGGCCCAGTGGCATCACACATACAGTGAGAAAGGATAGATACAGTGGCTTGCAAACGTTTTCATACCCCTTGAACTTTCCCACATTTTATCACGTTACAACCACAAACGTAAATGTATTTTATTGGGATTTTATGTGATAGACCAACACAAAGTGGCGCATAATTGTGAAGTAGAAGGAAAATGATACATGGTTTTCAAATTTTTTAATAAATAATAAACTGAAAAGTGCAAAAGTATTCAGCCCCCTTTACTCTGATACCCCTAAATAAAATCCAGTGCAACCAATTGCCTTCAGAAGTCACCTAATTAGTAAATAGAGTCCACTTGTGTGTAATCTAATCTCAGTATAAATACAGCTGTTCTGTGAAGGCCTCAGAGGTTTCTTAGAGAACATTAGTGAACAAACAATGTTCCTTGGGCATCATGAAGCCCAAGGAACCCACCAGACAGGCCAGGGATAAAGTTGTGGAGAAGTTTAAAGCAGGGTTAGGTTATAAAAAAATATCCCAAGCTTTGAACATCTCACGGAGCACTGTTCAATCCATCATCTGAAAATGGAAAGAGTATGGCACAACTACAAACCTACCAAGACATGGCTGTCCACCTAAACTGACAGGCCGGGCAAGGAGAGCATTGATCAGAGAAGCAGCCAAGAGGCCCATGGTAACTCTGGAGGAGCTGCAGAGATCCACAGTACAGGTGGGAGAATCTGGCCACAGGACAACTATTAGTCGTGCTCTCCACAAATCGGGCCTTTATGGAAGAGTGGCAAGAAGAAAGCCATTGTTGAAACAAAGCCATAAGAAGTCCCGTTTGCAGTTTGCCACAAGCCATGTGGGGGACACAGCAAACATGTGGAGGAAGGTGCTCTGGTCTGATGAAACCAAAATTGAAATTTTTGGCCTAAATGCAAAACGCTATGTGTGGCGGAAAACTAACACTGCACATCACCCTGAACACACCATCCCCACTGTGAAACATGGTGGTGGCTGCATCATGCTGTGGGGATGCTTTTCTTCAGCAGGGACAGGGAAGCTGGTCAGAGTTGATGGGAAGATGGATGGAGCCAAATACTGGGCAATCTTGGAAGAAAACCTGTTAGAGTCTGCAAAAGACTTGAGACTGGGGCGGAGGTTCACCTTCCAGCAGGACAACGACCCTAAACATACAGCCAGAGCTACAATGGAATGGTTTATATCAAAGCATATTCATGTGTTAGAATGGCCCAGACCTAAATCCAATTGAGAATCTCTGGCAAGACTTGAAAATTGCTGTTCACAGACGCTCTCCATCCAATCTGACTGAGCTTGAGCTATTTTGCAAAGAAGAATAGGCAAAAATTTCAGTCTCTAGATGTGAAAAGCTGGTAGAGACATACCCCAAAAGACTTGCAGCTGTAATTGCAGCGAAAGGTGGTTCTACTGAATACTTTTGCACGCCACACTTTTCAGTTTTTTTATTCATAACAAAATTTGGAAACCATGTATCATTTTCCTTCCACTTCACAATTATGCACCACTTTGTGTGTTGGTCTATCACATAAAATCCCAATAAAATACATTTACGTTTGTGGTTGTAATGTGACAAAATGTGAAAAAGTTCAAGGGGTATGAATACTTTTGCAAGCCACTGTATATTATAGGGATCGTCAGGGGTGGTGGGTATACGTACTGAGCTGCCAGAGGAGTTTGTTGAGGCAGGTACAATAACACCATTTAAAAGTTCAGAGTTTAGAGATACAGCATGGAATCAGGCCACGCCGACCAGCGATCATTCAGCACACTAGTTCCATGCAACACACCAGGGATAATTTACAGAAAGCCAATTAACCGAAAAACCTGCAGGTCTTTGGAATGTGGGCAGAAATCGGAGCACCCAGAGAAAACCCAAGCGGTCACAGGGAGACACAATGTGCTGGAGTAACTCAGTCGTAGTAGAGGAGAAAACTGGAAGAGAGGAGGAGTACAATAAAGCCAGGTCAGTGATAGGTGGATACAGGTGTGAGGTGGTGGGGGGGGGGGGGGGGGGGGGGGGGGGGGGGGGGGGGGGGGGGGGGGGGGGGGGCGATTGATAGGCAGGTGGTCAGACAAATGCCAGAGAAGAAAATGCAATAAGTGTGAGTTAAGGTGTCAATGGGTGCTCACTCTTCAGAGGACAACATTTCAAAAGCAGAGTATAATGATTAGGCACCGTTACACAACAGGTTTACCAGCATGCACTGGGGATAAACATGCAGAGACTGTTGAGAATAGATATTACCTTTGGAAATGTGTTTTACAAATGAAGTTGTTCCCCTGGAGACGCCACTGACGAAGGCACCTGGACCACGGGTCAGCCCCTCGTACGGAAGACGGAAAAAGTCCGCTATCCCATTACCGATGCTTCGCACCAAATTAGCTGGACTTCCAAGAATTTCCAGAGAGCCAACGACCCAGCCTGTCGGACGAGCAAACAAAAAGGTATGAAGCATCGAGCTACACATATGAAGATATTTAACATAGTACAGGTCCATCACTAATTTTCCATCATCCTTGGTCATGAGGTCATAAGTGATAGGATTAGAATTAGGCCCATCAAGTTTACTCTGCCATTCAATCATGGCTGATCTAATTCTCCCTCCTAACCCCACTCTCCTGCCTTCTCCCCATAACCTCTAACACCTGTACTAATCAAGAATCTTTCTATCTCTGCCTTAAAAAATATCCACTGACTTGGCCTCCACAGGCTTCTGTGGCAAATAATTCTACAGATTCACCACCCTCTGACAAGAAAATTCCTAAAATGCTCATCATAGGTTAACCTACTCATTCCTGGGATCATTCTTGTAAACCTCCTCTGGACCCTCTCCAGAGCCAGCCAAATCCTACCTCAGAGGTCATGGCCTCTGAGAGTAATCCAAAAGTATCAGAACGATCTGCCTAGGCTGCTGAAGGGCCAAGATATCAGCCCGCAAAGTCGGTTGGCTATTGGAACGGATCTGCCATCAGTCCATTACCTCCACAGATACTGCCTAACCCATTCAATACGTCCAGCATTTTGTGCTTTGCTCAAAATTCCAGCATCTGCAGTACATGTGACAATCATAAACCAATTATGCAATTATTTCCCGAGAATTTGGCCAGCAGTTTGTGTTTTGCTTAAAATTCCAGCATTGGCAATTTCTTCTATCTCAGTACGTGACAATAATAAACCAATTATGCCATTGCCTCCAGAGATGCTGCTGTGGCGCAAAAACATGGCACTTCTAACATGCGGGCTCGGGAGACCATGTCTGCATACTTGCTAATCCAGGATGTGCTTGGTTATGGGAATATTGTATTGGACTGTATGTGAGAAATGAAAAAAGGACGGCACAGTGGCGCAGCGGTAGAGTTGCTGCCTTACAGCGCCAGAGACCTGGATTCGATCCTGACTACGGGTGCTGTCTGTACGGAGTTTGTACGTTCTCCCCGTGAACCCATGGGCATTCCCCGGATGCTCTGGTTTTCTCCCTCAGTCCAAAGACTTACAGGTCTGTAGGTTAATTGACTTCTGTAAATTATCCCTAGTGTGTAGGATAGAACTAGAGTATGGGTGATCGCTGGTCGGCATGGACTCAGTGGGCCGAAGGGCCTGTATCCATGTTGTATCTCGAAACTAAACAAAAAATTTCACTGTGCGTTTGCACATGTGACATTAAAAGCACCATTGAACTGACCCAAAGTGCTGATTTTATTTTATTTTATTCATTGTCGTTGTCTTCAATTAAGAGACAACGACATTCTCTTTCCCTTACAGTCATATAAAAAATAAAATTAAAAAACCCCACAAAAACACAGAACACAGCAGTCCACAACACAAGCAACCCCACAGTGGCACCAAAGTTCCCCACAGTGAGGGAAGGGCCAAAGTCCAGTCAACCTACTCGCTGATGTTCCCCGATGTTCACCCGTGCTGGAGTAACTCAGTGGGTCAGGCAGCATCTCTGGAGACAAGGAATACCTTTGCCTGACCCACTGAGTTACTCTGACATTTTGTGTCTATCTTCAGTATAAACCAGCATCTGTAGTTCTTTCCATAATTTCTAGGAGCAGAATTAGGCAATTTGGCCCATCAAGTGTACTCCACCATTCAATCATGGTTGATCTATCTTTCCGTCTCAACCCCATTCTCCTGCCTTCTCCCCATAAGCCCTGACATGCGTACTAATCAAATAATTCCTACACATTGAACTGACCAGCTGAGTTCCTCTGGCATTTAGTGTTTCATCAGTTGTACCAACCTGCTCGAAACAACGCTCCTGCAGCGTAGTGCATGGCGAGAGCGTGGATAAGTTGCCGGGGAGTGGTGTAGATGGGCCCTCTCTCAAACAGTGAGAATGAAAGGGGAGTGTGATCAGATGCAATGTACAACTTGATGGAGGCGTGGACGCTGACCAGCAAGCTCACGGCTTGGATGGTCAACCGTTGCATTTTGACCGGATTCACGAGCGCATACGTTGCATTCAGCACGTGCGCAGGCACGGGGGGCACAGCTGTCGAAATGGCCAATGTCCTTGATTGCTTTCGGTAAAGCCCGGTGTCAGGGATGTAGGTGTTGAACAGAGTTTTTATGTAATAAACAAATGTGTCTTCCACATAGAGCCTTGCAGGCTTCAGCTCAAAGTTCACCTCATTCACGACAAACACGAAATTCTGTTCCCTCAGGAGGACATGGGCTTTTAGAAAACATTTGTGCTTGTAGCCGTCGAGGTCTTTGGCCGAGAGGGCTGGACTGAAGCCAGTTTTCCACTGGGGGCTCTCGGGCTTCAGCTCCTGGCAGAGCAAGGCAGGGAAGTGAAAGCTGGTGCGATGGTAGAGCTGATTGTCCACCTGCAGGTCCCCGATGCACAACTCCAGCAGGTATAACTCCGAGAAGCCGTGACTGGGCTCGGCTCGGAATTCGTGCACCGCGGGCCGGTAGTGGTTCACCAGCGGCGCCAGGTTCAACAGGACATTGTCCAGTGTAATTCTCAGCAGCTCGGACGACTTGCACTGATTGGTAATGTCGTCGTTTACCGTCAGGCTCGCTTGAGCGATCAGCACACGGACTGCGATCGCTTGTTGTGGCATCCTGTGCAAACGGCAAGCGTTAAAAATCAATTGACACTTCAGCAATGCAGCAGGACAGAAATAATTTAAAGAGCTTTAGAAGACATGTTCATAAGTTCCAGGAGCAGAATTACACCATTCTATCCATCGAGTCTACTCCGCCATTCAATCATGGCTGATCTATCTTTCCCTCTCAATCCCTTCCTCCTGCTTTCTCCCCATAACCCCCCGATGCAGGAGCTGTATCGCCCCAATGCAGAGGGCCCAACCGCCGGCTACGGGAGCCAAGATCGCCCCATCAACGGAAGGCTCGAGGCCCCGAACGCGGGAGAACAAAGAAGGGAAGAGATTTAACTTATTTTTTGCTTCCATCACAGTGAGGAATGTGGGGGAGTCACTGTGGTGGATGTTCATGTTAAAAAGTGTATTGTGTGTCCTGTTGCTTTTTATTGGTATGACTGTATGGCAAATCAAATTCCTCGTATGTTGCAAAATATACTTGGTTGGCTGGTCAGAACAATGTTGCACTAAATGTTATACCCTTTATCCTGTTATCAGGATGGTTCAGTTGCCTGATAACAGCTGGGAAGAAATTGTCCCTGAATCTGGAGGTGTGCATTTTACAAACGTCTTGCCTGATAGGAGAAGGGAGAAGAGTGAGTGATTAGGGTGAGACTGGTCCTTGATTATGCTGGTGGCCTTGCCGAGGCAGCGTGAAGTGTAGATGGAGTCAATGAAAAGGAGGTTGGTTTGCTTGATGGCCTGGGCTACCTTCACAACTTCGCAGTTTCTTGCGGTATTGGATGGCGCTATTCCCAAGCCATGCTGAGATGCAACCTGATCAAATGCACACTGTGGACAGCTTGACTGTAATCATGTATTGTGGCGGCTCCCAAGGGTCGTGCCATCATAACTGCCGAACCCCTCAGCACGGGAGTGGTTCAGTCCGGAGGCGGGCCCTTAGCCAGAGGGTTTAAAGGCTGGGGTTTGGGTGCCATCTTTCTCTCGTTTGGTCTTCCCTACAGCCGGGAGGAACATAATAAAAGGTGCCTCTCAAAACACTGGACTTCGCGCTTCCTTTCGAGACCCACGCACCACATTGGTGACCCCGACGCTCCATCGGCGTCATGATGGAGAGAACAGAAAGCCCTACCCCCTCACAAGACCCACGCACCACAGTGTAGTCTTTTCACTGACCGGATAGCACGCACCAAAAAGCTTTTAACTGTACGTCGTTACAAGTGACAATAATAAACTAAACTAAACTAAACTAACTGAGCGTCAGTGCAAGGAGGTAATTACCCATAAAGGCTGGTCAGAACAGGCCCAGTTCTACCCTCAGGTGCTAACGTCATAGTTATGGTGCTGGACTGATGAATAGTATCCACATACACATAGCCGTAACTGGGCAGGAAAACTACCTAAGGAGAGAAAAGCAAGTGAAACACTTATTCAGTGATAAAAAAGAGTCCATTTATTTTTCAAACTAAAAACCTCTAGCAGTCATCCAAACAATTAAAATTAATAAACTAAGATTGTATCGTTAGGTAGCTTACAACCTAATGGTATACAAATTGTGGAGGAACAGCAGCACAAATTCGACTTGTTAGCTGAAAACTTAATGGTCTACAAAATGGAGGAACATCACCTCATATTCCACTTGGGTAGCTTACAAGCGAACGGTATGAATGCTGAATTATCCAATTTTAGGTAACTAACTCACAAACACCCCCCTGCCCTTTTTCTCTCCCCTGTGCCCCACCTGGATGCACACCTATTTTTCCTTCCCTTTGCCCTTCCACCTATATTCCGTCCTCTGGCTTCACAATCAGTGGATCGTCTATCCTTATCTCACACTTTTGTTTCTGGCCTTTGTCCAAAATCATCTGCCAATAGAAACACATCCCATCCCATCCCTGTATCCACCGATCACTTGCCAGACTTTTTCCTGCCCCCACCACTCTTCCAGTTTTCTCCTCTCCCGCCATAATCGGTCTGGAGAAGAGCCCCAACCTGAATTGTCATCCATCCGTGTTCTCCAGAAATGCTGCCTGACCCGCTGAGTTACCCCAGCACTTTGTGTCATTTTTTGTAAACCAGCACCTTCAGTTCCATGTGTTTACTGTTAAGATTAGATGTATTCTTTAAGGTGAAAGGGGAAAAGTTTAAAGAAATTGTGTGGCAAGTTGTTTTTACACAGAGGGTGGTGGCTGCCTAGAGCATACTGGGGGGGTGGTAGAGGAGGAAGATCCAATGGTGGTATTTAACAGACCATTAGACAGGCATATGGATGTGTATGGAATGGAAGAACGTGCATCATGTATAGGCAAAGGTTAGTTTATCTTGGTATCATGTTCAGGACAGACATTGTGGGCCGATTCATGTGCTCAATTTTGCTTGGGGGGGGGGGGGGATGATTTAATAGGAACCTGAGGAGTACGTTTTTTTACACAAAGGGTGGTGGTGTATGGAACGAGCTGCCGGAGGTAGTTGAGAGAGGTACTATCGCAATGTTTCAGAAACAATTTGACAGGTACACAGATAGGATAGGTTTAGAAGGATATGGGCCAAATGTGTCTGAAGAAGGGTCTCGACCCGAAACGTCACCCATTCCTTCTCTCCAGAGATGCTGCCTGTTCCGCTGAGTTACTCCAGCATTTTGTGTCGACCTTGAGCCAGACGCAGGCAGGTGGCAGTAGTGTAGATGAAACATGTTGGTCGGTGTGGGCAAGTTGAGCCAAAGGGCCTGTTTTCACGTTAAATGACTTTATGAGGGTTTCTGATGACAGGCCTTTGACCTGCACCATTAACGATGTTTCTCTTTCCATGGATGTTGCCTGACCTTTCCCAATATTTCCAGTTGTTATTATAATTGTTGTACTGTCATCATCATTGCTGATGTGCTGCGTGAGTGCAGTGCAGACAGGGAGGGCTGTGGAAAAGGGGGGAAAAATAAAAATGTTCTCCTCCTCAATCATTAACCTGTGGCACCAAGGAAGTATACGTACTAATGTGCTGGGGGAAGGATATGGAGGAATTGCACCATAGTCATCCCAAGTCTGACACTCCTGTTGGCAGAAGCTAATTCGCACTCATCTCCTTTCTAGGAAGTGGCAATTTGGACAAGGTGCCAGAGAGAAAGGTGGCACAGTGGTGAAAGGTCAGCATAGGTCGGCAGCGGTAGAGTTCCTACTTTACAGCGCCAAAGTTGCGGGTGTGATACTCCTTACGGGTGCTGTCTGTGCAGAGTTTGTATGTTCTCTCCGTGACCGTGCGGGTTTTCTCCGGGTGCTCCGGTTTCCTCCCACACTCCAAAGACGTACAGGTTTGTATGTTAATTGGCTTCGTAAATTCTAAATTGTCCTTAGTGTGTAGGATAGTGCTAGCGTACAGTATGATCACGGGTCGACACGGAATAGGTGGGCCGAAGGACCTGTTTCCATGCAGTAAGACTTAAGGGGTTGGACAGGCTAGATGCAGGAAGATTGTTCCCGATGTTGGGGAAGTCCAGGACAAGGGGTCACAGCTTAAGGATAAGGGGGAAATCCTTTAAGACCGAGATGAGAAAGACTTTTTTCACACAGAGAGTGGTGAGTCTCTGGAACTCTCTGCCACAGAGGGTAGTTGAGGCCAGTTCATTGGCTATATTTAAGAGTGAGTTGGATGTGGCCCTTGTGGCTAAGGGGATCAGAGGGTATGGAGAGAAGGCAGGTACGGGATACTGAGTTGGATGATCAGCCATGATCATATTGAATGGCGGTGCAGGCTCGAAGGGCTGAATGGCCTACTCCTGCACCTAATTTCTATGTTTCTATGTTAAAGTGTAAAGAAGCTGCCTTCTATGGATTGACATCCCGTAACAAACTCCAGGATAAGAGCAGTTAAAAAAAATCTTCAGACATTCCATTGGTCCATCAATTCCATTTAAATAAGTTTCAATTCCATCGAGCAAAAACTTTTATTCAGATAACTTCTTCCCAAAACATAACACAGACTGTCACTGTGATGGGTTCCCTCTTTAGATTCAATATTATTAATGATGAATAGGGACCTTTTGATTTCTATTCCTGGATTTTTCATTCATGGGCTCCAGGCACGCCTGTTTTAGAATTCCCTAACCAGATATCCTGGCAACTCCACCATTCTGCACGACAGATTTTGTGGCCTGCAATGCAAAGGTTTGCTTTATGTTGTCTCAACTACGGACGGCACGGTGGCGCAGTGGTAGAGTTACTGCCTTCTCGCACCAGAGACCAGGGTTCGATCCTGACTATGGGTGCTGTCTGTACGGAGTTTGTACATTCTTCCAGTGACTGTGCAGGTTGCCCAAGACCACAAGATATTACAGAGAGTTGTGGATGAAGCCCAGTCCATGACACACAGTTCACCACCAGATTCAGGAACAGCTTCTTCCCCTCTCTTATCAGGCTTCTGAACGGTCCCTCCAAAAAGCTTGTTTAGTTTTGATTAGTTTAGAGATACATCGTGGAAACAGTCCCACTGAGTCCACGCTGACCAGTGGTCCTCGCATCCTCACACTATCCTCCACACTCAGGACGATTTACAATTTTACCGAGGCCAATTAGCCTACAAACCTGTACGTCTTTAGTGTGGGAGGAAACCAGAGCACCCGGAGAAATCCGATGCAGGGCACAGGAAGAATGTACAAACTCTGTACAGACAACAACTCTAATGCTGCGCCACCGTGCCATCCCTTGTTTACCCCATTGCAGACATTGCACTCTGTCAATGGAACAGGAGCTCCACAATGCTGAGAACTATAATCTGCACTCTGTATCTTTCCCTTCTCTCTGTCTATTGTACTTGAGTTTGACGATTGTATTTATGTGTAGTATTATCTAATCTGAATGGTAGCATGCAAGACTGTACCTCGGTACACGTGACAATAATAAACCCCAACCAAAACCAGCAACATCTCACTTGAGTCCCAGGACTGTTCAGATCAATGCAGTCACTCCATTCCTCTGGGAGATCGGACCGTGGAATCGCTCTGAGATGAACGCCGGGCAGGTTGTCTTCAGTTTTGCAGTCAGGAAAACGCCAAACGTGATGGTAAAGTTCGTGATGAATTGAAGCTTCACTGGGGATTCTTCGACAATAAACTGTGCATTTTGGGGTATCTGAAATAAGGCATAAGTATACAGGTCAAATGACAGAAAAACATATTATGCTGGACAACGGTAACGGGACTGGGGGGAAAATGAATCTGTGCTCAATTATTGAGTTACAGGAAGGAGGCTTGTGGAGCTCAGACACCAGCATTGATCTGATGGGCCAAATGGCCTGATAAATTGAAGTCAGAAAAGTTGCGGAAAATTCAGGATCCTTTACAAATCAATTTATATTACAGATATAAAATGTGAAAAATTAAATGTCTGAAAACACAGAAACACTAACGCAATGATAAAGTATCATTGAATTAGTGAATCATTGAACTCATTCAAAATCATGCGGTTAATTCTTATCCATGTCACACATTGCTGTTTCTTTCCATTAAATAGAATGAATTTAGTCACAGCATGCTGGAGTAACTCAGCGGGTCAGCAGCATCTCAGGGGATCGGGGATAAGCAATGCTTCGGGTCGGGACTTTTCTTCAGACAATGTTGGGGGGTTAAGAAAGCTGGAAGAGAGGCCGACGCAGGTGACAAGGACTATTTGATAGGCAGATGGTTGGACAAAAGCCAGAGATGGAAAAGACGGAAGGTGTGAGACATAAGGATTGAGGAGGAGCAAATTGTAAAGCTAGAAGAAAGAATCTTGGTGGATAGGGAGGTGAGGAGAGAAATAGGTACAGGTACAGGTACAGCTGGGGAATGGGAGGGAGGGGGAAAAGGGGTTTGAGGGGTTAAATGGAGGAAGAACTGAGAAGGAGTGTTATGTAGTTATCTAAAATTGGAGAATTGAATGTTCACCCAAACGGAATATGAGGTGTTGCTCCTCCGCTTTACGTATGGCCTCATCTTCTTTTGATTAATAAACTGTAATGCCAAAATGAAATGATTTGAAAACGCAAATCATTTGGACAGAGTTATGATTTTTTTTTCCTTGAACTATGGGCTTAAATTTCTGGTCGCAAATGAATCCACGGGGGGGGGGGGGGGGGGGGGGGGGGGGGGGGGGGGCAGGAGTGGCACAGCGGTAACGTTGCTGCCTTACAGCACCAGAGGCCCGGATTCCATCCAGACCACAGATACTGTCTGGGCAGAGTTTGTGCCTTCTCCCTGTGACCACGTGTGTTTTCTTCGGATGCTCCGGTTTCCGCCCACACCCAAAGACGTGCAGTTTTGTAGATTCGGTAAATTGCCCCTCGTGTGTTGGAATGAAACTGGTGTACGGGGATCGCTGGTTGGCGTGGACTCGGTGGGCCAAAGGGCCCGTATCTGTGCTGTATCTCTCTGCACACTGGTGTGGATGGTCAAGTCGGGTGATGGGCTGAAGGGCCGTTTCTGTGCTGTAAAGTGATGACTATAGAAACATAGAAACATAGAAATTAGGTGCAGGAGTAGGCCATTCGGCCCTTCGAGCCTGCACCGCCATTCAATATGATCATGGCTGATCATCCAACTCAGTATCCGTACCTGCCTTCTCTCCATACCCTCTGATCCCCTTAGCCACAAGGGCCACATCCAACTCACTCTTAAATAGCCAATGAACTGGCCTCAACTACCCTCTGTGGCAGAGAGTTCCAGAGACTCACCACTCTCTGTGTGAAAAAAGTCTTTCTCATCTCGGTCTTAAAGGATTTCCCCCTTATCCTTAAGCTGTGACCCCTTGTCCTGGACTTCCCCAACATCGGGAACAATCTTCCTGCATCTAGCCTGTCCAACCCCTTAAGAATTTTGTAAGTTTCTTTAAGATCCCCTCTCAATCTCCTAAATTCCAGAGAGAGAGACTATAACAGATGTTTTCTATTTTATGGGGCGGCACAGTGATGCAGCTGGCAGAGCTGCTGCCTCACACAGCCAGCGACTCGGGTTCAATAGTAATCTCGGGTGCTGTCTGTATGGAGTTTGCATGTTCTCCCCGTGAGCACATGGGTACCACCTCGCCAATGCTCATGCTCACACTCCATGCAAGCCTCCTCCCATATCTTTTCAAAAGTCCAAGCAGCATCATAGAGAATCATAGGGTCATACGCCACAGAAACAGGCCCTTCAGCCCAACTTGCCCGTGTTGAATAAGATACCCCATCTAAGCTAGTTCCATTCGCCCGCATATGGCCCATATCCCTCTAAACCCTTCCCATCTTTGCTCCGTCAAGTTATCTTTTAAATGGTGTTATAGTACCTGCCTTAACTACCTCATTTGACAGCTCGTTACACTAACCCTCCACCCTCTGAGTGAAAAGGTAGCTCCACGGGTTCCCAGTAAATTTTCCCCCTCTCACCTTAACCCAATGTCCTCTGGTTCTTGATTCCCTTATTCCGAGTACAGGACTGTGCATTCACCCTATCTATGCCCCTTATGATAGGGGCAGCATGGTGGCGCAGCTGCCTTACAGTGCCAGAGACCCAGGTTCGATCCTGACTATGGGCGCTGTCTGTGCAGATTTGTACGTTCTCCCCGAGACCACATGAGTTTTCCCCAGGAGCTTCGGTTTCCTCTCACATTTCAAAGACCTACAGGTTTGTAGGTTAATTGGCTTTGGTAGAAATGGTGAAATTATCTCTAGTGTATAGGATAGTGCTAGTGTTGGTCAGCGTGGACAGTGGGTTGAAGGGTCTGTTTCCACACCGTATCTCTGAACTAAACAATGATCCCTCTGGTCTTATTTCTGCTTAATTGCTTCAGCGGCACTCACTTCAACCATTCCAATCCATGGACTCTCTACTCTCTGGGTAAAGACATTTCCCTTGATTTCCTTGGTGGATTTATTAGTAACTATCTTATATTTATGGCCTCCGGTTTGGACTCCCCCACAAACTCCATCTTTCTTTTATTTTATTGAAGCTCAACTGATTATCTCTGAGAATCAAAGTAAAAACGCCTAAATAAACAGTAACCGCAGTTCAGCGATATTAAATCAGATGTCTACCTTTGATATTTTCTTTCATCATTATTGCCACGGGACATCTGTTGTGAATGATCATGCGTGGGCTGGAATCCTCACTCAGAGTTACATAGGTAACACCGAGGTACTCCTGATAAGTCATCACTACAGCCCTGAAACAAAGTGAAAGGGAAGAGGTAATCGGCAAGCAGTCTTTACGAGGTTTACTGTTAGTGATTGAAACGGTTTGAAACAAACGATAAACAATCCGTTTAGTTTCGTTTAGGTTATTATTGTAACGTGTACCGAGGTACAGTGAAAAGCCTTTTTGTTGCGTGCTATTCAGTCTGTGGATGATCCATACATGATTACAATCAAGCTGTCCACAGAGTACTAGTCTTTATATTGCCCTAAACATTATTCCCCTTATCGTGTTTAAAAGGAATAACGTTTAGTGGAAGATAAAATCCAGAAAAGTCCGATTAGAGATAGTCCGAGGGTCTCCAATGAGGCAGATGGTAGCTGAGGACTGCTCTCTAGTTGGTGATAGGATAGTTCAGTTTCAATTTGGGCCGAAGGGCCCGTTTCCACGCTGTATGACTCTACGTCAAAGTGCTGGTTGACTACACTGGGACCACGATGGAACAAACAGCATGGTCCAGGAGGATATAAGTGCTTGAGTTATTCAGGGGTTCAGGCAGCATCTCTGGATGGGCAATATTTCAGGTCGGGACCCTTTCAGTCTGAAGATGGGCCCTGGCCCAAAACTTTACCTATCCGTGTTCTCCGGAGATGTTGCCTGACACGTTGCGTTTCTCCAGCACTTTGTGTTCTTTTTTTGCCAGCCAGCATCTGCAGGTCTTTGTATCTCCAATGAAATGTAGGTACTATTCGGTGGAGGGAAGAAGACGATTCAGGTGAAGGTAGCCTCAAAATGAGGATGACCATATAGGGTGTCACAGCGCTAGATTAGCTGCTTCACAGCGCCAGAAACCCGGGATCAATCCTGACCTCGGTTGTTGTCTGTACAGAGTTTGCACGTTCTCCCTGTGACTGCGTGGATTTTCTCCAGGTGCTCCGCTTTCCTCACGCACGCCAAAGACATGCAGGTTAGTGGGTTAATTGGCCTCTGTTCATTGTAAATTGTTCCTAATGTGTAGGATAGCACTAGTGTACAGGGTGGTTGCTGGTCGGCACGGACTCGGTGGGCCGAAGGGCCTGTTTCCACACTGTATCTCTAAATTCTAAAGTTAAAGTCCAGGGCCAGGTTATGCATGAAAACTAACCTGACCAATTGGGTTGTGAGTTCAAACCCTACTCCCCGTACAATTCAGAGTAAGCACGGCATTACTTCAGGTACATTACTTCAGATGAGATATTAAACTGAGGTCTTATTTAATCTCTCGCACGGGCATAATAGATGTCCTTGGCATCATTTCAAAGAAAAGGGAGTTCTCTTGTTGGTGCCCTGGGCAGCATTTATCCCTCAATTAAAATGACTGAAAGCAAGGAATATGTAGTCATTGGTACACTACTGATTAGAGGAGCCTGCTTTTTCACAATTAACTGCCTCTTTTCCTACATTACGAGAATTATATTTTAAAGGTACAGCAAAACACTTCAGGACAAAATGAAATCTCAAAAAATATAACATGAACACAATTTCATGGTAATTTTTCCTTTGTAGTTGAGGTGTATTTTTAACAATGTAACATGTCAAAGACTAAGGGGGATAGTTTTAAGGTGAGAGGGGGAAAGTTTAATGGAGATGTACAGATGTATTTGACACAGAGGGTGGTGGGTGTCTGGAAAGCGCTGCTGAGGGTGGTGGGGGAGGCAGATAAAATAGTGGTGTTATAGAGGCATTCAGATGGGCAAATGGATGAAGGAAATGGATATGAGGGATATGGATCATATGCAGGCAGATGGGACTAGTTTATCTTGGCATCTTGTTCTGCATGGACATCATGGGCCGAAGGACCTGTTACTGCGCTGTACGGTTCGATTTATTTCCGGAACCTGCTACCAGTTTTCGTTTCATTTCCCAAAAAGCAATTTTCCTTTTCAAAGCCAAGACCAAATTAAGGATCTTGACCCAAAACGCCACCTATTCCTTTCCTCCAGAAATGCTGCCTGACGCACTGAGTTACTCCAGCACATTGCGTCCACCTGTGGTATAAACCAGCATTCTACCAAATTACTTCAGTTTGTACCCTACCTGATCTGCATTTCTTTCAGTGCTAACAATGTGGCTAAAATATTGTCATCCCAGATAACAGATTTCATTTGTAAATAAGACCGGCTCTTCAAAGAAGATGGAATCTCAAAGGACAATTAGTATCTTTGGGCACCTATTAGTGAATTATTTTCATGGGAATCCAGATAGGAAATGCAGGGGTATAGGCAGATAAGAGGTGGTCTTGGAATCATGTTTGGCACACAAATTGTGGGTCTCAAGGGCCGGTTCCTATGCTGTGCTGTTCTACATAGTAACAAGCAACTGAAGATGCTGGTTTACATAAGAGGATATAAAATGCTTTAGCAATCAAAATGTAGAAAGAAAGAAGTCTGAAAAAGGGTCTTGAACTGAAACATCACCTATCCTTGTTCCCCAGAGATGCTGTCTAACCCTTTGAGTTACACCATCACTTGTGTCCTCCTGTACTGTTCTATGTTCTAATCAGACTTGTAACACTTCACATACCTGTTTAGACTGATTGGTGAGAGTGAATGGTGAGAACATACAAATTGTAACAGGGAAATCATTATGTTCTTGAAAAAAAGAACCATACTCTCTTTAATTTAATTTTAGTTTAGTTCCGAGATAAGGTGTGGAAACAGGCCCTTCGGCCCGCCGAGTCCGGTGCAAACCAACAAATCCCAGTTTTGCATCCTACACACAAAGGACAATTTACAGAAGGCAATTGACCTGCACGTCCTTGGAGTGTGGGAAGAAACTGGAGCACCCAGAGAAAACCCACATGGTCACAGGGAGAACATACAAACTGTTTATGGACAGCACCCATGGTCAGGGTGGAACCTAGGACTCTGACGCTGCAAGACATCAGCTCGACTGCTGCGCCACTGCGCTGCACAGGTGCATCTTTTATGTTTTGGGGGACATGGCCCAAATATGTTATGTAAAATATAAAATGGTTTATTCTGAGCTTTCTCTGGCTGAGAGATTTGTGGATGTACCAAGACTCACCAGTTGCAGGACCCCAACCAAAACTTTCCCCTTTCCCTTCCTTGCTATTTGTCAACAGTGCTACCAATGGACCGAATTAAATCAGTAACTAGCTGTCAGAGGAGTTTAGGATTCACAGCCAGGATTTTTAAAGTCAGTGGAATAGCACCAACAACCTCAGTCACCTCCCATACTGTTCCAGGATTTATGTACTCCATGATTAAAAAAAAGTATTAAACATTTTAGCTGCTTCACCCTCCCTAAAAGAAGATCTGAAGGCTTCATTAAAAACAGATGCAAGATAAGAAAATGGATAAATGTAGTGTTTGTCTCAATGCCAAATGTGTGATCCAACCTGAAGGGTTAGTTTGAGCAATTCCTGATATTATTACAAAGTATTGCACTGGTGAAAAACAGTTTTGGGGAATCTGCTTGACCTGCAGATATTTTTGTAGCATTTGATGTATATGATGTGATGGAGAAATGGTGGGATGGTGGCCAGTCTTCATAAAAACTATTGGTGCAAGAACAGCTTCTTCCCATCCACCATCAGGCTCTTGAACCAACCCCATCCACAACCCTACCTCAGTTTCAAATTAATATGAACTTTGTATAACGCTGCACTTCATACTTCAGCTTGCAATAGTATAGTCTGGCGACATATTATAACAGATAAATTATCGTATTATTGTATATTTCTTCCCAATAGGGCGGCACTTTGGCAGGGTTCAAACCTGACTTTGAGTGCTGTCTGTATGGAGTTTGTATGTTCTCCCTGTGACCGCATGGATTTTCTCCAGCTGCTCCAGTTTCCACCCACATCCCAAAGACGTGCAGGTTTGTAGGTTAATTGGCTTCTGTAAATTATCCCTAGTGTGTAGAATGCAAAACTGGGATAACACAGAACTAGGATTCGTGTGATCATTGATCTTACAGGAGTGTATACAATTGACGAATAGATCGGGTAGACACACAGTCTCTTGCCCAGAGTAACGAAATCGAGAACCAGAGGACATAGGTTTAGTTATAAGGGCCTGTCCCATTGTACGAGGTAATTCAAGAGTTCCCCCGAGTCTCCCCTGATTCGAACTCGGAGAATTACGGTAATAGCCACTCGTAGGTACTCGGGGCTCTCGTGGACATTTTTCAACATGTTTTCCGAGTACTCATCTCCCGGCTACCTTCAGGTAGAAGGTACAGGAGCCTGAAGACTGTAATGACCAGGTTCAGGAATAGCTGCTTCCCCACAGCCATCAGGCCATTAAACTCGACTCGGACAAAACTCTGAACATTAATAACCTATTATCTGTTTATTTGCACTTTATCAGTTTATTTATTCGTGTGTGTATATATTTACATAATGGTATATGGACACACTGATCTGTTCTGTAGTCATGCCTATTATGTTCTGTTGTGCTGAAGCAAAGCAAGAATTTAATTGTCCTATTAGGGACACATGACAATAAACTCTCTTGAATCTCTTGAAATTCACTGGAATTAAAAAGGATTTGAGGGTATCTTATAGAAATATAACATTCTTAAGGGATTGGAAGGCTAGATGCAGATAAAATGTTCCCTATGTTGGCGGAGTCCACAACTTAAGTGGTCACAGTTTAAGAATAAGGGGTGGGAAATTTAGGACTGAGATGAGGAAAAACATTTTCACCCAGAGAGTTGTGAATCTGTGGAATTCTCTGCCATAGAAGGTAGTGGAGGCAAATCTACTGGATGTTTTCAAGAGAGCATTAGATATAGCTCTTAGGGCTAATGGAATCAAGGGATATGGGGAG
Source organism: Okamejei kenojei (assembly GCA_035221665.1). Lineage (NCBI taxonomy): Eukaryota > Metazoa > Chordata > Chondrichthyes > Rajiformes > Rajidae > Okamejei > Okamejei kenojei. The sequence goes on from CM069134.1 coordinate 34,368,258, forward strand.
AAAGCAGGAACAGGGTACTGATTTTGGATGATCAGCCATGATCATATTGAATGGCGGTGCTGGCTCGAAGGGCAGAATGGCCTACTCCTGCACCTATTTTCTATGTTTCTAACATGGATAGGACAGGTTTGGAGGAATCTTGGGCCAAACACGGGCAGGTGGGACACGCAGATGGGACATGTTGGTCGGTGTGGGCAAGTTGAGCCAAAGGGCCGGTTTCCACATTGTGCCTCTGTACCTAACAAATCATTTTGTTTCAGCTATTTAACCATTTTCCACTGAAGGATACGATTGAATGTGATTCCATTATCCTTTCAGGTTGGGAGTTTTGTTGCTGCATCAACATAACTCCCCACACTCCCCCCTTAATCGTCTGTCTACCAACTTTACTCTCTGTCCCCATGTCATTGACCACCCGGTGAGTGAAAATGAGTTCTTGCCCTGCATTCTTAAAAAACACTCATAATTCTTGGTTATAAAAAGAGGCTTGAATGCACAGAACAAACCTACTTTGGCGTTGTTGATTTAAGAGTTTCTTTCTGATTAAGTTAGAGAAGAGCAAGCTATGAACCTGATGGAAACAGACTCCCTTCATTACTATAATTGCTGAGAGGTGTATCTCCAAGAACCAATCTTTGAGTCAACAGGCTAAATTTTAACTGGGAAAACTGTCATACAGAATATCGTAGGGGTGAGATGAAAGTAAAAGAGGAATATTAATTCAGCCCCCTAAATGATCCCATTTCATATCGTGTACGCACTTTCGTAATATTACATTTTTTGATCTAACATTCACAGTGACGATGCAATTGTGCAAAATCTCTTTTTCCCATTTCTTGTACATTTTCTTTGTGGGTCAGGCAACATCTCCAAATATCATGGATAAGTTGTTTGTTTTATGTTGTGTGTGAGAATGTATGTATATATCTATCTATCTAAAATAGACACAAAATGCCGGAGTAACTCAGCGGGACGGGCAGCATCTCTGAAGTGAAGGAATAGATGATGTTTTGGGTCGAGACCCTTCTTCATACAGAAATAGTAAGTTTCTTTCATCAGACATGAACGCTCTACGAGAAGTCCCAACAGCGAGCGTTTTGTTAGTTCTCTTGAAATATCAACATTGAAGTCAAATAATTCTGCACACCAGAATATGTCAAAAATACATTTACAAAAAACTACTTTAACTGTACCTGGAACAAAATCCGTTCTCACTGGAATCCCCAAGAGGTACGGCTACGCTTTGCCTTGGAAAATCATGCCTAATCAGAGCTGGCAGGCTCCAGTTGTGACAGATGCTTGCGCCAATATGGGAGGAGTAACCAAGCAGGAGATGTTTCTGGGGCAAAGGGTCGCTCAGCTCTGACAAACTACCACCAGCGACAAAGTCCCAGCAAGGGATGGAACTTGGCACACCAGGAGATTCGGCTCCAGCAGGGGCAAGGTGGAAGACAGTACTCTCCAGCATATAGTCACCCTGGAAAAAATACAAATAAAGTTAGTGGTTATAGAACAGAGAACAGTACAGCATAGGAATGGGCCCTTTGGCCCACAGTGTTCAGTTTTGTTTAGCGATACGGCGCAGAAACAGGCCCTTCGGTCCACCGAGTCCGCCCCGACCAGCAATCCCCGCACATTAACGCTATCCTACACACACAAGGGAGAATTTACATTTATACCTAGCCAATTAGCCTACAAACCTGTACGTCATAGAGTCATAGAGTGATACAGTGTGGAAACAGGCCCTTCGGCCCAACTTGCCCACACAATGTCCCAGCTACACTAGTCCCAACTGCCTGCGCTTGGTCCATATCTCTCCAAACCTGTCCTATCCATGCACCTGTCTAACTGTCTCATAAACGATGGAATAGTCCCAGCCTCAACTACCTCCTCTGGCAGCTGGTTCCATACACCCAACATCCTTAGTGTGAAAAAGTGACCCCTCAGATTCCTATTAAATCTTTTCCCCTTCACCTTGAACCTATGTCCTCTGGTCCTCGATTACCCGACTCTGGGCAAGAGACTCTGTGCATCTACCCGATCTATTGCTCTCATGATTTTGTACACCTCTATAAGATCACCCCTCATCCTCTTGCGCTCTATGGAATAGAGACCCAGCCTACTCAACCTCTCCCTGTAGCTCACATCGTCTACTCCTGGCAACATCCTCGTAAATCTTTTCTGAACCCTTTCAAGCTTGACAATATCTTCTTATAACATGGTGCCCAGACCCGAACGCAATATTCTAAATGCGGTCTCACCAACGTCTTATACAACTGCAACATGACCTCCCAACTTCTATACTCCTTGGAGTGTGGGAGGAAGGGCCTGTTGCTGCGCCTTGTCTCTAAACTAAACAAAAAATGTCTCCCATCAATATCTGACGTTCCAGAGAAAACAATCTAACTTTATCTAACCTCTTCCTACAGCTGAAACCCTCTAATCCAGGCAACATTCTGGTAACCTCCCCTGCACCCTCTCCAAAAGCGAGAACAACACCATGAAAGATTGTTGTGCGCTGATTAGACCTTTTGCCTTTATCTAGTCTCTCAGATGAACAATGAGCATCATCCATTCCTAGTATTGCAATGGAGGAGCACTTGGCTGTAGATCAAAGGAATTGGCAACAGTAGTTTGCTCTCTCCGCAGTATTCTAACATCTGCACGTTGAACTCTGCTTCTGAAATTCAGTTGCACTGAGATCAATGGAATAAAATATCAGAAGTTGAGTTCTACATGCAAACATAATTACACCGGGCTGTTTTTCACTGACCACAGCTCGGCCTTCAACACCATCATCGCCTCCAAACTTATCATCAAACTCAGAGAATTGTGATGCTGCTCATCCCAATGCAAACGGATCCGAGAATTCCTAGACGGCAAACAGTAGAACTGACAACACTTTCTACTTGAAAGTCATCAACACAGGATCACGTCAAGGATTTGTGCTCAGTCCCCTGCTCTATTCTCTCTGTACCAATCTCCGTCTACATTTCACGCTGCCTCGGCAAGGCCACCAGCATAAAGGACACATCTCACCCCGGTCACTCCCTCTTCTCCCCTCTCCCATCAGGCAAGAGGTAGAGTATGAAAACGCACATCTCCAGATTCAGAGACAGTTTCTTCCCCGCTGTTACAAGGCAACTGAACAATCTTACCAACAACTCGAGAGTGGTCCGAAGCTGCTGTCTACCTCATTGACGACCCTCGGACTATCTTTAATCGGACTTTACTGAACTTTATCTTGCACTAAACAATATTTGCTTTATCATGTACCTGTGCACTATGGATGGCTCGAATATAATCATGTGTGGTCTTTCCACTGACTGGTTAGCACGCAACAAAGCTTTTCACTGTTAATCGGTGCACGTGACAATAAACTAAACTAAATCAATGACTGCACTGCCAGATGCAGTTCTCCGGCAATACCACCCATTGTTGAATAACAAGTAATGATGTCAGAGTACAGGAGGGAAATTTAAAATCTGATGGAATACGAGAACAACAATCTTACTCTCAACATTAGCAAGACCGAGGAGCAGATTGAGGGGAGCGCCAGGGATCCATGAACCTAACTTAATCGATGGGATGTTGGTGGAGAGAATCAACAGATTCAAATTACTGGGGATACATACAGTATCTCTCAGGAACTGCCCTGGACAAAGAACATTGATGACAGATCACCAACACCTCTACTTCCTTGAAAAATTGAGGAGATTTGATGTATCAACTAATACTATATAGAACTTTAACAGGCACAGTAGTCCTCACCCATCCTTTTTTCTGCAGAGATGCTGCCTGACCCGCTGAGTTACTCCAGTATTTTGTGTCTCTCTATGGTATAAACCTGTATCTGCAGTTACTTGTTTCTGCATTCTAAGTTTGGTTTTTTTTTTCCACTTCAGAATGTAAAGGATGGAGGGGGAAGTGATTGGGAAAACTTTTTTTTATCAGCTAATACACTGAGGGATCGGCAAAGCAAGCTGTGCTTCAATAAAAACAAAAAATGCTTGAAACACTCAGTGGGTCAGGCAGCATCTGTGGCAGGAGAAACAGGGCCAATGTTTCAGGTTGAAGACCTTTCAACAGAACTGGAAAAGAGAAAAAAAAAAGAATTCTGTTATTTGCAGAGCAAGGTGGGGAGGAATATCTTTCATATGTTGAGGCCGGGGTTGCCATAGCAAATAACAGCATGATGGTGTAGCGGTAGAGTTGCTGTCTTACAGCGCCAAAGACCCAAGTTCGATCCATTCTGGGCGCTGTCTGTATGAAATTTGTACAGACAACATCCGGTACAGGATCTCCAGTTTCCTCCCACACTCCAAAGATATACAGGTTTGTAGGTTAATTGACTTGGTAGCATTGTAAATTGTCCCTAGTGTGTGTAGGATGGTGTTAGTTCAATTCAATTCAAATTTAATGTCATTGCACAGATACAAGTATGGGTACAACGAAATGCAGTTTAGTGTCAGTACGTAGTGATAACAATGTTTAGATAAATACAGATAAATAAATACAGATGTGGGAATCTATCGGCGGGATTCCGAGTTCAGCAGTGCGATGGTGTTATTGTAGAAGCTACGCCTCATCCTGCTGGTGCGGGACCTGAGGCTCCTGTACCGCCTCCCCGATGGTAGGAGGGCAAACAGTCCATGGTTAGGGTGGGAGGGGTCCTTGATGATCTTCCCAGCCCGTCTCAGACACTGTTTTCGGTGGAGGGCATCCAAGGCAGGGAGCGGGGCACCGATGATGTACTGGGCGGTTTTCACCACCCGTTGTAGTGCCTTCCTGTCTGCTACGGCTGCTACGGTACGCATTAGTATGCGGAGATCGCTGGTCGGCGCGGACTCAGTGGGCCCGAAGGGGCTGTTTCCGCGCTGTATTTCTCAATTAAACTAAACTAAACATGCTTCAGTATAAGACATTGGTGAAGCCACATTTAGAGTATTGTGTTCAGATCTGCTCATCATGTTACAAGAAATATGTTGCTAAGCTGGGAAGGGTGCAAAGAGGATTTACGGGGATCTTGCCAGGACTCGAGGGCAAGGTTGAGCAGGTTAGGACACTATTCCTTGGAGAGCAGGAGGATGAGGGGTAATCTTATAGCGGTGTACAAAATCATGAGAGAAATAGATTGGGTAAATGTCAAGAGTAGGAGAATCGAGAACCAGAGAACAGGTTTAAGATGAGGGGGAACGATTTAATAAGAACCCGAGTGGTAACTTTTTTACACAAAGGGTGGTGGGTGTATGCAATGAGTCTCCGGAGGAGATAGTTGAGGCAGGGCCTATTGCAACGTTTAAGAAACATTTAGATAGGTACATGGGTAGAGCAGGTTTAGAGGGATATGGGCCAACACAGGCATGTGAGACTAGTGTAGATGGGGCATGTTGACCGGTGTGGGCAAGTTGGGCTGAAGGGCCTGTTTCCACTCTGTGTAACTCTATCAATGTATGAGTAGTTTAGTGGAGATATTTGTTGAAGCCACAAAGTGCTGGAGTAACCCAGTGGATCAGGCAGTTAGACCTCCTGCGTGATTCCAGCACTTTGGGTGTTTTGTTTGTAAACTGGCATCTGCAGTTCCCTGTTTCTATATTTCGAACATAGAACATAGAATAGTACAGCACAACTACAGGCCCTTCGGTCCACAACGTCTGTGCCAAACATAATGCCAAGACCATCCATATCCCTCCATTCCCTGCATATCCATGTGCCTATCCAAAAGTCTCTTAAATGCCACTATCATATCTGCTTCAACTACCAACCATGACAGTGTGTTCCAGGCACCATCACCTTCCCTGGAAAAAAGGTGCCTCACATATCTTCTTTAAACATTGCCCCTCTCACTTGCAAGCTATGCACTCCAGTATTAGATTTTTCCATCCTGGGAAAAGGGTTCTGACTATTTACCCTATCTATGCCTCTTATAATTTTATATACTTCAATCACGTTTCCCTGAAACCTCAGTTGTTCCAGAGAAAACAATCCAAGCATGTCCAACCTCTCCCTGTAGCTAATACCCCCTAATCCAGTCATCATTCTAGTAAAACTCCTCTGCACACTTTCCATAGCCTCCACATCTTTCCTATGATGGGGCGACTTGAACTGCACGCAATTTTCCAGTTAGAACGGAGGGAAATGGGTTATGTGGAGGCATTTCTTGAAGCCTTGCTTTCAGTCTTGGCCCAGCATCAGTGAATGGAATATGAACCTACCAGGCAACAACAATCACGGAGAGCTGGTTGATAGCAGGGACTCAGTGGGCCAAGCGCCTGTTTCCATGCTGCATCTCTCTGTATAATCCCACAACCAGTGAAGGAATGGCAGGTGGGGTTTAATCTGAGTAAGTGTGAGGTGTTGCACTTTTGGAGATCGAAGTAATATACAATTAATGGCAAGACTCTTAACAGCATTGCTGTATAGAGGAACCTTGGGATCAAAGTCCATAACTCCCTGAAAGTGGCAACACAAGTAGTGAGAGTGGTAAAGAGACCATGTGGTATGATTGCCTTCATTGTTCAGGGCTTTGAGTAGAAGAGTCAACATAGAAACATAGAAAATAGGTGCAGGTGTAGGCCATTCGGCCCTTTGTGCCTGCACCGCCATTCAAGAAGTCTTGATGCAGCTTTAAGGACTTTGGTTTGGCTGCATTTGGAGTATTGTGTGCTGTTCTGATCGCCCAAATGCAGGAAGGATGTGGAGGCTTTGCAAAGAGTGCAGAGGAGCTTTACCAGAATGACGGCTGGATTAGTGGGTATTAGTTACAGGGAGAGGTTGGACAGGCTTGAATTGTTTTCTCTGGAATACCACAGGATAAAAGTATATCAAATTATGAGAGGCGTAGATGGACAGTCAGAACCTTTATCCCATGATGGAAATATCAAATACTAGCGGGAATAACTTTGAGGTGAGAGGGACATAGTTAAAAAGGGATATATGGTGCAATATTTTCTATACAGAGGGTAGTCAGTGTCTGGAACATGCTGCCGGTGGATTTGGCTATGATAGTGGCATTTCAGAGAATTTTGGATAGGCACATGGCATACGCAGGGAATGGAGGGATATGGATCATGTGCAGGCAGTGAAGAGACGGTCTTGCCATCACTGTTGGCACAGTCATTGTGGGCCAAAGGGCCTGTTCCTGTGCTGTGCTGTTCTATGGACACACGATAGATAGCAGCATCTCCAGGTATGAATATTATTTTTTCTAACTTCAAGTACCCCTTGCATTCCCGCTCTCTCTCTCTCCATCCATCCTCCACCCTAGCCGTCCTACTAGTTTCACTCGTTTTCACCATTGCCACAGCCAACAATGGACCATTGTGGGCTCCACCTTTCCTTGATCATCATTGCTAGCTTTAATTTGTTTTTTTGTATACCTTTAATTAATTTGCTTTTTGTACCTCTTCATGCCTCTAGTTTCTCTCTCCCCTGACTCTCAGTCTGAAGAATGGTCTTGACCCGAAACTTCACCTATTCTTTCTCTCCAGAGAAGCTGCCTGACCCGCTGAGTTACTCCAGCATTTTGTGTCAATTTGGTCTTCAGTGTAAGCCAGCATCTGCAGTTCCTTCCTGCACATTCTGTAATGTTCTATGTTCTGACTGTCTGGAGGAATATATCATGTCTTTATGGCTACCATGTTTATCGGTGCTTTCCAATGTGGAAAGTACAAATTTCTACTTGTGTGTGATCTGCACTTTGTATTTTTAAACAACTGTCTAGCAGGAAAGTGGCTGTTAATAGAGTTTCCTACTTGTTTTGAAATGTATATGTTTTACTTCAACGAGCATGTTAAATATCAACAGATGACAAGGGTGGAAGGGGCATTTTTACTCCCCTCCGGGTAACATGCCAAGACTACAGCTGCCAACGTGGCTGAGGTTAGTGAAAATCAGTCCAGCCTAACTGAAGGTAGTAAATGGGCATTAAACGTCTAATATAACAAAGGCAGACATCTCAAATTACACCCGAATTATTCTTGAAAAAAAAAACTGTAACATAATCTAGCAATGAAACTGGGTGTAAATCTGTTAAAGACTTCACGAGTTACTGAAGTTACACAAAAGCTATTCATTACTGGACAGGAGCACGTCAAATTTTGAAAGGAATTTATATAATAATTAGTTTGGCCCTATCATTAAATGGTTGGAAATTTGTAAAAGATTTGTTATTTGAACATAATCCACTGAGACTGCTATCTGTTAATTTATTACAGTTCAGGATGTGCCGATTGCCAATTTGAGTCATGTGAGTAAAAAAATTAAACTATCACTTTTACAAATTATGCATCAAGGTCTATAGAAGAACGATTCTGGCAAAAGGTTTACATTTATGGCCACAAACTTCAAGACCTCCTTTTGCCTGTATAGGAAGGAACTGCAGATGCTGCTTTACACTGAAGATAGTCACAAAGTGTTGAAGTAACTCAACGGGTCAGCCAGCATCTCTGGAGAAAAAGGATGAGTGAGGTTTCGGGTCAGACTATCTTTGATAGGACTTTGAAGGTCAGTCTGAAGAAGGGACTCGACCATAAACGTCACCCATTCATTCTCCAGCGATGATGCCTGTCCCGCTGAGTTACTCCAGCATTTTGTGATCTACCTTCGATTTAAACGAGCACCTGCAGTTCTTTCCTACACATTTTGATCGGACTTTAGTGGACTTTATCGTCCACTAAATGTTATTCATGTTATTCCCTTTATCATATATCTGTACACTGCGGATGGCTCGATTGCAATCACGCACTCTCTTTCCGCCGACTGGTTAGCACCCAAAAAAAACCTTTTCACTGTAACTCGGTACACCTGACAATAAACTAAACATTGGAGACCTGTGAACTATCAATAATCGCACATCGGACTTTATCCTGCACCCTTTCTCCTGTATCTGTGCACTGTGGATGACTTGATTGTAATCATGTATAGTCTTTTCACTGACTGGCGAGCGCGCAACAAAAAGCTTTTCAATGTACCTCAGTACACATGACAGGAGTAAACTAAATTAACCATAATGAGAAATATTAATGTATAGCGTATAACCTCTCTCAGTGTGGCTTGCTCTGGGAAGATGACCATAGGGCGGTAGTAGATTTTGTGACGAGTGTTGTTAATTATAACTGTCTTGTCTTCGACCACAAGGATCTGAATTCCATGCCGTACCACTGAAGATATGCAGAACTGACACATCTGTGGAGCACAAGGAACTTATCAGTAAAACAGAAAGAAACAAAAAGAAAGAATTTGCACAGTACATAATAATCACTTTTACGTTTGAGATGTTACTTTGCATTGAATGGATTTCATTTGAAGTATAGTTATAGATGTAATGTAGGCAACCACTTTTCAATCAAAATACACATAGGCACCTGCTGTTATCCCACTGACCCTTGCACTGAAATCTCTATTGATTTGTAGCAAGGAATGGGAAATATATAAATGACTCCCGTGTATCCTGTTATACAATATCAGACACCATTAAGTTATGAAAACATATCATTGAGCTTACTTTTAGTTTATGAATTTAATTTATGAAATGATATGTTTATGTTTCAATGGTGCTTTCTTTGTCACACTACACAGTGCCATTCTTTTTGCAAACATTACACATGCAGTTTCCAGCATGTTTATTCAAAGTCCGGTCAGCCCGTACGCTCGATGTACTGGAGCAGTTCCCATGAACTGACGTCCTCTCCTCGTCCGGCCATCTTTGTGTCCCGGGGCCGCCTCCTGCAGCCATCCTTGAAGGCGCTGGAGACATTACCCCGGTTCACCCTCCCACCGACCCTTGCTCTTCGTATCCGATGTCTCCAGCTCCCTCCCGGTTATGCCATCCGACGAGCCTTGGGGTGGGTTAAATCAAATCACATGGGACTCAAGATAGATCACACGGGATCCAGGGTGAGCTGCCAAACTCGAGTCAAAATTGGCTTGGTGGAAGAAATCAGAAGGTGGTAGAGCTACGAAGCTGAATGCAAGACATGGCGGACTGCGCCCAAGAGGGAGAAGCCGCTGAGCTGATCCCTGCACGGAGAACCCGCAGTCCACAGCCTGGAAGGGGGAACCTGCCGATCCCTAAAGGCCTGAGACTGGGAGGACGAAGCCGGCGACAACAACGGATGTGATGGGCGAGGAGCCCAAGGGCGATGGCCGGTAGAAGAGGTGAGGGAACTGGGGTCTGACCTACTGCGCCCTCGAGGTCAGTCCCCCTGGGACACAAAGGTGGAAGGGTGAGAAGGACACGGTTCGCAGGTTGACCTGCACGTCCAAGGGAAGGCGATGGCTGGAGGTCCACAATAGCCTGTGGCTTGCCGGGAACGGGCATTGCTCATAATACCTAGAGTGTGGACTGGACTCTTGAAAATGGTGTAAAAACATGGTGCCTTTTGCACGCTGACTGGTTAGCAAGCAACAAAAGCTTTACACTGTACTGGTACAAGTGACAGTAAATTAAACTAAACCAAACTAAACTACATTTCCTCACACAGAGGGAGGCGCGTATGTGGAAGGAGTTTGTTGTAGCTGCTTTTAATTGTGGTTTAAGGGCCTGTCCTACTTGGCCGTCATTTGAGCCTCATTTACGTGTCATATGTAAAATAGGTCGTCTCGTTATGACGCACGGGTAGCGTGTGGGCAGCGCGGAACCGGCGCAAAGAGAGGCATGGAGGAGTGTGGAGTAGCGCGCGGTATCGCGCCGGCCTATTTTACATATGACGCGTAAATGAGGTAAATATGGCACAAATTACGGCAAAGTGGTACAGGCCCTTTGGAGTGGATAAACACAGAAATTATAGGGGTGAAAGATTGATTCCTACATCGTACAGGTTTAACACGACTGGTAAAATAACCAGGAATGGAAGAAGGATTTTTTATTCCAGCTTCTGGGGTAGAGAAAAGGGACTGCAGCTGGTGGTTTAAAGAAAAGATTCAAAGAGCTGGAGTAACTCGGTAAGATCTCTGGAGAACATGGATAGATGACCTTTTAGATCAAAACTATTTTGAAGAAGCTCATTCTTAAGACCCAGTCTAAAAAAGGGAATTATTGACATTGAGGCATAGAATCGTACAGGATGGAAACAAGCCCTTCAGCCCAACTTGCCTACACCGAGCAACGTATCCCATCTACACAAGTCCAACCTGACTGCGTTTGGTCTGTCTGTCTGTCTGTCTGATCTTGACCACTTCCTGTTTGCACTGCATATTGATTTTAGAAAAAATGCTACCACTTACGAATGTGATTTTTGGCCATCTTGCGCAGGACTAGAGGATTTTTCCCATCGATGAAAAATAAAAGACTTATTAATGTTTAAAAAGTGTTGAGATTCTCACTCCTATCAATCATGCCTTGAAGGCCACGCCCCTTCTGGTGGGAGGGGGGAGGGACCATAAAACCCGGAGGTGTGGCCGTGGCTCAGTCTCTGCAAGACGGGGAGCTAGAGGTCACGACTCTCTGTCTGAGCTGTGAATCAATTGAACATACTGAATGTCTACTGAACTGTGAGTGTGGTTTTAATGTGGTTTTTATATGGTTTAGTGGTGTTTTATGTGGTTTCATGGTGGTTTCAGCCTGCCTGAAATGGTATGAGTGCATTTGAACTTGGTGGCCTTGCACCCTGCTTGAAATGGTATGAGACTGCATTTGATACTTGCCCGAAGGCTATGCAAACAACAGGCTGACAACACCATACACAACATTAAGGACTCCTGTACACATAATTTGAAGAGTGATCCAAAAGAAATAGAATATATTTTCCAGGAATATTATAAAGAATTATATACACAAACATCTACAGTAGATGGGGAATCATTGAGGACTTTTTTTAAGTACAATAGATTTGTCCTGTATTGGAGAGACACAAAATAAAATAATCACAGCAGAAATACCACTGGAGGAGATAGAGAAGACAATTGGTAGGATGAAATCAAACAAGGCCCCAGGCAGCGACGGTTTCCCTATAGAATGGTATAAAATATTTCAGAATGAGCTGAACCCACTTCTTCTGAGAACCTTTAACTGGATTATCAAAGAAGGCAAGACACCCCCGTCATGGAAAGAGGCAATTATAACATTAATCCCCAAAGAGAACAAAGACAAGGAAACTTGTACCAACTACAGACCGATATCAATTCTAAATGTGGACTATAAATTATATTCTTCAATTATCTCCAAACAATTTGAAAAGTTCATGCCAGATTTAATTGACGAAGACCAGACTGGTTTTATAATAGGCAGACAAACACAGGACAGTATTAGAATAATCCTACATATAATACACAAGATTCAAAAAGAAAGTATGCATGCTGTCCTGATAAGTCTAGACGCGGAAAAGGCTTTTGATAGGGTTAATTGGCAATTCTTATATCAAACACTAGAAAGATTTGGCTTTACCGTAGAGTCAATTCAAGTTATTAAAGCAATTTACCAGCAACCTACTGCAAGAGTAAAGGTGAATGGGTCCTTAACCGAGAGATTTGTGTTAGGAAGAGGATCGAGACAGGGATGTTGTCTTAGCCCTACCCTGTTTGCTATATATATTGAACCATTGGCTCAAGCGATTCGTCAAGATAGGGAACTGAGGGGAGTAACTATAAGAGACAGAGAACATAAAATTGGCCTTTTCGCAGATGATGTAATGATGTATCTCACGGAAGTAAACACCTCCTTTCCAAGGATGATGGGGATCATAGATAAATTTAATTTTTATGCAGGATATAAAGTGAATATTTCAAAAACTCAATTCCTCCTATTTAATTGACCTTCTCCAGAAGAAATCAAACAAAATTATAATATTAAATGGGATTCAAAATCAATCAAATACCTTGGGGTATTTAACATATTATAAATTATTATATTATTAAACCTCGGGGTATATAACAAAACATATATCAATGTTGTATGGGGCCAATTATAATCACATCAACCAAAACATAAGAAAGGATATAGAAAGATGGTCCACCTACCCAATGGATTTTAGTAGTAAGATAAATGTGGTGAAAATGAATATTTTGTCAAGGCTATTGTACTTGTTTCAATCTCTGCCAATAGAGGTACCATTAAAACAATTCACGGAATGGGATAAATTAATATCTAGATTTATTTGGGGAGGAAAGAAGGCCAGAATTCGATACACTACACTACATTTGCCAAAGGACAAAGGTGGAATGGCACTTCCAAATTTTAGGATATATTTCTATGCAGCCCAACTTCGACCACTAATTAATTGGTGTGAGGACAGCTATATAGCTAGGTGGAAAGAGATTGAGACATATATCCCTGACTTCCACATCCAAACACTTTTGGGAGAAAAAAGCGCTTCCTGGACATATCAGGAGTATAATCGATCCAATAACGATATTTACTTTAGAAACCTGGTTCACTCTTACCAGACAACTTAAACTGAATAAACGACAAAAAGTTTTAAGATGGATAGCTTTGGATAATGAATTTAAACCAGGGATGTATGACTCAACATTTAAAGAGTGGATGAAGAAAGGAATGACTGCATTTTGTACTGTTATTGAAAATGGAGACCTAAGAGGTTTTCAAGATTTGAAGGATAGATTTGCACTTTGGAACCAAGACTTGTTTAGATACCTCCAACTGAGAGATTATTACAATAAAAAGGTAAAAAGAGAGGCACTAGAAGAAAAGAATCCAGTGATAGAAGTGATAGTTAGTGCGTATCATCAAAAAACATTAAGGATTATTTCTAAACTTTATCATAGTTTAATGGAATGTCAAGCTAAAACTACATTTTATGTAAAATTTAAGTGGGAAAAGGAATTGAACATTACAATCTAAGAAGAAGAATGGCATCATATGTGTGTTACACTACAGACATCCACCAATTCACAAAATTTGAGAGAATTTAATTGGAAAAATTTGATTTGCTTCTTTATTACGCTTAACATAAAAATCAAGCAAATTCTAAGGCAGCAAACATGCTGGAGGCAATGTGGTCAAACAGACGCACACCATGCACATATCTTCTGGAGTTGCCCAAAAATAGAACCATTTTGGGACAGAGTGAATTCAGAATTAACGGAGGTATTAGGATATATAGTCTGCAAGAAGTGTTCCATTTTATACCTGGGTAATATAACTACAGTGGTGCTGAAGGAAGATCATTACTTGGTTAAAATCCTACTCACAGCTGGCAGAAAGGCCATTACAAGAAACTGGCTCGCAGCGGACACACCCAGACTTAGACAATGGTTAGACATAGTACAGGAAATATTTGTCATGGAAAAAATGACATATTCTCTAAGAGTGAAAGAAGACGAGTTTAACAGAAAATGGGAAAAATGGATTAGGTATAGAAATAAAGACATCAACTGTATAATTTTATAGACAATAATGTAAGTTATTGGAAAATGTTTTAATATGAAAATAATTCTGTATACTGCATCATTAATTGTAAACTGAACCCGCTGCTACACTGTTGTACGTTTCATTGTAATGTTGTGTGTTTCATTGTTATATTTGTGTTTAATTTGTGTATACATAAAAGCAATAAAAACTAAAGTGTGAGACTGCATTTGAATTCAGTGGTCTTGCACCCTGTTTGAAATGGTATGAGACTGCATTTGAATTTGATGGCCTTGCATCCTGCTTGAAATGGTATGAGTGCATTTGAATTTGGTGGCATTGCACTGTGCTTGAAATGGTATGAGACTGCATTTGAATTTGGTGGCCCTGAACCCTGCTTAAAATGGTATGAGGCTGCATTTGAATTTGGTGGCCTTGCACCCTGCTTGAAATGGTATGAGACTGCATTTGAATTTGGTGGCCTTGCACCCTGCTTGAAATGGTACAGCCACGAGTCAACTGCCAGCCCACCAGCCGTGAGTGAGTGAACTGCCAGCACACCAGGCTTGAGGTGACTGAGCTGCCAGCCCAAGAATCCATTCGGCCCACAATGTCCATACTAGCCCTCTGGAAACAAGTCCCTTCAGCCCACAACACACATACTAGCGCTCCAGAAAGCCCCCCCCCCCACCCCCCACTGGCTACCAATATTGTAATTGGTGGAGTGGTGGAATATTGCATTGCGGGACCAGCCCTCCCGTGTGAACATGGGACCCACTTAGTCTAGTACATAACTAAAACTCTGTTCTTGTTATCTTACGGTTTGTGCGATCTTTTTATTTGTGCGAAACTGTTCACGATAGAGCTACGATTTTTTGCCAGTTCACTCACTGTTCTACTATTCTGCGATAGCACCAAGTTTCGTTGCAATCAGTTGAATGTCGTAAGATTTAACGAGGTTTAAAAAAAATCTTAAAAACCGCGCGTGCGCAGATCGATCTCTTCTCCTGCCGTTAAGCGCCGTGTGGATTAATCTCTTCCCCTGCCACTCACCGGGACGGTCCACCCCTTCCTGCCCCTTCGCGTCTTTACTGGAGCTGAGGATGGCTGCCGGAGGTTCCGAACTGGACACAATTTTCGGAGAGACCCGAAGCAGCACAGCGTCGGAGACCCAGCATTGGAGACCCAGCCCAGCCCGGAGTCGGAGATGTCACCAAAGGAAAGCGGAGACTCTGATCCCAGCGGAGAACGACCAGCGACCAGCCAATTCGCACCGCCAATTCCAGCCACTACCCCTCGCTGGCTCCTCCCCCCCTCCCCATGATACCCCCCCTCACCCATGGCTCTCCCCGTCTTTTCTCCGAGCTCACTCCTCCCCCCCCGCCCACACACCCCCCCTCCCCCCAACTCGACCCCCCGCCTACACGCCCCCCTCCCCCTACAACACCCCTCCCACAACCCCCCCGCCTACACCCCCATGCCCCATTCCCCCCAGCACACCCCCCTCCCACACATCCCCCTCCCACCCACAACTCCTCCCACGCCCACACCCTCCCTCCCACACAACCCCCCGCATCCACAACCACCTCATCCTACACCTCCCCTCCACCCAATACCCATCCTCCCCCCCCACCCCACACCCCCCTTTCCCCCACCACACACCCCACTTCCCTCCCCCCCTACATATGGAGGAGGGGGAGGGGGTTTTTGGGATAAGGGGAAATGAGCCGTACCTGCGCAGTTAGGGGCTATGGGTGATTGGTGGAATATTGCATTGGGGGAACGGGTGAGTGGTGGAATATTGTGTTGGGGAATGGGTTGTGTTGAAGGACCAGGCCTCCCGTGTGACTGGGACCCAATAGGTCCCACTTAATCTAGTATTCCTCTAAATCTATCCTATCCATGTATCTGTCTAAATGTTTCTTAAACGTCGTGGTAATACAAATCTCAACTAGCTCCTCTGGCACCTCGTTCCATACATCTGCTGTGCCTTGTGTGAAAAAGTTGCTCTCAGCTTCCTACTAAATCCGTCCCCCCTCACCTTAAGCCAATGTCCTCTGGTTCTCGATTCTCCTCCCTGGGTAAAAGACTCGGTGCATTCACCTTATCAATTCTAACATATCGGGTGTGCATCAAAGAAAACATTTCAAGTAGACTTTCACCTCTCATTTCACAAACAATCCAGAAACTTTAGTGTTAAAATATCCTCTTGTTCATTAGTATCTTACATTTCTTAGAAAACTCATGAAATTCATCAAGCTTAACTCAAAACACATTTGAAGACTCACAACTCTCCAACTGCACCAACTCTTGGACACCTACCCCTGGACCATGACCCCACTGACGAACACCAGGCCACCATCTCGAGCACCATAACCGACTTCATCAGCTCCGGCTCCCTACCCACCCGAGCCTCCAACCTCATCGTTTCCCAGCACCGCACCGCCCGATTTTACCTTCTCCCCAAGATCCACAAACCCGACTGTCCTGGCAGACCCATTGTCTCTGCCTGTTCGTGCCCCACCGAACACATTTCCACATACCTCAACGCCATCCTATCCCCCTTTGTTAAATCCCTCCCCACCTATGTTCAAGACACCTCAGCCACTCTCCGTCGGCTCCGCGCATTCCATTCTCCAGGCCCCCATCCTCTCATCTTTACCATGGACGTCCAGTCACTCTACACCTGGACTACTCTTCCTCCCACCCTGCTTCCTGTAAGGACTCCATCCCCTATTCCCAATTCCTCCGTCTACGCCGCATCTGCTCCCAGGATGAGGTGTTCCACACTAGGTCATCACAAATGTCCTCATTCTTCAGAGAACGGGGATTCCCCTCCCCCACTGTAGATGAGGCTCGCACCAGGGTCTCCTCCATACCCCGCAATACTGCCCTCTCGACTCATTCCCCCACTCGCAACAAGGGCAGAGTCCCCCTGGTCCTCACCTTTCACCCCACCAGCCGGAAAATACAACACATAGTCCTCCGCCAGTTTCGCCACCTCCAACGTGCTCCCTCCACTCGCCACATCTTCCCATCTTCCCCCGTCTGCCTTCCGCAAAGACCGCTCCCTCTGCAACTCCCTTTTCAATTCTTCCCTCCCGCTCTACCCCTTCCCCGGGCACTTTCCCTTGCAACCGCAAGAAATGCTACACTTGTCCCTTCACCTCCCCCCTCCACTCCTTTCAGGGACCCAAGCAGTCCTTCCAGGTCCGACAGAGGTTCACCTGCACCTCCTCCAACGTCATCTACTGCATCCGCTGCTCCAGATGCCAGATGATCTATATCGGTGAGACCAAGCGGAGGCTTGGCGATCGTTTCGCCGAACACCTCCACTCGGTCCGCAATAACCAACCCGACCTCCCGGTGGCTCAGCACTTCAACTCCCCTCCCATTCCGTATCCAACCTCTCGGTCCTGGGCCTCCTCCACGGCCAGAGTGAGCAACACCGCAAGTTGGAGGAACAGCGCCTCGTATTCCGCTTGGGCAGTCTGCATCCTCTGGGCTTGAACATTGAATTTTCTCAATTCTGTTAACCCTTGCTGTCTCCTCCCCTTCCCACCTCTCCCTCAGCCCTCAGGGATGTTTTTTTCACACAGAGTGGTGAGTCTCTGGAACTCTCTGCCACAGAGGGTAGTTGAGGCCAGTTCATTGGCTATATTTAAGAGTGAGTTGGATGTGGCCCTTGTGGCTAAGGGGATCAGAGGGTATGGAGAGAAGGCAGGTACGGGATACTGAGTTGGATGATCAGCCATGATCATATTGAATGGCGGTGCAGGCTCGAAGGGCTGAATGGCCTACTCCTGCACCTAATTTCTATGTTTCTATGTTTCTATGGGCCCTGGCATTCCCTCTCTCTCTATCTCTCCCCCACCCTAGTCGCACTAGCTTCTCATTTTCACACTACAAACAGGTTACAATAGCTTGTTCCCTTTATCATCGATACTATTTTGCATATCTTTCATTCATTGTTCTTTATCTCTCCACATCACCATCTATATCTCTCGTTTCCCTGATCCCTGACCATTCTGAAGAAGGGTCTCGACCCGAAACGTCGCCTATCTCCTTCGCTCCTTAGATGCTGCTGCACCCGCTGAGTTTCTCCAGCCTTTTGTGTATCCTATGAAGACTCGCATACAGGTTGGTATGTTGACAATCATAAGCAAATTACATTATCAACAACTTGCAATTATCTCATTTTTAAATTAACAAATAAGACCTGAAACTGAGGCAAGTTAGGAAATATCAGAAAATGTAAAGGAGTGTTTTAAAAGAGGAATGTAGAAAGGTAGGGAGGTTTAGGGAGGGAACTCTACAGCTTTGGGATAGGTATTAATAATACTGGTGAAAAAAGATGAAGCACTATCACTATCAACATTAGAATAGGTATTCCTAGCAAGTATGTGCAATTGAGAAGTGTCATTCATCATGATGCAAGCACTAATACATATAAAGCAAAAATGAAAACATTGATTTAATTAGAAAAACATCTAAAATTAACATCAAATAGTTAAAAACATAAATGACTAGAGGCGTAGACAGGGTGGTGTGGCTGTCCAAATGAGTAGGGACTTTGTCCCTTTGTCAACCCTACTTGCATTGGGACAGAGTAGATGGAAGCAGTGCACCTCGCCCCCTCTCCGTCACAGGTCAGGGCTGCACCATGAGGCTCGATGTCAATTTGTTTTAGTTTTTAGTTTGTGGGGTGCAGCGCGGAAACAGGCCCTTCGGCCTACCAAGTCCGTGCCGACCAGCGATCCCTGTACAGTAGCACTATCCTACAATAGACAATAGGTGCAGGAGTAGGCCATTCGGCCCTTCGAGCCAGCACCGCCATTCAATGTGATCATGACTGATCATCCCCAATCTGTACCCCGTTCCTGCCTTCTCCCCATATCCCCTGACTCCCGACACACCAGGGACAATTTACAATAGCCATTTAACCTACAAACCTGTACGTCTTTGGAGTGTGGGAGGAAACCAGAGCACCTGGAGAAAACCCATGCGGTCACAAGGAGAAGGTACAAACTCCATACAGATAGTACCCATGCTCAAGATCGAACACGGGTTTACAGCACCAGAGACCCGGGTTCGATCTTGACCATGATCCTCTGCCCACTAAGTCCACACTGACCAACGATCCACTAGTCCTACACTCCAGGAACAATTTACAGAAGCAAGCAATTAGACAGGAACATCAATAGGAGAGGATTAGAGGGATTTGGGTCAAATGCAAGAAGGTGGGACTGGTGTAGATGTGACATGTTGGCTGGTGTGGACAAGTTGGGCCGAAGGGCTTGTTTCCACACTGTATGACTAAGAGAATAGGTTAGTACGAGAGGGATTCAAGTTCAGGCAGTGGGCTGGATACAGAAGGATTAACATAGAAACGTAGAAAATAGGTGCAGGAGTAGGCCAGCACCGCCATTCAATATGATCATGGCTAATCATCCAAAATCAGTATCCCGTTCCAGCTTTTCCCCTATATCCCTTGGATTCATTCTATGTAGAGTAAAATGATCCAACTTAGACCAAATAAAGAATGATTAGGCCATTTTCAATAGGAGGAACAGGGAGGCTACAGGGTCCATCTACAGATATTTTATGAAACACTAAAGAAAAGATCACTTACACAGTTCATGCAATTTTGCCTTTTTACTCAAGGGGGTGGACGTAGAGCTAGATTTATACAGATATCTGGCAAGTCCATAATCTGGAGTAAACACAGGCAATCTGGGAACCTCAGGAAGGATGTACGGGTCTTGACCAGATGATAGCACAGATTCTGCAGCATTATACTGAATTAAAATACAAAGACAGGCTTGCATGGACAGGGTTTTCTTTTTTGAAGTGTAAAACCTGATCAAATACTTAGAATAACTGCTGGCTCCAGTGGGATAGTCCAGAACAAAGGGGGGAAAATAGAAAAAGACTTTAAAAGTTAGAGCCAGGGTATTTAGCAGAAGTATGAGGAATCACTTTGTTGTACCAAGGGTTACAGAAATCTGAAACTCTGGCCTAGATATGGAATTAGAAAAAAAAAATTACCTGATTTTAATGCATAAATCGGATAACATTGTCAAGTCAAATTCTGGTCGGATATGTAGAGTAACTCTAGGCAGGATGTTTAGGAGTGTTGATGAACTGAGAGACCTTGAGGTGCAAGTCCATAGCTTGCTGAAAGTGAGGATATATATGAATAGTGTTAAATAAAGCATTTGTTATGGTTGCCTTCGCAGGCTGAGGCATCGAGTACAAGAGTTGGGATGTCATGTTGAAGCTGAACATAACACTGGTGAGAAGCATTTGAAGGATAAACATCTCAGGTCACAGTTCTGATACTACGGAAAGGATAGCAATAGGGAGAGTGCAAATGATATTTACCAGAATGTTGCTTGGAATGAAGGGCTGTGGATGTAAAGAGAGATTGTAAAGAGGAAAGTGGCCCATGAAGGCCAAGGTAAGACTCCATACTTTTAAGAACTTGGAATTTGAAGGGCACAAGATGGTGCCAGAAAGGTGGCTATTCTTCGTGTTCGATCCTGACTACGGGTGCTGTCTGTACATTCGCCCGGTGACCGCATGAGTTTTATCCAGGTTCTCTGATTTCCTCCAGCATTCCAAAGACATGCAGGTTAATTGGCTTCTGTAAATTGTCCCTAGTGTATGAGATAGAACAAGCAGATTGTTGGTCAGTGTGTACTTGGTGGGCAGAATGGCCTGTTTCCATGCTGTACCTTTAAATGAACAAGTGCTTGCGCCTTTGACTGAAATCCTGCCCCTGGAAAGGAAGATCCTGGCAGCCGTAGCTGCATCTCGACAGCAGGCTCGGCTCGCCCGCCGTGGAACCAGGAACCCACCTGGAGTCATCCGAGGCTCATCTCCTGCTCAACCCCGAAGTCCGGGAACCAGGGGGGAAAATAGAGGGAGTCTGCGACGGTGGACGCTGGACAAAAACCCATTTTCAAGATGACGGCGGACAGAGGAGAGGATCGGTGTCACCAGGACAACGGGACTTTAAAGCCAAGATAAGACTGCACTCTTTAAGAATTTTGAAACTTTGCGAGTGACACATGGCAACGCGTTGTGTACTGTCTCGGTGAAGTCTATTACACTACAACCATTGCACCTTTATATTTATCTGATTGTGTTTATCTGTGGTATGATTTTACTGGATTGAATGCAAAACAAAGAATTTCACTGTGCCTAGGTACACACAAGTTGTTCAACAACTTTAGGCTGTGCACGCCACACGAAAGAAGAAGTGCCTAAGTTCATGGGTAGGGGTTAAAAATAATCATCATCATGACAAGAATGGACCAGACTCATCCAGTAATGGTTCACTTGAATAGGTGCCATTTCCCATTTATGCTCTGCACATCTGACAATGTCATCAGCGAGCACACTGCGTATTTTTGACTTTCTAACAGGAACTGGGTCAAAAGATCACGAGTTGTGACTTTCACCGCCAGCTGACAACAAAACATGAAGTGCAACATCCAGGAAGTTGGGAACCAGATGCAAACTCAGCTGGGACTTAGCCTTACTCACATTAGCAGCTCAGTATTGGCCGTAATGTGCTGCCATTGTGCAGGCAGAGAGCACCTACGAACTTCACAGCAGTTAGCGTTAAGGGCCTGTCCCACTTTCACGACCTAATTCACGACCTTTTTTACTCGTGGACATTTTTCATCATGCTAGAAAAACGCCCCGACCTACTTGATGCCACGAGTACCTACGACTAGCATCACGGCCTGCTACGACCTGCCTACGACCTCGTGATGACCATGCTGCGAGTATGAGTCAAGGGCAAACTCGGCAGAGGTCGTGAAAGTGGGACAGGCCCTTTAGGGTAAAAGAATTGTGCCTCCTTCGCATAGTAAACAAAAAGCATCAATCTGTCCCTCTCCCTTGGAGCTTGTACATTCTCTGTGACCGCGAGGGTTTTCTCCAGGTGCTCCGGTTTTCTCCCTCACTCCATAGACGTGCAGACTTGTAGGTTAATAGGCATAGCTAAAAGTGTAATTTGTCCCTAGTGTGTTGCATAGTATCAGTGTATGGGGTGATTTTTGGTCAGTAAAATCTTGATGGGCCGAAGGGCCTGTTTCCATGCTGTATCATTTAATCAAAGGTTGAAGCAGCTTATTGGAAAAGTGTGTGCATATCAAGGAGAATAAGCTTACATCTGAACACTGTGAAAAAAATGATACTCGGTGGGTCAGTCATCATCTCTGAAGTATATGAATAGATGACGTTTTGGGTCGGTACCCTTCTTCAGCCAGATTGTGGAGGTAGGGGGGGTAAGAAAACTGGGGGACAGGAAGAGGCAAGACAAAGCATGGCATATAACAGGTGAACACAGGTGAGTGGAGTTTTGATATGGAGATGGTTGGACAAAAGCCAGAAATTAAAACAGAAGATGTGGGACAAAAGTGTTGAAGAGTTGCGAATTGTGAACCTGGAGGAAGGAGTGGGGGTAGAAGGGTTCGGGATGAACACGTGCGTGTCCAGTTTGGTATGGGGAAGAAAGGGGGGTGGGGGGTGGTTTGAGTTGTACAAGGTTACCTAAAATTGGAGAATTCCTTGTTCATAGCGTTGGGTTGTTAGCCACCCAAGCGGAATATGAAACTTCTACATTCTGACCACTGCGGTTGTGAATACCATTCTGAATGGCCAATGGTGCTTTATTTGTCACCTATGCAACTGCACAGTGAAATTCCCTTTGCATATATTACACATGTGGGCGTCGCCACGTTTTGGGCGCCATTATTCAAAGTCCAAAGTCCGGTCGGCCCGCGCACTTGATGTACCGGAGCAATTCCCGCAAACCGACGACCCTCTCCTTTCCTTGCCCGGCCATCTTTGTGTCCCGGGGGAGCCCCTTGCAGGTAAGCTGGAAGGCGCTGGAGGCATTACCCCGGTTCGTCCTCCAACCAGCCCGAATGCAACTTTGCTGGGCTCTTTTCCAAAATGATCCAAGGGTGAAAGAGAAAAAAAAACACAATTGTTTCAAACTGACCTTCTGATGATCTGGGAAAGCACCCAGTTTTACATCTGTGTCAGTGACCCCTTCTTCATCCAGCGTGATGATGGCACTGCTGGGATAATCCTGCCACTTGGGGGAAGTGATATCGTGCACGAGCCGGATAGCAGTGGATTTGTGTACGGTGTTCGTGCTGGCCCAATAGATACCAATCTGAAAAGGATCCTGCAAACAATTGTTAAAACACATATTGTCATATGTCTCATGGCATCTGCAATGGATTTAGAAACAAGGAACTGCAGGTGCAGCTTTACGAAGAAAGACACAAAGTGCTGGAGTAACTCAGCAGATCTCTGAAAAACATGGATAGGTGACATTCCGGGTCGGGACCCTTCTTAGATTGTAATACAGAGAACATTACAGCACAGGAACAGACACTTCGGCCCACAATGTCTGTGCTAAATATGATGCTAAGACCAACACTCGTCTGCCTGCCCATAATCCATATTCCTCCATTCCCTGCATATCCATATGCCTATCCAAAAGTCTCTTCAATGCCACTATCGTATCTGTTTTCTCTTGGCAGGAGATTGCAGGGAGGCCTGATAGAAGTATATAAAATTATGAGAGGCATAGACAGGGTAGACAGTCAGAACGTTTTTTCCAGGGCGGAAATGTCAAAGACTAGAGTACATATTCGGCACAACTTTGTGGATTGAAAGGCCTGTTCCTGTGCTGGTCTTTTACGTTCTAATTCTAATGTGTATAGGACAAAGTAAAATGGTTAAGTCTGTCCTGGGCAGTGATACAATGGTGGAACACTAATATGGCACCTAGATCTTGGTTCCTAAAATCAAATTAATGTATGCCCAGTAAGACTGGGAAGCTTAATTGAAGTTGAATTGAAGTTGAATTGAATTGAAATTGCATTGAATTGAACTGCATTGATTTGTATTGAACTGAACGGAATTGAAAGATAAGACATGGAAACAAGTCCTTCGGCCCACCGAGTTCACGTCAAACATTAGTTCACACACTTTAAAACTTTCCTATCTGTGATCCAAATGATTAAACAGGTTGATTGTCCAGATGAAGATCTTAGTTTGTTCAGCATTCTCTGAATAACACAAAAGTAAATCACAAAGTCTCCCCAGAAATTAAAATCCTGTATTTTCAAACTCTACTACTTATTTTTCAACATAGTAAACAATGTGTCTTTAACCCATTTACCTTGAAGTTTGGCGGTACAATGATTTTCCCAGCTGGTACCTGCACCACGATCTTTTCACCTTCAAAAAGCCAGAGGTCCCATTTGGACTGGTTGACGAACAAGGCCCAAGGTAGCAGTTCCACAAGAAGGGTGTTGAGGCAGGGCTTCCAGGCAGACAACTTAACCTGCATTGGACTATCCCATTGAGCAAGAGCCTCGCTGCTGTGTTTGCTGTACATTAAAGAAACAGATTAGTTCTTCATTATCATTGCTGGCAGTTTTGTGCTTGGAACAAGTATTTAAGCTGTCATAATTCCTCATGTCAATTGTCATCTCCTTAAAAAAAATGTTTTTTGTTTAAAGGTTGCCAGAAAATGTTTACACAAAGATTATCCCCAAATTCTTTTGTGTTAACTCTACGATTTTCCTAGACATAGCTAAAATGACATCCATCTTCTTAACTGTGGATTAGCGCTGATACTATGTTTTGATTCAGAAAATTACAAAGTAAGTATGGAGATTGAATGTCTCAAACAAAACCGTGACAGACTTGCAAAGAAAACGGCTGCTTTGTAGCCAAAGCATTGTAAATGTATATATTTTATCTCCAACATAAATATTTTCTTGAATAAAGATGACACAGCAAGCACATTCAGAAACAAGTTCATACAGCTTAAATTCCAATTGCGTCCTTAAGAATTATTCTTAATTCGGTGAAAAAGTAGTTTTATAAAAGAGGATACAAAAATAAATCTGAAATGTTATTATGTACGATGGCTCATATCTGGCAATAGCCATGAGCTTGAAACAAGAAACTTTAGATGCTGGTTTATTAAGGAAAGACACAAAATGCTGGAGTAACTCAGCGGGTCAGGCAGTCTCCCTGGGGAACATGGACAGGTGACTTTTCTGTTCAAGACATCAAACTAGCATCTGCAGTTCTTTGTTTCAAATGTTTGAAAAGATATGGGTGAGGGGGAGGCAAATGGATCTAGTTTAGTCAGGCAACATGGTAGGAATGGCTTTATGGGCTGAAGGGCCTGTTTTTCCACCTTTTACAAAGGATGGAGATGTTCAACATTAGAGAGCATAGCTATAGAGTGAGATGGAGAAAGACTGAAGAAGGGTCCCAACCTAAAACGTCATCCATCCATCCATTTAGTTTAGTTTAGAGATACAGCGCGGAAACAGAAGCTTTGGCCCACCGAGTCAGCGCTGACCAGCGATCACTGCACACTAACACAATCCTACACACTAGGGACAATTTGTAATCTTTACCAAAGCTAAATAACCTACAAACCTGTACATCTTTGGAGCGTGGGAGGAAACCAGAGCACCGGGAGAAAACCCACACAGTCACGGGGGGGATCGTACAAAATATGTACAAACAGCACCCGTAGTCAGGATCAAACCTGAGTCTCTGTTGCTGTAAGGCAGCAACCCTACTGCTGCGCCACCGTGCCACCCCATTTTCTCTACGAATGCTGCCTGACCCGCTGTGTTACTCCAGCATTTTTTGTCTTTCCAAGAGCCATGAGCTTATTGATTGAAGAAGATTTGGGCTAAGTTATTCGCAGAGTAACATACACTATAATTACATCCATTTGCAATAAATATTCAGCAGATAATGAACCAGTGGCAGCAAGTTTCAGGCTCTCACCACACTGTGTAATAAAAACTTGTCTCACATATCTCCTTTAAACCTTCCCCCTCTCACCTTAAGACCCGTTGTCTTTGACATTTCCACAGCTGATAACAAACCGGGCTGTACAGTAACTTAATGCTTGCTTGGTATTACCTGTCAATTTCCTTTGTAATGTAAGGCCATGCTAGGCGTGCATCTGTGTCCGCTTTGTAGAACTCTGCAAGTAACTTGCTGGCTGAACATTCCCTCTGTGGCCCCTGTGCGATTTGCTTAATAAGGGTTGTTGAAATCGGGACGGCACATTGGGATGCTTCATCTTCCTCTCTGTAAAGGAGGGGGAACAATTTCTGCATTTAACTGTGTTCCATTTCTAACCCAGTTTTGACCAAGAAATTATAGTCATAAAACAGGCCCTTCGGCCCAACCTGCCCATGCCGACCAACATGCCCCATCTGTACTAGTCCCAACTGTCTGCGTTTGGCCCATATCCCTCTAAACGTGTCTTATCCATGTACCTGTCTAAATGTTTCATATGGGACATAAACAATAGTTTACCTTGCTTGGAACGTCAAATGGTGCACAAGTTCTGGTGCCACATTCAGAAGAGACTCGTCCTGTCCTTTCCCTTTGATGAGTTGGGGGTCTTTTAAACCCAAGCTTCGCCTCTCCACGTGTAGAATAATGGCATCAGGGAGATGACTTCTCATCACAAAGAGAGGGCTGAAAACCACCTGCAAACAAAACACAAGGCACTTAGTAGTCTTTTGAGATCCAATTAAACGATTGCATCAGCACAACCCTAGTGGCCAAGATAAGAGCAAGATAAGAAAGACAATGTATTTTGTGCAGTTTTGAGATACAGCACAAAGCAGACCTTTCGGCCCACCGAGTCCACGCTGACCACGATCCCAGTAAATTAGCACTATCACACGCAATAGCGACATATTTTAATGAAGCCAATTAACCTACAAAGCTGTACATTTTTGGACATCTTAATCACGTCTAAGCAGAAATGTTGCTGAATATGTTTAGAGATACAGCATGCAAGCAGGCCCATTGGCCCACCATCCATGAATGCCATCGATCACCCGTTCACACTAGTTTTATGTTACCCCACTTTCTCATCCACTCCCTACACATCAGGGGCAATGTACAGAGGGCAATTAACCTACACATGCACATGTCTTTGGGATGTGGGGGAAACCGGGGCATCCAGTGGAATCCCACATGGTTACGAGGAGAACGTGGAAACTCCACACACAGACAGCATCCGAGGTCAGGATTAAACCCGGGTCTCAGGCACTGTAAGGCAGCAACGCTACCAAATAACATATGGTGATTCTTTTGGGCGGCTGATACAAGCTTAATGGCTTAATGACCCAAACAGCTTTTTTGGATTATTAAAACCAATTGACATTGAGTCAAATAGGAGATATCAAGATGGATTACTAAAAGCAACAAACAATCTGGCAGGAGGAACTCAGTGGGTTAGGTAGCATCTGTGGAGGGAATGGACAACCTGATATACCTGTGTGACAATTTTTGGTAAGCCGTGAACTTGCACAACAAGGTCCCTCTGCTCATCAATACTCCTGCTACCCCTGGCAATGCGTTCCAGGTCCCTGCATCTCTCTTGGTAAAAACTTGTCCCGCACATCTCCATTAAACATTCCCCCTCTCACCTTATAGCTCTGCCCCCTTGTGTTGGACCCTGGGAAAAAGGTTCTGACTGTCTACCCTATCTATGCCTCTCATAATTTTATATACTTCTATCAAGTCTCCCCTCATTCTCCAAATTTTGTGGGAAAGTAATCCAAGTCTTGGTTTAGTTTAGTTTAGAGATAGAGTGGGGAAACAGGCCCTTTGGCCCACTGAGTCCGCACCAACCAGCGATCACCCCGTAAACTAGCACTATCCTACACACTAGAGGCTAATTACAATTTTTACTGAAGCCAATTAACCTACTAACCTGTATGTTTTTGGAGTGTGGGTGAAAACCGGAGCACCCGGAAAAAATGAACGTAGTCACTAGGAGAACGTTCAAACCCAAACACGAGCGTCTGGCGCTGTGAAGCAGAAACTCTACCGCTACGCCACCGTGCCACCTAGTCAATCCAAGTCAATCCAACCTCTCCCTGTAGCTGCAACCCTCGAATCCACACAGCATTCTGGTAAACACCATTTGCACCCTGTCCAAAGTCTTCGCATTCTTCCTGTAATGGGGCGACCAAAACAGCACACAATATTCCAAATGCGGCCTAACCAAAGTCCTATACAGCTGCATCATAACTACTTCTGTTATTACTGCCGATGTTAATGCTCTCTGAGTAGTTGCAACAAAACTATTATTATTTAGTTAGAAAACAACATAAGCAGTGTTTTGAAACACTGAGTGAAGAATAGCATACTCACCATTCTCTGCTGTACAGGTGAGTCTCCATCCAACTTCAGCAAAGAACACCACACATGTAAAACAGAGCCGTCTGAAACTGGGACCTGCATGAATCCAGAATAATAAAAGGAGATAATTACGGGAGGAAAGACATTAATGATAATTTGCTCCACATTCAGTACTTGGTCTTCAAGTGAACTAATTTTACACGTAGCAGAGACAGGTTGAAAGCAAATCCTGTGCTATTAATCATGATTAGTGTCTTATGAACTGTTTGTACTGGTGAAAGTACACTATATATTATTCTAACACAATATGAATAGTAAAATAGATATGGTATCCATGTATCAGTGGTAAATGGCAGGGATGGTGCTGGGACATTGTTGTTTGTCATAGATATAAATTACTGGGATGACAGTGTAGTTGGACTGAGGGTGGTGGGTGTATGGAATGAGCTGCCAGTGGACGTAGTTGAGGCAGGTGTTATAACAGCATTTAAAATACATTTGGACAGGTACCTGAATTACATCGATTTGATACCTCACTACTCAAAGCCCATACAGAGAAGGAGGTCGGTGGCTTCATGTCTATTGACTGACTGAAAGATGTAGCAGGGAAACAGACCCTTCTGGCATTGAGTCCACACCGACCATCAATCACAAGCTCGATGTTATTCTGCTTTCCCGTTCATTCCCTACACATCAGGGGGGATTTACAGAGACCAAATTAACCAACAAACCATGTAAGTCTTTGGGATGTGACAGGAAACATCACAGAGGCCTGTCATGTCAGGGGCACCCGGAAGACATCCACGCGGGTCACAGGGAGAATGTGCAAACTCCACACAGACAGCATCCGAGATCAGGCTCGAAACCGGGTCCCTGGCGCCGCGAGGTAGCAGCTCTACTAGGTGTGCGTCCAGAGTTGCAGTCAGAATATTTTTAATATTTAACAATCATAGTATAAGCTTTAATGTTGTAATGTTAAAAAGTGTAGTCAACTCGCTTGAAACTTCAGGAATGAGCTTGACACTGTGTATGCAGAAGACAGCTTGTTCATTCGTCTCGTTCCTCTGGTTAAAATAAGCAAGGAACTCCAAGCTATCTGTTCACAGCTCTGCTAAAATGAAATACTGGAGGGCTGGAGAACTCAGTGGGTCAGGCAGCATCTCTGGAGGAAAAGGAATAGGTGACGTTTCGGGTCCAGACCCTTCTTCAGACTGAAAGTAGGGGATGATGGGGGAAGCGAAGAAGTCTTTATCACCTCAAGCTCTTTACCTCCCCAACCACCAATTTTCAGTCTGAAGAAGGGACGCAACCCGAAATGTTACCAATAAGTTGTTAAGAAATCAGCCACGGGGTAATCGTGGCTTTAGTGGTTAAATAACTTCCCTTTGGTTAAATAGCCTCCTATTTATTTCCAGCAATCTGTTTATCATAAGTAAAGACATAGAGTGCTGGAATAACTTAGCAGGTCAGGCAGCCTCTAGAGAACATGGATAGATTACGTTTTGGGTCAGGACCCTTCTTCAGGGTCTGAAGGAAGAAAGGTCCCGACCTGAAACATCACCTATCGATGTTCTCCAGAGATGCTGTCTGACCTGCTGAGTTATTCCAGCAACTTGGTGTCTTTTTTTGCAGCTGCAGTTCCTGGTATCTCCTGTTTATTGTAAATACCTGAATGACGATGCTATCTTCTGACGGAAGAGATTCTGGACATACATCTGCTGACCACCCCACATCTTCTCCTTTAACCTTGATGTACAACTGAGTGAACTCTGTGTTCTCAAGAACAAAAGATGGTATCTTCTGATTTGGCGGCAAGGTGCTGAAATGTTCTTTGATCGACACTTGCCCATCTTGCCCGCTGCAACACTGCACCACCTTCAGCTCTATGTCTTGGTTCAAGTAGCTGCAAATGGCTTGCCTTCCACAGATTATTATCTGAAAGACAGAAGTATCAAACGACAGTCAGTGGTTTGAGAAGAAAATCACAGAATAATTAGAAAAAAATATCCTAAATGCTTCACACTTATCCTGAAAAATATATTGTGTAAGAACGTTTAGTCGTAATCCTCCAAGATTACTTCACAATTTCACAGGATTGCTTGACGGCGCCAAAGTAGAGATGGTTGAAAGCTTTAAGTTCTGAGGAGTAAATATCAGCAGCAACTTGCCCTACGCCACCCATATTGAAGCAATGACCAAGAAAACACAGCAACACCTCTACTTCCTTAGAAGGCTTGGGAAGTTTGCCATGTCCAAAAAATCCTCACCAGCTTTTAGAGATGCGTCATACAAAGCATTTTATGAGGAGGCATCACAGCATGGTTTGGGGACGGCTTCATCCAAGACCATAATAAATTGCAGAGAATTGTGGACGCAGCTCAAGCCATCACACACATCAAACTCCCTTCCATTGACTCCATGCTACCTCAGCAAGGCCACCAGCATAATCAAGGGCGAGTCTCACCCTAGACATTCCCCCTTCTCCCCTCTACCATCAGGCAAGCGGTACAGAAGTTTGCAAACACACTACCACCAGATTCAGGGACATTTTCTTCCCAGCTGTTATCACGCAACCGAACCATCCTATCAACAACTAGAGAGCAGTCCTGAGCTACCATCTACATAATTGAAAACCCTCCGACTATCTTTAATCGGGCTTTACTGGACTTTACCTTGCACTAACCGTTATTCCCTTTATCCTGTATCTGTACACAGTGGATGGTTCAATTGTAATCATGTATAGACTTTCCGCTGACTGGTTTGCACGCAACAAAGGCTTTTCACTGTACCTCGGGACACTTAAGAATAAACTAAACAAAACAATTATGCAAGACAAACCTATACAGTAAATGGCAGGACCATGAAGAGCATTGGAGTACAGAGGAATCTTGGGGTGCAAGTCTATAGCTTCCTGAAAATGGCAATATGTAGTAAAGAAGCTGCACGGCATGCTCAATGTCATTGATCAGGGATTGATCAGGGTTTTGAGTACATACGTTGGCAAGTTGTGTTGCAACTGTATAACATTTTCTCTGGAACGTTAGAGGTTGAGGAAAGACTTGATAAAAGTATATAAAGTTACAGGAGGCATAGATATGGTAGAGAGTCAGAACCTTTGTTCCAGGGTGGAGGTTTTATGTGGGTTATGTGCAGGTAGATAAGTGATGGTCTTGGCATGTTTGGCACAGACATTGTGGGCTGAGAGGCCTGTTCTTGTGCTGTACTGTTCTGTTTTCAAATTCACGCAGGATTTTGAGTACGGAAAAAGAAGCAACTTAAAAGACTTTAGATTTCAAGATTACGACTGGACAAATGAAGAAATTGGAAAGCATAGATCACAAAGAAAGTTAATAAACCATGTAATGAGTACAACATTGTACTAACTGCTGCGTTAATATAAAATTGGTCTGCTTTGATGCAATCATCCATCTCTCTCAAAAGGCCCAAATTGTCTTATTATTTTTTTAAAAATCACTCATCTTTCCCATCTTTAAATATCCAGCCGCAGTGTTTAAAGGCGGCTCTTTAAAACAGAGGAAAATAGAAAACATATTGAATGACCACAAAACTGAAAAAAAAAATCCTCTGTATTTAAACGGTTATAATATATTTTTTTAAAGGGCTGTTCTTTATTGGCAACCACATGAAAGAGACTTACTTGTTTTTGCACACTGTTAAGTGGCAGCACTTTGATGATCAGTGATGCTGTTCTTCCCTTGTACTGAATGCTTCGAACAAATGTGCCTATGTTGTCCACGGTGAATGGCTCGGACCAGCGCCAGATTCCCCAGCCCTCGATACAGATGTGCAGCAGCTGCACAGAACAATGAACATGTTTGTATTGACAAATGGTCCGAGATAAAACAGTGCAAACCACAACATTTTATAACAGTTACAATTTTATCCAGAATTATTTGTTGCCATCTAGTTATAGGATGGAAGCATGCATACAATTAGCAAGCCACATTTTCTTTTAGAACTGCTCAATTTACGAAGCAGAATCATCTTTGACTTACCTGCCACAGCTTGCAGTGCCTTCGCTTCAATTCATATATCGCTTCATTTCAAAATCAAGAGACAAGAGGCAAGTCAACTGAGAGAGGCTCAGCAGGGGTTGGGGGTCGCCGAGAACGAAGAGGGACCCGGCGATGGAGGGGTGGGGGAGCTGCGAACAAAGAGGGACTCGGCAGGGGGGAGTCGAAAATGGACCAACCAACATGACCCTAATGAGTACATTGTAACTTTGTCGGCACCAGAAACGTGGCGACTCTTTGTGTACTTTGTGTATTGTATGCAAAAACAAAACATTTTACTGCACTAGGTACATGTGACAATGAAGTATCATTGATTGTTTAGTTGTCACATGTACCAACTGCGGAAAAGTGAAATTCTTAATTGCAGCAGCATAACAGGCCTGCAAATGGAATACATTCCTGTAAATGGTATGACCAAGAGTCAAGTGTTTAATTGTCATCTATATAATTAAAAGTCTCATCTTGACCACTTCCTGTCTGCGCTGTATATTGATTTATAAAAAAACGCTACACTGTATCGCTGTGATTTTTGGCCATCTTACTCACAGTCCTCCTCCGCTGAGCCAGCCCCGAGGATTTTTCACATCGATGAAAAATAAAAAAGTTATGAGTGTTTAAAAAAACCTTTAGATCAGCTGATTGGTCCTCTCGCCTGTCAATCACCGCGATGTAGATAATGCCCTTTCCGGGGGGGGGGGGGGGGGGGGCAAGGACTATAAAACCCCGGATGCCTGGACATGAGTCAATCACTCTGCAAAATCACGAGGGAGAGGCCATGACTGTCATTCTAAGCTGTGAATCAACTGAACTGTGAGTCTGCAATGTATTTACAATAAATGATTTGTTAGCCCTTAATGACAATGCCATGAGTTGTTTGGCCTGCTGCCCTGCCTGTGCTTGAAACTGCAATGATTTATTAGGTCCGACTGTGTTTGGAAGGAATAAGTGCTTTATTAGGTCCGACTGTGTTCGGAAGGAATAAATGGTTTATTAGGTCCAACCGTGTTTGGAAGGAATAAATGCTTTATTAGGTCCGACTGTGTTTGGAAGGAATAAATGGTTTATTAGGTCCGACTGTGTTTAGTCCAAAAGTCCCGCTCATTTTGTGACTTCTGTTTAGTGGACAGGTAGCACTGATTGTGTAATTTCCGGTGAGTACAGAGGTCGCGCTGATTGCGTAATTTCGCTAAGTGCAGAGGTCACGCTGATTGCGGAGGCCCCACAGTGGAGAGGCCGTGCTCAACCATGTGAGTAGATTCAAGAACGTTTACTGTCATATATGTGTGTCAGTGAGTGAGAGTGTGAGTGTGTGTGTGTGTGTGTGTGTGTGTGTGTGTGTGTGTGTGTGTGTGTGTGTGAGTGTGTGAGTTTGAGTGTATGAGTGTATGTGTGGGTGTGAGTGTATTTGTGAGTGTATGTGTGTGTGTATGTGTGTGAGTGTATGTGTGTGTATGTGTGTGTCTATGTGTGTGTGAGTATGTGTGTGTGAGTGTATGTGTGTGTGTGAGTCTGTGTGAGTGTATGAGTGTAAGTGTTAGTGTGTGAGTCTGTGTGTGAGTGTGTGAGTGAGTGTGTGAGGTAGTGAATGTGTGTATGTGTGAATGTGAGTGTATGTGGGTGTGTGAGTATGTGTGTGTGAGTGTGTGTGTGTGAGTGTATGTGTGTGAGTGTATGTGTGTGAGGTGGTGTGTCTGTGTGTGTGTGTGTAAGTGTGAGTGTGTGTGTGAGTGTGAGTGTATGTGTGGGTGTGAGTGTATTTGTGAGTGTATGCGTGTGTGTATGTATGTGTGTGTATGTGTGTATGTGTGTGTCTATGTGTGTGAGTATCTGTGTGTGAATATGTGTATGTGTATGTGTATGTGTGTGTATGTGTGTGAGTGTGAGTGTATGTGTGTGTGTGTGTCTGTGTGAGTGTATGAGTGTAAGTGTTAGTGTGTGAGTCTGTGAGTGAGTGTGTGAGTGAGTGTGTGAGTTAGTGAATGTGTGTATGTGTGAATGTGAGTGTATGTGGGTGTGTGAGTGTATGTGTGTGTGAGTGTGTGAGTGTATGTATGTGAGTGTGTGTGTGTGAGGTGGAGGGTGTGTGTGTGTGTGTGAGTGTGAGTGTGAGTGTGTGTGTGTGAGTGTGTGTATGAGTGTATGTGTGGGTGTGAGTGTATTTGTGAGTGTATGTGTGTGTGTATGTGTGTGAGTGTATGTGTGTGTGTATGCGTGTGTCTATGTGTGTGTGAGTCTGTGTGTGAATATGTGTATGTGTGTGTGTATGTGTGTGTATGTGTGTGAGTGTATGTGTGTGTGAGTGTATATGTGTGTGTGAGTCTGTGTGAATGTAAGTGTTAGTGTGTGAGTCTGTGTGTGAGTGAGTGTGTGAGTGAGCGTGTGAGTTAGTGAATGTGTGAATGTGAGTGTATGTGGGTGTGTGAGTGTATGTGTGTGTGTGAGTGTGTGTGTGTGTGTGTGTGTGAGTGTATGTGTGTGAGTGTGTGTGTGTGTGAGGTGGAGGGTGTGTGAGGTGGAGGGTGTGTGTGTGTGTGTGTGTGTGTGTGTGTGTGTGTGTGTGTGTGTGTGTGTGTGTGTGTGTGTGTGAGGTGGAGGGTGTGTGTGTGTGTGTGTGTGTGTGTGTGTGTGTGTGTGTGTGTGTGTGTGTGTCTGTGTATATTGGAAGTGGTGGAGAGGTGGAATATTACGTGGGGGACCAGCCCTCCCATGTGAAGCTGGGACCCAACGGGTCCCACTTAGTCTAGTATGTACCAAAAATGGAGCAATGAAATTCATACTTGCCAAGCCATTATATTAAACTCTCTGCTTATGGCACAGTTTTTCAGGATCACAAAAGCATTCTTTTTGATTGTGAACACCTTTGGGACGGCATAGTGGCAGAGGTAGAATTGCCTCTGAATTCACCCAGAGAGTTGTGAATCTGTGGAATTCGCTGCCACAGAAGGCAGTGGAGGCCAATTCACTGGATGTTTTCAAGGGAGAGTTAGATTTAACTCTTTGGGAATCAAGGGATTATAGGGAAAAAGCTGGAACGAGGTACTGATTTTGGACGATCAGCTATGATCATATTGAATGGCGGTGCTGGCTCGAAGGGCCAAAAGGCCTACTCCTGCACCAACAGTATTTTCTATGTTTCTATGCTGCCTTGCAGCCCCAGAGATCCAGCTTCGATCTTGACCACAGGTGCAGTCTGTAAGGAGTTTGTACATTCTCATAGCCCTGTCCCATGGTACGAGTTCATTCCAAGAGCTCTCCTGAGTTTGCCCTGATTCGAACTCAAGATTTACGGCAATGGCCGCTCGTCGGTACTCAGGGCTCTTGTGGACATTTTTCAACATGTTGAAAAATCTTCACGAGTCTTCCTGAGCTTACCTGCCGTTAACGAGTCTTCCCAAGTACCTGCCGTTAGCGTTCCGAGCCGCTAAGAGACATCCCCGAGCTCCGACGTACCCGCTTCGTTCACTCTCTGTGCTTACCACGAGTTTGATTTTTTTTCTAAACTTGGGAGAGCTCTTGGAATTAACTCGTACCGTGGGACAGGGCTTTCACTGTGACCTTGGGTTTTCTCTGGGCGCTCCGGTTTCCTCCCATATTCCAATGGCGTACAGGTTTCTAGGTTAATTGGCTTCTGTATAGTTGTAAATTGTCCCTAGTGTGTAGGATAGTGGTGATGTATGGGGTACCTTGGTCTGCACGGACTCGGTGGGCCAAAGAGCCTGTTTCCACGCTGTATCTCTAAAGTCCAGAGTCTCTAAAGTCTAACTGACTATTATTTAAGTATTATTTATTGAGGGGAAAGTACAATGGCATATATATTGCGAACGGTTACATTGAGCAGGCGGCTGAACTGAATATGTTTCACAAGCCCAACAAAGTAATTGAATCACAGGATGTTTCTACAAAAAAAAAAGTGGATTTATTATGTGTAGGCAATAAAATAACTAAAGCTATAATAATTTTGGAAAGCCGAAAAATATAATTGCCATATTAATCTAGTCAGTCAATCAATTTTGGAAATGTACACTAGCAAAACCCAAAAATGGTCTGCTGATGGTAATTACTTCAAGGAAGATTTGATCGAGTGCTGGGTTCTCTTGCACCTCCAACTATAATTTGTTTACTTTATTTATAAATATTAGTTGACGTCAAAGGGAAACACCACAGTACTTGGAGCCATTCCACCAGTTAGCAAGTAAGTAGTTGGGATCATGTGGACCGTAAAGGCTTGAATGTTTTGATAAGGTAAATTAGTGGCAATGGGGATAATTATATTGGAAGCAATAAATACATTTACAGAGTGAAAGGAAATATATGATTTCACGTTGAAACACAGGAACCATAGAAAATTAGGAGCAGGAGCTGGCTTCTTTCGACAGATGCTGCTAACCTGCTGTGTTTTCAGTATTTTCTGGTTTAATTTTGCATTTACACATCTGCAGTTATTACAAAAAAAAAGAACCCACTGTAAAGCGTACATTTGCTACTTTGCCTGCAGCCGGTTGTGTAGGACAGAACTGCAGATGCTGGTTCACACTGAAGTTTGATGTGCTTCTATTCTGCAGCTTTGTCATCTAATTTAGTTTAGTTTAGTTTAGAGATACAGTGGAATACAGTTGACACAGCGGCCCACTGAGTCCGCGCTGACAAGCGATCCCCGCACGCTAACTCTACCCTACGCACACTAGGAAAAATGTACAATTTTACCAAGCCAATTAGCCTACAAACCTTTGTATCTTTGGAGTGTGGGAGGAAAAAGGAAAGCCGCGCAGGTCAGGGGGAAAAGGTACAAGCTCCACACTGACAGGAATGAAACCGGGTCTGTGGCGCTGTAAGGCAGCAACTCTACTACTGTGCCACTGTGCCACCCTTTTCTCCCCATTTTACTTGCCAGAGGGGCAGTGCTGGCTGATTCCGGTGATATGGTTGATACGACTACTGAGGACAAAATGATTTCCTGTACATCGGCAAGACCAAACGTAGACTCGGTGACCGTTTCGCCAAACACTTGCATTTGGTCTGCCAATGCCTACTGGATCTTCCGGTTGCTAACCACTTCAACTTCACTTCCCATTCCCTTTCTGTCCTGGGTCTCCTTCATTACCAGAAGGAGGTCACACGCAAACTGGAGGAACAGCACTTCATATTTCACTTGGGTGGCTTCCAACCCAACTGTATGAACAATGAATTCTCCAATTTTAGGTTATCTCTATTAAATCCCCACTGTACTCTGTACAGAGTTCATACGTACTCCCAGTGACCACGTGGGTTTTCTCCAGGATCACCAGTTTCCCCCCGCTCTCCAAAAAGTGCAGGCTTGTAGGTTAATTGGCTTCGGCAAAATTGTAGATTGTCCCTAGTGTGTAGGATAGTGTTAGTGTACGGGGTGATCGCTGGTCAGCACGGACTCGGTGGGCCAAAGGGCCTGTTTCCATGCAGTATCTCTAAAGTCTAAAAGTCTTCACTTAGCAAGGGACAAAAACATAGACTGTACAGATGGAGAGCCCAGAGAATTGAATCAAATATATTCAACGGTCAGGTAGGAGCTTTATAGTCTCAAATGTTGTGTTTATTTACCCACTTCAGGATATTAAATAAACTATGCACGAGATCATGGTACTTCAAGTGACACATGATGTTGAAAGCATCAGGACTATTGGTCCGAGTGTCTTTTAGTCTTGTTCACATTCTGCATGCTTTTACAGGCCTTTTGCAGAAAAAACCCTGTCTGGTTGCTCCCCGACTAAATCAAAGATAGCAGCACTCATTCTTATAATGACTGGATGTATAGCACTCCCCATTACAATGAATAGAATTCAAAAAATTCATTTCATCAAAACGAGTTGGACATTTTGCATTTTGTTACTGATTAAATGGCCAGACACCCTAATCTTTGCTTGTAAAGCATATCTCCTTCATTATACATTGAGGATAGTTTAGCAATTTTAAAACATGAACATTTGAAACTGAACATTTTCATTTTAAAGGCCTCCCCTGCTAGAGAAGAAATACTTTCCTGCATAGCTTTGCATTTAAAGGTTCAATGGTGCTTTATTGTTGCATGTGCGAAGTGCAAATGCACAGTGAAATTCGTTTCTGACAAACAGTCCAGTAGATGATCACCATACCATCCACCGATTAGCAATTGTACAGAAATAGTCCACCGAGCCCGCATTCAAGTGGTGCCATGATTGGCGCTATTTTCCAAGTCCATCCCACACTCCAGTTGTTACTGTATGAGCGGTGCCGGATTCAGGCAAGCCCCAGCCGGCTGTGGGTACTCCAGCCATGGCCTTCCCTTGGTTGCCCAACAACCGATGTCCTCTCCTCGTCTGTTCGCCTTTGTTTCCCAGGGGGTGCACTCAATTAGTGTGTGTGGTAGCTCAGAACAACGTCTATATTGTAATTCATTGCTGCTTCATGAATAAAATCAGCTTCACAGCAGTTTCACATGGAAACTATATTCTAAACCCAATTTGCTTTCGACATGATGTTAGGCAAAGGAGATTAGTACCATTGTTCACTACCATTGATCAATACCATTTTGTAATGATACCCCAAATGCAGCCTAACCAAAGATTCTTTTTAAATGGATGCATACGCGTGTTGTTAGCAAGGACATCTATTGCCGTAAATCAGGGGTCGGCAACCTACGGCCCCCGGGCCGAATGCGGCCTGTAACCCGAAATCATCTGGCCCGCAGACTTCCTTCATCTCCGGTACCTCCCGGGCCCGAGGCCTGCGCTGGTGGCCGCAATTGCGGTGTACCGAGCGGCCAGCTGTACCACATCCCGCGCAAAACCGCCGGCACGACCACGCACCTTCTGTGTCTGGGCTTCACTGTCGGGATCCGTGTGCGGACGCGACGGCGAAGGACGAGAAGCTGAAGCCAAGAAGTGGGAGCCAGGATACTGAATGGACACCACGCCGAAAGGGCACGAAGCCGAATGGACAGTACGCCGCAAAGACAAGACGCAGAACAGACATGACGTTGAAAAGCCGCCGAACAGACATGACGTCTCCGGGGGCGGGATTTGTCCTAAACCTTGTTATCAATTGGTCAGACCCCCGCGTCCATAACATCACTGGCTGGGGGGGAGACGAGAGAGCGGGGGGAGCTTGAGTTTGCGTTTGTAAAATGGTGGCATTGACTCTAAGCTGCTGCGATTTCCATAGAAGTAGTGATGTGATGGACGCCATGGGAGTCTGGATCAATCGCTGAGGCCACATTTTGAGCACCATGTTGCAAGAAAGATGTTTTCAAGTTGGAAAGAGTGCAGAGATTTACCAGGATGTTGCCAGGACTTGAGGGTCTGAGCTGCAGTGAGAGGTTGAGTAGGCTGGGACTCTATTCATAAGGTCACATGGAATAGTAGAATTTGGCCATTCGGCCCATCAAGTCTACTCCGTCATTCAATCATGGCTGATCTATCTCTCCCTCTTAACCCCATTCTCACGCTTTTTCCGCATAACCTCTGACACCTGTGCTATTCCAGAATCTATCTATTTCTGCCATAAAAATACCCACTGACTATCTTCCACAACCTTCTGTGGCAAAGAATTCCACAGATTCACCACCCTCTGACTAAAGAAATTTCTTCTCATCCCCATCCTAAAAGAAAGTTCTTTAATTCTGAGGCTATGACCTCTA
Organism: Okamejei kenojei; assembly: GCA_035221665.1. Classification (NCBI taxonomy): domain Eukaryota; kingdom Metazoa; phylum Chordata; class Chondrichthyes; order Rajiformes; family Rajidae; genus Okamejei; species Okamejei kenojei. The sequence goes on from CM069134.1 coordinate 34,408,483, forward strand.
GTCTAAGACTCTCCCACTGGTGGAAATATCCTCTCCACATCCACTCTATCCAAGTCTTTCACTATTCTGTATGTTTCAATTAGGTTCCCTCTCATTCTTCTAAACTCCAACGAGTACAGGCACAGAGCCGACAGACGCTCATCACAGGTTAACCTACTCATTCCTGGGATCATTCTTGTAAACCTCTTCTGGACCCACTCCAGAGCCAGCACATTCTTCCTCAGATATGGCGCCCAAAATTGCTCACAATATTCCAAATGCGGCCTACCCAGCGCCTTATAGAGCCTCAAATCGAAGTAAACAACATCTACTGACTTTCCCTGGAGCGCAGGAGGATGAGGGGTGATCTTTACAGAACTCTATCAAATCATGCGAGGAATAGATTGGATAGACGCACAGTCTCTTGCCAAGAGTAGGTGAATCGAGGACCAGAGGGCATCGGTTTGAGGTGAAAGGGGAAAGATTTTATAGGAATCTGAGGGGTAATTTTTTCACACAAAGGGTGGCGGGTCCATGGAACGAGCTGCTGGAGGAGGTAGTTGAGACAGGGACTATCGATACATTTAAGAAGAAATTAGACAGGTACTGCACATGGATAGAACAGATTTGGGGGGATATAGGGCAAACGTAGGCAAGTAGGACCAGTGTAGATGGGACATGTTGGTCGGTGTGTGCAAGTTGGGCTGGAGGACCTGTTTCCACAATGTATGACTATGACTATGACAAAATGCCAACTGTTGTATCCATTATACTAGGAGAGAAGGGTTGTCAAAAATTGTGGTGGAGAAAGGGGATTCAGGTCATCAAGAAGAACTATGGAACAAGAAATTGGGAAAAAAAAAGGAAAAGTCTATCCACAGCCAAGTGAAATAAAGAACAAACATCAGATGTTTTGGGATATAATTTTAGATTATTTCGGAAATGCCAGAACGAGTGAAAGGGACGGAGACTTTACAGAACACAGGATGGGGGGAAAGCTTTTCGCTGACAATCCATGGCCTTGGAGCAGATGTCTGTGGATTCAGTGTTGTTTTCAAATTTATGCTTTGCTAACAAATTCCAAAAGAAACTGGAACTATTCACAAGACTACAATAGCAAATCTGGCTGTACAGGAGCTTAATTGAATAAGAAGCCATTTATGTCAGTTGAAAGACTTCCTCACAGCATTCCTGCATTGAATTTCACTGTTGGTTTAGAAGTCACGATTTATGAATGTCCTCGGCATCCGCTTCTGTGCGCCTGACAAGGGTAGCACCACGCTGGGCTTTCCATGTACCGCTCCTTGTAATCTATGACCTTTCCATTCACATAAGCATCATATATCGGAAGAAATACCGCAAGACGGAGACAGCTCTACTTTGTCCAAGGGAGCTACACAGAAACAAGTGGAAGTCTATATTTTTAATTTAGTTTAGAGATACAGCGCGGAAACAGGCCCTTTGACCCACTGACTCCATGCCGACCAGCGATCCCTGCACATTAGCACTATCCTAGGGACAATTTAACGATTTTACCAAGCCAATTAACCTACAAACCTGCACGTATTTGGAGTGTGGGAGGAAACCGGAGCTCCCAGAGAAAGCCCATGCAGATTATAGGGAGAACATACAAGCTCCATACAGACAGAACCAAACGTACAGCATCAAACCCGGGTCTCTGGCGCTGTAAGACAGCAACTCTACCGCTGCGCCACCGTGCCACTCATTTCTTTAAATGAAAGGCTCACAAACATTGGCGGAGCTGATTGCTCTTTTGGAATTATTGCAGGCAACAAGACAGTTAAATGTACCTTAGAAGAGATACAAACACAGGAAAGTTACACCAACACAACAGCAGGCGGCACAGTGGTGCAGCAGCAGAGTTCCGGGTTCGATCCTGCCTATGTGTGCTGTCTGTACGGAGTTTCTACGTTCTCCCTGTGACCACGTGGGTTTTCTCCGGGTGCTCCAGTTTCTTCCCACATTCCAAAGACGTGCAGGTTTGTAGGTTAATTGGCTTCTGTAAATTGCCCCTCTGGTGTAGGGCATATCTAGTGTACATGTGATCATTGGTCGCGTGGACTCAATGGGCCAATGGCCCTCTTTCCACACTGTATTTATAAACTAAACAATGGTCTGGTAAAAAAAATGAAGCATATTATAAGCTTAGTTGTTGGGACTGATCGCATTTGAAGCTTGTGTTTCTTTCTGACAAGCTGACAAAACACCATCTTCATTGAGGCTCTATTTGATAAAGATTAGGGCAGTTTACCCTATTGTACAGAATAGAAAATAACAAATTTTCACTTAAAAAGATTTTATTACAAGTGGCACGGACATGGAGAATGCACAAATGACCTGGCTGAGAAAGTAAGAGACTGCTGGTTCTTGCCACAAAGAAGAATTAGCACATATTCCCAACTGGATGTTCAAAATGTTATATAGTCATAGAGTCATACAGCTTGGAAACAGACCCTTCAGCCCAACTTGCCTACAACATGTCCCATCTACATTAGTCCCACCTGCCTGCATTTGGCCCATCTCCCTCTAAACTTGTCCTATCCATGTACCTGTCCAAATGTTTCTTAAATGTCGCAATAGTACCTGCCTCAACTGCAAACTATACAATTAAATGCAAACTAATTAGGTCGCCAATTTGGAATGGTGTCCATCCCAAGTGTATCTGCTCAACTTGTTGAATGCCGCACTATTAAAGCAAGATAAAAGGCTCTGTGTGCTTGGTGCCTTGGGCAAGGTTCTGAAATTCACTGCCAGAAGTTCAGACAATTTATTATATCCTTAAACATTTTTACAGGAACATTTCCAGCAGGTGACACTCCAAAACTGGTGCAAGAGATGTTTACTTTAGATTTTAGAGATATAGCGCGGAAAGAGGTCCTTCGGCCCACCGAGCATGCCAACCAGCAATCACCCCCGTGCGCTAGCACTATCCTATGCACTGGGGATAATTTACAATTTTTACTGCAGCCAATTAAACAACAAACTTAGTTGTCTTTGGAGTGTTGGAGGAAACTGGAGCACTAGGAGAAAACCCATGGGGTCACAGGGAGAACGTACAAACTCTGTACAGACAGCAGCAGCCATGGTCAGTATCGAACTCGGGTCCCTGGCGCTGTAAGGCAGCAACTCTACCACTGTGCCGTCCCCTGAGCGATGTGCCACCCCCCCCACATCTATTTTTGAGTTCACTGCTTGTTTGAGAAAATAACAAGGGGAGTGTTTATCATTGTTCAAGCCACAATTTGGGAGACTAGTCAAAAGAACATATATCAGGCAGGTACTCTGCAGAGTGACCTCACAATAGCCTAATAGAACAATCCTTGTGAACAGCTAACATAATGAAATAATCATTTGCAAAAGGGTCATGCAGAATGGGAAGATTTTTAAATATATATATATAAAGCAACACCCTTTTATTGTATGATGCCTGTATTATATGAAACATTAGATGCTCACATTAAATAACTTCATTTTCTTTCCCACTGTAAGTATGTGGTATCTGAGACCCCTTTCCTAATTCAGTTTATTCCCTGGTGGAACTCAAAAATGAACTAGAGCCTTTTGGGGCAGTCACCGATTCCAAATGCAGAGATTATTTCACATTTATCTTCAGATCTGGTTTAAATGTTCTGAAACTTCAGTAACTTGGCAAGTTCAGAATTATCAAGAGAAATAAAATAATTTCATAGCTATGAAGTCATCTAACATTCTTCTAATCTAACACTCTGGGGGCTTGTCCACACTTGAGGCTTTAATTCCATCTTTCATCCACTATGAATTATTAAACACTTTATTTAGCATGGAAACAATTTTGTCCAAATGTCATACTTAACCATAAGTAAATATTCAAAATAATCTTTGTTGACTAACATATTTGTGGCATTTCATTATGGCACAAGGTATCCATTATTCCCTTCTAGTATTCTGATGGGATAATTTCTAAGTGCGAAATAACTGGCAACTCCAATTTCTCAAAATACATTTTTATAGTTCTAGCACAATATAATACTCTTGTGAATGTGCAAAACGTTTCTCAGCTTTATTACTTTATTAAAATTCAGATGTGGATTTTATTTCTTATAGCTGTAATCTGCAGCTTCTGGCTTAGTTGTTTTAGGTTTAGGTTGATTATTGTCACGTGTACCGAGATACAGGGAAAGGCCATGTTTTGCATGCTATCCAAACAGATCAGATATATCATCGATGAATACAACCAAGTCAATTCAAGTAGAATAGATAGAGCAAATAATCTATCAGCATCTATGTAAAAAATAAATTAAGGGGAATTGCACTGAGCCACGGCATATCAGATGCACAGTGGGTGTTGGGTATAAAACACTAGGTGTAAGGTAGGAAATGGACAGCAATGTTTTGGGTGCATCTAGAGTCATAGAGTCACATAGCATGGGAAACAGGCCCTTTGGCCTAATTTGCCCACGCCGACTAATAATGTCCCATCGACACTAGTCCCACCTGCCTGCATTTGGCCCTCTAAACCTGTCTGATCCATGAACCTGTCTAAAGGTCGCTTCAGCTTTGCAATAGCACCTGCTCAACTCCCTCCTCCGGCAACACGATCCATACACACACCACCCGATGCGTTAAAAAATGAACCTTCAGGATCCTATTAAATGTTTACCCCCTTACCATAAACCAACGTCTTCTTGTTCTTGATTCACTACTCCGGGCAAAGGACTCTGCTGGTCTACCTGATCTATTCCTCTCATGATTTTCTACACTTCTATAAGATCACCCTCATCCTCCTGCGCTCCAAGGGATAAAGCCTTAGCCTCCGCAACCTCTCCGTGCAGCTCAGTCCCTCGAGTCCTGGCAATATCCTGGTAAATCTTCTCTGAACCCTTTCAAGCTTGACACCATCTTCCCTATAACGTGGTGACCAAAACCAAACACAATAGTCTAAATATGCAGGAAGGAGCTGCAGATGCTGGTTTACACCGACGATAGACACAAAATGCTGTAGTAACTCAGCAGGACAGGCAGCAGCTCTAAAGAGAGGGAATGTGACATTTCAGGTCGAGATCTGAAGTCCGAAGAAGGGTCTGGGTCTGAAATGTCACCCATTCCTTCTCTCTAGCCTGTCCCACTGAGATACGACAGCATTTTGTATCTATATTCATAGTACTCCAAATGTGTCCTCACCACCCTCTTATATTACTGCAACTTGACGTCCCAACTTTTGTGCTCATTTGTGTTTACTAAGGCTTGGAGTGGGGATGAAGAGCAGAAGAGCTTTGGAATCGTGTTAGAGGATCTATTACAGAAGGAGTTGTAAGGTAAGGGTGAAAACAGCTGGAAAGAGTGTAGATAAGATCTATGAGGATGTTGGCAGGACTCAAGAACCTGAGCTTACAGGGAGAGGTTGCACAGGCGAGGACGTTATTACTTGGAGCGCTGGAGGCTGAGAGATTATTTTACAGAGGTGTATAAAATCATAATGGGAATAGATAGGAGTGTTTAACCCAGAGTGGGGGAATCAAGATTCAGAGGACGTTAGATTTAAGGTGAGAAGGGAAAGATTTTATAAGAAACCTGAGGGGCAACATTTTCACTCAGAGGGTGGTAGGTTCATGGAATAAACTGAGAGAGAAAGTAGTTGAGGAAAGTACTACAAGCGTGTTTAAGAGACACTTGGACAGGTACATGGATAGGAAAGGTTTAGAGGGAAATGCGATAAACGTGGGCAAATGGGTCCAGCTTAGTTGGGACATCTTGGTTGCCATGGACGAGTTAGGCCGAAGGACCTGTTTCTGTGCTGTATGACTCTGTGAAATGCATCTGTATACCCTTGAAGTTGATGAACTGAATTCACACTGTGCTTTTGAAAGAGGTAAGGTCATAAAGTCATAGAGTGATACAGTGTGGAAACAGGCCATTCGGCCCAACTTGCTCACACTGGCCAACATATCCCAACTACACTAGTCCCACCTGCCTGCGCTTGGTCCATATCCCTCCAAACCTGTCCTATCCATGTACCTGTCTAACTGTTTCTTAAACGATGGGTTAGTCCCTGCCTTAACTACTTTGTCTGGCAACTTGTTCCATAACCCATCACCCTTTATGTGAAAATGTTACCCCTCGGATTCCTATTAAATCTTTTCCCCTTCACTTGGAACATATGTCCGCTGGTCCTTGATTCCCCTACTCTGGGCAAGAGACTCTGTGCATCTACACAATCTATTCCTCTCATGATTTTGTACACGTCTATAAGATCACTCCTCATTCACCTGTGCTTCAAGGAATAGAGACAGCCTACTCAACCTCTCCCGATTGTTCACACCCTCTAGTCCTGGCAACATCCTTGTAAATCTTTTCTGAACCCATTCAAGCTTGACAATGTCTTTCCTATAACATGGTGCCCAGAACTGAACTCAATATTCTAAATGCGGTCTCATCAACATCTTATACAACTGTAACATTACCTCCCAACTTCTATACTCAATACTCTGACTGATGGCCAATATGCCAAAAGCCTTTTTGACCACCTTATCTACCTGCAACTCGACTTTGAAGGAACCATGCACCAGCACTACTAGATCCCTTTGCTCTACAACACCTGCCAGAGCCTACTATTTACTGTGTAGGTCCTGCCCTTGTTAGACGTCGCAAAATGCAACACCTCACACTTCTCTGTACTAAATTCCATCAACCATTCCTCAGTCCACCTAGCCAATCGATCCAGACCCTGCTGCAATCTTTCACAACCATCTTCACTATCTGCAAAACCACTCACATTTGTATCATCAGCAAACTTGCTAATCTTGCTCTGTATGTTCTCAACCAAATCATTGATGTACATGACAAACAATAACGGGCCCAGCAATGAACCCCGAGGCACACCGCTAGTCACAGGGCTCTACTCTGAGAATCAACCTTCCACCATCACCCTCTGCTTCCTTCCATGGAACCAATTTGCTATCCATTTAACTATCTCTCTTTGGATCCCATGCGATCTAACCTTCCAGAGCTGTCTACCATGCGGAACCTTGTTGAATGCCTTACTGAAATCCATGCACACAACATCCAGCGCTCTGCCCTCATCGACCTTCAAAAAATTAAATCAGATTTGTGAGACACGACCTCCCCCCTACAAAACCGTGCTGACTGTCCCCAATCAGCAAATGCCTGTATAACCTATCCCTCAGAATACTCTCTAGTAACTTTCCAACTGTAGATGTTCTCACCGGCTTATAGTTCTCAGCATTTTCCCTGCAGCCCTGCTTGAAAAGTGGCGCAACATTTGCCAACCTCTAGTCTTCCGGCACCTCTCCTGTATTTAAGGACGACTTGTAAATTTCAACCAGGCTTCCCGCAATTTCCTCTCTAATTTCCTGCAATGTCCCAATCTGATTTGGCCCTGGAGATTTGTTCACCTTCATACACGACAGTACCTTCAGTACATCTTCAACGGTAACACTGACTGCTTTCAAGAAACTTCCTGTGACTGCCCCATGTTCCTCTGTCCTACTGTCTTTCTCCTCGGTAAATACAGAAGGGAAATATTCATTGAGGACCTTGCACGTCTCTTGTGGCTCCACACATAGGTAACCGCTTTGCTTCCTGAGAGATCCCACTCTCTCCCTAGTTACCCTTTTACCCCTTATTTATGAAATATTTTGGGATTGTCCTTAATGCTACTCGCCAGAGCTATCTCCTGGCCCCTTTTTGCCCTTCTGATCTTTTTCAGTTTACTCCTCAGATCTCGAAACTCCTCCAGGGATGCACATGATCCCAGCTGCCTATACCTGTCTCATGCATCCTTCTTGTTTTTGACCAATGTCTCAATTTCCCTCGTCAGCCAAGCTTCCTTACGTTTGCCTGCTTTGCCCTTCACTCTAAAAGGGACATACATATCCTGAGCTTTCTTCAGTACACTTTTAAAAACATCCCTTGGCCGATGTTCCTTTCCTCTCAAATAACCTGCTCCAGTCAACTTGAGCAAGACCTTCGATCATGCCCTTAAAGTTGGCCTCACACCAGTTGAGCATTTTGACACGTGGATCCTCTCCGTCCTTATCCATAACTTTCTTAAACTAAGCAAACTGTGGTCACTGGTCCCAAAAGGCTCCACCACAAACACCATTAACTTGCCCTTCCCCATTTCCCAATACTACATCCAGCGTTGCCCTCTCACGTGGGTGGGCCTCTACATGCTGCTTAAGAAAACTCTCTTGAACAATTTTGTGGAATTGCACCACATTTAAAACCTTCACACTATGATTTTCCCAGTGTATATTGGGAAAGTTAAAAACCCCTACTACAACAACCTTATTTGACTTGCAGCTGTCTGCAATCTCCTGGCATTATTGTTCTTCCAATTCCCGATGACTAGTCGGGGGTCTGTAGTACAAGGTAATCATCCCTTTCTTGTTCCTTAGCTCCACCCATAGAGCCTCACTAGACGAACCGTCCGTAATGTCACCTCTGACCACTGACGTGACATCCTCCTTAACCAAAAATGCAACCCCCCCTCCTCTTTTTCCCCTCACCCCTGTCTCTCCTGAAGCTCCTGTACCCTGGAACATTGAGCTGCCAGTCCTGCCCCTCCCTTAACCAGGTTTCAGTCATGGCTACAACATCCCAGTTGCTCGTGCCTATCCATGCCTTAAGCTCATCTGCCTTACCTGTCAGATCGCTTGCATTAAAATATGTGCAGTTTAAACCAACCCTCCTTACTCGCTCTCCACTGTTCACCTGCCTATTCTGTCCATTACCCTTTCCCTCACCACCCTCCATACCAACTTCTAGGTTCACACGTGCCTGTCCTGTTTGAGACCCCCCCCCTCCCGGGTCAATCTACTTTAAACTTTCCCCTGTATCATTAGCAAAGCTGGCTGCCAGGATGTTGGTCCCCCTCCAGTTAAGATGCAACCCGTCCCTTCTGTACTGGTCACCCCTGCCCCAGAAGCGATCTCAGTGATCCAGAAATCTAAATCCCTGTCCCCTGCACCAACTCCTCAGCCACACATTAATTTCCCCTATCTTCCTGTTCTTACCTTCACTAGCAGGAGGTACTGGAAGCAATCCTGAGATCAGAGATTCCAGGTCCCTTCATCCCTCTTTGTAAAAACTTGCCCCGCACATCTCCATTGAACATTCCCCATTTCATTTTATAGCTCTGCCCTCTATTGTTGGAACCAGGAATTTTCACCTCAGGAAAAAAGTTCTGACTGTCTACCCTATCTATGCTTTTCATAATTTTATATGCTTCTATCAAGACTCCCCTCATCCTCCAAAGTTCGTGAGAAAATAATCCAATTCTTCGTTTAGTTTAGTTTAGAGGTAGAGTGCGGAAACAGGCGCTTTGGCCCACCGAGTCCGCACCAACCAGCAATCCCCACACACTAATATTATCCTACACACACCAGGGACACTTTACAATTATTATATCAATCTAATTAGCCTACAAACCTGTAAGTCTTTGGAGTGTGGGAGGAAACTTGAGCACCTGGCGAAAACTCACGCAGCTCATGGGGAGAATGTACAGACAGCACCTGTAGTCAGGATCAAACCCGTTTCTCTGGCACTATGGGCAGCAACTCTACACCTGAGCCACCGTGCCATGCCTTTCATATTGTTCTAATGAAGAATCTGGAGGAACAGCACATCATCTTTTTGCCAGACATTTTGTAATCTTCCAAACCCAACACAAGTCCGTAACGTCAGACTGTCGATAATAAATGATCCTGCTGTTGTCATTTTTATTTATTTCCATGTCCTATTACTGCTGCCTTTGATCTTCCAGAATAACAGATATTCCCTATTGTTTTTCTCTCTGCTCAGCCCTTACAGCCTTCGCACTTGCCCAGAAACTGTTTCATCTCCAACATATTCTAGTTTTATTGAAAGTCTTTGACCTCAAACATAACTCAATTTCTCCCTCCACAGATGTTGCCTGACCCACTGAGTGCTCCCAGGTTTTTTTTCTCTCTATTTCATCTCATTTATCCACCACCTGAGGTATTGGGTCAGATCAAGTTGATATAGATACGGCACGGAAATGTGTTTAGTTTACTTTAGTTTAGTTTAGAGATACAGTGGAGAAACAGGCCCTTCGACCCACCGAGTTGTGACTTCCCGATTCCCGCTTACTAACACTATCTTACGTAAACTAGGGACAATTTACAATTTTACCAAACAAGTAGCCTACAAACCCGCACATCTTTGGAGTGTGGGAGGAATCTGGAGCACCCGGAGAAAACCCACGCAGATCACGGGGAAGAACGTACAAACTCCGTACAGACAGCACCCATAGTCCGGATCAAAGCCGGGTCATAAGCTCTTAAGGTTATAATGAATAGGAGTAGAATTAGGCCATTCGGCCCATATAGTCTACTCTGCCATTCAATCATGGCTGATCTATCTCTCCCTCCTAACCCCATTCTCTTGCCTTATCCCGATAACCTCTGGCACCTGTACTAATCAAGAATCTATCTATCTCTGCCTTAAAAATATCCACTGACTTGGCCTCCACAGCCTTCTGTTACAAATAATTCCACAGATTCACCACACCCTGACTAAAGAAATGTTTCCTCATCTCCTTCCTAAAAGAAAGTGCTTTAATTCAGAGGTTATGACCTCTAGTCCTGGACTCTCCCACTAGTGGAAACATCCTCTCCACATCCACTCTATCCAAGCCTTTCACCATTACGTATGTTTCAATGAGGTCCCCCCTCATTCTTCCAAACCAGTGCATCCTTCCTCAGTTATGGTTCCCTAAATTGCTCACAATATTCCAAATGCGGCCTTACCAGCGCCTTATAGAGCCTCAACATTCCATCCTGTTTTTGTATACAAGCCCTCTTGAAATAAATGCTAACATTGAGTTTGCTTTCTTCATGACCGATTCGACTTTGAGATTAACTTTTTGGGAACTTGGGAATCCTGCACTGCCAAGTCCCTTTGCACCTCCAATTTCTGGATTCTCACACCATTTATAAAATAGTCAATGCCTTTGTTCCTACTACCGAAATGCATGACTCTACACGTTGCTACACTATATTCCATTTGTCACTTCTCTGCCCACTCTCCCAACCTGTCCAAGTCATTCTGCAGAGTCCCTGCTTGCTCTACACTACCTGCCCCTCCACCTATCTTCGTATCATCCGCAAACTTTGCCACAAGCCATTCAATCCCCTCGTCCAAATCATTAATATACGACGTATAGAGCCCCAGCACCGACTTTGCCACTCTTTGCATTCTGCCATCCAGCCAACCAGCTATCCATGCTAGTATCTGCCTTTTGATACTCTCATCTTTCTAAGCAGCCTAACGTGTGGCACCTTATCAAAGGCTTTCTGAAAATATAAGTAAAAAACATCTAATGACTCTCCTTTATCTGTCCTGCTATTTATTCTTCAAAGAATTACAGTAAATTTGACAAGCAAGACCTCCCCTTCACAAAGCCATGTTGACTTCCGCCTAATTTATCGTGAGCTTCTAAGTACTACGTAACCCCATCCTGTATAATGGACTCCAAAATCTTACCATCAAGATTGTGTGTGCTCTAAGGCATCAACTCTACCGCTACGCCACTGTGTCACCGATTTCTTTGGCCCATGCGGTTCTTTGACCCACAGAATCCACATGAACCATTGATCACCCGTTCACAAAGGTTCCATGTTATCCCACTTTATGAACTACTCTCTACACACTCCGTAAATTTCCCATAGTGGGTAAGGAGTGGATGAGAAAGTGGGATAAAGTGGAACTAGCATGATCGGGTGAACGATGGTTAGCGTAGACTCAGTGGGCCATGTCTCCATGCTGTATCTTTCTAATCAATCAATCAATCAGAACCAAGGTCGATAAAATCCTTACAGTTACGCCATCGGCCTTAATAAAGACCCATGTGAGCGCACTCCACCTTAACACCGTCACAGTGAGACTGCTTAAAACTGAAATGAATTACAAGTGTTTTTGTGAACCAAGTTACACATCATTGCCTCATGCTTGCCAACATTCTCTTAACCTTACATAACAGTGTTATGAGAAATATAATGTTTCCTCTCGCAATTTCCTTTCAACAATTATGACAGGTTCTATAGGGAGAAAGGAGGCGAGAATGCTCATTAGTGTTATACAGTAGCCAGGGGGAAAAATGCCAATCTTGCAGCCAGAAGGCAGAATGCAGAAAAGCTCCTTGTGACCATTAAAGTTGTTTCCATAGCTTCACGTTAGGAACATTTAGGATAAGCAATCCTTTGTTGTTGTCACTCCGTAAATTAATTTTAGTTCAGTTTCGTCTGGAGATACAGCACGGACACAGGCCCTTCGGCCCATCGAGTCCATGCCGACCAGCGATTCCCACTCATTAACACTATCCTACACACATTAGAGAGAATTTACAATTTCACTATGCCAATTGACGTACAAACCTGTACGTCTTTGGAGTGTGGGAGAAAACCAGAGATCCCGAAGAGAATGCATGCAGGTTGAACCCGGTTGAACCTGGGTCCCTGGCGCTGTAAGGCAGCAACTCCACCGCTGCGCCACCGCCCTAAATGGTGACAACTGCACTGGTAAATCAGTGGCACTCTACAAATCAAAGGCATGCTTTAAACGTGCGGCTAGAAGTAATCGTTCTTTGAAGGCACCTGCTGTTTATTTCCCAGAAAGAGCTGCCAAATACTAATTCAGGGATCAAGGTTTAGCAATACCTGGTGGGACTTGTGGGAGCGCCAACTGTACTGATGACTGTGCTTGCTAGACAATAGAACGTTTTCATCCGTATCCACCTGGCCAAACCGCAGTGTCTCCTGGGTGTCGTTACATATCACAAAGTGGCTGAAGACCAACTCCTCTGATTCTGGATATTGGTTCTGGAACAGAAAGCATCAGTGCGCATTAGATAAATAGCAGCCACTCGCCGAAGTGGTAAATACCGCAGCTTGAAAGCCAAAGGATGTGACTACTCCGATTAATATTTCAGATGACTGACAAAAGCTGGTTACTGTCAACACCAGTATTGCAAATCCTCCGTAGTGCTTAACAAAACAGTTGTTTAAAAAAAGAGTAAAAGATCCTTCTGGAGATTGAGAGTCTCATATATACACTGACTTAGGCCCGACAGTTGGCAGTGGCTTCGATGCTTAACTTTGTATGACTCCGAAACTTGATCGCGGCATTGCGGCTGAACACTCCGAAAACTGGTGAACTATAATGTTTGTGCATTCAGTTTGACCAGATAAATCATCAAATTAATTCAAGTAACACCTTTGTGGTGTGAGAAACATTGCAAGCATGGTGGAAAAAAATAACAAAAAAGTTATGTTTGTTCATTTAGTTAATTAACCAAGGTACAGTGAAAAGCTTTTATTGCATGCTAACCAGTCAGTGGAAAAACTATATATGAGTAACAACTGAGTCATCCACAGTGTGCAGATATAGGATAAAGGGAATAACGTTTATTGCAAGATAAAGTCCAGTAAAATCTGACAGAAGAGTGTCCGAGGGTCTCCAATGAGATTGATAGTAGCTCAAGGCCACTCTCTAGTTGTCAATAGGCTGGTTCAGTTGCCTGATAACTGCTGGGAAGAAATTGTTCCTAAATCTGGAGGTGTGTGCTTTCACACTTCTGTACCTCTTGTCTGATGGGAGAGGGGAGAGCATAGAGTGGCCGGGCTGAGGCTGGTGGCCTTGCCGAGGCAATGTGAAGTGTAAATGGAGTCAATGGAAGGGAGGTTGGTTTGTGTGATGGTCTGGGCTGTGTCTACAATTCTCTGCAATATCTTGCAATTTCAGGAAGAAAACAGTCAGAAAAACATAATGGGTAGCATGTTTAATAGATGTTTGTGTGACTGAGGCAGAAAAGCTACCATAGAACTGCGCAGGAATTGTTTAGTTTAGTTTAGTTTAGTATAGCTTGGAAACAGGCCCTTTGGTCCACTGAGTCCGCGCCAACCAGTGCTCACCCTGTACACCAGCGCCATCCTACACATTTGGGACAATTTACAATTTTTACCAAAGCCAATTAACCTACAACCTGTACGCTTTTGGAGTGTGGGAGGAAACCAGAGATCTTGGAGAAAACCACACGGTCACAGGGAGAACGCACAAAGTCCATATAGACAACCCCCGTGGTCAGGATCGAACCCAGGTCTCTGGCACCAACTCTATCGCTGCGCCGCCCTGCCGCCCATAGGGATTAAATAAAACTGCGTTACAGGACATGGATCTGCAATTCAGTTCCTGGCTGCTGAATATTCAACTCTACCTACGACACATGGGAAAACTGCACAGCCGACAAGAATAACTTGATCCAGTTGCACCAGACTCACAGGAGCATGGCCTTGTGCTTTCGCCGGCCAAGGTTAGCCAGCTGCTCTCTGTTCTCAAGAGAGAAAAATAGCATAATTTGAAAACAAAAGGGAAAGAACTTAGCAAGGAGTCAAAGATACAGTCACCACGAGAGGCCCTCGACTACCCCATTGCATAAAAGCTGCCAACAATATTTCGCTTGGGCAGCTTACAACCATTATTAATTTATCTAAGTTTAAGTAACCCTTGCATTCCCTCTCTCTCTGTCCCTCCCCCACCCTGGTCGTCGTGCTAGTTTCACTGCTGCCCTGCTGAGTTTCACTGTTTGTATCATCCGTTGTCACTTTCCCCACCTTTCCTTAATCATCGTTGCTGGCTTTGATTTGCCCTTTTACATTCCTTGCATTCATTTGTTCTTTGTACCTTTTCATATCTCTCATTTCCCACCCCCTGACAATCAGTCTGAAGAAAGGTTTTGACCGAAACATCACGTATTCCTTTTCCCCAGACATGCTGCCTTACCCGCTGAGTTACTCCAGCTTTTTGCATCTATCGACCAATAATCCACATCAGTCTGTAGACAGTGTCAGGGTGATTTTTCGGACCTAATCTAGGGTAATACAATTATAGTACTTGTGCTTATATAATTGATATGGCTATTAATTTATTACTCTGATGTCAGTCTTAGATACCGAAGAGTGGAACATTTCTGCAACATCCCAGATCAACAGACAGCATGGTGGCACAGTTGCTGCCTTACAGCGGCAGAAACCTGGGCATATATCCCGGCTACAGGTGCTGTCTGTGTGGAGTTCGTATGTTCTTCCCGTGACCGTGCGGGTTTTCTCCGAGATCTTCGGTTTTCTCCCACACTCGAAAGACGCACAGGTATGAAAGTTAATTGGCTTGGTGCATGTGTCAATTGTCCCTGGTGTGTGTAGGACAATATTAATGCATGGGGATCACTGGTCTGCGCGGATTTCTTGAGCGGCACATTGGTATACTTGCTGCCTTACATTGCCAAAGACCCAGGTTAAATCCTGACTGTTGGTGCTGTCTGTACGGAGTTTGTGCGTTCTCCCCGTGACCTGCATGGGTTTTGTTTGGGAATTCAGGTTTCCTCCCACACTCCAAAGACAGACAGGTTTGTAGACTAATTGGCTTTGGTTAAATGGTAAATCGTCGCTAGTGTGTGTAGGGTTGTGTTAGCATGCGGCGATCACTGGTCGGTGCGGACTTTGTGGGCCGAAGGGCCTGTTTCCGCGCTGTATCTCAAAACTAAACTAAACTAATATGGATCAGGGTGCAAAGAATACATTTGTGCTGTATGACTCCATGACTTTTAATCAATAAAAGTGATGCGTTTCACTCGTTCTAAGGTACCTGCTTCCACGCACGGATAGCCGTGTCCAGGGAATGAATCACGTGCTGGCCCACGTTGATGAATATGGGATCAACAAACACATTTCCGTCTATCAGTTGTTCCGCAGAGCTGTTGCTGATGGCCACTTGTCCGTGGAGAATCAAAGGCTTTAAAATGCTGAGCATGGTGAGGTTGCGGTACTCCAGCACATTGCACTCAGCGATGCCGGAGAACTGGAGCTCTTGGCAAACGGGTCCGTCAGACCACTGGCGCAAGTAGACGTTTGGTTTTTTCAGAGAAATGACCATGTATTCTTGCTCAGAAGGCAGCTTTCCATCGGGGGTGAATGCCTGGAGACAGCTGGGTTGAGCTGTAGTATGACATAAATATTTCAAGTAATTACCTATCTTATAGAGGCATGGAGATATACAGTTATAAAGTTATACAGGCCAACTTGCCCACACCGACCAACAAATCCCATCATCCTTGATCGTAATAGGTACAATATGAATAGAATAATAATGTTTCACAGATTTATGATTTACATTCAGATAAAAAGATCCACTATCTTACTGTTGACATAAGGAACTGCAGATGCTGGTTTACCAAAAAGAAGACAAAGTAATGGAGTAACTCAGCGGGTCAAGGGCCTGTCCCACTGCGGCGACCTAATCCGCGAGTTCTGGCGAGTTTGCCCTCGACTCATACTCGCAGCATGGTCGGCACGAGGTCCTAGGAGGTCTTTTGTACCTCTCCTTCATGCTTGAGGGTAGTCCCCACGTACTCGAGGCCTCAGCTGGGTCGCGGCGTATTTTTCATCATGTTGAAAAATGCCCGCGAGTAAAAAAAGGTCGCCACTGAAAAAATCTATACTTATTTTACTCGTAGGTTTAGTCGAAGTAGGATGGCATGTTAGCCATAGGTAATCGAGGGTAGTCGTAGATAGTGTTCAACATAGTCGAAGGGAGATCGAAGAAGATCGTCTTCACTCTCCAATATTCAGTGTCCAATTTTCCCGAAGCTAGTCGAAGCTAGTCTTCTACATAGTCGAAGGAGGCCTTCAACATGACATTTTTTTTTCAAACTCTCCTAAACTCGCGAATTAGATCGCCGCAGTGGGTCAGCCCCTTCAGGCAGCATCTCTGGAGGACTTGGATAGATGACATCTCGGGTTAGGACCCAATCTGAGGAAGATTACCATCCCAAAATGTCCACCAGAGACGATGCCTGACCCGCTGAGTTACTCATGCACTTTGTGTTAACAATCTTACACGGTCTACCTATGTGCCACATATCCACATCAAAGTGGCTGACTTTTAACTACTCTCTGAAATCTCACACCAAGGCCAACTGTTAACTTTCAGACTGAAGAAGGATCCCGACCAGAAAAGTCACCCATTTTCCCCAGAGATGCTACCTGACCCGCTGAGTTACTCCAGCACTTTGCGTCTATCTTTGCTAAGGAACCAATTACTGATGGATGATAACTGCAGGCATTCACAGAGACGTCTATTTCCCCGCATACATTTTTAAAGATTACATTTGGTTACTGCTTCAAGATCAAAAGAAAGCAATTCATTTTTGTGCATTAATAATCTCACAAGGCTCATAGAAGTTAACGACATGAGAGGTGAACTGCTTACTGAGAGTTACTTCAGCATTTTGTGTCTACCTTTAATTAAAACTGAGAATGACCTGGCTACAGACGCAAATGTGGTGACGTACCTGTACCCAGTTGATCCAAATGATGGCAGAGGTGAAGTTCGATTTGAACGAGCTGTAATGAAACACCAAGGGAAGAAACAAACCAGGGGGCAAAGCAGGAATCCACCCTGGTGCAGGCTGCCAAGGCCATTGGAGACACAAGTTGGTCACAGAGACTCTGGGATCCTGACTCGCCATCGCTGCTGATAAGAGCACATGATGAAATTAATCTGCTGGCATAAAACTGGTTAGAAGTTTAAAAAGATCAAAGAATTCCTGTTTTATTAAAGATGTCTCTACTTCCACGGAAAGCTTAGGAAGTCTGGAATGTCCCGAACAACTCTCACCAATTTCAATAGGTGCGGCGTAGAAAGCATTTTAGTTTAGTTCAGTTTAGAGATTCAGTGTGGAAACAGGCCCTTCAGCCCTCCGAGCCCGCGCTGACCAGCAATCCCCGCACACTAACACTATCCTACACATTAGGAACTATTTACAATTTGGGAGGAAACCGAAGCTCCCGGTGAAAACCCGTGCAGGTCAAGGAGAGAACGTACAAACTCCACAAAGACAGCACCCATAGTCAGGATCAAATCTGGCGCTGTGAGGCAGCAACTCTACCACTGCACCACCATGCCACAATTTTATTGGGATGCATCACAGACGAGTTTGAGAACAGCTCCATCAAAGGCCGCATGAAATTGCAGAGAATTGTGAATGCAGCCCAGATCAACATGTAAATCAACCTCCGGTCTCGACCCGAAACGTCGTCTAGTGCTTCGCTCCACAGATGCCGCCTCACCCGCTGAGTTTCTCCAGCATTTTTGTCTACCTTCCCTTCCATTGACCTAACTTACACTTCACTCTGCCTCGGCAAACATTATAATCAAGGACCAGTCTCACCCTGGACACCTCTTTGAAAACACATTTGTCCAGATTCAGGGACAGGTTCTTCACAGCTGTTATCGTCAACTGAACCATTCTATCAACAACTAGAGAGCAGTCCTGAGCTACTATCTACCTCATTGATGGAGACCCTGGGATTATCTTTAATGGATTTATTTTGCACTAAACGCTATTCCCTTTATCACATATCTGTACACTGTGGATGAGTTGATAATAATCATGTATAGTCTTTCCACTGACTGGTCAGCATGCAGCCAACTCTTTTCACTGTACCTCGGTACACGTGACAATAAACTAAACTATTGCTTCAGCAACCAAAGTTAAGACACGTTGGACCATAAACCAGGCTGGAGCTTCTGACAAAGTGGCGCAGCTGGTCGAGCTGCTGCCTCACAGCGTCAGATAGTAATCTAGTACCTTTAATTAGTATGGATGTCAGGGGTTATGGGGAGAAGGCAGGAGAATGGGATTAGGAGGAAGAGATAGATCAGCAATGATTAAATGGCAGAGGAGACTCGATGGGCCAAATGGCCTAACTCTGCTCCTATTACTTATAATCTTATGACCCGGGTTCGATACTGACATCGGATGCCGTCTGAGTGGAGTTTGTATGTTCACCCTGTGACCATGTGGGTTTCCTCCAGGTGCTCTGGTTTTCTCCCACATCCCAAAGACAAGTAGGTTTCTGGTTAATCTGTAAATTTCCCCTAGTAATAAGGATATAAGGTGAAAGGGGGAAAGTTTAATTGAGATGTGCAGGGCATGTTCTTTTATACGGAGAGTGTTAGGGGCCTGGAATGCATAGGCAGTGTTGTGCTGGAGGCAAAGACAAAGGTGGCACTGAAGAGGCTTTTGGATAGGCACATGGAAGTGCAGGGAATACAGGGATATGGATAATGTACAGGCAGATAAGATCAGTTTAATTTGGCATCATGTAATAAAAAGGAACTGCAGATGCTAGTTTATACCAAAGATAGACACAAAATGTTGGAGTAACCTGCATCTTTTCTTGTTTCCACTTCCCCCACCCCCCCCACAATCTGTCTGAACAAAGGTCCTGGCCCGAAACGTCATCTATCCATTTTCTCCAGAGCTGCTGCCTGACCTGCTGAGTTACTGCAGCATTTTGTGTCTAATTTAGCATCATGTTTGACACAAATGTTGTGGGCCAAAGAATCTGTTCCTGTGCTGTACAGTCTGTGTTCTATGGTGCGAACGGTCGATTGCTGGTCCGCGCGGACTCGGTGGGCCAAAGGGCCTGATTACCTGCTCAATCTCTAAACTAAACTAAATAGATACCAGCTTCAATTTCTTGAGGGAAGTTATTCAAAATGACATAAAATTAAGGGCAAGAATGAACTGGTAGCTCAATTAAGCTAACTGTGCGAAAGAGATCATTCCCTCCACTGAACATAAAAATTGCAGATGCTTCCACTGAAGCTCTGCTTGCCTCAGACAGCTGGTAAAATGTTTCCATTTTATCAGTAATCCAAGGAAGGGCTACTTAGCAACATCCGAACATAAAGAGAAATTTAATACACCCAAGTCACTACATACTTTTGCATTCCTGATCTCTTAAATAGGACATGGCTTTGCCAAGTCATCTTCGTTAATTTGAAACAGATATGTTTTTTTTTAAATTCTGCAATGTACCTGTTACTTCATGAAGTAGAAATTTATTCAGTGTCACTCCAAACGTTTTTCAGTGGGTCAGGTTTTCACATCAAAATATAGCAAATTTAACAGAATTCACTGTTATTAACATGTAAATCGTCCATCTACTTTCAGAAGGGTGGCATGGTGGCGCAGTGGTAGAGCTGCTGCCTTACAGTGCCAGAGACCTTTGGACGATCCTGCCTACGGGTGCTGTCTGCATAGAGTTTGTACGTTCTCCCCGTGACCTGCGCAGGTTTTCCGCAGGATCCCCACCGACCAATCCATGCTCTCTTCTCACTGCTAGCGTCGGGCAGAAGGTGAGCCTGATGTCCCACACCACCAGGACCCGTGGTCAGGATCAAACCCGGGTCTCTGGCAGCACCGTGGTGCAGTGGTAGATTTGCTGCCTTACAGCCAGTGACCTGAATTCTATCCTGACTACGGGTGCCGTCTGTACGACCTCCCAGTGACTCTGTGAGTTTTCTCCAGCTGCTCTGGATTCCTCCCACACTCAGGTTTGTCGGTTAATTGCCTTGGTAAAATTGTAATTTGGCTCTAGTGTGTGTAGGTCGCTGGTCGCTGGTCGGTGCAGACTCGGTGGGCCGAAGGGCCTATTACCATGCTGTATCTCTAAACTAAACTAAACTAAACTCTGGCACTGTAAGGCAGCAGCTCTATCGCTGCACCACTGTGCTGACAAGCTTTAATTTTGGTTTTGGTTTATTTTTTTCTCCCCCAAAAAGTAAGCGCAAAGCCCAAAGAGGGAGGTTTTAAAGAGTGTTACAAAGCCGACTTCCATATCAATTATGAATCTTTTGAAATAATACTATTTGTTATTCAGTTGAATCTCCAGGCATCCAATAAGTAGGCACTCAACCAGTGCCCACTTCAAATGGAAACACAATAGATTTTAGTCTCACCTCTGCTCTTCAGTCGCTTCTTGATTACTATTAAGAACAATTCTCCACAGGTCCGAAGCCACAAGCTCCTTTTGATCATTAGCCAAGGTGATGTTAGGTAGCTGTAGTTCACATGCTTTACTTTCAGACAAACTAAATTGGCGATAATCCACAAATACTTGTTGAAGTTCGTCCCAATACTCCAGGCTGCATGGTACCTGTTAGCAATAAATATAAATAATAAGTATGAAATTATCATTATGAGGTCAATCACTGAAATGCTGTTCATTCTTTCCATTTGAGCAGATATGGACTCCTAGAGATGTTTGTGCAGTTAAACCATATAGGATAATTGAAGTCTAACATTTGCAGAAATGTACAGCCCAGAGAGCATTCTATACATCACGTCTACAAACACTGAAAAAATAACTATTTAGACAATTTAGACTTTCCGGCTTTTTGTTATTCTAGGTCAAGTGTATCTTTAGCCTCCCAGAGTTACGTTCTCTCCCTGTAGCTAATATCCAGGCATCATTCTGGTAAATCTCCTCTGTGCCCTTTCCATATCCTACACATTCTGCCTGTAAAGGGCCTGTCCCACTTTCATGACCCAATTCACGACCTTTTTTACTCGTGGACATTTTTCATCATGTTGAAAAAACGCCCCAACCTACGTGACTAGCATCACAACCTACCTACGACCTACCTACAACTTCGCGCCGACCATGCTGTGAATATGTCAAGGACAAACTCAGCAGAGGTCGTGCATTAGGTCGTGAAAGTGGGACAGGCCCTTAATGGGGTGACCAGAACTGCACATCATATTCCAAATAGGACATACACCCGCATGATGACTTCCTGTGTCTGATAAGCATTGCCTCGACCTATGAAAGGAAGCATACCATATGCCTACTTTACCACTTGTGTTGCCACTTTCAGGGAGTTATGGACTTGGACCCTAAATCCCTCTGTACGCAGTAACTGATGGGGTGCTGCAAGGCTCAGTGCTGGGAGCCCAGTTGTTTTAAATGTATATTAACGATTTAGGCAAGGGAATTAAATGTAACATCTCTAAGCAGTGAAGAAAGCCAATTGATCTGAATTGCAAAAAACTGGCTTTACACAAATTCTTCCATACATCGGTGCGGCATAGTGGTGGAGTGGTAGTTGCTGCCTTACGGCACCAGAGATCTGGATTCAATCCTGACTACGGGTGCTGTCTGTACAGAGCATGTTGGCCTTCTTTGCAAGAGGATTTGAGTTTAGGTCCTACTGCAGTTGTACAGGGCCCTGGTGAGACTGCACCTGGAGTATTGTGTGCAATTTTGGTCTACTAATTTGAGGAAGGACATTATTGCTATTGGGGGAGTGTAGCGTAGGTTCACCAGGTTAATTTCCAGGATGGCAGGACTGATGTATGATGAATGAATGGGTCGATTGGGATTGTATTCGCTGGAATTTAGAAGGATGAGAAGGGATCTTATAGAAACATATACAATTCTAGAGGATTGGACAGGGTAGATGCAGGAAATATGTTCCCAATGTTGGGGGAGTCCAGAACCAGGGTCACAGTTTAAGAAGGCCATTGGGTAGGCCATTTAGGAATGGGATGAGGAAAAACATTTTCACCCAAAGACCATATAACCATATAACAATTACAGCACGGAAACAGGCCCTCTCGGCCCTTCCAGTCCGTGCCGACCATTTGTTTTCCCCTAGTCCCATCTACCTGCACTCAGACCATACCCCTCCATTCCCTTCACGTCCATATACCTATCCACTTTACTTTTAAATGTTAAAATCAATCCTGCCTCCACCACTTCTGCTGGAAGCTCATTCCACACAGCCACCACCCTCTGAGTAAAGAAGTTCCCCCTCAGGGTCTGAAGAAGGGTCTATCTCCTTCGCTCCTTTGACTGCTGCACCCGCTGAGTTTCTCCAGCTTTTTGTGTAAGTTCCCCCTCTTCTGTCCCTTAATTCTCATGTCATGCCCTCTTGTTTGAATCTTCCCTACCCTCAATGGGAAAAACGTATCCACGTCAACTCTGTCTATCCCTTTCATCATTTTAAAGACCTCAATCAAGTCCCCCCTTAACCTTCTGCGCTCCAAAGAATAAAGACCTAACTTGTTCAACCTTTCTCTGTAACATAGTTGGTGGAACCCTGGCAACATTCTAGTAGCAAAGAGTTGTGAGTCTGTAGAATTCTCTGCCACGGAAGTCAGTGGAGGCCAATTCACTGTATGTGTCCAAGGGAGAGTTAGATTTAGCTGTTATGGCTAAGGGAATCAAGGGATATGGGGAAAAGGCGGACCGAGTACTGATTTTGGATGATCAGCCATGATCATATTGAATGGCGGTGCTTGCTCTAAGTGCTGAATGGCCTATTCCTCCACCTATTTCCTATGTTTCTACATCAATGCTCTTAAAGATCATGCCATTAGACTAGATTTAAGAGATACAGGGCAGAAACAGGCCCTTCGGCCCACCGAGTCAGCGCCGACCTGCGATCACCCTATATGCTAGCAGTATCCTACACAATAAGGACAGTTAATTTTTTTTTACTGAGGCCAATTAACCTATAAACTTGTATGACTTTGGAATGTGGGAGGAAACCGAGGCACCCTGAGAAAACCCATGCAGCCGCAGGAACAGCACCCATACTCAGGATCAAAGTTGGGTCTTTACTGTAAGGCTGCAACTCTACTGCTGCGCAATTGTGCGGCCTTAATTTATATTTTGTATATTAAATGTATATTTTCCCCTTACATTTGACCTCCCCAAGTGCAACACCTCACACTTGCTCTGGACATTTTAGACTTAGAGAAAAATCAGATGGTAGACAGTTCTCAATGGTGTGTTTAGTTTTGTTGAGAGATACGGTGTGGAAACAGGCCCTTTGGCCCATCAAGTCCACACACCCGTTAGGCAACCTATTTGTTATACAGCTAGCCTACGGCACACCACTGATGACCTTGCAGAACATACACCAGGCAATTGTTCCAACAGCAACCAATTTTATACCATTTCCACAAACGTGAATCTCCAGTGAATCTCTTTGCCCATTTTCCTTGAAGGTACATCTTAAAAATATCTCTTTCAGTTTATGTATAGGAATATCTTATGGTTCATTTCATAATGATCACGTGAAGTCCTTGAATTATTTAACTGTGCCGGAGCAGCAACACATTGAAAGATTCTGCCGCTCCTCAGACCAATGTAAAAGAATTATCCTTGCGTGTGTGCCAGTCCATTCTCTCCTCTGTTCCCTTCCTCCCTCCTCAAGACATTGCATTTTAAAGTTTTGTCTAATTTGTCTCAAAAACATTGCATTTCTCCGTGGTGTCCCT
This sequence comes from Okamejei kenojei, assembly GCA_035221665.1. Taxonomy (NCBI): domain Eukaryota; kingdom Metazoa; phylum Chordata; class Chondrichthyes; order Rajiformes; family Rajidae; genus Okamejei; species Okamejei kenojei. The sequence continues at coordinate 34,432,634 of CM069134.1, forward strand.
TCATCACTTTAACAGTGTATTTAATTTTCACAATAATTCTTTGTTACACTACTTTCTCATTACTTCAGTGTCCTAATTAAGGCCGATAGATTCATCGATCTAATTAATTTAGTTTAGGGACACAGCACAGAAACAGGCCTTTTGGCCCACCGAGTCCCCACCGACCAATGATCCCCGCACATTAACATTATCCTACACACACTAGGGACAATTTTACATTTAAACCAAACCAATTAACCTACAAATCTTTACGTCTTTGGAGTGTGGGAGGAAACCAAAGATCTTGGAGAAAATGTACAAACTCTGTACAGACAAACACCTGTAGTCAGGATCGAACCCAGGTCTCTGGCGCTGTAAGGCAGTAGATCTACCGCTACGCCACCGTGCGGCCACCAATGGATAGATTGAAGATACAGCATGGAATCAAGGCCCATTGATTTCAGGCCGATCACCCCTTCCCACAAGTTCCACGTTATCCCATTTTCTCATCCACATCCTACACACTAGGAGCAATTAACAGAGTGCCAACTAAACCACAAACACAATCTTTAGGATTGTGGGAGGAAACCCATGCAGTCATAGGGAGAACGTCTCATTGTATACAACATCCTTACTTCATAGCTACGGCATAATTTTACCACCTTCCTTTCATCTGATAGATCGAATATTAGTGCTGCCTTATGTTTCTTTAGCCTCTGGTTTACCGCAATTTATCATAGTTTCTCATGTTGTACTTTCTAATGCCCCATTATAGAAAGGATGTGGAAGCTTTGGAGAGGGTTCAGAGCAGGTTTACTAGAATGATTCATAGATTAGGAGGCATCAGCTACAGGGAAAGGTTGGACAGACTTGGATCATTTTCTCTGGATTGCTGGGAGATGCAGGGTGAGCTAAAATATATAAATTTATGAGAGGCATAGGCTAGACAATCAGAGCCTTTTTACTCTAGATCTAAATTTGAAATATCCCGTACTAGAGGACATGGCTTTAAAGTAAAGGGGGCAAAGTTTAAAGGAGATGTGTGGGGCAGGTTTTTTTTTACACAGGGAGTGGAGACACCTGGAAGATACCATTGTGGTGGTGGTGTAGGCAGATACAATATTGGCGTTTAAGAGGCTTTTGGATAGGGAATGGAGGGATATGGACTATGTGCAGGCAGATGAGAGTTGGTCTTAACATTAGGTTGGCACAGATAATGTGGGCCGAAGGGCCTGTTCCTCTGCTGTACTGTTCTATGTTTTATGTAATTATCTAGCAGCTCAAATAATAGGATCAGGATTAGCCCACCTGAACCCAGAAGCCTGCCCCTCCTTTCAAAATGATCCTGACTGATTTTAATTCTTCTTCTGTACCAGTTTTTCCATTGCCCTCAATTCCCTCCAGCCTCAATCCACCAATCTTTCAGAAATCCATCCACCTCCACCTTATGTTCTTCTGGAGCCAGGCAGAAATCTAAAAGTCAGAAGTAAGATACGTAACTTTGTGGCAAGGAAAGGAATGGGAGACATCTGCACAGAATCACAGTGCAAGCTAAGAGGTCATTTGGTCCACCATGCCTCTGCCAATTATTTGAAAGAGTCATTCAAATCGACCTTTTTTCCCCAAACAAGTTCTGCTAAAGTTTCTGTTTCCTTTTAACGCTTACGGCCTGATGTCACTAATGTGGAGGTCACATTCAGAAGCAAAAATGACTTCATCCACAAGAACAGTTCACCAAGGCTCCGAAAAGCACCTCACGACCATTGTACAAAAGAGCGATTACATTATTTTACTGGATGCAAGTACCAATTCATTCCCCTCCCCCGCAGCCAGAAAATATGTTCAGAAACCATGAAAAACCACATGGCCAAGGTGCGGGAAAGGATTTCAAAAAATTAAATGTAATCCACTCTTGGGAAACGACGGAAAAGTGCTCCACAGGAAAAAAAAAACTTGTCCAGAGTCGCAGCATTAGATTTTGTAAAGAAGATACAGCTGCGGCTTTTTCACCTGTGCTGCCCCTCAAGTATTGTAGAATACTGCACTGCATCAAAATTGCCTTCCCGTCCGGAAAGCAAGGCATGTATAAACACTGCAGTGAATTTAACATTTATTTTCCCTTTGGTATTGGGAAATGGTAATTTTAGAGCCCTGGGAAATTTGCACTAAATTTCTGAGGAAATGCGGAAAAAAATATATAGTATTCGGTTTTGCAGGAGCCCTGTGCCAGGCGTTGTTCCATTATCCACATTAAAAAAAAAGCTAGGCTCTCCATGGGTCAGATTAGCACAACTTCTAAACTAAATCCTTACATTTATCTTTTTACCCGAAGGAAAATACAAAATAAATCAAATGATACACAGATATTTAAGGTGCAAATGTCAAGCAAACAAATGGACTCAGAGCAAAATTGTAAATTTAATTTTTCCCGTTGCAATATTGGACTTGGTAACGCTTGGTAAATGTGCAGGGAGAAACTGCAGATGCTGATTTAAACTGAAGACGGAGGCAAAACGCTGGATTAACTCAGCCGGTCAGGCATCATCTCTGGAGAAAAGGAATAGGTGACGTTACGGGTCGAGACCCTTCTTCTGACACCTGGAAAAACCGCCTTGTAAAGTCCACATGTGGAAGTAATTAAAGATTTTGTAAACACAATCTGCAAAATGAACTCAGTTGTCCATTAAGAACAGGAGTGAATTAAAATACACCCTACAGACCTGAAGGACATCTCCAAGATCGGCGGTGCTGATGTCCGGATCTTCGGTGGTGTTGAAAGGCACTGGGTTGATTCTAACAAGAGTCAGGGCACGAGGTTCGGCATATCGCCACATCATCATCCCTGGATGCTCATCAGTCTCATTGTAAAACACCACTTCAAAAACATTTGGCAGCTTTTGTGCATCTATAAATAGAGAATTGTGACATAGATATCTTAAGAGTCTCAAAAAAATCCTTATCACAAGCTATTTGTATTGGTTTATCGTTGACACGTGTACCAAGTTATAGTGAGGAACGTTTTGCCTGTTATCCAAGCAAATCATACCATACATGAGAACATCAGGTAGTACAATAGAGAGATTAAACAGAGAGAAGAATTGTGTTACAGCAGAGACATCAGGAACTTTGGACTTTTACTTTAGAGATACAACGTGGAAATAGGCCCTTCGGCCCACTGTGTCCGCACCGTCCAGCGACCACCCCGTACTCTTACACTATCCCACACAAACTAGGGACAATTTACAATTTACAGAAGCCAATTAATCTACAAACATGAATGTCTTTGGAATCTGGGAGGAAACCGGAGCACCCGGAGAAAACCCACATGGTCACAGGGAGAACATACAAACTCTGTTGTCAGGATCAAACCCGGGTTTCTGGCATTGTAAGGCAACAACTCTACTGCTGCGTTACTGTGCTACCTTGTCTAAGTATCTTATTTGTCATACTTGTTCTTGCCTCTATCACTTCTCTAGGCAGCTGGTTCCATATATATCCCACCCTCTGTGTGAAAAACTTTCCCCTTGGGTTAATTGGTGACCGCAAATTACTCCCAGTGGAAATGGTTGGTGGGAGTATTGATGTGAAGGGGTAGTGGTGGTAATAAGTAAATGTGAGAGAATAGGTTGTGTGGAAATGTGTGAATGAATGAATAGGAGAAATAGAATTATTCTGAGAGCAAGCATAGACTTGATGGGCCAATTGCTCTCCTCAACCACAAAGAAAGATGCGAAGTTGTAACTGTACACCACCTTTCACAATGTCAGAACATCCTTAACTTCTAATATAACCAGTTAATATTCCTTCAATCAAAGGGTGGTGGGTATATGGAATGACATGTCAGAGGAGATAGTCGAGGCAGATACTATAACAGCATTTAAAAGACACCTGGATAGGTATTTGGAAAATAATGGCTCAGAGGGATATTGGCCAAACATGGGCAAATGGAACCACCTTAGATGGAGCATTGTGGTTGTCATTCATGAGTTGGGCTGAAGGGCCTGTTTCCATGCTCTATGACTTACTCTCCGACTATGTGTATTCACTGTTATGACAACCAATTTGTGCACAGTAAGTTCTCATGACCAACAATGTGATAACTGCCAGTAATCTATATAACATATTGATGGAAGGGCATTAGTTTGGCACCAAGGATATTTCTTCCAAATTGTGCTGTTATTTTTAATAAGCAGGCAGGCCCTCTGCTTATTGCCACTCATTCCAATAAATAAATGTCCACAGGATGTTTGAGGGTTGCAGATATGCAAAGTGGATAAGAGAAATTCTACTTGTTGAGAGACGGTAGGCCGAAGGAGCTGTTTCCATGCTGTATCTCTAAACTAAACTAAGCTCCTTGGTTTTGCTGACGTTGAAAGCAAGACTGTTGTTCTGGTACCATTCAATCAAATTTTCAATCTCTTCCCTGTGCCCATTGCAGGGCTGCCAACTCTCACGCATTGAGCGTGTGAATCACGCATTTGGCCAAATTCTCACGCTCACACGCTGATGGCAAATTTCTCACGCTCTGTCGTGAGAAATTCTGTGATCAACGAAAACTTCACAAATCATATCAAGTGCATGGGCTGCGGGTGTTGGAGAGCGGGTCAGAGGGAGGGATGGAAGCAGAAGCAGCGGCGAGGACAGATGCGGACGGGATGCCAGGCCTGGCGAATGTTTGCCGGGCTAATGTGTGTTTGCCGGGCTGGCGAGTCGCTCGCTGCAGCTCTGGCCATGGAGCAGCCTCAGTGCAAGCCTCAGAGCCATCGGAGGTGTTGGAAGCGTTACGCCGCTGCTGTGAGAGTCTCTGTGCCGAATTCGTCCAGGTGACCGGCATGGATCAGGCTGCGGCTCGGTGCATCCTGGAGGACAACCAGCGGCTGCTGGAAGTAAGTACCAAGCACTGGGTAGAAACGGTGGAAGATAGTGGCCTTCATATAGGGGTGGTTGGAGAAAGCATCCTGCTTGCCTGCTGGATTTTCACTTACTGTAACTGCAGGAAAAATGTTCCCGATGTTGGAGGAGTTCGGAACCAGGGTTCACAGTTTAAGAATAAAGGATATACCAGTTAGGACTGAGATGAGGACAAACTTTCTTCACACAGAGAGTTGTGAATCTGTGGAATTATCTGCCACAGAAGGCAGTGGAGGCCAATTCACTGGATGTTTTCACGAGAGAGTTACATTTAGATCTTTGGGCTAACAAAATCAAGGGATATAGGAAAAAAACAGGAAAGAGGTACTGATTTTAGATGAACAGCCATGATCATATTGAATGGCAGTGCTAGCTCGGTGGGCCAAATGGCCTATTCATGCACATATTTTCTATGTTTCTATGCTTGAGTATATGGCAATAAAACGCGACCACTTGATTTTGAAGCATTCATGCAAGGTGGAGATATAATGTAGTCATAGAGTGATACAGTGTGAAAACAGGCCCTTCGGCGCAACCTGCCAACATGTCCTGGCTACACGACCTGCTTTTGGTCCATATCCCTCCAAACCCGTCTTATCCATGTATCAGTCTGTATCTTAAATGTTGGGATAGTCCATGCCTCAACTACCTCCTCTGGCAGCTTGTTCCATACACCCACCACCCTTTGTGTGGAAAAAGTTACCCCTTTAAAAAGCTACTTCTTAAAAATGACTTCAAACAAAAAACATTGAGATTATACTTCTACAATGCACTAAAACATGATTTTAACACATCAAATTTCAAAAAGTCCCTACCGTGGGAGCGGTGACACCCCCCTCCCACAACCCTCCCCCCACTCGGTTGCTCCACTCCCTTGCTGGGTACCCCCAAGGCCAGTGAACAGTGATCGCTCAGCCTCCCCACTTTCAAAAACACTCCGTGGCCTGTGGTTCAGACAGAGAACACTGCCAGATGTGAGCGGGGAACTGAGGTCAGTTGTCCGTGATGTTTGGATCCCAATGCTCAGCGCTTCGTGTTTCGGAGTTGGCTAATGTTATTGATTTGTAATTAGCCAGATTTGTAATTAGTTGACAAAACCTTATTTTATTAATCCGGAATATCCAGGGGGATGGGAGAAGTGTAATATTAAAATGACATGCAAGGTGTCAGGCTGTCTGTCACAACATACAGCCCTGATAACCCATTATTTCCTTCAGTTAAATATTGGGAAGGTGGCACTATCGTCATTTGCCACTCAACTATTATGTTTGTTTACCTCACTGGCTATTTCTAAACCTCCCCCTCCCCCAAATTCCTTTGAAAGGTTGAACAGAAGTCCCCAATCTCATTGTTTTATTAATTGAACACGTAGATGAACATCCTCAAGGAGTGTAATCAGATGGAAACTGATTCAGATGTGATGTTTAAGAGCTTGTTCAAAGAAGGAGCATATTTTAATCCAGGTCAGATGCTTTCCATGATGCATCTGTCAAAATTGGAAAGAATCATTGGAGAAAAACACGAAGTACTGGAGGAACTCAGTGAGCCAGGCAAAATCTGTGGAGAAAATGGACAGGCGATGTTTCAGGTCAAGACTCTTCTTCAAATTGCTCAGTCTATAGAAAAGTCCAGATCTGAAACTTTGCCCGTCCATTTTCTGCACAGATGTTGCCTGACCCATTGAGTTCCTCCAGTGCTTTGCATTTTGCTTAAGGTTAAAACATCTGCGGTTCATTGTGTCTCTAAGACATGTTTAATATCCTTAGTCCTCTGAGGAAGTCGGTGTCTTTGTTTGGCCACAGTGTCTGAGTTACTGGATGAGATTCCCAGAAAGCTGATGCTGGGTACATTTAATCAGTTTCATTCTAAAGGCTGCTGTCGTGGAGATTTGTCTTCTTGGCCATCAAGATATCCTGTGCTGTCGTGGACAATGAGTTGAGGCAAATTTTGAAATTATCTTCACATTCCCAGCAACGGGTTCTTGCCATAGCACAATGTTGATATTTGGCTTCAATAAACTTCCAAATAATTAAGTCTATAACAGTTCATTCTTGAGCCAATGGAGTTTGCCACCCCTATCACAATTAACTGTCTGTTTACTTTCAATTTGATTTTAAACAGTCCTCTTTAATGTTATTCTTTGCCAAATTTAGTGTTTTAAATCAGGCATGATGTATACTTTGTCATGTTCTTTTGGTCGGGGATTTCGAGACTGATCCATATAAATCACTCAGTGATATATCGGTTTAAAGATATGATGGCTTACAGAAACTGGTTAACAAAATGAACAGCTGAAACAAATTTAGGGGTAACAGGGTTTAAAGAGAAGATGCATTAACAAAATATTTTCTTATGCGTCAGAACTAGGGCAAAATAAAGAGTACCACATTCCAATTATTCCCTTTTCAACAACATTAAAGATTTTATCAATTGAACATCCAAGCATGATGACCAAAAGCAATCATGTTACCTGGACAATCTTAATTTCTCCAACCTATCATTATCTTCTCCACAACTTAAAACACACTCACTTTCTCACATTTCCGGTACTTACGGTCATTGAATTTTCCAATTCTGAAGAGGGTCATAGTCGTAGAGTTATACAAAATGGAAACAGGCCCTTCGGCCCAACTTTCCCATGCTGACCACTGCCCGTCTACGCTAGTCTCACCTGCCTGCTTTTGGCCCATATCCCTCTAAACCTATCCTCTGCTTGTACCTGTCCGGATGTTACTTAAAGGTTGCAATTGTTTATCCAAGCTATTCCAATCATATTGTATTCCTGCTCTCCAAGGAATAAAGCTTGAGCCTGCTCCACTGCTCCACATTACTCAGTCCATCGAGTCCTGGCAACATCCTGGTAAATCTTCTCTGAACCCTTTAGAGCTTGACAACATCTTTGGTGACCAAAACTGAACACAATACTCTAAATGTGCCATAATTGCAACATGACCTCCCAACTTCTGTACTCAATACTCAAACGGATGAAGGTCAATGTGCAGGGTTAATGACTATTTCTCTCTCCATAAACACTGCCTGACCTAGTGAGTACCCCTAGAATTTCCTGTGCTTTATCTGTGACATTGACTCAAATTCATGACATTGGGGAAATTTAAATTCAGCTAAGCTGAGGCTGTGCAGAGCAATGATGAGCATAAAATATCACCCTTTTGTTTCAGTGGGTGCTCATTGATTCTGCTCTTGATAAGTTCTCTTCTGTTCTTGGCTCCAAAGAGTCGTGTCAAGGGTCAAGACCATTTCATTGTCATTTGTACCGAAAACGGAACCTTAAGTCAACTAGTACACTACAACCGTTGCACTTTTGTTCTTATCTATGATTGTTTAGTTTGTAGTTTAGAGATACAGCGCGGAAACAGGCCCTTCAGCCCACCAAATCCATGCTGACCGGCGTTCACCCCGGACACTAGCACTATACTACATACTAGACACTATCTTTACCGAAGCCAATTAACCTACAAACCTGCGCGTCTTTGGAGTGTGGGAGGAAACCACTGCACTCGGGGAAAACCCACGCAGTCGCAGGGAGAACGTACAAACTCCACACAGACAGTGCCCATAATCAGGATCAAACCCAAATCTCTGCCACAGTGAAGCAGCATCTTACCGTTGCACCACTGAGCCACTCTGATTGTGCTTATCTATAGTATGATTACACTGGATTGCAAAACAAACGAGTTCCACTGTACCTTGGTACATAGGCACATGTGACAATAAAGAATCATCATCATCATCATCTTACTTGTAGCAGCATAAACAGTTGTAGACCACAGTAGTAGCAGTAACAGCAGTAAACGCGGTACTCAAAGATAACAAAATTAAAAAAAATATTTCAATTAATTAAAAACAACACTAGTGCAAAATAAAAGCCTGAGCTGTTTAGTGCAAGCAAGATGGGACCCACCCACTCTCAGCTGGGAGAGTCTTTCATCGCTTGGGATACATATGGTCTGACAAAGAAATCATGCACGGTGTCATTCCTGACTGACTTCTGGATGTCCTCCTCTTTTCCTACCCACCATCTGGCCTGTAAGTCACAGGTTTTTGTTGTAACCCTGGCGATCTGTTTTTTTTTAAATCCCGAGTGATGTGCTAATTTTTCCATTCCAAGGATGATTTGAAGTGTGATTAATTTGTTTCTCGGACTGCTGGTTGTTCTCATTAAACCATTCTTTTTTTTTCTGATAAAAGGAGCCAAAAGTATCTTATTATGCTGAACAGCACAGTTGACCTCGTACTCTGGACAATCTGTTGTTCTGATGCAGGGTCTCAACTATCCCTCTGCCTCTACAGATGCTGCCTGACTCTATGAGTTTCTCCGGTTTCCTCCCATATCTCAAAGACGCACTGATTAATTTGCCTCTGTAAATTGCCTCTAGTGTGCAGGGAGTGGATGAGAAAGTGGGATAACACTGACCCGCTGAGTTCCTCTGCATAAAGATACTTCCTCAGCATGAAGATACTTCAAGATCTACGGTAAGATCCTGAAAATTATGCATCATCTTGTCAGCAACCTGCCTCACAGCAGGTCTGTGCACCAATGATGAAATTCACCTCAAAATTGTCAGTGGATAGTGAGAATGAGAGAGTGAAACAGAGAGCGAGAGAGAGATTTAGAGAGCGAGAGAGACAGACAGACACACAGAGACAGAAAGAAAGAGGGAGGGGGAGAGAGAGAGAGAGAGAGAGAGAGAGAGAGACAGACAGAGAGAGAGAGAGAGAGAGAGAGAGAGAGAGAGAGAGAGAGAGAGAGAGAGAGAGAGAGAGAGAGAGAGAGAGAGAGAGAGAGAGAGACAGACAGACACACAGAGACAGAAAGAAAGAGGGTGAGAGAGTGACAGAGAGAGAGAGAGAAGAAAGAAAGCAGGGAGAGAGAAGAGATAATGAGAAAGATACAAAGAGCCTGGAAAGGGAAATAGGTAAGTTAGATGAGCGACTGAACAAGGTTTCTGGGGAGAAAATCTGATGTTTTTCACTTTGGAAGGAAGAATTAAAATACAAATTATTATTTGAATAGAATGAAACACCTGAATTCTGAGGTACAAATAAATATTGAGGGTTATTAATTATAGACATGAGGAGCAATTTTAACACTCAGACCTATTTTCTACTTCTGAGAACTGTGGAGGCAGTCTTTGAATACACTTAAGATGGAGATAGATAGATATTTGGACTACAAGGAATGGGAAGAGAGCAGAAAAGTGATGGTGTGATCTTCTTGAATGGAGCAATTGGGGCAAGGGACCAACAGGCTCACTCCTGCCTTTTACGTTCTAATATTTATTAAGACTGCGTTGCAGGAATGGATGTTTTTAAACAAGCTCCCAGAAAAACAGTTCTTGTACGTCAGGATAAAGATCATATTGGATTGTTATGCTGGGGTGAATTGACAGACTTTGAGTCTTTTACCCATGGGTAGAGGAACCAAGGACCAGAGGACATAGATTTAAGTTGAGATGGGAAAGATTTAATAGGAACCCGAGGAGCAACTTTTTCACTCAGAAGCTGGTGAGTATATGGAACGAGCTGCCTGAGGAAGTAGTTTAGTCAGGTACAATAACAACGTTTAAAAGGGACTTGGACAGGTAGATGGATAGTAAAGATTTAGGGGGATATGGACCAAATGCGAGCAAATGAGACTAGCTTAGATGGAGCTGTTTTTAGGCTGCAATATATTCCCATTCTGTTACTCCAATGCCAAGTTTCTAGGCATACTATTTTATCATTAACTTTCATGTTTAAACTGTTTATCAGACAAAAACAATGATTCCTACTAGTTTCATTGTCCTCCTGACTCGTTCTACTGTGTGTATGCCTCATTGTCACCTTTCCCTCATCCAACAATGAACCATTCATTGTACATTTCCTTGATCAACATCTGCTTTGATCTGTTCTCTGGACCCTTCCATATCTTGTTTCCCTCTCTCCTGACTCTCAGTATGAAGAAGGGTCTTGGTCCGAAATGTTACCCATTCCTTCTCTCCAGAGATGCTGCCTGGCCCGCTGAGTTACTACAGCCTTTTGTGTCTCTCTTCGGTGTAAATAAGCATCTGCAGTTCCTTCCAACAAAACGATTCCCTTGATTTGCGAAAGAAGATAAATAATTCTGTGCCGGGCATTTTGCTGCATGGGATACAACTTGTTTGCTTATTAATATTGCAGAGACATTTATGTTGCAGATGTTCTTCTGTGTTATCTGCTGGAGATAATATTTTCTGTGTCCTACAGAATCTTACAGATGTTTGTCCTTTCTATGAAAGAGATTATCTCAGAACTTAATTTATCCACATTGCTGTTCTTTGGCTGAAGAGACCTGCCAGATGTGCCTTAAGGTTCACTTGGATGAAAGAAGCAAACCTCAAGTTTCAGCAAGGCTGTTATTCCAGTGTATAAACAGACCTTGTCCCAGAGCCTGTCATCTATGTCCACACTTGGACATTTTCTTAGAAATAGTCAGTTATCAATGATTAATATTAAACTCTTTGTTTATGGTGCGAGTCCAAAAGATTTTGGTTAATGATTTGAAATAAAGCTAAAAGCACGATTTCTATGGTTAAAGCGTGCTCAGTTCGATGTTCTCCATTTAATATCAATTTCCACTGAGACACATTGGATATGATACAGAGGCAACACTTGCAACCATACGAGCAGACTGCTAGATATAAACCATTTGCCATAGGGGCTGGGGGGGTTAATTAAATACAAGTGGAAATCAAGATTCAAGGCTGGTTTTATTTGGCAAGAGCATGATAGGTTACAGAACCAACACATACACTGGGTTAAGCTTGGGATACAGTGCTGCCTCAATCCTGACTGCCTGGCAAAGCAGAGTCAATGTGCTTGGTTTAATCCAGTCCCTATGAGTATAGGCCAGCAAGGAATCCAATTACTCCCACTCTCTTGTTCTTTCACTGAAGATCTGCAAGTGTGTAGCCAATGTGGAAAAATCTACTGACACTTTGATACATTTGGACAGGTTGGGAGAGTGACTTGGGCAGGTTGGGAGAGTGGGCAAAGAAGTGGCAGATGGAATACAGTGTAGCAAAGTGTGCAGTCATGCATTTTAATTGTAGGAATAAAGGCGCAGACTGTTTTCTAAATGGGCAGTAGATTCAGAAAGCGAAGGTGCAAAAGGATTTGGGAGTGCTGGTGCAGGGTTCCCAAAAGCTTAATTTGCAAGTTGAATTGGTAGTAAGGAAGGGAAATGCAATGTGAGCATTTATTTTGAGGACTAGCATATAAAAGCACTCATGGAAGATAGTACCCTTCCAATAAATAAATGTCAACAGGATGCTTAAGGGCTACAGAAATGCAAAGTGAATTAAAGAAACTCCATTTGGCTCAAAGCCCACTTAGTTTTATAGTTTTAAAACTGCATCCATGTCCCTCTTTAAAGTTAGACAAGGAATTGCAAATGGAAGAATCATGAATAGAACACAAAGTGCTGGAGAAACTTTGTGTTCTCAGTGGAACAGGCAGCATCTCTGGAGGACATGGATAGTCATGGAGTCTTACAGCGTGGAACACTTCGGCCCAACCTGCCCACACCAGCCAACATTTCCCATCTAAGCTTGTCCCACCTGCCTTCATTTGGCCCATATCCCTCTAAACCTGTCCTATCCATGTACCTGTCTAAATGTCTTAAATGTTGCGATAGTAACTGCCTCAACTGCCTCCTCTGGCAGCTCGTTCCATACACCTACCATCCTTTGCGTGAAAAAGACACCCTTCAGATTCCTATTAAATCATTCCTCCTCACCTTAAACCTATGTCCTGCTAGGTAAGGGTTTGGGTCGAGTCCCTTCTTCAGATTGGTCTCCAGAGTTGCTGCCTGACCCGCTGACTTACTGCAGCACGATATGTTCCCTCATTAAGTTAATGGACCGAACACCTCCGCTCGGTCCGCAATAACCAACCCGACCTCCCGGTGGCTCAGCACTTCAACTCCCCCTCCCATTCCACATCCGACCTCTCGGTCCTGGGCCACCTCCACGGCCAGAGTGAGCAACACCGCAAGCTGGAGGAACAGCACCTTATATTCCGCTTGGGGAGTCTGCATCCTTTGGGCTTGAATATTGAATTTTCTCAATTCTGTTAACCCTTGCTGTCTCCTCCCCTTCCCACCTCTCCCTCAGCCCTCGGGCCCTGGCATTCCCTCCATCTCCATCTCCCTCCCCCACCCCAGTCGCACCAGCTTCTCATTTTCACACCACAAACAGCTTACAATGGCTTGTTCCCTTTATCACCGATACTTTTTTGCATATCTTTCACTCATTGTTCCTTATCTCTCCACATCACCGTCTATATCTCTCGTTTCCCTGATCCCTGACCAGTCTGAAGAAGGGTCTCGACCCGAAACGTCGCCTATCTCCTTCGCTCCTTAGATGCTGCTGCACCCGCTGAGTTTCTCCAGCTTTTTGTGTACCCAAGATGTGTTTGATGATGGTTTAGTCCAGCATTATGTATCTATTTTTGACTGGTTGCATCACGGTCTGGTTTGGCAGCTCAATCTCCCCGGAAGGAAGGTCATTACACTAAGTGGTGGACACCATCACGGGTACTGACTTCCTCACCATTTAAGTGATCTTTTGGAGGCGCAGCCTCAAGTAGGCAGCCACACCATCTTGACCGGGCTCTCATTTCTCTGCTACATTTTGGAAGAAGGCACCCAAGACTGATAAAACTGTTGGTTCAAGAATCGCTTCTTCCCAACAACCATCAGGCTCGTGAACATGCACAACGAGGAGCCAAGACACCGGCCCTCAAAGTCGGCCTCAAATGTCGTCTTAGGGGGAATGGATCTGCCGGCTCCAGCCAGTCCGGACTACCACAGCCTCAGCCCTTGGAGGCAAATTTGATCCGCCGATCGGCCATGGAAGTCCCGATGAGGCCGAGATCGGACACCTCGCCCGTCCTAGGCGCGGCAACTTCGGGGGGGGGATTTCAAGCACGCTCTTGTGATTTTGTCCGGATTAAAGGAGGGGCCGGACAACCAGTTGCTGGAATAGAGAGATAAGAGAAAGAGTGACAGTGAGAGAAAGAGTGAGAGGAAGAGAGTGAGGTGGTGAAAATGAGAGAGTGAGAGGAAGAGAGTGAGAGGGAGAGAGAGAGAGAGAGTGAGAGGGAGAGGGAGAGGGAGAGGGAGAGGGAGAGGGAGAGGGAGAGGGAGAGGGAGAGGGAGAGGGAGAGAGAGGGAGAGGGAGAGGGAGAGGGAGAGGGAGAGGGAGAGGGAGAGGGAGAGGGAGAGGGAGAGAGAGAGTGTGTGTGTGTGTGTGTGTGTGTGTGTGTGTGGGGAGCGTGAGAGAGGGGTGGATTGTGTCAAAAGCCAAGCCTGACAGGTTGGAAATAGTGAATGGAGGATGAAGCTGAGTTTCCAGTATAATTTTTAGTTCAAATGAAAAGTCATCAATCTGAAAGTTAGCAATCTTTGTTCCTTCTCTCCTAACACTCCTGGGCTCCTTTTGGTATTTCTATCTTTACTGGTTGGATATTTGATTTCCCGCCAGTGTGATAGGTTGCTCTTGCTGGAAAGAAGCACGTTGTCAAGTGGTTGCTGGGCGCACCATTTCACATCTGCTCCTCTGAAGTTCAGTGAAAAGGATGACACCACGGAGGAAGGAACGAGCAAGCAATATTGGCAGGTTTTCTGGAAAGGAGGGGAAGTGGTTTAATATCAGGATTTGGGTTGGCAGGTAATCAAATTATGAAACAGTGCAAAATGATTTTCATGACAACCAGACAAACTTCTGACCATTAACCACTTTGCTAACAAATGGAGTGAGCATCAGCATCCAAGTTGCTTAGCAGCTGTGGTGACAAGATACCCGCTTAGTAAGATGACGGCTGTGATCTGTCCACACAGTCTGAAAGATCACTTATGAGGCACTGCACATGAACCTATGAATCACCAAAGAAAAGTTCAGAGGGAGTATTTGCTCATGAATTTCTCTTCATGGCTTTTCGATAGCACCTGCACAGCTCGAGAGATGTGGAAAATAATCGCTGGTTGTTTGGAAGTTCCAGATCAGTCTTGGACTCCTTTTTTCACGATATTATTATCCACTCATTATGTACTGCAGATGTACATTCCAGTGAAAGCTTGTTTCAATGTGGCAGCACGGAGTGACATTTAATATTGCATACCTATTAGATGGCATCTTCAAATAGGTGCACAAAATTATGAGAGGAATAGATGTGGTAGATGCAGAGTGCCCAGAGTTGGGGAATCGAGAACCAGAGGAAGGTTTAAGGTGAGGGGCGAAAAGATTTAATAGGAACCTGTGGGGTACATTGTTCACACAAAGGGTGGTGGGTGTATGGAACGAGCTGCCGGATGAAGTAGTTGAGGTATGGACTACTGCAAAGTTTAAGAAACATTTAGACATGGTACATGGATAGGACAGGTTTAGAAGGATATGGGCCAAACTCAGGCAGGTGGGACGTGTAGGCAGGATATATTAGTCGGTGTGGGCAAGTTGGGCCATAGGGCCTGTTTCCACGTTGTAAGACTCCATGACTCTAACAGAGTGTAGAAACAAGGAACTACAGACACTGGTTTACTAAGGAAAGACACAAAACGCTGCAGTATTCAGATGGTTACGATAACATGGATAGGTGAAAATTCAGGTCGGTACCCATCCCGATCTAAAGAAGGGTCCCGACATAATAAATCATCTTTCCATGTTCTCCAGGGATGCTGCATGACCCGCTGAGTCACTCCAGCACGTTGTGACTTTCCATGGTTTACAACAGAGGTTTACAACCTGTGCAATTAAGAGCTTGCTCTGATTGAAATGAAAAAGCATAAATATTTTCTCAAACAATTTAAAAATTATATTAACTCATCAAAAACACTATTTGACTGGAAAAGAGGGCGATCTGGGAAAATTATAATATACTGAAACTGTAATTTGACCTAAAGCAACCCTTGTTAAATCTTTACGACTATGTTATATTTTCAACACTGTACGTTGAACTAATTTACAATCCAGAATTTATAGACTCACTTGATTGGCAGAACACGTCCATGCCAACCAAGATGCCCCATCCAAACTAGCCGCATTTTCCCGCATTTGGTACATATCTCTATCCATATTGGTCCATATCTCCAGTCCTTTCCTATCCATGTCTTTTAAAGGTTGTCCAAATATCATTTGGAGGACATTGGTCCAAAATATAGGCATTTGTTCTTGACCCAATAACCTAGGAATTCCTCATTTTATTCGGGTTTTCTGGATGGAGTCATAAAGCTCCACTCGCAAGCTACTGAGTCCATCTTTTTCCCTTGGCAACCTTGCAAAAATGTACCAAACTGTTCCTAGCCTTGGTGATACGTGAGCCTGTGATGAGTTTTGGACCACACTCTGTGCCAAGGCAGTCTTAGTTTAGTTTAGTTTAGAATTGAACCATCCGCAGTCGACAGTGATAACGCAATGGAAACAGGCGTTTAGGCCCACTAAGTTCACACCGACTATCAATCACCTGTTCATGCTAGTTCTATGTTATCTCACTTTCTCATCCATTCCCTACATTAAATCCAGTTCTCTGGCTTTGTGAGGTAGCAGCTCTACCAGCTGTGCCACCCTTAACTTGCGACCCATGCTTTACAAATAAAAGAAAGACCAATAAAATAAAGGAATTGATAACTCACTGAGACTGGCACTCAATTGAAAATGAAAAAAAAAAAATGCAAAACATGTTAAGAGTCACAGAGCTCGCAGTGGCACATCCCACACCCCAAAGATATGCAGGCTTGTAGATTAATTGGCTTGTGTATATTGCCCCTAGTGTGTAGAATATGATATTGGGATAACAATAGACAGTGGGATAACCTGGAACAAAAGCGACTCGATGGGCCGAAGGGCCTATTTCCAAGCTGTATCATAAAACTAAAACTAAAATGGAGTTAGGTACCACATCAGCCATAATTTAACAAAGTGATAGAACAGGCTTGAAGAACTGAATGGCCTTCTCCACCCCAAGTTGCAGAACCATTACTGTGAGTGTGCAAGTGGCAGTGTTTGTTTGTAAATCTGTAGCCATCGACTCCACAACCTTACAACAGAGAGTTTGTACAGCGAGAATGGTATATAAATATGACAGTGTTCATTCCACTCACCTGCATCTTGAATGTACTGAAACTGTCCCGTTCTCAAATCATCAGAACTTTGTTCAGTCTTGGAAGCTTGTTGCCTGCCCAAGGTGGACGATGGCTGCTGTGTGTGGTCTGGCGTCTGCGATTTGGCTTCTTGCCTGAGGTAGCCTTGAAGAAGGTCATGCAACATGTTCAAGCAGTTCAAATGCTCTTGGCCCCAGAATATCTAAATAGACACCAAAAAGAGTAGCACTGCTACTGATAACATGCCAGGGAACAATATACTAAACATCATAGACATAATTAAAGAAACACAAATCCCCCACAAATCTCTATTGCATAGAATTGTGGACGCAGCCCAGGCCATCACACAAACCTTTCCCCCCCCTTCCATTGACTCCATTTACACCTCATGCTGCCTTGGCAAGGACAGCAGTATAATTAAGGATGTGTCGCACTCCCTCTTCTCCCCTCTCCCATCAGGCAAACGTTATCGAAGTATGAACACCTTCAGATTCTAACTGAACCATCCTACCAACAACTTGAGAGCAGTCCTAAGTTACTATCTACATTATTGGTTACATTCGGACTACCTTTAATCAGACTTTACTGGACTTTATCTTGCACTAAACTTTCTTCCCCTTTATCATGTATCTGCACACTGTGGATGGTTCAATTGTAATAATGTACTGTCTTTCCTCTGGCTGGTTAGCACGCAACAAAAGCTTTTCACTGTACCTTGGTACATGTGACAATAACCTAAACTAAACTAAAATGATGAATCAGTCTGGTTGAACAATTTTTTTGACTTTGAACAAAGGTTTCATAGGGATTACTGGTGTACTGAGCATTGAAATATTGTGGGTAGACACAAAATGCTGGAGTAACTCAGCGGGACAGGCAGCATCTCTGGAGAGAAGGACATTTTGACGTTTCGGGTCGAGACGCATCAGTCTGAAGAAGGGTCTCGACCTGAAATGTCACCCATTCCTACTCTCCAGAGATGCTGTTGTCCCCCTCACCTTAACCTTACTGGTTCTCAAATCCCCTCCTCTGGGCATTTACCCAACCTATTCCTCTCTCGATTTTGTACCCTTCTATAAGATGACCCACTAATTCTACTGCACTCCAAGGAATAGTTCTAGCCTGCTCAACCACTCCCTATACCTCAGGCACTTGAGTCCTGGTAACATCCTTGTAAATCTTCTTTGCACCCTTTCCAGCTTGACACCATCTTTCCTATAACATGGTGCCTAAAACTGAACACAATACTCTAAATGTGGCCTCTCCAATGTTCTATGTAACTGCAACATGACCCCCAAACTCCTATACTCAATACTGACTGATGAAGGCCAAAGTGCTGAAAGTCTTTATAGGCACTCTATCTACCTGCGACAACACTTTCAAGGAAATATGTACCTGCACCCCAAGATCCCTCTGCTCTACACTTCCCAGCGCCCTACCATTCACTGTGTAGGTCCTGCCCATGTTGGACTTCTCAAAATGCAACATCTCACATTTCTCTGTATTAAATTGCATCAGCCATTCCTTAGCCCATCTGCCCAACCAGTCAAGACCCTGCTGCAATTTTTGACACCCATCTTCTCTAACCCATCCTCATCTGGATCCACAATATGAAAACTAAACTTAAACCCTGCTGGATTTGGGTGGCCTTGAACGTCTAGATCACCAATGCCAGCACTTTCATTGCCAAAGCCTCAACATAACTTCCAAAGGTCCCTGCACAAACTTGTGTCCTCATCTTGAGGCCAACATCTTGTGTGGTCAAGTCCTGATTGCTCAGTGTCAACTGGGGTGGAGCACTGTATGATAATGCTTGATTCAAGCCCAGCCAAACAATTGCTGTACACTCAACTCAATGGGGAAAGGAGAGGGCGAGGCCAAAATAAATACTCAGACTTGCTCAAGACAAACAATAACAGGGTGGGATACAGCAAGGCTATCTGGTAAAGACTTCTCCTCAGATAAGGAGTAATTTCTTATGAGAAAAAAAAAAAATGTCTTATCCCACTTGCAGAAGAACACAAGAATAGGGCGGCACAGTGGCACAACTAGACACAAAAAGCTGAGGTACCTCAGCGGGTCAGGCAGCATATCTGGAGAAAAGGAGTAGGTGACGTTTCGGGTCAATGGTGCAGCTGATAATTGTTTGACTAAAAAGTCATCATTCTGAATTATTCATTGTTTCTTCTCCATAAGTGACGCAGCTGGTAGAGCTGTTCAGCACAGCGCCAGAGACTCTGGTTCGACTGTGAACTCGGATGCTCCACATGGTCTGTGTGGAGTTTGCACGTTCTCCCTGTGACCACGTGGGTTTCCTCCGGGTGCTCTGGTTTCTCTCCACATCCCAAAGAAGTGTGGGTTTGCAGGTTAATTGGCTTCTGTACAATTGCCCTCGTCTGTCCGGAGTGAATGGGAAAGTGGGATAACATAGAACTCATGTGAATGGGTGATCGATGGTCGGCTTGGACTCGGTGGGCTGAAGGGTTTGTTTTAATGCTGTATCTCTAAAAACTAATTTAAACAATAGAAAGGACAGACACATCCCGAATAGCAGGAGACTAAACTTGCCTTCTTACACCATCAGATTTAACCAGCAACCCTGGAGATTTTCTGCTAATGCAGGCAATCTTTCAAAATGTCATTATGGTTCATATGTTATATGGGCAAAATTAGGCCATTAAGTCTACTCTGCCATTCAATCATGACTAATCTATCTCTCCCTCTCAACCCTATTCTCATGCCTTCTCCCCATAACCCCTGACACTCGCACTAATCAAGAATCTGTCAATCTCTGCCTTAACAATATCCATTGATGGCCTCCACAGCCTTCTGCGGCAATGAATTCCACAAATTCACCACCTGCTGACAAAAACAATTCCTCCTTGTCTCCTTTCTAAAGGTACGTCCTTTTATTCTGAGGCTATGGCCTCTGGTCCGAGACACTCCCACTGGTAGAAACATTTGGTGAGTTTCAATTTGGTCCCCTATGGTTGTAAGGTGGGAGGTTGGTTAGGTACCTTAAACACAGCAAGCTCCAACTACAAAGCCGTGAGATTGATCTCACGGGAGGCCTATGATTTAGACCCAGCACAATGAAGAAATGGTGATACAGTTGTAAGTGATCTGAAATAAGCAATTGGAGGTGTTACATGAGTGTGAAGCCCTAGCTCCTCTCGGCGGTCGAGGTCAAGGCTAGTTCCTGCACTGTACTGTTCTATGTTCTACGTACCGCCAAAACGTATAGTCTTTGCTGTATTCATTTGTTCCAGCTGCTTTCTGGCATCAAGTGGAACAAACTGAATTGGATGAAGATCAGCTTCTGGATATCCCCTGGTGAGGATCCCAGGAAATTTAGTGAGATTCATCAGTTCTGGCTGAATCTATTTTCATGAAGTTGGCTGACAGCAAACACTGGTGTGGTCACAAGCATGTAGTTCTTTGAAATAGTGTCCATGGATTTGGTACTTTCCTCTCAGTGAGCAACAGGGTTTCTGCTTAATGTCTCACAGTGAAACTTAACAATGGACCACACAGTATTTTCCCAGTGTAACAACCTAATTTTCTTTGCTCAAGGCTGTGAAACTATAACCTTCGGACTTGGACCAGTGGTTTACCGACTGTGCACAGCTAACTTAAAGGGCAATCAGAAGGTCTTCAGTTTAGTTTAGTTTAGTTTCGTTTCGAGATCCAGTGTGAAATCAGGCACTTCGACACGCCGAGTCCCTCCGACCAGCGTCCCCCGCACACTAACACTATCCTACACACACCAAGGACAATTTACAGTTTTACCAAGCCAATTAATCTACAAATTCTGATGCAATATTCTTCCATAAGTTATGTCTTTCTTCAATACATCAAGATAGAGATGCCAAGGATCGTGTAAAAACAGGGTTTCTGTGTTCACTGTGATCTTCATTGCCGAATGAAAATTATAACAGACTATTAATTCCATTAGTTCCTCTCCAAAATGTATATATCTCTTTAATTTTGAAAACAAAATATTTATCAAGTTAGGTCCAATACTTATGATATTGGTTGTTTCATTTTATTGCCCCCACACTTTTGTTTGTTTTACTCTGAACCATTTTAAAAGTTTATTACTCACACAAAAAAAAAATCAACTTCAATGGCAAGTGTGTTGAGTTTTACCAGATAACCTTGATCAGGTTACAAAGGTGCTCTCTGCTTGATTTAGAGAGCTGGAAATAAAAGCCTTTTGGGTCAGCCGAGGAACAGACTCATTAAAGCCAGACTCTGCCAGACACCACTGCCACCCACACAAACCTGGATCAGTCCGGCCTTCATATCAGCCAGCAATTTTGGGACGGAGTGAAAAGGGTCAGGGCTGCCGCTGTGCATGCACCACTTAGCTTCCAGTTGCACAGAGCAGCAGAACGGGCCAATTAATGCCTTGTTCCTGTCGTTGAGGCACGTCTTTATGAGCAGATCCTTCAGCTGGAGTGTAAATGTGGCACCCGCGATCGTTCCTTCAACAGAGGAAGAAAGGCACATCAGATTTATTCTCTCCCGTACAACTGCGCAATAAATTAAGTAGTGCAAGGCTAAAAGAAACATTTGTCTTAGCCTTCATTCTTTCTGCAGTTCTTATGAATCAGTTCTCTGATCTTTACATCTGTACGTAATTAATACAGGATGCCAACTCCTAAGCAGCATTGTGGAATTATGAGCAAACCGCTGAAGCAACTGAACTCTCCGCAGTAATTTATGGAACCCAATATATTTTGCTGACTGACTGATCTGCCTTGTAAAGGAAATATAACATGTACTTTTGTGTTCGCCTGAATAGTCCACAAACCTGAATATTTCCAAACCCGTGCTATAAATCGGCTTCTTGAAAAAATAATTTACCTGCTCAGAGTCATAGTCCTAGAGTCTTGCACTGTGGAAAGAGGGCAATCTTGCCCTCACCAGCCAACATGTCCCATCTACATTAGTCCCACCTGCCTGCATTTGGCCCATATCTCTCTAAACCTGGCTTATCCATGTACCCGTCTAAATGTTTCTTCAGTATTTCGATGGTACCTGCCTCAACTGCCTCCTCTGGCTGCTTCGTTCCATACACCTACCTCTCTTTCCCCCCTCACCTTAAATCTATATCCTCTGATTCTCGAATGCCTTACTATGGGCAAGAGACTCTGTACGTCTACCCGATCTATTCTTCTCATGATTTTGTACACAGCTTCCTCAAGGGGCAGAGGCATAAAACACACCTTACACATTACTATTGCAGATGCTGACTGGAGTAAATTGAGCTCTGGGGTTTATGTAGCTGTCCCTACCCCTCGAATGCAGCAACGTGAAAACACCTACCATATGATTTAAGGGGTATTAAGCTTTAGTCCAAAGTAAACGCTGGAAACAATGTGTAGGAAGGAGCTGCAAATTATGGTTTACACCGAAGTAGTAAAGCTGCAGAAATATTGAGGCAGTTACTATCGCAATGTTTATGGAACATTTAGACAGGTGCATGGATAGGACAGGGATATGGGCCAAACGCAGGCAAGTGGGATGAGTGTAGATGGGACACGTTGGTCGGTGAGAGAAAGTTGAGATGAAGGGCCTGTTTCCACACTGTAATACTCTGTGACTTTATAGACACAAAATTCTGGAGTAACTTAGCGGGTCAGGCAGCATCTCTGGTGAAAAGGAATAGGTGACATTTCAGGTTCAGTCCCGTCTTCAGACCACCGTCTGAAATTCTGAATCTTACTCAGATTTTCTCCGACACTCCTTCAACAGGAGTGCGCGAAAATAAATTGTGTGCACCGCTGGGTTAAGTGATTGCATATAATCGCTAACAGCGAGCAGTCGCAGCAAAATGCCGTTCGGGGTTACAGGTTATGACTGCTGAACAGAGCTGCAAACAAATGTGTGTAGCTTTGCAGAGCAGCGTGTATTCCTTTGCAGAGGCAATATCATTCAGTCAGCAATAAGTGCACAGAGTGATCTTAACCAGACGAGATCCGTGTGCATGTCATTTATAACCTTTCCTGTTAACATCATTACTATATTGACTGCTGGAAGGCCATATTTGTTACCTTCGCTTCAAACACAAAGAAGCGGGCACATTTATTATTTTAATCCATCACAGTACTTATTTTCACTTTATAGGGGCACTGCGGTGTTCTTTTACACATCATTTCTGTAGCTTTTAATTAAATTTTATGGCTTCAGCCAAGAATCCTGGATGTTTTGTGTCTAACTAGGTTCAGGCAGAGTTCAGGTCAGAGATGAATCAGAAGAAAACACAGAGATGGTTATCAATTTATATGATCTCATCTGGCTAAATCACAGAGAAGGCAGGTAAATAACTCAGGACATTGAAGAGGCAACAGACCAAGCCACAGCTTTGACAATAACTAATTCCTCTAATAAACCACCGTTAAAAATTACAAATTTGAAAAATGTTGCGAATCCTTTAAAACTTAAATGATTGAAGAGAAAAAAAGAACCAACTGCAGGAACGATATCTGATCTTGTAGCTCCACTAATCTTCACTTTAATTGCTCAGTGTTTTTTTTTTAAAAACAATACACGAAACATCAGGCATAAATTTCATGCTCCCTTGCATTTGTTATATTTATTTGAATTCTGCAGGATTGATCAGTGTTAGCATTTTACCACAGCGCACTTCACGAGACGTCAGGCCGCTGCGAGTTCACAATTTATTGCAGGTTTCTGGCCCGTGGATTAGGTGATGGCTTGTTTCTTCAACATTACACATCTGTTCTTTCCTCCTACATTTTACTTTCTGTGGATTTCAAGCACACCTCAGCAGCAGGCGAACACTGACAGGAATTAAGATTCTGCTGCTTTTGGTATTATCGCAAGACTCAGCCAACGAAGCTCGGTGTCAGCTGTATACTCTTTCTTTGTCTTTTCAGAGAGTGGAGGGGGATATGTTGCAATGACGTTCAAAATCCCAGTTGTTACAAAAGCCAAAATGGTCGTAACTTTTCACTTGAGTGCTGGGAAGGGAGAGGGTTTAAGCTACTTGTGACAAGGTGTCAAATGTGACAAAATCAAGGTACCCACACCCAATATTCCAGCAACAGTTGCAGGGGAAATTTTAATGGTGATTTGTATTCATCTCTACAAACTACACTTAGCTTCAATCCCCCGTGGTCTCCTTAATGTTTAATTTGTCCGCTGGCTTACACTGACAAAAGAATTTATTTCCTGTGGTGTGTGCAGTTGTAAACGTTTAAGCTGCTTTGTGGAGGCGCAAACCTTTTGATTCTGTCTAATGCAACTCTCACGTATTGGAGATGATTCAGTACCAAACACCAAAACAGTACAATCCATGAACATTGAAGTGAGTTTATGATTGTTTGGTGTTCATCTCCTAAAAATTCACGAGAAGGATATGATATGAGGAAGCAAGACTACCTGGGCTTCTAGACCAGCAAGACTAAGTGGGCTTCACTACTGGACGGCACAGTGGCGCAGCGGTAGAGCTGCTACCTCACAGCGCCGGAGACCAGAATTCGATCATGACTATGGGTGCTGTCTGTGCAGACTTTGTACGCTCTCCTTGTGACTGCACAGTTTTTCTCTGCGTGCTCTGGTCAAAACCCAATATTAAATCACGGTAACCCAAATACCACAGATATTGCAAATCTGAAATAAAAACAGAATTTTCTGGAAATATTCTGCAGATCAGTCAGTATCTGTAGAGACAGCAGTAGAGTTAATATTTCAGGCATAAAGATCATTGACCTGAAAGTTTTAACTAATATTATTCTTTATATTGAACATACAGGAACAGGAACAGACCATCAAAACACAAGGACGTACCTTTAGAAGAGAGATGCGGAGGAATTTCTTTAGCTAGAAGGGTGATGCATCTGTAGAATTCATTGCCACAGACGACTGTGGAGGAGGCCAAGATATTGGGTATTTTAGAACAGAGACCGACACGGTCTCGATTAGTAAGGACGTCAAAGGTTACAGGACGAAGGCAGGAGAATGGCGTTCAGAGGGAAATACAGATCAGCCATGATTGAATGGCAGGGTATACTCGATGGGCCGAATGACCTAATTCTGCTCTTATATCTTATGGCCCATTGACCCACAATGTCTGTGCCGGACAACATCTGTGCTGAACATATACCTCCATATCCACACCTATCTAAAAGCCTCTTAAACGTATCTGCCTCCACCACCACCCCTGGCAGCCAGCATCCTCTGTTCCAGGCGCCCAGCATCCTCTGTGTACAAAATCTGCCCCGCACATTTCCATTGTTTTGCCACTCTTACTTTAAAGCAATGCCAAAAGGCAATAAATGTTGCTTCAACAGCTGAGTAATTCTTGTATTTTGAGTTTTAATTGAGGGCAAGTCATCCTATAGGTTAAACGCTTTATTTATTTTCCCTCACCTAGCAAAGGATGAAATTGAGCCTAAACTGGCGGCACGGTGGAACAGAGGTAGAGTTGTTGCCTTACAGTGCCAGAGACCTGGGTTCGATCCTAACTAAGGGTACTGTCTGTGTGGAGTTTGCACGTTCTTCCCGTGACCTGCGTGGGCTTTCTCTGGGTACTCCGGTTTCCTCCCACACTCCGAAGACGTACAGGTTTGTAGGTAAATTGGCTCGGTAAAATTGTAAATTATCCCTAGTGTGTGCGATAGTGTTAGTGTGCAGGGATCGCTGGTCGGCATAGACTCGGTGGGCCAAAGGGCCTCTTTCCGCATCTCCAAACTAAACTAAACTAACACAGATACATTTTCTCACTCTGAGTTTTAGTTGTCAAATTGCCACATTCGATCACCATGATGTAACCTGGAACAATGGGCTCTGTTGTAACTCACCTGTGGGTTTGGGGTCTGCTTTTATGTTGAGAACACCTTTGAGACTGGAAAGCGAGGCCAGAAGGCCAGGCCTGCTGGGATGAGGTAATGTCTCCATGACGACCACAATCTGAACGGTGTGGATGGAAAACTTCTGGAAGAAGGACACGGCTTTCCAACTGCTTCCCTGACCAAATGCCCTTTCACCGAGTGATTTAGGTTCATTCTTCATTCCAAATGTTGATGTACACATCTCCTCTTTATTGTCAACCCTTTTGGGGGAGACTGCAGTCTTGGAGGCGATGTCATGTTGATATCTCGGCAGGATCTTCTTGACGAAATTTGTTACCTGATCCAATTTGACTAGACTCAAGTTTACTTTCCAAGGGCGTGATAAATCCAA
The DNA here is from genome assembly GCA_035221665.1 of Okamejei kenojei. NCBI lineage: Eukaryota > Metazoa > Chordata > Chondrichthyes > Rajiformes > Rajidae > Okamejei > Okamejei kenojei. Next base: position 34,458,873 of record CM069134.1, read on the forward strand.
ATAAACTTCAGCTGTTGGAAAAAAAAGAATACATTATATTTAACATAAGAAAAATCACTCAAGTTAAAAGTTAAGAAAGACTGACATACATGTCAAAGCAAAGGTGTTTAAAGATACAGCATGAAAACAGGCCCTTCGACCCACTGAGCACTTCAACCATCAATCACCTGTTCACACTAGTTGCTATGTTTTCACACTACTTTCTCATCAATTCCCTACACACCAGGGGTAACTTACAGAGGCCAATTAACCTCCAAACTCTTTGGGATCTACGAGGAAACAGGAGCACCCGGTGGAAACCCACATGGTCACAGGGAGAACATGCAAACTCTCCAAAGACAGCACCTGAGGTCAGGATCAAACCCAGGTCTCTGCCGCTATGAGGCACTGTGCTGCCCCGTGCTAGTTAGTTGAGTTATTTTGCTGCATGTTTAATAGTGGGATATACATAACTGTGGCGTCCTGAAAAAAACAGTCGCATAGGGTGAAGGAAAACAATAAGTGCAGAAAATGTTCATCAGTTTTCAGACTAGTTTGCATGATTTTCTTTTGATACCTGACGAAATTGTAAGATCTAAACCAGAACAGCTTTCTTGTCATTCAGCCTTTCTTTTACACCGTCAGAAATACCAGCACGCCAGCACTAAGCTTCTTGCTATTTTTTTTTAATGTAAGGGAGTAATTTCTTCCTCCTTATCCATTGTACAAATCTGGGTTTAAAAATAAGATTTAAGATGATGTCTTCTTTTAAGACTGTGTTATCTTCAATTAATTAATCAGCAGTAATTTGCAAGTTAAGAGTGGGTCCAATCCCGTTATTCTTCAAAATTCGGCTGCTCTCAAAGTCTATTTACGTTCTTTAAAATAAAACCTTGAAACAAAATGTATTCAAGTGTACATCTTGTACGTATTAGCCCAATTTGTCAAAACCACAGGCTTCTTACCAACTCTGGGGGAAATACAAAACATCTAATTTTTAAACAATACAGTAAACGCCACATAATAAATCTCAAGTTACAATTAAACTGTGTGGCACGTCAAGGAGTGGACATTTGGGGTGAATTACAAGAGGTGTATGCAGTCCTGGGGTGAAGCTAGCCCAGTTTGAGCTACAAGTGCTCAAATCCAATTAGCAGTCCTGTGCTTGTCTGCATCGCTTCCTTCAAACATATGCTCGTTTGTAATGGACAGGGTTCAGCTTTTACTTTACACTTGTCTTCTATTAAAAAGGAATGAAATGGTCACTCTTCTTGCAAGTGAAGTATATGAGGCAGACCAGCAGAAGTGGAAAACTGCAGCACAGTGGAATGTTGGACACCATGAAAATGAAAACTCACATTAGATCGAAGCAGCAGCTTAGAAAATGCACTTTGTCGTCTCCAATTGTATTTGATGTTAACAGACAATAGACAATAGATAGTGTGCAGGTGTAGGCCATTTGGCCCATCGAGCCAGTGTCGCCAATCAGTGTGATCATGGCTAATCATCCGCAATCAGTACCCCGTTCCTGCCTTCTCCCCATATCCCGACTCCACTATCTGTAAGTGCTCTCTTTTGAAAGTATCCAGAGAACCGGCCTCCACCGCCCTCTGAGGCAGAAAATTCCACAGACTCACAACTCTCTGTGTGAAAGAGTGTTTCATCATCTCCGTTCTAAATGGCTTACCCCTTATTCTTAAACTGTGGCCCCTGATTCTGGAGTAGAGTAATGATGCCCTTTAAATATTTAGCATTTCAATGTTTAGGAAATGTTCACCAAAATAGGTTTCCTAATTAAATGCCATCCAGTTTCTGAATTTTAAACTAAACTTTAGTCTTTATTTAAAAGAAGCACATTGGAGCAGCTGGTAGAGGTCCTGTCTCACGGCACCCGAGACCCAGAACGTATGGTGTTTGCATGTTTCTCCTGTGATCACGTGGGTTTCCTCCGGGTGCTCCTGGTTTTCTCTTACATCCCAAAGACACGAGGGTTTGTAGGATAATTGGGTCTAGTATGTGGAGAATGGACGAGTAGGATGAAAGTAAGATAACATAGAAATCCAGTAAACGCGTGATCAATGGTTAATTGGTCTCTGTACATTGTCCCTAGAGTGTGTGGAGTAGGATATCATGGAACTAGTGTGAACGGGTGACTGTTGGCCGGCGTGGACTCGATGGGCCAAAGGGCTTGTTTCCACACTGTATCTTTCAATCACCGAAAAGGTTCCGTGACTACATATGCAAGGGTTGATTAGTTTAGTTTAGTTTAGAGATAGTGGAAACAGATCCTTTGGCCTACTGAGTCCGTGCCGACCAGCGATCCCTGCACACTAACACCATCCTTTACACACTAGGGACAATTTACAATTTTTACCAAGCCAAAAAGCCTACAAACCCGTACGTCTTTGGAGTGTGGGAGGTAACCAGAGCACCCGGGAAAAACCCATGAAGGTCACGGAGAGAACGTACAAACTCTGTATAGACAGTACTCAGAGTCAGCATGGAACTCTGGTCCCTGGTGCTGTAAGGCAGCAGCTCTCCGGCTGTGCTATCATGCCACCCCTGGGCAACAAGTTTTGGGTGAATTTCAAATATACCCACAAAGTATATTCAATCTAATACATGAGGCAGATATTTCGCTTTTGTGAAAGCAAATTTTGAACTGACAGAAACTTTTAAACCTTCAGGAGATCTCAATTCACTCTACAGCCAACATTATGCAATATATTCACTCTGGCAAGGTAGGGAATCACAGCGGTCAAGTTATGCACCGCTAGGTCCAACCAATATTAATGAGATTAACAACAGTTTTAGTGACGCTGAAAGATAAATATTGCCCGAATGATTCTTTCAAGGGTTCTTTGATAACCACCAGAGAGGAGATGAGATTGATCTGAAGGACAGCAGCTCCAGCAGCACACTGTTCCTCAGTGCTGAGCTAAACTGTTGGCACAGACTGTATACCTGCAGTGTAGTTGGAACCTAAGATCATCCGGCACAGAATCAAAAATCACTTAGCTGAGCCTGAAAACAAAACGTTTGAACAACAGGACGTTACAAGGTTGTTGCCAGGACTTGAAGGCCTGAGTTACAGGGTTGGGCAGCCTAGGACTTTATTCCTTGGAGCACAGGATGATGAAGGATATAGAGGTGTATAACATCAGGAGGAGAATAGATAGCATAAAAGCACAGTTTTTTAGCCAGAGGGCATCATGTTTGGAACAGAAATTGTGGGCAGGAGGCCCTATTCCTGTACTGGACTGTTCTATGTTCTACATTCTATGTAGAGTTCAGATACATAATTTTGCATAGGAATGTGTAGGAAAGAACTGCAGATACAGCTTTAAACAAAAGGTAGACACAAAATGCTGGAGTAACTCAGCGGGTCAAGCAGCATCTCTGAAGAGAAGAACTGGGTGACGTTTCAGGTCAAGACCCTTCTTCAGCATTCTGTGCAGTTAGCTTAATGTATGTATAATAAACTAGATTTCTTTTGAAGAGGCCTTGCTATAGCTGATATGCTTTCGTCAGAGGGAAGTGAGTCTGTAGAATTCATTGCCACAGACGGCTGTGGAGGCCGTCAGTAGGTATTTTTAAGGTGTAGATTGACAGATCCTTGATTAGCAAAGGTGTCAGGGATCATGGGGAGAAGGCAGGACAATGCGGTTGAGAGGGAAAGATAGATGAGCCATGATTGAATGGCAGGACAATGCGGTTGAGAGGGAAAGATAGGCGAGCCATGATTGAATAGCGGAGTAGACTTGATGGGCCAAATTGAGTAATTCTGCTACTACAGCGTATGAACATGCATATTTAATCATATTGAGAATTGTGTCATAATTGTTATAGAATCGACTATGTCTGTTAGTGCTATGCAAGAAAGAATGTATGAATAAAACAAAAAAATTTACAACATAGCTCCACTTGTAGGGAATATCAGAATAATCCAGTGATTGACTACCTTTCCAAACTGAGTCTAAGTTGAGGTGACACAGTCTTCAATGTCAGGTCTTAATCATGGAACTTGCTTACAATATTCCTCCTGGAAGTATTCAGTTGCGTAGAGTGATGTGATTTTCTAATACAGGTAAGCTTTGAAACTAAAGTTATTATCTAACAGCCTATTATCTCCTGACGTGGTTTGGTGTTAAATGTAGTTTAATATCTCTCTTTTGAAACAAATTGAATCCATTTACGACATTAAGTGCATTACATAAAGTCAAGTTGTTAATGTGATATCAAATATTTTTTTTTTAGTATACTTTATTATTATTTTTGGTGCTGAATTTCATTGCTGCTCAAATATCAAACACTGCCCCACAAATGATTAAAAAAAACTATTAATGAAAGCACATCATTACATCAACAAATGACTTTAAGCTAAATATCGAATGAAGCCTGAATGCATTACAACACTGCCGAACTTTATTTTTCACATGTCAGCTCTCTTTAAATCAAAGATTATTACTTTAAACAGCGTCACCAAACTTAGGAACTGCAAAATTGGGATCAATTGGGCAAATTCCTGAAGTTATATGATGCCATAACTGTGGCAATCATCTGCACAGAATGAAATGCGCGGTTCAGCGTGCATCTGATCTAATGCTCCTACACTCTGGGTTTGTTATCCCCCCCGCAACGCGACTCGTTGCCCTGCTTCAAATTATGAAGGGCCAGCATGCCAGGATGAAACTTGCATTAGTTCACCCACTCACTGGGGACTTGACTCAGTTGGGAATGGATTTATTGCACATTCACACATGGAATGAAGCTCGTGTCAGATGAGGCCAGTGACACTTCATATGATTCAAATTAACCTGTTATAGGCACTCTGCCGGGCCAACCACTGTGTAAAAATGACGACATTTTTCTTGAAGAAAAAAAAACACTGATGGAAACCAGGGATGCCAAGCCATAATGGTTCCAATTTGTTCCAACTAATCTATCACCTGCCAGAATTATTGCCCTGGTGGGTTTCTGGTCACGTTACTCTGCAGCTTTTCGGGAAGCCGCTGAACTTGTTAATGGACGGAATTATATCCTTTGCTAAATTCAGGAATCTCTTGAAGAAATACTTATTTGGTATCCTGAACGAGCAGGGGGCAGGAGAGGTCGATCAATCACACACAAGTTTATAACTGCGGCGGTGGAACTTCTATTTGAGTTATGTAATGTGTAATGTTTTGGATCAGGGAAAATAATCCTTTTTTTTGCCAGAATGGTAACACAATGCTACTATTTTTTAGGTGAACAGGATGCCAACGTTATATTTTATTGCTATTTTCTGAAGGCCCATATAAAGCTATGTCTCTCCGGCTAGTAATAAACTAAAGTAAGCCATGGAGGATCTTAAACTACAGGCATTTGAAGCCCAGCGGAATGATCTATGAGCATTATAACCTGCACAGATACGTGAAAAAACTGTGTTGGAAGGAACTGCAGATGCTGGTTTTTACCGAAGATTGACACAAAGTGCAGAAGTAACTCAACCGGTTCGGCAGCATCTCTGGAAAAAAAGGATGGGTGACGTTTTGGGTCAGAACTCTTCTTCAAACTTGTTAAAAAAATATTTTTCTTACAAAACATGCCATAACGTTCTTATCAGCCACCACTTCCTGCAGGAACTACAATGTGTATTCACTAATATTTGTACTAGGGGACAAAATAGATTTGTTTGGTGCTTTTGCCAAATGTATGGAAAAAATGCCTCTTCATTTGGCATCAGGTGCAGTGCCATATCCTGCCATCACTCGTTCATTGGTGGTTCTGCTGTTGAGCTACTTGCTGTCGCTGAACTCAGCTTTTTGTAATAAAGAATGACGGCCAGGCTTCCTGCACGTTTAAATTGAAAGATTAGGTTTCTGCTAAATTGCATGTGTTTACCTCCTGCTCCTGCCAATTGACAAATTGTTTACAACATGCAGTGCACTTGAACAAATGTTAACCCATTAAGGATTACTCCTCCACCTTGTGCCACGTAAAACTAAATGCACAAAAATCAACTGGCAGAGGATCTCCCCCCCCTCCCAGGAAGCTCTTTAGCCGAAATATCTTAACGATGTACATGTGCAAGATTTTGATGTGATCAGATGATGCACGTTTGGCTTGGTACTTTAGCCAGAATCACTGTGGCTGTGATCAACAAAAGACTTTAAGACCCCAAGACATAGGAGCGGATTTAGGCCATTCTGCCCATCGATTCTGCTCTGCCACGCAGTCATGACTGATCTATTTTTCCCTCTCAACCCCATTCTCCTGCCTTCTCCCCGTTACTTTGACGCCCTTCCCACTCAATAACCTATCAATCTCTGTCTTAAAAATACCCAACATCTTAGCCTCCACAGCCGCCTGTGGCAATGAATTCAACAGATTCACCATTCTCTGGCACGTTCAATTCCTCCTCATCTCCATTTTGAAGATATGTCCTATTATTCCAAGGCTGTTCCCTCTGGTTCTAGACGCTCCCACTACTGGAAACATCCTCGCCACGTTCACTCTATTCAGACCTTTCACTATTTGAAAAAGTAGACATTGGGGATGTAAGGTTCTGGGCTCTTACCTGGACCATTGAGAAAGTCTTTAATTTGCAAAGAGAGGAGTGGAGGGGGAATGCCAGCTTTGAGATCAGCATCCCCCGCAGCGGTCTGTAACCAAAACACACTGTAGTCCAGAGCTTCAGGAAGGGTCTTACCTGGATCTACAACAGAAGCAGAACAAAATTACAAATAGTTTAGTTTAGGGATACAGTGTGGAAACAGTCCCTTCAGCCCACTGAGTCTGCCGCGACCAATGACCACCAGTTTATACTGGTTATAGTCATAGAGTTATACAACATTAACACGGGCCCTTTGGCCCAACTTGTTCTATCCTTCACACTAAGGACAATTTTCAGAAGCCAGTTAACCTACAAGCATGCATGTCCTTGGAACATGGGTGGAAACCACAGGGAAACCCCACGCGGTCACAGGGAGAATGTACAAACTCCGTTCAGACAGCTCCCGTAGTCAGGATCAAACCGGGTCTCTGGCACTGCAAGGCAGCAACTCTACCGCTGCGCCACCGTGCCACCCCAAAGTTCTCCAGTTGAATTATGCAACATAAAATTTCACTTGGATAAAACTAATCTCAAATAACCTTTTAAATCACTGCAAATTATCTTGACTTCCCCCTTGTCTGTTGAGGATAAAAGACCCTGTCTGTGTTAGTTCAATGTACTTTCATCAGCTTACACAGTGGAAACAGGAAAAACACAGCCAGACCCTTCAAAAGGACAATACCAAAGACATTTGTTGGCATCTACTCTCATCTTGTAAGCAAAATAACTCTGCCAAAGATTTTGTAATAGTGAACTTTAACTGAAATGCCAGTCGAGCTGTGTTTAATGGCAAAGTTCTTGTGCCAATTTAAAAAGCAATCAACAGATGTTGTTCCTTCCTTGTCTTTGGATCAATGTCAAGGAGCTCACTATTCAATAGCCTTGTGAAAATGTGGGGACTATGTATAAACACAGCTGTAATTTCTACACGGTGAAACCAAAATGTATAAAAATGGCCTTTAATAAAATCTAACAATGTGCACTTTAACCACATGTGATTTTTTTTCTATTAAAAATCTCAAATTGTGGAGTACAGAGACAAATAAATAAATGATGGGTCTTGTCCCAAACATTATGGAGGGCACTGTAGCTGTGTTGAACCGATTACAGTAATTTAAAGTTGCAGTTCACTGCTATCACCTTTAGGATATCGAGCAATGGCCATAAGTGTGTTTGTCCAGTAATATTCACATGCTATGAATGACTATAATAAAATTAAAATAAGTAATTTCAACTTTATATTGCCTTACGTCCAGTACAGTCGAAAAAAGGGTCTCAATCCAAAACATCACGGCATTTAAGACGCTTTTAGAAAGGCACATGATTATACAGGGAATAAAGGGATATGGATCAGGTGCAGGCAGAAGAGATCGGTTTAACTTGGCATCATGTTTGGCACACACATTGTGGGCTGAAGGCCTCATTTCTGTGCTGTACTCTGTTCTAATAACCAAATTAGGCAATTCAATGCTTTTGTAAGATGAACAGTCCTATGCATAACCTAAATGGGTAAACATCGACTGATATCTAGTTTAATCTTTTCTCCACCATGAAATAAAATGATCAACTTCTATTTCCCCATCATAAACATTGACAGATTCCCAATTTGTTATTATTAATAAAAGCTTTCTCACGTTGCAACTATTATGGTCGGTAGGGACTCAGTTGGTCACCGAGCCTGTTTCCAAGCTGTATCTCTAATGAGCAAAGTGTAAAGTTATCGTTCAACTATATTCAGCAGTGCCACAACACAGTTATTCCTGGCAATAATTTTATTCAATACATACCTCTTATTTCAGTAAACATTTTCAAAGGATAAAAATATATAAAGATGTAAAACTACAAGGCAGCAGAGCTGTTGGTGTGATTTCCTCACGGTTCCAGGGGGTCATGTTCCATCTTGACATTGGATGCTATCTGCGCAGAGTTTGCAGGCTCTCAACGTGACCGCCTGGGTTTCTGGTGGCAGCTCTGGTTTCCTTCCTAAAGCATGCTGGTAACTATCATCTGCCAATCAAAAGCCCCCCGCATTGTCCTGCCCCCCCCTCCCTCCCAACTTTCTCCCCCACCCCCACTCCTTTCTCCCCCCACCCCCACGTTTCCAGTAAGGTCCCTTCTGCAGAAGGGACCTTACTGGAAACGTCACCAATCCGTATTCTCCAGAGATTGTGCCTAACCCTCTGAGTTACTCCAGGCCTTTGTGTCCTTTTTTCTACATTCTAACTTTTGTAGGTGCTCCCTTAGTGCAGATAAGTCATAGTCAGAGAGTCATAGAGTCTTACAGCATGGAAGGCCCTTTGGCTCAACTTTCCCACACCAGACAACATGTCCCATCAATACTAGACCCACCAACCTGTGTTTGGTCCATATCCCTCTAAACCTGTACCTTTCTAAAGAATCAAAGGATAATTGATGGGCATGTGAAAGAGAATGAAACAGAAGGACTACAAGGAAATAAGTGGAAGAGGAATGGGGATTGATGGGATTGCAGGCCAGGCAGGGAGCTGGTGGGCCGAGTAGCACCCTTCTGCATCATTATAAGTACACAAGAGTGGACCAGCACCAATACTAGCACAGTGTATCTCCATCCATGTAATAAATTTGAGAGAACAGTGATTTCTAAATTTCTTATGTGCTTCGCTCAGTATGTATTGGCAAATTCCTGCGTTTGATTCCTTCCGTAACCAAATAAATCTTGGCACTGAGAATATGTGCACAGTCCAGCCACCTGCATTGGCCAATATTTAATACTCTCAACAAGAATCTTATGTCCTAGCAACCTGAAGATGCAGGATTTTCATGTGTGATTTGCTATTACAATAATGCCTTTAAATTTGGTAAAACTGCATTGAAATATAGAAAATAGGTGCAGGGGTAGGTCATTTGGCCCTTCGAGCCAGCACCGCCATTCAATATGATCATGGCTGATCATCCAAAATCAGCACCCTGTTCTTGCTTTTTCCCCATATCCCTTGATTTCTGTAGCCCTAAGAGCTATATCTAACTTTCTCTTGAATACACCCAGGGAATTTGCCTGCACTGCCTTCTGGGGCAGAGAATTCCACAGATTCACAATTCTCTGGGTGAAAAAGTTCTTCTTTATCTCAGACCAAATTGGCCTACCCCTTAGCCTTAAACTGTGACCTCTGGCTCTGGACTCCCCCAACATCAGGAACATTTTTCCTGCAAAGTGTGATCTGGTGCTCGAGGGATCTGACAGCTGAAGGGAGATAATGAAGTTTGGATCCAACACATAAGCGGGATGGTGTTGGGGGAATGACGCCAGGTGCTGCAGTGACCACACCGTCACTTGCATGGTTTATTCTAATTACAGTGGTAAGAAAGTCGTGGACCACATGGGGGCGCCGTCCCTCGTTGTCAGAGTCCCTGTACGATGACACTGGCGATATCGGGCTTGTCCCAACAGCTCAGTCCTGGTCTTCAAACAAAGAGGCGTGGCGATGTCAGGCTTCTTCCTGCCATTCACCCTGCCTCGAGAGGAATGCTGATGGTACAGGTTTCTTCCTGGCAGCTCAACATCAGGGATAGAGAGACAACTCTAGAGGTCTCTGGAGTATCCTGGCGGCCAGTCCTTGCCTTTGTGTGTGGGGGAGGGCGCAATCCCTTGTTGTCTGTGGGCAGGAAGAGCTTCTAGCATCTCAGGCTTGCCCCGGCCACTCAGTCCTAGCTTTTCGTGGCGGTCCAGTCTTAACCACACGGTGGCGCTGGTGGTCTCAGGTCTGCCCCAGTGGCTCGGTCTTCCACGTACTTGCATCACAACTAGGAGGGAGGCAGCTCACTTTATCTCCCTTCCTGGCTCTCTTCTTTCTTCCCTCTTCTTTCCCTATCTTCCACGTACCCATTTATTTTCTTCTCTTCTGGTCTCCCTTCTCTCAGTCTTCCTCCCTGGCTTGAAAGGCTGGGTTTTATAGAGAACAGACTGACAATAAACAAGCGGCCAAGCATTAGCAATAATACTGGGAATTGGCCTCTTTAAGTCAGCCACTGAAGGAGATCAGAGTGACCTCCAAGGGAGAGAGCGCTGCCACAGAACTCTTTCCCTTGTTTTTCAGTAACATTTGGGGACGGAAAAGCAGGAATGCTTCCCACCTGCTCCCTTACTTACATGGAAAGCACTTTAGAAACAGATTTCCAATCACCTGACCTCCACACACCCATTCCCCTCTCAACCTTTGACTTCCTGAGACCAGATTCCTGGTACGCGGCACTTCCACAATGTTTTGCAGAAACCAGAAACCCATCTGATGCCTCTTCCTTCCTCAATTGTCTTGTCAAAAGTCGGCGGTGCAGTGGTGCAGCAGTAGAGTTGCTGCCTTACAGTGCCAGAGACCTGGGATTGATCCCTGACGACAGGAGCTGTTTGTACAAAGTTAGTACGTTTCCCTGTGACCTGTGTGGGTTTTCTCCGGGTACTCTGGTTTCCTCCCACATCCCAAAGACAGACAGATTTGTAGAATAATTGGCTTTGGTAAAAATTGTAAATTGTCCCCAGTGTAGGATAGTGCAAGTGTATGGGGTGATCGCTGGTCAGCGCGGACTTGGTGGGTCAAAGGGCCCGTTTCCATGCTGTATGTCTAAAGTCTAAACTCCAATATTCTGCCCCAAACTCCGGTTGATATATCCTACCTAAAGCCCAAATGACCCAATCATAAATCACTAACTGACGGCTGATCCTCCCCGAAGAGCAGTTCCCTGGCAGATCAACGATGCAAAAATCTTCCAAACAGAAAGGAAATTATAAAATTGCGAAAAAAATAAAGTTTTGTTAAATTTAACCGACTCGGCATGAAGGTACATGGCGAAGTTAAGCAAACTTTGATTATTTTCTGCGGAACCTCAAAGTTTAAGGGGAGACGATGGAAGTAGATTCAATTAGGAGAGGCATAGATGGGTAGAGTTGAAAACTTTTCTCCTCAGGGTGGAAATACCAAAGGTGGGAGGACATAGCTTTAAGGTGAGAGTGGTGGATGCCTGAAATGTGCTGCCAGGGGTGGTGATGGAGGCAGATACACTTCAGGTATTTGAGGCTTTTAGAGAGACACGGATATGCAATGAATGGAGGAATATGAATCACATGCAGGCAGAGGGGATTACGTTAACTAGGTTCATGTTTGGCATGGACATGGTGGGCCGAAGGGCCTGTTCCTGTGCGGTATGTTCTATGCTCCAAAATTTCTATGCTTCCACATTTCCCTGTTGATAAATTTCCCCAATCAGTAAGCCCTTCCCCCATTTGAAGTTAGTTAATTTGTAGAAGTTAATGTAGACATAAGGAACTGCACATGTTGGGTTACAAAAAAAGACACAAAGTGCTGGAGTACCTTAGGGCGCCAGACAGCACCTCTGGAGCACATGGAGGAGACGTTTCTGGTCGGGGCCCTTCTTCAAACTCTATGACATTACTCTATAAACTTCAAACCATCCAAAACTGCATTGTCTGCCATTTATTCCAGAATCCTATGATCATTTATGGTGGTGGGGAGAGTTGAAAGGTTAATGAGAAGTGATAAATAATCAAGCTCTTACCCATACATTTGTAGTCTGATGGCACAGCTTTCAATGTGGCATCAAAGAACGATAGCTCGGCCTTCTGCTTCCGGTGATGGCAACTCAATAATAATGAAGGCTGGGCTATCACCAAGTATACGAAGGGCTCCAGTTGAAGATCATTCGTTCCTCTGCGACCTGGTTGTCGGACTATGGTGATTCCAAGAGCTTGTCGAGCTGAAGACCTGCTAGGTGTGTGGAGACTCTCCAAAGACAAGTGACCGGTGACCTTCCCTGTGGATAACGGCACGTTACTATTCAGGAGGCTGTCAGCTGTCATGACTGCAATCCCCACCTGGCCCGCTTTGTTCTCTGGTACCTCTTCGGTCTCAGCGCTCAGCAGGTTTAACGTGCTCTTGCCAACTTTGTCGCTCTCTTTCATTTGTTGACTTTCTTGTTGGAGCTTTGCTTTGGGATTCATTGTGAAGGAATAAGTCATGAGTGAGATACGGCCGGCTGTAATAAATATGTCGAAGGGGATAAAATTTAAGTTCTTCACGATGGAGGACTGACGGGAAGGCCTGGCAAGATGGTGGCTGGTTCCGCTCCGCTGTTCAATTTGAACAATCCGAATTCGTGCACTGTCGCTCCCGATACCACTGTCCCGGGCTCCACTGTGCCGTGAGGAACCTTCCACAGGAACTCCTTCTGAAGAGTTGACCTTATTCTGATCTTGTTGTTGGAACTGCAATAGTAAGATGTGAAAATGACATTTATTATCAGCATACTGAGTTTGAGTCTGGTTCATTGTCACGTGTACCGAGGTACAGTGAAAAGCTTTTCTTGCGCCCTAACCAGTCAGCAAAAAGACAATACATGATTCCAATCAAGCCATCCACAACGTACAGACATGATGAAGGGAATAACGTGAATAACATTGAGTGCAAGATAAAGCAAGTAAAGTCCAATCAAAGATAGACCAAGGGTCTCCATTGAGGTAGATAGTAGTTCAGGACAGCTGTAAATTATAGTCCTGTTCTTACTTTTTTTTTCCTTTCACTTTCATTGATTTCAAGTGTGGCACGGTAGCGCAGCGGCAAGGTTGCTGCCTTGTAGCGCCAAAGACCCGGGTTCGATCCTGACTAATGGTGTTGGAAAGAACTGCAGATGCTGGTTTTAATCGAAGGTAGACACAAAATGCTGGAATAATTCAGCGGGTCAGGCGTGAAGGAATGGGTGACATTTCAGGTCGAGACCCTTTTTCAGACCAAGGGTGTTGTCTGTACGGAATGTGTACGTTCTCCCTGTGAATGCGTGGGTTTTCTCTGGCTGCTCTGGTTTTGTAGAATAATTGGCTTCAGTAAAATGTGTAAAATTGTCCCTAGTGTGTAGGACACATCCAGTGCACAGGGTGGTCGCTGGTCGGCACGGACTCATTGGGCCAAAGGGCCTGTTTCCACTCTGTGTCTCTGAAATACATTTGCACCATTATGTCAGCAACACGCAGGTATACACATTTCTTGATTTAGTCCATGCGCAACTTTACAATTATTTAGACTTTAGACTTTAGAGATACAGCGCGGAAACAGGCCAAGTCTGTGCCGACCAGTGATCACACTGTCCACTAGCATTATCCTACATATTAGAGACAATTTACAATTTTAGTGAAGACAATTAACCTACAAACCTGTATGTCTTTGGAATGAGGGAGGAAACCGGAGCACCCAGAGAAAACCCATGCGGTCACAGGGAGAATGTGCAAACTCTACACAGATAGAACCCGCGGTTAGATTCAAACCCGTGTCTGTGATGTTTGTGTAGGCAGCAGCTCTACCGGTTGCGCCAGTGTGCCACACACACAGAAGAACCAGAGGTGTAAAAGTGAACATTGGCCTTCATCCGTCAGAGTATTGAGTATAGAAGTTGGGAGACCATGTTACAGTTATATGAGACGTTGGTGAAGCTGCATATGGAGTACGGTGTTCAATTTTGGGAACCATGTTGTAGGAAAGATGCTGTCAAGTTGTAACAGGTACAGTGGAGATTTACAAGGATGTTGCCAGGACTCGAGGGGCTGAGCTATAAGGAGAGGTTGAGCAGACTCGGACTCTCATCTTTGTAGCGCACAAGGATGAGGGGTGATCTTAAGGAGGTGTATGAAATCATGAGGGGAACAGATAGGGTAGACGCACACTCTTGCCCAGAGTAAGGGGATCGAGAACCAGAGGACATAGATTTAAGGTGAGGGAGAAAAGATTTAATAGGAATCTGATGAGTAACTTTTTCACACAAAGGGTGTTGGGTGTATGGAACGAGCTGCCAGAGGAGGTAGTTAGTTAAGGCAGGGCCTATCACAATGTTTAAGAAACAATTAGACAGGTACATGGACAGGACAGGTTTAGAGGGATATGGGTCAGACACAAGCAGGTGGGACTAGTGTAGATGAGGCATGTTGGTCGGTGTGGGCAAGTTGGGCCGAAGGGTCCGTTTCCACACTGTATGACTCTATGAACCTGATTATGTTATAGATAGCTTTTGAAGGTTCTAATATGTCCTCCTAAACAAGTTCACTGCTATGAATAGCGCTGGAATAGTTGCAATCATTCCACTTACTGCAAACTTCCATTGATCGTGTATTCAAACTACACGTAAATTGACTGAAAGGAGAAAAAGCTAAAGTTAATCTGAAGCAAATGAGAAAGAGTAATTGTCTCCCAGTATGGGTTAACATGCATCTGATTGAGCTATAATAGACTGCTGCACATTTTATGCTTTTTAATCACTGCAGATGTTTCAAATTATTATATGTTAAAAACTATTTCTACTACCCTTAAAGTATGAAGCTTCTGCTATGAACACTTCAGAGAATTAAATACATATTATTGCAACATTGAATATAACATTTCAGACCTCCAGGCACACATTAAATAAGTTGGCAGCACATTAAAGAAAATGCTTTGCTTATTAGATACTTCCTATTCTAAACAGTGTCATCAAAAACTAGACCAATCCATATAAAAAGCAATAGTGTTTCCACAAGAATCTTATGCCAAAAATCCTGTTTCTTCCAACTAATGAGTAAAGGATGTGTACTTTTTATATGAATCTAAGATTTTTTTTCCAAATAGCCACATTAGGAGGCATAAATATATGTTCCATATGGATTATATTTCATCAAATTGTGTCGGTATGATTCCAGAGATCTATAGCATGATAATGTTCAACAATACTTCATATGAAACAGAGCTAAAGATAAAAATCCCCCACTTTATCCAACTGAGGCCAAGTAACCAAAATCGGCAGATTTGGATTCTGGCACAGCTGAAGAAACACAAGAGAGAGAAAGTTAACTTAAAGTTATGGTGTAGCTTTCCCTCATACCAATTATAAACTTATTTAGAATGATAACTTATGACAATTTGTTACCCATTTGTTTCATTGATATTAATGATCACTCTATCAAGTTTACTCCAAAAGACTTTGATGTTGCTTTATTCTTAATGGTTGGGGGAAAAAATAAAATAGAAATAGTCGCTGTTGCATTTAATTTATTGCGTCATTTTTATCAGAATATGAAGGTTGGAAGTCCTTTCTCAACTCATTTATTAAAAATTAATCAGCTCACTGGGAGAGTAAGTTTGTTAAGTATTAATTACTAGTTCATTTCCAGAAAGGATGGCTAATAACATCATGGGGTAATGGGGAGAAGGCAGGAGAAAGAGGTTGAGGGGGAAAGATAGGGAGATCACCCATGATTGAATGGAGTAGACTTGATGGGCCAAATGGCCTAATTCTGCACCGATCACTTATGAACAATACCATATATGCATATATACAAATAATTATGGCCTAAACACAATCTTACACTCACAAAAAAGAACTTCTGCACATTCATTATTGCACTGTGTCAAATTGCATTTGGCAGATTATTTTTCCGATTCTAAATTACAGCAAAGAAACCAAGAGAAGTCTTCTTTTTAGTGTTTTCTCCGTCATCAGCAACAGTGGATTAATCACGCTCTCCTGTACCTTACTGCCCTGTTCCACCTGAGCACCATACTTGTTCTACTCTTCAGCCTGAAGAAGGGTCCAGACCTGAAAAATCATATGTCCATTCTTTCCACAGATGCTGCCACCCAGATTCCAGCATCTGCAGTTCTTTGTGTCTCTATTTCTACGTTTCCTTACCTTTAGAAAGGAGATGAGAGGGAATTTCTTTAGTCAGAGGGTGGTGAATCCGTGGAATTCATTGCCAAAGAAGGCTGTGGAGGCCAGGTCAATGGATATTTTTAAGGTGGAGATTGACATATTTTGGATTATTACGGGTGTTGGGGGTTATGGGGGGGAAGGCAGAAGAATGGGGTTGAGAGGGAAAGATAGATCAGCTGTGATTGAATGGCGGAGCAAACTTGATGGACCGAATGGCCTAATTCTGCTCCTATAACTAGCAATGTTACAATATTTTGAGGTTTTAAAAATCAAGTCTGCAATTTATCCCGTCAGATAAAGCATAAAAAGAAGTTTAATATGACACCTAATTCACTTTCATATCTACAGTATTAAAAAAGTTATGGTCATTTTCATACTCGGAAATTAGCATCTTGTTCCCCATTGCCTTTCCATTAACTCAAAAGCTGTGATCGAGGACAGTCAAAAGCCCATAACTTTCTTAAAAATTAAGAGAACTCAATGAAATTTTCAGTTATTATAGATTGAAGCATTCTGAAACAAATATGAAACAATCTTACTTGGATGACCTGAAATTAAAGCATATAATTAGTTAGTTACCTAATTGTAGCTAATTACAAAATTCAATTACTAGATCTAAACATCTATCCATTTCTTAAGAAAAGATAAACATTTTTAAATTGCCTAAGTGTCCAAATAACATTCACACAATAATTCACAATATAACATGATTTTTAAATCTCATTTTCATGAATTTATAGGCCAAATGGAAGGAATTTAGTGTTTAATTCCTGTAAATTAATGGCCATTTAAATCAACTTGCGAGTTGGTTTTAGTGGAATGCGGTGGATTGGAACGTTGCGGTTTGCGGTGAATTTAACCCACAGTCGGCAGGAAAAATACTACCGGTTCGTATATATTTTTTGTCCCCATTTCGCAACATGAAAATTTGATTAAATGCTTCCTAAGAACCACGTTTTTATGTAAAAATAAACTGTGTACCTTCTTTTCTCCCCTACGTAAAATCCTTCCCATTGTCAGCGTCACGGCTTCAGAAGATGATTTTTAAATTACTCTAGCTAATAAATTATCTAGTGTAGTTTAAAAATACCTTCATAAAACAGTGTGTGTGTGTGTGTGTGTGTGTGTGTGTGTGTGTGTGTGTGTGTGTGTGTGTGTGTGTGTGTGTGTGTGTGTGTGTGTGTGTGTGTGTGTGTGTGTGTGTGTGTGTGTTCGCCGTTCCACATCCCGCTTTGTCAGCGAGTGCCGCGAGCTTGACACTCGCCGGCAGTCCGCTGAAAAATCGCCTGTGGGACAGGCCCTTTGCTCCAGCATGTTGTGTCCCTCTTTGGTGTTAGTGGAGTGTTGTTTTTCTGCCAGGAGTCTTGTGGTCAGTGTTCTATGTTCGGTCAAATGCTGTTTGTCAGCAATATTAATGATTTTAATGATTTGTATGACAATGTACGCAGGATAGGTCATAAATTTGCAGATGACATCAAAATTGGTGGTATAGTGGACAGTGAGGAAGAGTATCTAAGTTTATAAATGGATCTGGATCAATTAAGGAAAGGGACCAAGTATCGGCAGATGGAATTTACGTTTTGCCATCGCAATTGGTCTACTGCAAACATCATCACCCTGGCCTTAAACCCATATCTGGAACATCTAGACAACAGGGAGAACGTGCAAACTCTGTAGAGATGTCAGAGATGAACCCAGGTCTCTGGCGTTGTAAGGCAGCAACTCTACCACAAAGCCACTGTGCCACCCCAACCCTTGAACACCTTTTGAAGATGTGGGTTTCCAAAATCATCTTCATTTGCAGGTTTGCCTTGAGTCTGATAAGCTCAACTGTCATTGGGTCGCCCAGTTCTGCTGGTGTATCTGTCTCCCTCAACAAACAGAGTAACCTTCCCCCGGCAAAAACATTTCCTTTGAAAGTGAGAGGGGAGTGTACCTGACAGGTCCCCGTTCTGCTCCAGTGAAGCAAATCTCCTGTGGGCTGATCACAAATAGAAATGAGCAGCAGCTGTAAACTCCTACAACCACACTGAAGGGGGAAGCTAGGTAATGGAGAAGCTGATATAATTTTACTGAAGTTTTTGAAAAGCTGCACAGTGCACAGACTTATGCTACTGAGAGGATGGAGGCAGGAGTGTACTCGATGTCCTTGCCAGATGGCATTGTTATTTTGGCTCATACATCATCCTTACAGGCAGGTAATTAGGTAAAATATGAATAATATTTGTAATGTGTCTAAAAACTGCAGCTCTATCATAAATAACGGGACATGAACAGTCCCAGTGTGCAGGAAAGCAAGTTTTCAAATTCTCAATTTCATGTTCCGTTTAATACACAGCCAATGTATTATGCTGTAAGCAAGGAGTCTGCAGAAGGGTTCTGACCCAAATGTCACCCATCCTTTTTCACCAGAGATGCTGCCTGACCCGCTGAGTTACTCCAGCACTTTGTACCTATCTTCTATCATGTTCTAGATTAGTTTAGTTTAGAGATACAGCAAAGAAAAATGCCATTCGGCCCACCGAGTCCATGCTGCCCATCGCTCACCCAGTCACACACTAGTTCTACACATTCTCTAGATGTTAGGGGCAATTTTACAGAGGTTGTTCACCAACAAACCCGCACTCCACATGGACAGAACCCGAGGTCAGGATCGAACCAGGGTCTCTCACACCGTAAGGCAATGGCTCTACCAGCTGCGCCTCTGCGCATATCATTGGTGAGTTTTACAAAGATCAGTTTTTTTATCCCTTCTATTGCAGATGCTGTATGTTGGTGCGGCGGTAGAGTTGTTGCTGCCTTACAGCGCCAGTGACAAGGGTTTGATCCTGACTACAGGTGCTGTATGTATGGAGTTTGTACATTCTCCATGTGGGAGTGGCGGTGCTGCCCTGGCAGCAGCGGCTCGCCTGCAGTCCGTCTGTTTTTCTTTTTATTTGTTGTTTTCTTGTCTTGTTTTTAGCGTTAGTTTGAGTTATTATGTAGTGTATGTGTGTGGGACGGGTGGGAGAAACGTTCTTAGTCGCTTCCTTTTGGGGGGACGCGACTTTTCTTGTCGTATCCCCCGTCTCCGTCTCCGTCTGCGCTGAGGCCTATCGCGGAGCTGGCGGCCTCCAACTTTAACTGCGACCGACCCGAGGCTCCGGAGGTAGAGCCAGCCAGGACTTACCAGCGCGGGGCTGGCCGACTTTGGGGCTGTGGCGGGTTCAGGCGTTCCGGCGGCCCGACTCGGAGCTGTGGCGGCTTTCCGGTGGCGGTGGCGGCGGCAGCGACTTCGGAGGCCCGGCCGCGGGCCCAGTGGACGACATCGTCGGGAGCTCGCAGGTCACAGGTTGGTGACCTGTTTTTCCGGAGCTCCCGCGGCAACAGCTGCGTCCACTGGACTGGAGGGCGGCAGCTTCGGCAGCCCCGGGCCGCGGAGTTGAACCGGCCCGCTCGCGGAGCGCGGTTCACCCGCGGGACTTATTTACATCACCCGGTGCGGTCACAACATCAGAGGCCCGGGTCGCCTCAGCGCAGAGGAAGAGGAAGAGGAAGAGGAAGAAGGGAAGAGACAAAGACAAGATTTTTGCCTTCCACCACAGTGAGGAGGTGTCTGGTGAACTCACTGTGGTGGATGTTATTTACTATATGTATGACTGCAGGCAACGAAATTTCGTTCAGACCACAAGGTCTGAATGACAATAAAGTTTTCCAACAATTTCCAACAATTCTCCCTGTGACTGGGTGGGTTTTCTACGGGTGCTCCGATTCCTCCCACATTCCAAAGACAGACAGGTTTGTAGGTTAATTGCCACGGTGAAAATTGTAAATTGTCCCTAATGTGTAGGATAGTGCTAGTGTATGGGGTAATCGCAGGTTGGCGTGGTCTCGGTGGGTCAAAGGGCCTGTTTTTGTGCTGTATTTCAAAATTAAACTAAATTAAAAACTAAATTACTAATCGGAATCTAGATATGACTTTAAATTTCAGAACTGCCATAGCAGGATAAGAACTAGTCAAGTGAATTATCACCATACCCTTATATCACCCCACAACATTACTAAATGCTCAAGACTATTCAGAAGGTACACCTTGAGTTCTGCATAAATACTAAAACTATATCTGTGCAATCTATTCTTAAAAAATTCCTAACGTTTCAAAGGATGAACAGTAGATTGTTTGGCTTCTCATTCATGTTGCACTATTCCATTAGATCATGGAATCTACATCATAGAATTATAGAACAGGAGGAGGCCATTTAGCTTATCGAGATCATACCAGCTTCTAATAGCAAAATCCCTTCAGTCTCATTCACCCCACAAAGCCTGTAATTCAAAACCATTTAACTACTTTGTCCCCAATTTCTATTCAATTTCATTTTAAATGTGATTACTGCCTCTGTCTCAAGAGCTAGTTCTTTAATAACCTTCTGTGTTAGCCAGTTCTTTAATAACCTTCTGTATTTCCTGCTCCTCCCAAGGCAATCATTAATCATCACTCTAGTTTTTCATTAACTTACCAGCAAAAACTATCCGTTATGAGAGGGGGAAAAAAAAACACCTGGCAATCTTTAAAAAAACATTTAGTGCACCAACAGTTGGTATAGGTTAAGCCACATGCATCAGATGTGCTCCACACTGTGTACAGTAGATCTTGCCGGGAATGATTAGGGTGGGAGAGAAACAACACTAATGGACCTAGAGTCAAACAGACATACAGCATAGAAACAGGCCCATCAGCCCAACCTGTCCACACCGACTAACAAGGTCCTTCTACACTAGTCCCATCTGTAGATTGGTTACTTCACTTACTAACCAATGGAGTGCTTTATTATTAGAATCTCCACCTACTACACTGTTCATATTATCGCAACCCTGCGTTTGGCCCATATCCCTCCAAACTTGTTTTATCTATGTAACTGTCTAATTGTTTTTTAAACACTGCAACAACCCTGCCTCAACTACCACCTCTGGCAGCTCGTCCCACCAGCATTTGTGTAAAAAATGTTACCCCCAGATTCCTATCAAATTTTTCTCCCTTCACCTTAAATCTATGTACTTCGGTTCACGATTCCCCTGCTCTGGGCGTTTAACCGATCTATTCCTCTCACAATTTTGGATACGATCAGTCCTCATCCTCCTCGGCACAAAGGAATAGAGTCCTAGCCTGCTCAGCCACTCCCTACAGATCAGACCCTTGAGTCCTGGCAACATTCTTGTAAATCTTCTCTGCATCCTTTCCAGATTGACAACCCCTTCTGTTTCAGTTTAGTTGATTGTTACGTATAGCGTAACAGTGCAAGGCTTTTGTTACATGATAACCAGCCAGCAGAAAGATAATACATGCTTACAATCGAGCCATTCACAGTCTACAGATACACGATAAGGGAATAATGTTTAGTGCAAGGTAAAGCCAGTAAAGTCCGATCAAAGATAGTCAGATAGTAGTTCAGGACTGCTCTCTGGTTACGGTAGGGTGGTTCAGGTACCTGATAAAAGCTGGGAAGAAACTGTCCCTGAACCTGGAATCTTACCTATAACATGGTGCACAATAATGAACACAATACTCTAAACTGCAACATGACCCCCCCCCCCCCAATTTCTATACTCAATACTCTGACTGATGAAGGCCAAAGTGCCGAAAGGCTTTTTAACCACCCTATCTACCTGCGACACCACTTTCAAGGAACACCATGTACAGTAGGTCTTGGCGGGAATGATTAGGGTGGAAGAGATACTACACTAATGGGCCTGTCAAGAGTCAAGAGTGTTTTAGTGCCATATGTCCCGGACGGGACAATGAAATTCTTACATGCTGCAGCACAGCAGAATGTGTGAATATGTAAACATTGTATATAATGGGGAAAAAAAGAAAAAGTTAAATAAACAACAAATACAGTGCAAATAACAAATAATAATATAGCCTTTTGCAGTTCAGAACTCATGGTTATTCGTTGTGTGTAATAGCCTGATGGCTATGGGAAAGCAGCTGTTCCTGAACCTGGACGTTACAGTCGTCAAGCTCCTGTACCTTCTTCCTGATGGCAGTGGTGAGATAAGTGTGGGTCCTTGATGATTTTGGCTGCCTTTTTGAAGCAGTGACTACGATAGATCCATTCGACGGTGGGGAGGTCAGAGCCGGTGATGGACTGGACAGTGGTCACAACTTTTTGTAGTGTTTTTCGCTCCTGGACATACAAGTTGCCGAACCAGGCCATGATGGAACCAGTCAGAGTGCTCTCTACTGTGCACCCGTAGAAGTTTAAGAGAATCCTCTTCGACATGCCGAATCTCCGTAATCTTCTCAGGAAGTAGAGTCGCTGATGTGCCTTCTTTACAATTGCATTGGTGTGCTGGGTCCAGGAAAGATCTTCTGATAAATGCACGCCCAGGAATTTGAAGTTATTGACTCTCTCCACCATTGTCCCATTGATATAAAGACAATAGTGGGTCCTCATCCTTCCCCTACTAAAGTCCACAATCAGTTCCTTGGACTTACTGATGTTGAGAGCAAGGTTGTTGTGCTGGAACCATTTGGTCAGTCGGTCGATCTCACTTCTATACTCTGACTCATCCCCATCTGTGATTCGTCCAACCACAGTGGTGTCATTGGCGAACTTGATGATGGAGTTTGCACTATGACCGGCTATGCAGTCATGGGTATAGAGTGAGTAAAGCAGGGGGCTGAGCACGCAGCCTTGAGGTGCTCCAGTACTAATTGTTACTGAGGATGAAGTGGTTCCTACAATTTGAACAGACTGTGGTCTGTGGATGAAGAAGTCGAGGATCTAATTGCAGTGGGATGCACAGAGGCCCAGTTCCGTGAACTTGGTAACCAGCTTGGAAGAGAGAGATGAAGCTATTAAACGCCGAGCTGTAGTCTCTAAACAACAGCCTGACGTAGGTGTTTTTATTATCCAAGTGGTCCAGTGCGGAGTGGAGAGCCAGTGAAATTGCATCTACCGTTGGCCTGTTCTGGCGGTATGCGAACAGTAGTTGGTCGAGGTTCTTGTCTAGGTAGGAGTTGATGTGCACCATAACCAACCTCTCAAAGCACTTCAGCACCACAGACCACAGTTGGTCGATAGTCATTGAGGCACGTCACCTTACTCTTCTTGGGCACCGGTATTATTGATGCCCTCTTAAAGCAGGAGGGAACCTCAGACATCAGAAGTGAGAGGTTGAAAATGTCTGCAAAAACTCCCGCCAGTTGGTCTGCACAGGTCGTGAGAACTCGACCGGGTATAACATCAGGTCCAGGCGCTTTCCGAGGGTTCAACCCCTTGAAGGATCTTCTGACGTTGGCCTCTGTGACTATGACGGTAACACCGTCAGGGCGAATAGGGGCTCCGGAAGGCACATCAGTGTTCTCCCTATCGAGCCGTGCGAAGAACGCATTGAGCTTGTCAGAGAGTGATGCTTCGCTGTCGTTTGAGCCGCCTCCTGATTTCGCCTTGTAGGAGGATGGCATTCAAGCCCTGCCACAGTTGCTGAACATCCGTCTCATCCTCCAGCTTAGAGCAGGTCCCTTTTGGCCTTTTTGATGGCCTTACCAAGGTCATATTTGGACTTCTTATAGACCTCTGCATCGCCAGACCTGAATGTCCGGGATCTGGACTTCAGAAGAATGTGGATCTCATGGTTCATCCCAGGCTTCTTGGTTAGGAACCACTCGGAAAGTTTTTGTTGGAACACAGTCCTCCACATATTTCTTTATGAAGTCTGTAACGACTGTGGTGTATTCTTTCAGGTCCGTTGCCGAGTCCCTTAACATTGCCTAGTCTACAGACTCCAAACAGTCCTGGAGTTGTTCCCCCACCCCCGACCAGCTCTGTACAGTCCTCACCTCTGGGGGTGCTGTCTTCAGTTGCTGCCAGTATGCAGGAAGAAGCAGCACCGCTGAATGGTTGGATTTTCCAAAGTGAGGGCGAGGGATAGAGCGAGAGGCTTCTTTGATGGTCGTGTAGCAGTAGTCAAGGGTGTTTGATCCTCTGGTGCTGCAGGAGACTTGTTGGTGGAAGTTAGGGAGCGATTTCTTCAGGTTGGCTTTGTTGAAGTCCCCGGCTACGGTGTTAAATGCCTCGGGGTAAGCCGTCTGGTGCTTGTTGATCACAGTGTGCAGCTCCCCCAGTACCAGATGGACGTCTGCCTGGGGTGGGATGTAGACCGCGGTCTGGATGATGGAGGTGAATTCCCTCGGTAGGTAGAAGAGACAGCACTTCACCGCCAGATGTTCGAGGTGTGGAGAGCAGGAGTTGGACAGGACTGCCACGTCTGAGCACCACACAGAGTTGACCATGAGGCAGACGCCCCCTCCTCTCCCTTTCCCCGATGCCAGTGTACGGTCCATGCGGTGGATGGAGAACCCTTCAGGCTGGACCGCTGAGTCTGGGGAGCTGGGGGTGAGCCATGTCTCTGTGAAACAGAACACAGAGTATTCCCACAGCTCCCTTTGGTAAAGCAGCCTTGACTTTAAGTCCTCCACTTTGTTGTACGTTAGTGACTGTACGTTGGCCAGTAGGATGGTAGGGGGAGGGGGCCGAAGTCCCCTATGTTTCAGTCTTACTTGTAGTCCTGTCCGACGACCACGTCTCCGTACTCCATGAAGTCCTCCTTGGTATTTAAAGGTACAGTACTTGCGAGTCTCCGCGAGGTCGGGATTCCCCTGAGATTGGGGATTCCCTTACAGTTGGCACCTCCAGGTCCGTTGCTGCTGCGGGACCCGACGGCCTCGATTCCGGACTCCATGAAGGCCTCCCCGGTGTTTACAGGTACAGTACTTACTGTACCTGCACGCCTCCGCGAGGTCGGGGATTCCCTCCGATCGGGGATTCCCTTACAGTCGCTATCTTCGGGAGTTCGCAGTGGCGCTAATGCATTTAAATGCTTTAGCAGCTCGCTACTTACATCGTTGATTTCTGCAGATTCTTTAATACAGGTGAGTTCAGAAATACTATTTTTGCAGATTTTCTGTTGTGCTATTGGCAAAATGTCGCCGCAGGTAGCCGCCATCTTAGGTAGTCCACCTGTACGCAAAAAGCAAGTGAAATACAGTCTATCTAATTACTGGTACTCTGGTTAGTCTCAATCCAAGTAGCCCAATAGTGCCGTTGGATTCCTATCAAAGGCCAGGACTTCTGTTAGTCTGGTGAAACGGATAATCCAAAAGGATCCGGAACCAAGGGTGCCAGAAAATCAGTGGTGGACCTGTATGTTGGTACATATGACAATAATAGACCCAATCCATAGAACAGCTATGATCATATTAAATGATGGGGCAAGCTTGGGGTGCCTAATGGCCTTCTCCTGCCATTCTTCTCCTGTGTACGGGCCGTACACTCAGCTGATGTTCTACTATTTCCCCACACAAGAATACATTACTCAAGGCTCCTCTATTTTAGCATGTAGACAAAGACATTTGCCATAAATAGAATTATAGTAGACTGTAATGAGGTAGGTCCTGCAAGATTTCAATCATTACGATAATAGTTGATGATTACTGAAGACTAACAGCATTCCCTTCTTAACGTTCCTATACAGAACGATTAATGTGACACTTGAAGTGGCAAAAAAGGGTTCTTAAATTTCATAATTGCACTATTATTTATTTTGCAGTAATTTAATAAATATGTCACATTCTGATCATTTGAGAGAAAGTGCAGGCATTTGGCCTAATATAAATATTTCAATGTTAAAAAGATTTTATCAAGTTTAGGGCAGCACGTGGTAGATGTTGCTGCCTTACAGCGGCAGAGACCCGGGTTCGATCTTGACTAATGGTGCTGCTGCATTGAGTTTGTACATTCTCCCCGTGACCTGCGTGGATTTTTTCCGGGTGCTCCTGTTTCCATCCAAAAACGTGCAGGTTTGTAGGTTAATTGGCTTGGTAAAATTGTAAATTGTGCGCAGTGCGTGCAGGATACCGTTAGTGTGCGGTGATTGTTGGTCGGCGCAGATTTGATGGGCCGAAGGGCCCATTTCTGCGTTGTATCTCTAAACTAAACTCGATCAAACGAAAGACAGCTTAAAGGGTTAATCTAAACACCATTCATTTTCAGATTAGGAGGTTCACAATTCCCTTAATTTACTCATTTGAAAAGCACACATTACCAACACCTACAGATGTTTCACCACTTCTAGTCGTGTTTATTTCAAATAAAACATTAAAGATATAAAACAGATGATCAGCAAAATCCATGCTGACAAACTCTTTAGCTCATTTGCTCTGTTGAGACAATATAAGTTTACTGATCACATTATTGAGACACCAGTATCATGCAGCTAGGGATGTTAATAATATAATCATATTGTTCCCATTTCTAATTCATTAAAAGTATAAAAAGCAAATGATGTCAGATTCTGGCCCAAAAATAGCTTTCAAGGGTGACAATTTTGCTTTAACATTCCAACATCTTTAGGTCACATATTTCATTAACCCACAAGGGCCAGATATTATAACATTATTAAAATACAAAGCAAGCATGAAATAAAAGAAGGTGGTTATTTGGAAACACGAGATCTTTGCTACAAAGGGAAAAGCCATGGGGAATAAGGAGCAAAATCAGTGGCAAAGAAACAACACGTTTATAGTTTAAAAAAGACACAAAGTGCTGGAGTAACTCAACCGGATCAGGCAGCATCTCCGGAGAACATAGCTTCATGTTCTCCCGAAATGCTACCTGCCCCTTTCAGTTATTCCAGCACTTTGTGTCCTTTTTGTAAATCAGCATCTGCAGTTCCTTGTGTTCAACATGTTTACAGTATATTGATAGAAATTCATGGATAATGGATTTTGAGGTTATGGCAAGTTGGGCCGAAGGACCTTTATCCGTGCTGTGTGACTCTTATCAGGCATTGGTTCTGTGTTAAATGGTGGTCATCAAATCAGGGAGAACATCCCTTTCTTTGAGCACCACAATGGTATTATGCTGCCACTCAATTACTTCATCTGTATAATAATCTATGCTGCGTGGTAGTCATAGAATCATAGAGCGTGGAAGCAGGCCCTTCGGCCCAACTTGCCTATGCCGACAAAGATATTCCATCAACACGAGTCCCACCTGCCTGCATTTGGCCTATATCCTTCTAAACCTTTCCTATCCATATACCTGTTCAAATGTCTTTGAAATGCTGTTATAGCACCTGCCTCAACTACCTCCTCTGGCAGCTCGTTCCCTACACCCACCACCTGAAATTTTCAATTGACGAACGGGTCCCTTTCAGAATGGCAGGCAGTAACTAGTGGGGTACCGCAAAGCTCAGTGCTGGGACCGCAGCTATTTACAAGATACATTAATGATTTAGATGAAGGGATTAAAATTAACATTAGCAAATTAGCAGATGACACAAAGCTGGGTGGCAATGTGAATAGTGAGGAGGACAATTTACAATCCACCCAGTCACAGAGAGAATGTACAAACTCACTGCAGACAGTGAGTTAGTCAGGATCGAACCCAGGACCCTGGCGTTGTAAGGTAGCAACTTTACCCTTGTGCCACTGTGTCAACCACCGTATCTGCCTCCACCATCATCTTGGCAGTATAATCCAGGCACCTACCACCCACTGTTTATAAAAAAACTAGCCCCATACATCACCTCTTGAACTTTGCCCCTCTCTCCTTGTTCCTGTTCTGATGTCTATTACAGCTATTTAATTTTTTCACATTTTCAAATGATGGCAAAAATTATCCTGAGCAACACAATCACAATTAATACAAAAATAATTGTTGTTGCTCTCTATATTTATATGAAGCTACACATTTTTCAGACTAACAGTACCTGTAATATCTCTCCTGAAAAGGGCAATTAAAAGTATACTGCTTTCTCAAAATTGCAGCAGAGTGTTTCTTTAATTAGTTCCTTAAACATCACCACTTCAAGACCATTGACAATTCCTTCAGATCTATAATGTAGCGAGGCAATTAGAAACAATGCAACGACAAACATGTGGAACCGAAATATAAAATCAATTTGTCTTGTCGGGGATGAAAACGAAACCAGTGGGGCCCCGCCTTTTTATTATATACAAATGTGGTGCAAAGTAACCACACAAAATCAAACGCTGTCCTCAATGAAACAGTCTCTTTCTAGCTTCTGGAAAGGATGTGCCTGTTTAAGAGGCCTGTATGGGCCATTGATAAAAGTCTGTTTCCAGATGCAAAGTACCTCTCTAACTGGGTAGAATTACAGCAGAACACCAAAGAACAAGAAGCCGCAGAGAAATGCAACCCACGAGAATCAAAGCACTCCACTGTAATAAACACAGCAGACTAGTTCAGCTTAACATATTTTAGGGACAACAAACTTTCCCTCATAGATGATAACCTTCACAAATACACAACAGGAGTCAGGTGCATGTTTAATACTGTGGGGAAACAAGTAACAGAACCAAGGTTATTTGAAGTTCAAAAATTAGCTGTTTTGAAGGAGTCAAGCGCCACAGTTCAAAGAAGCTGCAACAAGTTATTGGCAAAAATAATTGCTCCAAGCCATTATTAAGGTCTTGGCCTCTGACTTCCCCAGCAGGCTGGAACACTAATGTTTTTGTTACTCACCCAGTCTGGCCATCTTTAGCAGTAGGCCAACGGGGGGGGGGGGGGGGGGGGGTGAGTGGGTGGCTGGCGGGAATGGGAAATTGGTGAAAAGTGCAGAGCGGCGGGCGGGCAGAGAAAGGAGGTCACATCTGAAGACAAGTCATTCCGAGCTACTGTGGTACACATCAGTTCCCATTTGCCAACTGAGAGTAGAACTGACTGAGGTCAGGGAGCAACACACTTATTCACTTCCCCAGGCAGGGAATTATATAATGACTTGGGAGACCCAATAAGACAGCAGGGGATAGTAAAAATCGCCACAAAGACACAATATCGAATTTGGAAGAGAACAACCTGCATTCTGTTCCTGAAGAGTTATGACTTTTGTTGAAGATTACAGAGGTCACAGATATATGTTTTGACGTAAAGCTATAGTTATAAATAGTGTTATAAATAAATTTTGTTTTAAATCTTGAGGAACGCACGTGGAAATTGTAAACTGGTTCATGTTCTTGTTTGTAAGGTGTGACAACTTATGTGCGTGCTACTAAAATGCCTGTATGATGCAATTGTACATAATACAGTAGAATATATTCCAATATGCAATAGATCCACTGACATTATAAGAAACATTTTAATCAACAACGTAATAACTTAGCTCTGATGACCAGTACAGAATACCAGAGTATTAGAATTCCAGGGCATAACTGGTTTAATCGTACGACTGCTCACTATAATTTTGCTAACACTGCATACAACTTCCACCCAATAAAATATGAGGTGCTGTTCCTCCAATTTGCACTGGGCCTCACTCTGACAATGGAGGAGGTCCAGGACAGAAAGGTCAGATTGGGAATGGGAGGGGGACGGAAAGTGCTGAGCAACCGGGAGATCAGGTAGGTTAAGGCAGACTGAGCGGAGGTGTTCAGCGAAACGATCAGAGCCTTTGCTTGGTATCGCTGATGCACAGGGGTTGACACATTGAACAGCGGATACAGTAGATGAGGTTGGAGGAGGTGCAAGTGAACCTCTGCCACACCTGAAAAGACTGTTGGGGTCCTCGGATGGAGTCGAGGGGGGAGGTAAAGGGACAGGTGTTGCATCTCCTGCGGTTGCAGGGGAAAGAACCAGGGGAGGGGGTGGTGTGGGTAGGAAGGGACGAGCTGACCAGGGAGTTGCGGAGGAACCGGTTTCTGCAGAAAGCAGAAAGGGGTGGAGATGGGTAGATGTGGCCAGTAGTGGGATTCCGTTGGAGGGGGCGAAAATGTTGGAGGATTATATGCTGTATGCGATGGCTAATGGGGTGGATGGTGAGGACAAGGGGGACTCTGTCCTTGTTACGAATGGAGGGAGGGTGAGCTGCGGGATATCAAGGAGACCCTAGTGAGAGCCTCATCTATAATGGAAGAGGGGAACCCCCGTTTCCTAAAGAATGAGGACATCTCTGATGACCTGGTATGGAAAACCTCATCCTGCACGCAGATGCAGCGTAGACAGAGAAATTGGGAGTAGGAGATAGAGTCTTTACAGGAAGCAGGGTGGGAAGAAGTGTAGTCCAGATAGCTATGGGAGTCAGTGGGTTTGTAGTACATGTCGGTCAGTAGTTTGTCTCCTGTGATGGAGACGGTGAGATCTAAAAACAGTAGGGAGATGTTGGAGATGGTCCGTGAATTTGAGTGCAGGATGGAAATTGATCGCAACACTGTTCCACTGGCCCGATCCCCGAACTTTACCTCTGCTACATTGACCACTGCATCAACGCTACCTCCTGCACCCATTCAGAACCTACTGACTTCATCAACTTCACAACCAATTTCCATTTCGCTTGGGTAGCTTACACCCCAGCGGTATGAACATTGACTTCTCTAACTCCAAATAGCCCTTGCTTTGCCTCTCTCTCCATCCCCTCCCCTTCCCGGTTTTCCCACCAGCCTTACTGTCTCCAACTCCATTCTATCTTTGTACCGCCCACTCCCGACATCAGTCTGAAGAAGGGTCTTGACGCAAAACGTCACGCATACCTTCTCTCCAGAGATGCTGCCTGTCCCGCTGAGTTACTCCAGCATTTCGTGTCTACCTTCGATTTAAACTAGCATCTGCAGTACTTTACTACAGAAGCTCTGCGCTGTGGATACTGAGAATTTGAAATAAAATAGAAATTGAAGTCTGATCTGCTGACTATTTACAACATATTTTGCTTTATTTTCAATGATTCAATGAGACTTTATTATCACATGTACCTGGGTACAGTGAAATGATTTGTTTTGCATAAAACCCGGTAAAATCATACACAGACCTCATCTAGGCCGTACACAAATGTTGCCACATTTCTGGCGCAGACAAAATTACATAAAGTTAATCGGACAATCTTTTCTTCTGCACGCAGCGGCAAACCAGGCACCCCCCCCCAACACACTTCATTAGGGCCACGAGGGGTGGTTCCCTGCTTTATCATTAGTTTTCTATATTAGGTCGACACAGTGGTGCAGCAGTGGAGTTGCAGCCTTACAACGGCCAAAGACCAAGTTTGATCCTGACCACGGGTGCTGCCTGTACAGAGTTTGCATGTTCTCCCTGTGACCACGTGGGTTTTCTCCGGGTGCTTCCGTTTCCTCCCACATTCCAAAGATGTGCGAGTTTATTGGCTAATTGACTTCGGTAAATGGTCCCGAGAGCGTAGGGTAGAATTAGTGTATGGGAGATCGCTGGCAGGCGCGGACTTGGTGGGCCGAAGGGCCTGTTTCCACGCTGTATCTCCAAAACCTCAACCAAATTAACAAATGACCCGACAGTTGTGCGGTGAGATAGAGTGGAAAGACTTGGTGTGTGCGACGGGATAGCATGCAAAGTCACTGTAAGTCAGTACACATGAGAATAAAATAAATCAATACCAATAAACCCACACCAATACATACCTGTAATCAACGATGTTACAGACATCCATCCATCCACAAGTCAACTTTGTCCACAAGTTGGAAAATACACAAAAATCACTTGATAATGTAACCGTAACTCCACGGTGTTGTGATGAATGGCATCAATCGTACATAAGGCTGATAAGAACAGTTACTAAAAGAGGAAAGAATGGAAACCTGTTCCGCTGTGCATAGGAATGAATGCATGCATGTACATCGCATGATCAAAATGTAATAACATGACAGGAGCTTGATTGTATGTAGGAGTGTTAATAAGTTGGCTGTTTGCCACCCAGGGATGCCTGTATTCTGAGGGGTGCCGCAATGGTACTTACATAGCTACTGAATGTTGCGCAATCAATAGGAGGCTCGTGGTCAGGGCTGGACTGCGGATGTACCACGGCAAGACATTTCTATCAGCTGCGACTGTGAATTTATTTTTCTCCTGTGCAGGCACCTGCCTTTGTTGAAGACTCAGAAGTCTTTTTTTTTGCAATGTTGGGAGTCCAAGTACTAGATGGTGTGCAAGAGGTAACATGGAGCATTTATGATATTGGTGGCTTTATGATAGATCCATTAGTCACTTTCTCACTGCACTGCAAGGTGGAAGCATGTAGTGCAGTATTAAGTAGATTAATAGACCAAAGATAGTTCTGAACCAGAAGATTCATCGGTACCTTACAAAAGAACCAGCAAACAACCCACAGTACCATTGTGTTACCGAACAGCACAGTGGCACAGCTGGTAGAGCTGCTGCCTCACAGCACTAGAAACCTGGCTACAATTCTGACGTTTTCTGTGAATGCGTGCGTTTTCTCCGGGTGCTCCATTTTCCTCCCACATCCCAAAGACATGCAGGTTTGTAGATAAATTGGCCGCTGTAAAATTGCCCCTAGTGCATAGGGAGTGGATGCAAAAATGGGATAACGTAGAACTAGTGTGAACGAGTGGTCGATCGTCGGGTTGGACTCGGTGGGTCGAAGGGCCTGTTTCCATGCTGTATATTTCTATCAATCAATTAACGACTAATGATTAGGTGACCACTTTTATTACCGTGGCCATCGCTGGGTGACCCAGACTGTGCAGCCTTGGTTATGCCATTGTCAGCACCCTCTCCTCCAGCCCTCAGCCTCAGATGGGGCATAGCAACAGTAACTCCAAGACCAGAACTGTGGTTGAATATCTGGTACTTGAAATATTAAGGAGCATAGGCTGAAATATGTGGCTCCTCCACTTTGTAATCATTTTTTGAGCCTGCTCAGGTTTCTTAATGGTTACTCTGATGAGCCCCATGGGCAGGCAGGCTTAGTAACTCTCTTCTCTTACTGTTGAACCCTGTACTTTTAAGCCTTAAGGGCTGCATTCATCTCCTCTGCTAGTATTTCACTTCTGAAATCCTTATTAAGCTCCTATTGCATATTTCCTGTTATGCACGTTGGTACAAGGAACAAAATGCAACGTAACTGTCCATCTTAAGGAAGCCTTTCGGAGTATTTGAGGGATGCACAATGGTAACAGGCCCTTCAGACCAACTCTTCCATGCTGACCAAGGTGCCTTCCTGAACAAGCCCCATTTGCCTGTGTGCAGCCCTTATCCCCCCAAACCTTTCCCATCCTGTCCACATAACATCTAAACCGTAAAATTATATCCACTTCTGCCACTTCCTCCGGTAGCTTGTTCTATATATGTACGGTCCTCTGTGTGAAAAACATGCTCCTCAGGTCCCCTTGAAATCTTTCCTTCTCACCTTAAAGCTTGACACCCCTATCAAGACAGACCATTCACTTTGTCTATGGCCATCCGGGTTTTACCAACCTCTCGAAGGTAACCCCTCACCCTCCAGTGCTCCAGCCTTTTATTGTTTAGAGATTTAGAGACACCGTGTGGAAACAGGCACTTTGGCTCACTGAGACTGTGCCGATCAACGATTACCCATACACAAGTTCTATGTTATCCCAGTTTTGCACCCACTCCCTACACACTGGGGACAGTTTACAGGGCGCCAATTAACCTACAAACCTGCACTTCTTTGGAATGTAGGTGGAAACCAGAGCACCCAGAGGAAACCCATGTGGTCACAGGGAGAATGTGCAAACTGCATACAGACAGCACCCATGGTCAGGATCGAACCCGGGTCACCGGTGGTGCAAGGCAGCAACTCTGCCGCTGCCCCACTGCGCCGCCCTATTTAAAAGGGCTTTCTGAGAGGAACGCAGCTCATCTGAATGCCTTCCCACTGCTTAAATGGGTTTACAGCTCTAGACTAAAACCAGAAAATTCCAAAAGCGCTCAGCGGTTCAGGTCGAGTCCGTAGAAACAGAAACAATTAGTACTTCAGCTCTTTCTCTCTGTCAGCTTGTAGAGCTGTGCCTCACAGCGCCTGAAACGCTGACTAATTATGCTGTCTGTGCAGACTTTCATTCTCCCGATGACAGCGTAGGTTTTTTCCGGGCGTTCCGGTTTCCTCCCACATCCCAAAGACCTGCAGTTTTGTAGGTTAAATGCCCCCCTGTAAATCCCCACACACTTACACAATCCTACACACATTAGGGACAATTTACTAGTTTACTGAGGCCAGTTAACCTGCAAACCTGTACGTCTTGGAGTGTGAGAGGAAACCGGAGCTACCGGACAAAACTGACGCGGTAAAAGGGAGAACATACAAACTACGCATATGCAGCCCCCATAGTCACGATTTAATCCAGGTCTCTGGCACTGTAAGGTAGCAACTCTACAGCGGCACCACTGTGCCACCCTATGCCACTCTTCCTTTTGGAATAGAGTTATTCATTTACTTGTAATGTTAGGATATTATTATTAGGATATAATGTTGCTCCCCTTTGACCATCTGAATAGCATATTACCAGAAACAACATGGCTGACAGGTCAAAAGACACTGATTCTGGCCAACCTCACTATTGTGCCTTCAGCCATGCATCTAAGCGAGACTCGGGTTAATGTTGGTGTAGAAGGTTCTGTTGGTGCAGAACCTCCTGCCAGTACAAATTCCCGCTTGCTATTGATGTTCTCCTGCGGCTCCCCGGCCTGTGAATTCCCACTTATTTCTTCACGCCCGGCCTTCGGCCCATCCATCACCCCTCACTCAGTTACCAGCAGACAATGGACGCCATCCCCCCCACCGTGGTCAGTTATTGCGAGGGCTTACTGCACTCTTTATGAACTTGAAGTTGGATGAAGTTGCTAAAGTAATTGACTGTTATTAAGATGGTTTTTGAGATATCTCTGAAGGATCAGTTAAAATGTGGTTTTCTTCTTCTACATCTGACCGGTCAAATGTAAATTGGAAGAGACAAACGCAACGGTTCCACCCTCCAAGCATGACAGAATATTATTTTCCTAAACAGGTACGGTACACTGGGAGCTACAAAACTGAAAACAGAAAACACCCTTTGTTCGTGATCAAATTGATAAACAGGAAAATCAAACTGAAAAGAACAAAGCAGGGAATCTGGAGCCCATTTTCTGTTGCGATGAATCCATGGTTATTCAGTTAGATGATAGGAATATGTTGGCCATGACCGCTAAGGCTGTCACATTGCTTCCAACGTCAACTATTCTATTAGTTTTACTTTTCAATTATGAGAAAAATGATAGGTAAGGAGAAAAAGAGTCACACAGTGCAGGAGTAGGGTGAGGGGGGAAAGATTTAATAGGAACCTGAAGTTTTCACACATTGGGTGGTGGGTGGATGGAACGAGCTGGCAGAGGTGGTAGTTGAGGCAGGTACTATCGCAACAGTTAAAAGCCATTTGGACAGGTGCATGGATAGGATAGGTTTAACAAGATATGGGCCAAACACAGGCAGGTGGAACTAGTGTAGATGGTACATCTTGGTCAGTGTGGGCGTTGGGACCGTTTCCATGCTGTATCTCTAAACTAAACTAAAGTAAAGTAGGGGGGGTGGGGAGGTGGGGGGTGGGATGTGGGGCGTAGGTTACATAACCAAGATTGGCGAATTCAATGTTCATACCATTAGGTTGTAAGCTACCCAAGCAGAACACTGATCAGCGGAGATCTGTTTTTTTTCTAGAGGGGTGATAGTAGTTTACCTCTGTACCAAATGGCAGCAGAAACTCCATTTTGGGTACGGAATGGAACCCAAGCTCAGAACAAAGAATGCTTTCTACTGTTGCAAGCACATTCTATCTCTACCCTCTGGGGGAAAATAATCAAAATTCTCCACTGTGATGCAATT
The DNA here is from genome assembly GCA_035221665.1 of Okamejei kenojei. NCBI lineage: Eukaryota > Metazoa > Chordata > Chondrichthyes > Rajiformes > Rajidae > Okamejei > Okamejei kenojei. The sequence continues at coordinate 34,494,808 of CM069134.1, forward strand.
TTATTTTCATACCAGCAATTCTTGTGGCTTTTTTTGTGAGTAAGAACAATGAAATCATGGACAATTCCGCACAGCAGTCTTGCAGACCCATGGAGTCTGGATTTGGAACTGCCAACGTTAACATCACATGGATCCTTTGTAGGCAGCGGAAGGAAAGCTTTTATCTCCAACAGTCCAGCTGTATTAGAACTTGTACCACAGAGATGAAAGTACAAAAGAGAATCAACAGCATTGACTTAATTGCTTGCTTGGCATACTTAAAAATTTAGTAGCAAGTTGCTGCTTTTCTCTGTTTTAGTGAATACATCTGAAATTTTAGAAAAAAAATGCTGTGCCCAGTGGATAGCTTATGCCATCACACAGGCTGGGCTTTCCACCATTGAGGGTGGCACAGTGGCACATTGGTAAAGCTGCTGCCTTACAGCGCCAGAGACCTGGGTTCAATTCTAACCTGAGATGTTGCCTGTACGTTTGTATGTTCTCCGTGTTATTCCCTGTATCATGTATCAGTCAACTGTGGACGGCTCGACTGTAATCCTGTATTGTCTTTACTCTGACTGGTTAGTACGAGACAAAAGCTTTTCACTGTACTTCGGCGCACGTGAACATAAACTAAACCCCTGAGACCGCACAGGTTTTCTCTGGGTGCTCTGGCTTCCTCCCACATTCCAAAGACCCGGGGGTTGGTCGGTTAATTGGTTTCTGTAAATTGTTCCTCGGGTGCAGGATAGAACTAGTGTACAGGTGATCGATCGTTGGTTGGCGTGGCCCCGTTCGGCCAAAGGGCCTGTTGCCACACTGTATCTGTAAACTAAACTAACCAATGGTTCTGGTAAAACTGAGGGTTATGAGGGGACTAAGCTTAGTTATTGGGACTGATCGCATTTGAATCTCGTGTTTCTTTTTGGTGAGCTAACAAAACAACGCTGTATCTCGAAACTAAACTAAACTCTGACTCCATCTACACTTAATGCAACCTTATAAAAGCAGCCAACATTAGCAAAGACATCCCACCCCGATCATTCCTTCTTCTCCCCACTCCCACCCGGCAAAAGGTACAGAAGCTTGAAAGCACGCAACACCAGACTCAGAAACTTCCCCTCTGTTATCAGGGCTTTGAACGGTACTTCCATAGGAAGCTAACATCTGAAATGTCCACCTCTTCCCCGTGGGACTTTAACCGTGGAAATTATGCACTACAATGCTGATAACTGAAGCCTGCACTGTGTATCTTCCCCTTTGCTCTATCTATTGTACTTGAGTTTGACTTTATTGTATTTATGTATTGGATATCTGATTTGTTTGGATAGCGTGCAAAACCAAGCTTTTCACTGTACTTTGGTATAAGTCACAATAAGAAACCTACACCTAATTCAAAGGGATAAAACAATTTGACAAACTGAATGAATAAATTGGGGGTTACATACCTCTTCCTCCTCACTAGTTCTGTCTAAGCATAAAAGAATGAGCTAACTAAATTGAATGCAAAGATAGTTGGAACGGAATTTTTTTACAGTCGTCAAATTTTATACAAACTATATATATATAGATTCGCTTGACCAAATGTCACTGGCTACTGCTTTGCATAAAAGTATTATACATTTGCTAAGGAATTAATTTCTTACAGTATAAAAAAATATAAAATGACTGCATGATCTTTAACAAATTTTAGCGGAAACAAAAAGTGTTTGATATTATCCTAGAGTTTAGGATAGATCCCTACAGATCAAGCAAATGACGATGCGACCCCTCTAGAGAGCGCCAATACACAGAGCATTACACAAACGGGAAGAGGATGGAGTGTCTGCAGATGAGGAAATTTTATGACCATTGTCTTTAAAAGCAGAACTGTCAAATTTAATGTACTTCAAGATAGCATTGCAGAGCTAAACGTCTGCAGAATAATGAATGGCAGCAGCTGTCTCGACACCTTTAACTATAAATACAAGCTACAGCCTGAACACTAACACAGTTCGATCCTGACATCAGGTGGTGTCGGTGCGCAGTTTGTATATTCTCACTGTGACCGCATGGGTTTTCTCCGGGTGCTCTAATTTATTCCCACGTTCCAAAGATGTGCGTGTTTGCAGGCGAATTGGCTTCTTTAAATTGTCTCTAGCGTGTAGGATGCAAAACTGGTGGAACTAGTGTATGGATGATCAAAGGTCGACATGGACTCAGTGGGCCGAAGGGTCTGTTTCCACGCTGTATCCCTAAATTAAACTAAACTAAACTGTTTTGGGAATGATAATGCAAAGATAGGTCTCTTTTCGATAAGAATATCACTTCACTTTGATGCTAAAAAAATGCCATTAAGGGCCTGTCCCAGCAGCATGCAACTTCATGCGATGAGCGCGACCTAACGTGGTCGCTTGAGCCGTCCGGCGTCGCGGGGGCGGTCCCACTTCGATTGCCGGAGCCGTGCGGAATTGTGCGGAGTATGTCCCTACATCGCGCGGGGCTCCGAAAAACTGACCATGTTAAAAAATTCCGCGCGGCAACGGCTTGTCGGCTCGCAGTCGCCTCGACACATTACACACCGCCTCGACGTCGTGCCTCCGTGACCCTCTCTGTAGGTGCCTCCGTGACCCTCTCTGTGTGTGTGCCTCCGTGACCCTCTCTGTGTGTGCCTCCGTGACCCTCTCTGTGTGTGCCTCTGTGCCCCTCTCTGTGTGTCCCTCTCTGTCCTGGCGAACTTACCTTTAAGACTTTGCTCCAAGTTCGCCTCACTTTGCGCCGTGTTGCGCCACTCACCCCACCTCCGCGCGGCCCCCGCTGCCGGTTTGGTCGCGCTCTTCGCATGCTGGCGCATGCTGTTGGGAACGGCCCTGTACAGGGATCACCCGACCTCCGCGCGGCCCCCGCTGCCGGTTTGATCACGCTCATGGCATGGAGTCTGATGCTGGTAGGACAGGCCCTTTACGTAAAAGGCCTATTTATAAACAAATAGATGGCAGAAAGGCTATTACCACTACACCAATATGCTTGACCATCTTGTGTCGTGCTTGTGAACTTTAAAGGATAAAAGGCAGTGAGTGAAGCTTATGATAAGTAGATTACATTATTGATTGATTGAAAGATACAGAATAGAAACAGGTCTTTTGGCCCAGGAAGTTTATGAGAATGTTGCCATGAGGGATTGAGCTAGAGGGAGAGGTTGAGCAAGCTGGGGCAAAGAGGGACCCGGCGTGGGGGGGCTGCCAAGAACAAAGGGGAGGCAGCCGAGATGGGAGGGGACGGGGGGGGGGGGGGGGAGAGACGAAGAGACCAACAATACTTAAGGAATACTTTTTGTAACTTTGTCGGTGCCTTTGTGGCGACTTTTGTGTACTTTGCCTTTAAAAACAAAGAATATCACTGTACCATGTGACAATAAAGTATCATCATCATCATCATCATTGGAGTGTAGGAAGATGTGGGGTGATCTCATAGAGGTGTACAAAATCATGAGAGAAATAGATAAGGTAAACACACAGAGTCTCTTGCCCAGAGTGGGGGAAATCGAGAACCAGAGGACATAGGTTTAAGGTGAGGGGGAAAAGAATTAATACGAACCTGAGGGGTAACTTTTGTACACAACGAGTGATCGGTATATGGAACGAACTGCTGGAGGAAGTATTGAGGCAGATACTATCGCACCATTTACGAAACATTTAGACAGCTACATGAATAGGACATGTTTAGGGGGATATGGGCCAAACGCAGGCAGGTGGGACTAGTGTAGTTGGGGGCAAGTTGGACTGAAGTCACTGTATGGCTCAATTAATCATCATTTGCATGTTGGTGGAACCAAAATTCCCAATAGAATCTCCTAAGAGAAATAAGCTACTTCTCACATGTGCCTGAAACTACAGAAATATTTTGAATATCTAATTTCTGAATCAATCTAGACCTGGTGAAACAAAAGATTTATCTTTGAGATATGCTATTCATAACATTCACTGAACTGCAACAATACTAAATTCTGAAATTAATCAGTCAGAATTACATACATCCATTCCCATGTTTCTCAAATGTCTGTTTTGGAACAAGTAACAATCAATCTTTCAGCAGTTCATTGCTGTATTTTTCCCCTGTAGTAGTTCTGATATTGTTGATTTGGAACCTGACGCCAACCAGACAGCCCAGACCAGACCATGTCAAGCAAGGGCATTGTTCATAAGTTGTAGGAGCAGATTTAGGCCATTCGGCCCATCAAGTCTACTCCGCCATTCAATCATGGCTGATCTATATTTCCCTCTCAAACCCATTATCATGCCTTCTCCCCATAACCCCTGACACCCTTACAAATCAAGAACCTTAAATCCACCTTAAATATATCCATTTACTTGGCCACAGCCTTCTTTGGCAATGAAGTTCACAGATTTAGCACCCTTTAACTAAAGACATTCCCCCTCATCTCCTTTCTAAAGGTACGTCCTTTTATTCTGAGGCTATGCCCTCTTGTCCTAGACTCTCCCCCTAGCGGAAACAACCTCTTCAAATCCACTCTATCCAGGCCTTACACTATTCAGTAAGTTGCAATGAGGTCCCGCTCATCCTTCTAAACGCGAGTGAATACAGCTGTACACTGTACAGCACATGTACAGTCAAAAACTCATCATTTGTTAACTCAATCATCCCTGGGATCATTCCCGTAAACCTCCTCAGGACGCTCTCCAACAGCAGCATCAGGGATTATGACCTGAAACTGGAACCCAAGTGTAAAAGTCAAATTCCTGGACACTGCTGACAAGCCTAGCTACTATTCTAAATTGCCCTTAAATTAAACAAATTGCTGGCGCCTTTCAAAGTACAGAGAGAATCAAACACATTGGTGTGTCTGGGGAAGTCACACTAATGTTAGACCAGATAAGCATGGCAGAGTGTAGAAACAAAGAACTGCAGATGCTGTTTAATCCACGAAAGAACACAAAGTGCTGGAGTAACTCAGTGGGTCAGGTAGCATCTTTGGAGAACATGGATAGGTGACTTTTTGATTTGAGACCCTTCTTCAGACTGATTGTACTGGGGGGGGGGGAAGGCTAGAAAGGGGGAGAGGCAGGAGAGAATGTGGCAGGTAATAGGTTGACACAACACATGGGCGAGTTTTTGTCAAGCAGATGGTTGGAACAATGTCTAGAGATAAGAGCAATAGGTGTGAGACAGGTTTGAAGAGTTGCAGATTGTGAAACCAGGGGGGAGAGTAGCAGGTGGGGGAGGAGTAGAGGAAACCAGGTGGGGGTGGAGTGGAGCGGAAAAAAATAGGTGGAAGCCCAGGGGATTGGTGGGTGGATGGGGGGGGGGAAAGAAAGAGAGCTAGGGGTTGTGGAGGAGAATAGGGGGTGGGAGGGGGGGGGGGGGCTGGTTAGAATGTACCTAAAATAGAAGCGCGGCAGAGATCCTTCCCGAAAGAATGGTGAAGTACCAGATGGGCTTCAGAACTATTCAGTAATTTCATGGTCACAATTACTAATCCTAAAATGTTATTTCTCTCAATGTTTTAAATTACTGGATTAATATCGAAAGACCTGATCAACTGTTTCTAAATACACTTAGTCAAGCCTCAAGTTTAAACCAATTAATGTTTAACTTATGTATTTATAGTATGTATGCTCTATTGGCAATGTCATTTATTGGCTATCACTATTGGCTATTACACTGACTTCGCACTGTGCTAACTCTCCTCGCTCCCATCAGGCAGAAGATTCATGCATAAACATACCAGGTAGTGCAAAAGAGAAAATAAACAAAGAGCAGAATATAGTCATAGAAAAAGTGCAGATAAAAAAAGTACAATGGCCACAGTGGAGTAGACTGGAACAATGGTAATACATCCTTGGAATATGAATGCTCTGTTCAAGAGTCTAACAGCAGAGAAGCTATTCTTGAATCTGGTGGAACTTGCTTTCAATACCTGGTGGGAGGGGGGAAAGAACGCTGTGAGTGAGCTTCTTTTCCAAGGCTGCGTGAAATTTAAATGGCATCGTTGCCACGGTGGGTGTTTTGCATGAGGGGCAGGGGTGTCCACAACTCTGAGCAGACTAAGGGCAAACAACCCTCTCCTATTTCTTACGTTCTTACGGCAGTGGAAAAGGGAAAGCCTATGATTAGGTGTGTGCGGCAAGAGAGAATGAATTGCAAAAATATTGATGGTACAAGCTGCAATGTTTAGAAAGTAAATGGGAAAAGACTACTTGAAATTACTACATTTAAGATGAGACATCTCGGAGATTAGAATTAAAAATGTCAGAACAACTCAACTTAAATTATTGAATCCTATGTGTAGTTTAGAAAACTGTAACATACATAGACAGAAGGTAGAGTGTGGCTCCTTTAGCTTATGCTGCAACTTGAAGCAATTGTGGAAGCCAATACTTAAACTTACATCATTCCTTTGTGTTTGATTGGATGTGCATTTAGCATATCAAGAACCATTTGACATGTTTAACACCAACATTTCAAATCGGAGAGCTATCCAGTCTGAAGAAGGGTCCCGACCCAAAAAGCCACCCATCCATTTTCTCAGAGACGCTGCCTGACCCGCTGAGTTACTCTAGCATTTTGTGTTAGCACATCTAAGCTATCTACCTCAATAACTTGCTGAATTATTTAGCCGACAATACTTTTGTGAAAATGAACACTTCGTCTGATTTTGTCCAGCGAGTTTAACAGGGACGAGGCTGTTCGCTGGAGAACATGGTTAGGTGCCGACAGGTGACCTGCTGACTCACTTGAGCACTTTGTGTCTTTGTGTGTATTAACCAGCATTTGCAGTTCCTTGTTTCTACATAGAACAAGTGTGAATGGGTGATTGTTGGTTGGCATGGGCGGAAGGGCCTGTTTCCATGCTGCATCTCTAAATAAAAACTGAGCAGGTCATGCAGCATCTCTGGAGTACATGAATAGACGACATTTTGGGTTGAGACTCATTCTAATAGGGAGGAGAAAGCTGGAAGGGAGGTGATGGTGCGAAAAAGTCAGGCAAGGTGGATACCGCTGAAGGGAGTTAATTGGCAGGTGGACGGACAGAGGCAAAGAAGAGCTGGATACAAAAGCATCTTTCATGACTGTGCAATGCCTCAAAAATCATCCACATCCAATGAAACAAAGTCAGGGTGTCTGAATTCAGCAGCTATTCTTCATACAGCAAGCTTCCAATGACAGCAAACAAATACAGTGATTTATTTTTGCTGCAAAGGACATAGATCAGGTAAAGACACAGGGTCTCTTGCCCAGAGTAGGGGAATTGAGAACCAGGGGACACAGGTTGAAGGTGAGGGAAGAAAGATTTAATAGAAAACTGAAGGGCAACTTTTTCACACAGAGGGTGGTGGGTGTAGGGAACAAGCTGCCGGGGGAGATAGTTGAGGCAGGTACTATCACAGCATTTAAGACACATTAAAACAGGTGCATGGATAGGACAGGTTTAGAGTAATATTGGCCAAATGCAAGCAGGTGGGACTAGTGTAGATGGGATATCTTGGTTGGTGTGGGCGTTGGGCCAAAGGGCCTGCTTCCACGCTGTATGACTCTAAAAGTTATTTATTACAGAAAATTAATTTGTTACACTTCTGAAACTAATGGCAAACTTTAAAGAACTATTTGTTGCAAATGACAAGTAGTTCAAAGTAAGAAAACATGCACTGAAACAATAATATTTAAATGGACACTAAAATGTGACAAATATATATTGTTGATTGACAAAAGGCAAAGTTTTCATGCTTCTATCCTTCAAAATACTTCTCCTTTTCAATTAAAGTTCAACACCATAATCCATGGATCATATTGGTGTGAACTGCCCAGCTATAGTAAATCCCCAGTTATTTTCTGGCTTCCAAAAGAAAACCATATACATAGCATGAATAGGTAATGTAATATTCTGCAAGGCATAATCTGTGTTATTCTTTTTTATTTTTAAATGTCAGCTATAGTGTAAGAGACCATAGTTTACCTCTGAGCTCCATACATCAGATGTCCCTAATGTGATCACATTTCTATTTGAATACTCAATAGGGATCTCCTTTGTTGCCTGTAGAATGTGTCGGCTTTTGCAATGCTGGCAAGCAGTTTTCATGTGACTTGAAGATAGACACAAAGTGCAGAAATATGCGGATCAGGCAGCATCTCGGGGGAGCAAAGATGATGTTTCGGGTTGTGTCAGTCTGAAGAAGGGTCCCGACCAAAACGTCACCCTTCCTTTCACTCCAGAGATGCTGCCTGACCCACTGAGTTACTCCAGCTCTTTGTTTCTATCTTTGGTACAAATTAGCATATGCAGCACCTTTCTACACATCATGTGACTCGAGACCTTCCAGCCGCAGATAAATAACATTGTGGTTGAAGTTCTTTCATGATTCTTGGTGTAACGTGAATCATAAACAGCAACACAGAGCAGATGGGCTGAATGGTCTGTTTCTACATTGTAAATTCTACCTAACTCATGGACTACAATGGGTATGAAGGAACGGCAGATGCTGGTTTACACCGAAGATAGACACAAAATGCTGGAGTAACTCAGCGGGTCAGTCGGCATCTCTAGTAAAAAGGAATAGGTGACGTTTCGGCTCAAGACCCTTCTTCAGACCACAATGGCTTGGGATTGTTCTTTATGCAACTCTGATAACCCCTTGCATAGTGTATGTTATGTTATGGGACAGCTTCTTTCCCTCTGTTATCAGACTTCTGAACGGTCCTTCCAAAAGCTCGAACACAGACCCAATTCTGCAAACCAACTCATTGCGTACAGTGTTAATATTACCAACGATCTGTTGTGGACCAAATACATTGAATCAACAACCAAGAAGACACATCAATGCTTCTACTTCCATAGGAGATGGAGGAAATTCGACATGTCTCCAATGACTTTCAAACTTCTACAGATGCACCACAGAAAGCAAACCGTTGGGTGGCAACACAGCTTGCTTTGCGAACAGCTCTGTCCAAGATCGTACGAAATTGCAAAGGGTTGTGAATGTAGCCCAGTACATGACACAGACCAGACTTCTCACCATTGACTCCATCTAAGCTTTACGGTCTCGGAAAAAGCCGCCAACGTAATCAAAGATTTGTCCCGCTCCAGTCATTCTGCTCCCATCGTGCAGTAGATACAGAAGCTTGATAATGCGCACCACCAGACCCAGAAACAGCTTCCTCCGTCTGTTACAGACTTCTGAACAGTCGTACCATAAGCGAGGGTGCTGCCCAATTCACCTCCACCCCATTGTGGATATTAGACATTGTCTAACTGATGCATTACAACATCCATCATGAGATTTTCATTGTGACAATAATAAATCTAAACTTAAATATTAAAACTATTTCTCTGGAACTGTTACGCTACGGTGCTGAGAAACTATATTCTGCACTGGTAGCTTTCTCTTCACTCTACCTTTTGAACGTGATTGGCTTGATAGTATTCATGTCATGTATTATCTGATTTGATTTTCACTGTACCTCAGTACAGTTAACAAAAATAAACCACAACCCAAACCTATTTTTAATGGAATTATTTTGTCTTTATATTTCATTTGATTTACCTTTCCCTCCCTGGAAATTGTAAGTAAAATTTGGAACAAAAATGTGAAAGCAAATTCAAATCAGGTCTGAGATTACCTCCGATGGTTGGTCCGACACTTCCACTCCAAGCACATTGGCTTGTACTAGTTGCTGTAAGAGTTGTACTTGAGCTACGCTGAGGAAAAGGTCCAGACTTGTGGTGACGTTGACTTCCAGTGAATGGCCGCACACTATTATCTCCTGCAATGGAATTAGATATAAATTAGACATAGAATCATAGAATAATACAACATGGAAAAAGGCCCTTCGGCCTAACTTGGTCATGCCGACAAAGATGCTGGTCCCACCTGCACGCGTTTGGCCCATATCCCTCTAAACCAGGGGTCGGCAATCTATGGCCCCCCCGGGCCGAATGCGGCGCGTAACCCAAAACCATCCAGCCTGTAGGCATATTTTTTTTCCGTAATCCAGCCCGCAGACTTCCATCATCTCCGGTACCTCCTGGGCCCGAGGCCGCGGCGCCCAGGAGCGGTGACACAAGGAGGCCTGCACTGGCGGCCGCAATGGTAAAGCCGCCGAGCGCTGGGTTCTGGCTGAACAGCATCCTGCGCAAAGCCTCCGGCACGGCCGCGCACCTTCTGTGTCTGGGCTTCACTGTCGGAATCAGGGTTGTCAATAGGCCGGGGACGAGCGAGTATGAGTATTTGAGCCACCGCCTTCAGGACAGAGCCAAGGCAATGGTCCGCAGGTACGCCATGTTCGTGAGCGCCCGTAACTAGGGGCCACTGCTCCGCGTGGCATCCTCGATCTATGTGAACACGTGATTTGATGCCTGCCATCCGGGGCGGGATCCATGTGTACACGTGATAAATGTGGCCCGCCATCCGCTCACAGACAAGAGTCCCGGCCCCTATTCAGTCTTAAATATAGCCAATGAACTGGCCTCAACTACCCTCTGTGGCAGAGAGTTCCAGAGACTCACCACTCTCTGTGTGAAAAAAGTATAATCTCATTCAAAGACTGTGCATTCACCCTATCTATTCCCCTCATGATCTTATAAGATCACCCCTCAGCCATAAATTACAACCTGTTTTCCTGTACAATGGAATCATACAACAATTTCAAGACAAGAATACCCAAAATGAAAGTCACGTGCACATGTGACACCTATACAATGTAACAAATCCCATACCACATAAGTCAGACAGCTGCTAATTCATAGAAAGTTTATTAGACCCTGGGGCTATAATTACACAGCAAGGGAGGGAGCACATTCATCTGCTGAGTTCTTCTGAGCACTCTATTTTTATGCTCAAGATTCCAACAATTGTGGGCATCCTATCTGCAGAAGGATGTGCTGGCTGTGGAGAGGGTCCAGAGGAGGTTTACAAGAATGATCCCAGGAATGAGTAGGTTAACATATGATGAGCGTTTGTCGGCATTGGGCCTGTGCTCGCTGGACTTTAGAAGAATGAGGGGGGACCTCATTGAAACGTACAGAATAGTGAAAGGCTTGGATAGAGTGGATGTGGAGATGATGTTTCCACTGGTGGGAGAGTCTAGGACTAGAGGTCATAGAATTAAAGGACGTTATTTTAGGAAGGAGATGAGGAGTAATTTCTTTAGTCAGTGGGTGGTGAATCTGTGGAATTATTTGCCACAGAAGGGTGTGGAAGACAGTCAATGGATATATTTAAGATAGATTCTTGATTAGTACGGGTGTCAGAGGTTATGGGGAGATGACAGGAGAATGTGTTTAGCAGGGAGAGATAGATCAGCCATGATTGAATGGTGGAGCAGACTTGATGGGCCGAAGGGCCTAATACTGCTCCTGTTCTTGTGTCTTCATGTACCCACCATAGTTCTGGTATTCTTAATAATCTTATCCAACAAAAAATCCCCATCTCAATGTTTTTGAAAATTTAATTGTTCCCCTCACATCTCTGACTCTCAATCTCACTTCTTTTTTAAGGAAGCAATATCAGATTGCATCATTCCCTTTGGTTGTTTCCACTTTCTAAGAGCAAAAGAGATTCTATGTTAAGTGAACTGAACATGATTAGAACTACCCTCACAAACAAAACACCGGACTGACAACAACCTCTTATGTGTGGCAGCAGTAATTCTTTTTTTTTTTTTAATTTGTATTTAGGTGTCCCATTAGTAAAATTTGAACAAGTTCACAGTAACATTAACAAATAAAATACGATATCATGCCACACAGAGGGATCTCAGGGCAAATGAATAAAAATGATTTCAGCTGTAGGAAGAGAAATAGAGAGGTTGTGAGCAGAATTAGAGAGCTTTGAGCCCAAGCAGCTGAGGAAATGGACACTAATGGTCAAAAAATGGACACCAATGGTCACCAATGGTCCTAAATCAAGCATAACCAATGGCGCAGAATTAGAACAGCAGCAATGTTTTAGGAGATCAGAGAGGAAACAACTTTAGTAGATGGAGAATCTTGATCATCTTAGATGGCAAATAAACAATTTATCGTGCCTAAATGAATAACTTTTAAAATTGAACGTTTGATTGGCACTTAGCCTGTACTCACTGGACGTTAGAAGGATAAGGGGGAACCTCATTGAAACTTGATGAATAGTGAAAGGCCCGGATAGAGTGGATGTGCAGAGGATGTTCCACTAGTGGGAGAGTCTAAGATCAGAGGGCACAGACTCAATAGAAGGACGTACCTTTAGAAAGGAGATGAGGAGGAATATCTTTAGTCAGAGGGTGGTGAATCCGTAGAATTAATTGCCACAGATTGCGGTGCTGTCCGTTATTTGGTATTTTTAAGTGCGGAAATTGACAGGTTCATGTTTAGTGAGGGTGTCAAAGGTCACAGGGAGAAGGCAGGAGAATGGGGTTGAGAAGGAAAGATAGATAGCCATGATTGAATGGCGGAGTAGACTCAACGGAATGAATGACCTAATTCCGCTCCAATTACTTTTGAACATGAACATTTACATTACTAACCTCAGTCTGTGCGTTATCAGGTGAGAGTTGTTTTTTGAACAAGATGGCAGGGGCAGCTGTTATTCGCACAGTGAAATCCGTCAAAATTGGAGTTAAAATGGCTCTTCGCTCTTGATGACGTCGGATACTGGGTAGAAAGAGAAATAATAACAGCATGTTATTAGTCTTTTGCATAAGCTTGCAGTTGCGGTTGGTGCTGTAAGGCAGCATCTCCACCACTGGAAAAATTATACAGCAACCCCGTTCAGTTTTAAGTAATTCAATCAGATAGTTGACCAACCTTTGCTAACATCGCATAATCATTTCACAGATTGAGACTGAAGAAGAGTGCCGACCTGAAACGTCACCTGTCCCTGTTCTCCAGGGATGCTGCCTGACCTGCTGAGTTACTCCAGCACTTTCTGTCTTTTTTCACATTTTAATAACGTAGGTCTAGTTTAATTTATGTGTAAGAAAGAACTGCAGATGCTGGTTAAAATCAAAGGTAGGCGCAAAAATGCTGGAGTAACTCAGCGGGGCAGGTAGCATTTCTGAAGAGAAGGAATGGATGACGTTTCGGGTCGAGGCCCTTCTTCAGTCTGAAGAAGACCCAAAATGTCACCCATTCCTTCTCTCCAGAGATGCTGCCTGTCCTGCTGAGTTACTCCAGCATTTTGTGTCTACCTTCTAGTTTAGTTCAGTTTAGTTTATTGTCACGTGTACAGTGAAAGGCTTTTGTTGCGCACTAACCAGTCGGCGGAAAGACTATACTTGATTACAATCGAGCCATCCACATTGTACAGACACATGATAATGGGGATAACGATTAGTGCAAGATAAGGTCCAACAAAATCCGATTAAAGACAGTCCAAGGGTCTCCAATGAGGTAGATGGTAGCTCAGAACTGCTCTCTTGTTGTTGATAGAACGGTCCAGTTGCCTGATAACAGCTGAGAAAAAACTGCCCCTGAATCTGGAGCTGTGCATTTTTACACTTCCGTGCCTCTTGCCTGATGGGAGAGGGGAGAAGAGGGAGTGACCGGGAACTATTCTTGACCCATAAACAGTGATGCAAAGACACTTAGTTTCTCCCCAGAATTGTCCTCACTTCGGTGTTGCTGTTGCGTTTCCTGAGACCTGAACTCCCCAGGTACCTTCCCCTGCAACTGCAGGAGATGCCACATCTGTCTCTATACCTCCTCCCTTGACTCTGTTCAGGAACACAAAGTGCTATAGTAACTCAGCGGGTGATGGAGCATCTCTGGAGAACATGGGTAGGCGACATATGAAGTTGGGAAGGGTCCCGACCCAAAAGGGCACCTGTACTGTTTTATGTTTTATACTTGGCCTTTTCCCCTATTTACCATTCCAAAAATCACCCAGTTTTCTGAATTATTCATACTAAAATTCAGTCTCAAGACAGTCAAACAAAATAAATTCATGTTATTCAGGAAAACATATGTCCAATTTTCTCAATCCAGAAAAGGAATGTGGTATGACGAAAGCCACAGGGAATAATTCAGAAACAGAGGAAGTTCAACAGAAGATAAGCAATCTGTTTCCTTTTTGTAGAAATCCAGAACTGGGGGGATCCACGGTTTAAAAATATGACATTATTCACTTGGAATTGAGGCAATATTTATTCTCTCAGTGTGTCTTGAGTCTTTGGAACACTTTTCCTCACAGGACACAAAAAACAAAGATTCTGAATATTTTAAGATAGAGAATTGACAAGCAAGTGGAGGTGAAAGGTTGGCATGGTCTGAGATTGAGTTTAGTTTATTGAGGCTGAATACTGTTAAAGACTAGAGGGCAGAGCTTTAAGGTGAGAGCGGCAACGTTGAAAGGAGATGCGCGGGGCAAGTTTTGTTTTAAGAGATTGGTGGGTGCCTGGAATGTGCACCGGGGATGGGGTGGAAGCATATACAAACGGTAGCAATTAAGAGTCTTTTATATAGGCACATGGATATGCAGGGAGTTAAGGGATATGGATTACGTGCAGGCAGATGAGATCAGTTTACCTTAGCATCATGTTCAGCATCGACATTGTGACCTGAAGGGCCACTTCCTGTGCTGTACTGTTCTATGTAAGAATTTTTGTCTATCTTCTGTACTGTTCTATGTTTTATAAATTGCAGGGTAGGTTTAAGAAGGCAAGTGACCATCTCCGGCCTACAGCGCCAGAGACCCAGGTTCGATCCTCACTACGGGCCGCTGTCCATACAGAGTTTGTACATTCTCCCTGTGACTGCATGGACATTTTTCCGGCTGCTCTGGTTTCCTCCCACACTCGAAAGACGTACAGGTTTGTAAATTAATTGGCTTCGGTAAAATTATAAATTGTCTCTAGCATGTAGGATAGTGCAAATGTGCGGGGATCGCTGGTCGGCGCAGACTCATTGGGCTGAAAGGCCTGTTTCCAAGCTGTATCTCTAAACTAAACTTATTATTCACACATTGTTTGTGTCTCTCAGTTGAGTTTCTCCTCAAGATTAGAGTATTTATTATGATAATAAAAAGGATTTGTTTTTTTCTTGTAGAATAATTTGAATCTTTAGTTATAACCCATAATCAAAGGCTGCCGATATGGGGCAGTCCTTAATTATTTGTGTTTATATATTTTAAAATGAGACATTAAACAGAGGACTTGTGTGCTCTCCCTCAAAATCTCACTGCACTATTTTGAAGATAAACAGGGGACATCCGAAGGTGCCCTGGAAAACATTTTACCCCTTAATTAATATCAGTAAAAATGACCTCATCTTAGTTTAATTTAGTTTACTGTCACGTGTACCGAGGCGCAGTTAAAAACGTTTGTTGCGTGCTAACCAGTCAGCGGAAAAACAATACATGATTACAATCGAGCCATCCACAGTGTACAGATACATGAGGGAATAATGTTTAGTGCAAGATAAAGTCCAGTAAATTCCGATTAAAGTAGTGTTACAGAAATGCAAGAATTCCTCATTGATTGTCTAACATGTCATTGCCAACTCTAGTTTTATGTTGATAAAGAAACAGCGGATGTTGGTTTACAAAAAAAGATAGAAGGTGCTGGAGTAACTCAGCAGGTCAGGCAACATCTCTGGAGAGCAAGGATGGGTTACGTTTTGGTTCGGAACCACTGTTCAAACTGTTTTTTGTAAATTTTTGCAATTGCATCAGGCTATTAATTTTTGGAACAATTATCTTTTGGCGAATTGACATTTTAGTGCTTTTTCTTTTAAAAATTCTTGCAAGTAATTCCTTGGGCAGCACAGTGGTGCATTGGTATAGTTACTGCCTTACAGCACCAGAGACATGGGTTTGATCCTGACTACCGGTGCTGTCTGTACAGAGTTTGTATGTTCTCCCTGTGACCTGTGAATTAAGGGGTTGGACAGGCTAGATGCAGGAAGATTGTTCCCGATGTTGGGGAAGTCCAGGACAAGGGGTCACAGTTTAAGGATAAGGGGGAAGTCTTTTAGGACCGAGATGAGAAAATCGTTTTTCACACAGAGAGTGGTGAATCTGTGGAATTCTCTGCCACAGAAGGTAGTTGAGGCCAGTTCGTTGGCCATATTTAAGAGTGAGTTGGAAGTGGCCCTTGTGGCTGAAGGGATCAGGGGGTATGGAGAGAAGGCAGGTACAGGATACTGAGTTGGATGATCAGCCATGATCATATTGAATGGCGGTGCAGGCTCGAAGGGCCGAATGGCCTGCTCCTGCACCTAATTTCTATGTTTCTATGTGACCGTGTGGGTTTTCTCCAGCTGCTCCGGTTTCCTCCCACACTTAAAAGACATGCAGGTTTGTAGGTTAATTGGCTTGGGAAAAATTGTAAGTTATCCCTAGTGGGTAGGATAGTGTACGGGGTGATCGCTGGTCGGCGTGGACTCGATTGACGGAAAGGCCTGTTTCCGTGGGGTATCTCGAAAGTCTAAATAGAATCAGTAAGGTTAAAATCTGCATCGTAAAGTGTCGGTGAACGATTACTGCTTTTGAAAAAAAAATTGAAAAGTCCTCTTTAATTAATGACCTCTCATACCAAGGCCAATAGGTGTGCTTTAACATGCTATTTGCAGCAGCATTTTACATTGAGTTATTCATTTAAACTCAGCCAATATTTTAAGATCCGAATTTGGTGGTGGCGTTGCGCTTCACTCAGTCAGCCCACCAGATGGTACCAGTAAAGTAAGCACTGAACAACTTAGTTTGCTAATCCCAGATTCATGGCAGGATTTCCAAGGGCCCTTACTCCATAAGATTTGAATTAGTTGACTTGAATTTCATAAGAATTTAGCTGCTGATGTAAAAACAGATCTTTCTTTTCATCTGCAAAGTGGAATCTAAGATGCACTTCTGAAGCATGTGGGGCTTGATAAAAGGAAGGGATTGTAAGTCCTGTATAACAAAGAATTCCAAGACCTCCTTTGGGAGGAACTTCGGAAGAGATCTGAGTACAGTTCTATCTGCATGCCAAGTCAAATAGAACTGGTCCACAACCACCATATGAAGCTTACTGACACTCCTTCTTGAAACTGATCGATCAAAAGCTCTATTAGAGATAACGGAAAATCAAACAGAATCCATTGACTCAAAGGTTGGTGTAGAGTTTATGGAGCACCATGTGAAGCTCATGCAAGATGGTAAGGTGTGGTTAGGAAGAGGGAAACTTTAAAAAAGTTATTTTGTTACGCAAGGAAATGTAGATGCAAGTTTATACCAAAGAAAGACATACAGGTTTGTAGGTTAATTGGCTTGGTATAATTGTAAATTGTAGGATAGTATTGGTATGCAGGGATCGCTGGTCACCGTGGACCCGGTGTATCGAAGGGCCAGTTTTCCCACTGTATCCCTAAACTAAATTAAACTAAAGACAGAAAGTGCTGGAATAGCCGGTCAGGCAGGAACCCTGGAGAACGTGGATGGGTGACGTTTCGGGTTGGAACAGACTGATTGCTGAGGAGCGAGATAGAAAGTTGGAAAAGAAGAGGGACCGGACAGAGCGTGGTTGGTAATAGGTGAACACAGGCGAAGGGGCTTTTTGCAGTTCAGGTATGATGGAGAATACCGTACAACTAATGGAGTACTTTCTGAAATGTAGTCACAGCTTCAAGAATACATGAAAGACGAAGCAGGAGTATGCCAATACTCTGCCCTGCTTGATGATGGCTTAGTAAGGCTATACCATGTGATCACGGTTCAGTAAGTCTAGACCTGAGAGAAGTATATAAAATTATGAGACACCTAATGGAAGTATGTAAGCATATAAAAATATGAGGGGCACAGATAGGGTAAAGAGTCAGAACCTTTTACCCAGGATGATTTTTTTAAATACCAGAGGGCATAGCTTTAAGGTGAGAGAGGCAAAGTTTAAAGGAGATGTGCGGGGCAGAGGGTGTTGAGTGCCTGGAACGTGCTGTCAGAGTAGTGGTGGAGGCAGATACAATAGTGGCAATATAAGAGGCTTTTGGATAGGCACTTAAAATGGAGTGATATGGATTAAGTGCAGGCAGATAAAAGTTAGTCTTGGCATCATGTTCGACACAGACATTGTGGGCCGAAGGGCCTGTTCTTCTGCTGCAGTGTTCTATGTTCCATGGTTGAACTGCCCCAGGCACAAGTCTTCTCCTGTGCCAATTCCCCATAGCACTAAAAATCTCAAATATTTGGTAAACACATCTATCTCCTTTTTAAACCTCCAATATTTTAGCGATCACAGTCTTCAAGGGCAGATATTTCCAAAGATTCATCACCCCCAATGTGCAACCAACTCATAAAAAGCTGTCAGCTAAATAACTATATAGGGTATTGACTTTAGACTTTCGCAACACAGCGCAGAAACAGGTCCTGAGTCCACTAAATCCGTGCCGACCTTTGATATCTCGTACACTAGCTCTATCCTACACATTAGGGACAACTTACAATTTTGCCAAAACCTACAAACCTGTGTCTTTGGAGTATGGGAAAAAACCGATGCAGTCATAGGGAGAACGTACAAACTCCGTACGGACAGCACCCGTAGTTATGATCCAACCCTTTGGCGCTGTCAGGCAGCAACTCTACCACTGCACCACCGCGCTGCTCCACTAGGGACATTATTAGCTGCCAGAGCAAGTAATGCTTGCAACCATGTTAGAGCATTACTACTTATTCAGAAGGGGAATGCGGCTGAAAATGCCTCCGTAGAAATGCCAGCTGGAGGGATACAGATTTCATGCGTACCTCTTTACAATAATTGAAAGTCAGTTATCACGATCATTTCTTGGTCAGTCAGTCAGCTAGTACTTAAACTCAGCTTATGCAAACATGTCACAGACTTAAACATAAACACACAGTTCTGCTTTGGGGTAAAAGGGGTTAATAATAACACGCTTCAAGAATATTTCCTCACAAATGTATAGCCCATGATAGCTCCTAATACAACATCCTGATGTTGACATGCATATGCCTCCAGAACTTTTGAATGGAAGACATACATGTGAACAAAGGGACTTGAATGAAAATATTCTGGGTAAGTGTCTCATCAGTTGCTAGAAATGCAGGCATTAACACCACAACTGGACTCAAACCCCTAGCAATAGTCCGTTCCAATTCAGCTTTGGCCAGGATATATTTAGATGTGGTGCACTCTTGTTAACGTATTAATTTACAAGTCATGACCATCACTCCTCATGGCTTCCTACTATTATCGTTCTAATGGAACTAATTTACATTTGGTTTTATCTTGGTAATGCATTTCCTGTGCCAAAATTACTGAACTAGCATTCCAATCCATCCTCTAATCTTTTCCAAAGCTAAACAGTGAGTGATGAGAGGAAGGCACCTTCTAACCCCACTGTTTGATCATTCCACCCCTCGCAGAAGACCACCTGTGGTTTGTTTTTTCAAACTACATGTCCAGAATATATACAATTACAAATGCTTTCAGCTTATTCCTACATAACGTTCTCAGACGAACTTTAATTTGATGGCAGTCGTTGAACGGTGAACCCCCAAAAAATTAACTCATAAAAAGCCCAAAATGTAAATCTTCACCATGAACATTTACTTAATTGCTGACAGGTCCATAGTTGGGCCGTGTTTGAAGGAAAAGGCTGAGTGCCATAAAGCTGAAAATACAAAAATCTGCTTTACAATGCAACTTTAGAGGCCACATCTGCTCCAATTTAAAACAATAGAAGTAATCGGCTTCTACTATTTGTGGTCAGAGTAGGGGAACCATTAAGCTCAGGTCACAGGTGGCTCCTGTATGTTACTGACCCTGATTCCCAGGCAGGGGTTAAAGTTCAAGCAAGTCCTCAAACCCTCTGAAGCAAACGAAAACTTTGGGAGAAAAAAAAGACACAAAGTGCTGTAGTAACTCAGCGGGTCAGGCAGCATCTCAGGAGAACGTGGATAGGTGATGTTTCAGGTTGAAACCCTTATAGAGTCATAGAGTCATGCAGTGAGGAAACAGGCCCTTCGGCCCAACTTGCCCACATGGACCAACATGCTCCATCTACACTAGTCCCACCTGCCTGTGATTTTGCCCAATATCCCTCCAAACCTGTCCTATCCATGTGCCTGTTCAAATGTTTCTTAAATGTTGCAATAGCACCTGCCTCAATTATCTCCTCCGGCATCATCTCATTCCATACATGCACCATCCTTTATGTGAAAAAGTCACCGCTCAGGTTCCTATTAAATCTTTCCTTCTTCACCTTAAATCTATGTCCTCTGGTTCTTGATTCCCCTACTCTGGGCAAGAGACTTTTTGCGTGTACCCGATCTATTCTTCTCATGATTTTGTATACCGATCACCGCTCATCCTTGTATCCAATTACCTGTCCAAATGTTTTTTAAACCTTGCAATATTACCTGCTAAACACTGTGATAGTACATGCAAACCTGTTCTATACCGAAGCATTCTTCAGGCTGGGAGGGAAATAACTTTAGAGAGTTGTGAATGATTTGTGTAGAATTGACATACATTTTCAAATTCTACCCGAAAGTTAAAAGAGAATTGAATCTGCTCATAAATGACGTAGAATGAGATGTTCACGTTTTGACTATTCAAATCAGGTGGTTTCATGGGATGAGGGGTTTAATGACTGAAAATTGATACTCGTGGGAACAAGGAACTGCAGATGCTGGAAAACCTGAGTAAATCACAAAGTACTGGAGTAACTCAGCGGGTCCGACAGCATCTCTGTAATGCAAGGACAGGCGACATTTCGAGTTTGGACCCTTCTTCAGAGGGGATAGATCTGAGATAGCCAATGGAGAGTTCCGCATAATACCTTTTCATGCAGTACTTGGTCAGATCCAAAATATACTCACTAACTAGAGAACGGTCCTGACCTACCATCCGTCTTATTGGAAACCTTTGGCCTATCTTTAATCGGAGTTTACTGGACGTTATCTTGCACTGAATGTTATTCCCTTTATCCTGCATCTGTACACTGTGGACGGCTTAATTGTAATCATGTACAGTCTTTTCGCAAAGTAGATAGCACGCATCTAAAAAAGCTTTTCACTGTACCTCAGTACATATGACAATAATAAATAAAACTACAGTAAACTTCGGAATAATGGACCTCTGCATAGCGGATAACGGTTATAGCGGACCGAGGCTCCTGTTGCGCGGCTACACACTTCCGCCAGGTTACCTCACGTGCTGGCACCACGTGGCGGGAGCTTCTGGTTGTGGGAGCAGAGAGAACGAGCAGCATGAAGATGGCGAGCTGCATGACGACGGGTCAGTCCCCGGCACACCGCGTGGGGGTCAGGGGCTCTGTGTCCGGCTGATTTAACCCCCCCCCACAACGCCGCAATTCTTCCCACCCGGTCTTGGGCTATACTACACCCCCATCACTCAGTGATAGTAGACAAACGGCAATAGACACCATCCCCCACCCCACTGGTGGTCCGTTATTGCAGGGTTTACTGCATACTTTATGAGAAGGGAGTGTAAGCTTTGCTTGGGATGACTTGGTTCAGCCAACATCAGGTTAATTTGGCAATGGTAATTGTAATTGTCCCTAGTCTGTAAGATAATGCCAGTGTACCGATCGCTGGTCGGCGGGGAGTCGATAGGCCGAAGGTCCTGTTTCCATGCTGTATCTCTAAACTAAACTAACACAAAATTATATCCCAAAGACTCACTTACCTGCTGGCCATGTTCCATTCCAGTGCTGGGTTCTGATAATTCCTTTCATTTTCTGTGCAAAGTCCTCCTTTGCTAACTTCCTTTTCAGGCTTCAGTTGATCCCACAGGGCTGTTCCGATGGTAATGGACTGCAGGTCAATCTGGTACTGTCTGTCTTCGACTTCAGATCCTGGGTCTCGCAGGATTCCCAAATTCAAAGCTCTCCTGCGATAAAAGATACCAGTGAACATTCCATTAGGAAGGAACTGCAGATGCTGGTTTACACCGAAGATAGACACAAAATGCTGGAGAAACTCAGAGGGTGAGGCAGCATCTCTGGAGAAAAGGATTAGGTGACTTTTCAGGCCGAGACCCTTCTTCAGACCTGACTCTCAGTCCTAAGAACGGTCTCGGCCTGAAACATCGCCTGCTCCTTTTATCCAGAGGTGCTGCATGACCTGCTGAGTTACTCTGGCATCTTGTGTCAACATTCTATCTCTGTCCAAATATTTAAGTGCTTCAATAAAGTGTGTAAAGGAAACAATCAAAGTAAAAATCCCAATGGTGAAGGTAGTTAAGGAATGCAACATAAAGTGGACAGCCATTGCCTAGAAATTTGACTGATTTCCACCTATTTTCCATTTGTAAGTTAAGAGATATCTTGTAACAAATCGGATTATGCATATAATTGTTTCAGAGTTGCTGGTTGGCCTCAAACTTCTGGGTGCGATTCCCCCAAAACATGGCCAATCTTTGGCTGGTGGAAGACACGCAGTTAATCACATAATATCACACTTCTTCCACTCCATGCAAACATTGGATCTTTTAGGGAAATCTAGTCTGTCGTAAAAAAAACAGGGGCGCAAGGTTGTGTTCAGGAATGTGAAGGCGATTAGAAGATCAACAGTCGCATTGAGGTCCCATAAACAGCATCAACCAATGTCACCTTTCTACATAGACACTAGGAACTGCAGATGCTGGCTTATGGTAAAAAAAGACGCTAAATGCTGGAGTCATTCATTAGATCAGGTGGCTTCTCTGAAGAACATGAATTGATGACGTTTCTTTAGACTGATTGTGATGGGAGGGGGAGAAAGCTGGAAGAGAGGAGGGGCAGGACAAAGCCTTGGCAAAAACCCATCTCCCACCAGGCTTTGTTCTGCCCCTGATAGACACAAAGTGCTAGAAATACTCAGTGGTCAGGCAGCATCTCTGGAGAAAAAGAATGGGTGATGTTTCAAGTCAGGGTCCTTCTTCAGACTCTGTTCTGCCCCTCCTCTCTTCCAGCTTTCTCCGCCCGACCCCTCCTACAATTACACTGAAGAAGGGTCCCGACCCAAAACTTCACCTATCCATGTCCTCCGGAGATGCTGCCTGACCTACTGTGTTACTCCACTACTTTATGTCAGTTTTCACTGGTGAAGTCAGTTACATCATTCAGTGAATGCAATTTTGTTTTTAAGTCCACTTTGAGCTGCACAAAGCAATTAGTTTCTCCAGCTCATTGTGGCTTTGGGTCGTTCATGGTACTCGAGTTGATCAGACCAATTCATTTTGTGGTATATGTGAAGGGCGGTTCCGGACACACTGGAGAAGACCGCACTCTGCAATATTGTCCTTTATTCCCCTGGCAGCTTTTACTGCTGCTGTGTTGTGCTGTGCTGCCAAGGTGCTGACTTATCATGCAGTGTTGCAGCAGCTGCAAATTCTCATGCAACTCCAGACAGAAACCACACACCATAGTCGCAAAGTACAGAGTGTTTAAGTTTATGTTTAAGTACATTATAGTCACATTTAGTTTTTAGTTTTAGAGATACAGCACAGAAACAGGCCCTTCGGCCCATCAAGTCCGTGCTGACCAGCGATCAACCCGCACATTAACACTATCCCACGCACTCTAGGGACAATTTACAAATTTACCAAGCCAATTAATTTACAAACCTGGACGTCTTTGGAGTGTGGGAGGAAGCTGGAGCTCCCAGGGAAAATCCACGCAGATCAATGGGAGAACATACAAACTCCACACAGACAGCACATAGTCAGGACCGGGTCCCTAACGCTGTAAGAAAGCAGCTCTATCGCTGTGCTACTGTGTCGCCCATGTACCAAAGTGGTGAAAAGCTTTGTTTTGCATCCAAACTGACCAGATACAGAGAAATTCAGTCTGAAGAAGGGTCCCGACCCAAAACGTCACCCATCCTTTTCCTCCAGAGATGCTGCCTGACCTGTTGAGTTACTCCAGCACTTTGTGTCTATCTTTGGGATTTGCAAATTAAACAAAATGTCCTAATGGTATGAAGCCCTATGATAGTCCTAATGGTCTATCTTAGCTATTAACCAGCAACTGCAGTTCTTTGTTTCCACATATTTCAACATGTTTCTATGTTGCTCGTAACAAATCGCCTAATATTGTAGAAAACCGTCTGGAGATCTAGGTGGGCATTAGCACTATCCACAACATATGTTCAACACATCACAAGAGGGTGCATTTCAATTTCCAAGCATATATGCCTGAAATTATCACTGCATGCACTTCATACCATTAGGACTTTTTGTTTAATTTGCAAATTCCCAGTTCACAACTGTACAAAAAGGATTTTGTTTATAAAATACCAGTCCATAAATATTTCATAAATATTTCAAGATGTGTTTAACATTCCATAAACTAAGAATGTTTCACTCATTTCCTCAGGTGATCCCATTACAAGGATGATATCATTTAGTTTAGAACAAGACTGTATTATGTTTAGACGTTAGGAAATAGGAAATAGACACATTGATAAGTCAATCAGTCAGACAGTACGTTCAATTGATCAAAATTATATATAATTAGAAAAGATTGATCAAAATTAACCAGAAATTTAATTTTCTGTCCCCCCCTGCTGAGCTTCCAGTCGCTTTTCCATTTTCTCTTCCCTGCCTGGAAAACTGGTCCAAGTTGAATTGTTAACAAAGGAGGTTAGGGTTAGGGTTAGGGTTAGGGTTCCTGCAGATCACATTATCTCTGGTGGTTATGGCAACCTTGTTGTTATGTTAAAAGGACACATAGTGCTGGAGTAACACAGCAGTTGAGACTATGGAGAACATCGACATAACGTTTCAGGTCGGGACTTTTCAGGTTGGGACATGTTGGTCGGTGTGGGCAAGTTGGGCCGAAGTGCCTGTTTCCACACTGTATGACTATGACTATATGGTGGGTCGCCCTCCGCTGTTTCTTGGCAGGGTTTCTCGTGGCAGCAAACAGCACACTACAGTTGCTTCATCCAGTTTTTACTGCACTCCCCTGCGCTTTGTAAGACAGCAACTCTACCGCTGCACCACTGTCGCACCCCTTAATGGTAAGAGTAAATGAGGGTGTCAACATTTACGGGGAGAAGGCAGGAGAATGGGGTTGAGGAGGGAAAATAGATTGGCCATGATTGAATGGTGGAGTTTACTCAATAGACTGAATGGCCTAATTCTATTCCAATGTCTGATGGTCTTATGGTGTTACACACAAGTAGCACAATACATCAAATGGGACCTATTTACAAGAGGAGAAAAACATGCTTTTAACATCATGAAAGATGACCATTTGTCCTTTCTGGTCTATGCCACTTCCCAACAGAGCAATCCTATCAGTTGCCAATTAAACCACCAGCACATCTTTGTGATCTGGGAGGAAACCAAAGCATCCAGAAAACACGTGGTTACAGCGAGAACATACAAACTCCATACAAATGACAAGTGAGGTCACAATTGAATCCAAGTCGCTGATGCCATGAATGTGTGCCAACAAAATGCGGTATGGCATATATCCAAACATATACACTTCCTATGCACCTAGAACCAGAACCTATTTTAATATCCTATGCTAAGTATATGACCCTGTCAGCATGGGCATTTTGGCAGAAGAGCCTTTGCTGAATAACTGTATGGCTCTATGAGATCTGGTTATATCTCCTTTCTACGTTTTGGCTCTGACTAATGTATTTTCTTCCTTGACCACGTGGACACAGTAATCCCATACTTGTGCTGTGAAGAAATAATTAAACATTATCTGTGTTAACAAGATCCACTTGAATTGATCTCAAAGAAAATGAGAGAGCCATTAATAATTCTAAAGAAGAAATTAAAGTGTTACTCTATTTCCCATCTAATATTGTACAGGTGTATTTATATAACAGATGGCTCTATTTACATATAAGCACATAGCTTGAATTTCACACTCACATATGGATTTTGCTGCTTAGACACAGTCCATAGATCAAAATCTTTGGGGAATAATTATAACTAATTCAAGCTTGTGCATATCTGTAGCTGGCTGATCATTGGGTATTAAACTGCAACTTACTAGACCAAGGGTCTTGCAGTCAACCATGTACTCTGGAACCCAAACAAAGGTGGCTTTATTCTCAATTGTTTAAATAATGGTTAGTTTTTAAAATTTGACCCTAAGCAACAACATTTGCAAGATTTATTAGTTCTGTCTTGTGCAATTATCCAGCGTACGTATTTAACGAAACAGTTATATATTTTAATTGCTCTTTAGCCGTGCTCGCAGGTAATGCAGGAACAGCAATATCAACAATTATCATTTCATCATTTATCATGTATCAATTTTTTGTTATAACACCATTAATCTCTGAGCTTGGTTCCAATAAACGGTTACCATTGAAAAGGCAGTATACTCTAAGAAAGTTATTTAAAACTATAATTTCCTACGATGGCAGTGTACAGGAAGGCACCGTCATTTGGCCACTCAATCTTTGTTAACATGAACGTCAGGGGCCAACAATAGGAATCTGAACGTGGAAAATCAGAGAGGTTTGCCTTCTCCTGCCACATCAGAAATATGCATAAAAGAAAAGTTGACTGGTTTAAGAAAACATTCTTGAATAAAATCTATGTAGATTACAAGTGTTACACATGAGGTCTAAACTACAATGTCATTCTTTTACCTTAATTTAGTTCCGAGATACAGCAGCAGTACAGCTGCTGCCTCACAGTGCCAGAGACAAGGGTTCGATCCTGTCTATGGGTGCTGTCTGTGCGGAGTTTGTACGTTCTCCCTGTGACCGCGGGAATCCGGTTTCCTCCCACATCCCAAAGACATGCAGGTTTTAGGTTACTTGACATCTGTAAATTGCCCCTAGTGTGTAGAATGCGAGAGTTGGTGGGATAACATAGAACCAGTATACGGAGTGATTCATGATCGGCGTGGACTGTTTTCACGCTGGGCCTGTTTTCACACTGTATCTCTAAAATAAAACAAAGATACAGCATGGAAACAGGCCCTTCGGCCCACTGAGCCCACGCTGACCATTGGTCACCCGCTCACATTGTTTTTGTGCATCCTATTTTCCCATCCACTCCCTACACATCTTTTTTTTTTTTTTTTTTTTTAACAAATGCTTTATTTAAATCAACAAGTACAAAACATTAAAACAATCAGAAAATGCCTATATTTGCATTTTACAAACAAAGTTTCAAATTAAAATATTATCATTTTTATCTATAATGCCTTCGACCTCCCTCGGTGACCAGCGTTCGCGGAAAGCCACTCCACAGTCCCCCTCAGAGGACACCGCGTGTTCCCTCTTTCTAGGGACACGCGGGCACGGACGTAACCCCGGAAGAGGTTTGGGATGTGAGAGGAAACCGGAACAGTTGGTGTGAACCTGCGCAGTCACAGTGAGAGCATGCAAACCAGAGTCTCTGGCAATGTGAGCAGCAGCTGTACCACTGTGCCCTAATACCTTTTAAGGCACTATCATCTTTGTGCCTTACTGAATTTACCGATAACCATTGTATATTTATAACATAGAGTTATAGTACTCCTCAGTGATGGGAAATAATGTGTCCTTCTCTAATTTTACACACCTTCAATAAGCTTCTCTGGAATTCTTATAGAAACACAAAATTCTTAAGCACAAAGGAGGTTACTGTTAATCCTTTAAGACCGAGATGAGAAAGACTTTCCCTAGAACTCTCTGTTGAATTTACCTATGGTTCAGGTTTAAGCTTATGAAAAAGTGTCAGCCATTCCTTCTCTCCAGAGATCTGCCTGTCCCACTGTGTTACTCCAGCATTTTGTGTCTATCTTAGCTTTTATTCATGTCATGTATACCAAGATACAATGAATAGATTTGGTTTGCATGCTATCCAAACAGTTCAGATATACCATAGGTAAATGCAATCAAGACAAGGTCAAGTACAATAGGTAGAGCAAAAGGGAAGATGCAGAGCGCAGAATATAGTGTAGTTCTCTGCATTTCCATAGATGAAGTCCAATGTCCTCAATGGGGTGGAGGTAAATCGGACAGTACCCTAGCTTATGGAAGGACCGTTCAGCAGCCTGATAACAGAAGGGAAGAAGCTGCCCCTGTGTCTGGGAATGAATGCTTTCAGGCTTCTGTAACTTCTGCTGGAGGCAAGTAGGGAGAAGGAGAATGACTGGGGTGGGACAAGTATTTGACTATGACATAAAATGCTGGAGTAACTCAGCGGGTCAGGCAGCATCTCTGGGGAACGGTCACACGATAGGCGACATTTCAGGTCGGGACACTTCTTCACTCTTCAGGATCACGTGCTTCAGAATCTTCCAGTCATTCCTTCTTTAACCCACTCCTATCAGGCAGAAGATACAAAAGCTTGAAAGCATGTACCATCAGATTCATGAACAGCTCCTTCCCACACAGTTATCAGACTACTGAATAGTCCTCTCATAAACTAAGGGTGTAGTTCCGATCTCTCAGCCTCCCACACTGTGGTCCTTGTACTTTTTTTGCATCTGCACTTGCTTTGGCGCTGTAACACTATATGGTATAACTACATTCTGCACTCTGGTTATTTTTCTCTTTATTCAACAAGTTGTATTTGCATTTGGTTTGATAATGAATTGACTTGTTTGAGTGAACTGGACAGCATGTAAAACAAAGTTGTTCACTGTATTTTGCAACATCGGTCAATAATAAACTAATACCAATAAACCAATACGAATTCCAAGTTCAATGGACATACAAGAGATATGAAAAATAAATATTGTGAAGTTCTCTCACTTCACAAATAATTTATTCCAAAGTTGTATTGTTCAAACCTTACATCTCAAATAAATTGTCTTTTGTCAAGCCATCAATTTCTCAACATACAAAAACTCTTAACACAAGGCAGTCCATAAGCATTCAAACTCTTATCATGCGATGAATAGGTTCAGTAATGGACACTACACATTAATTATGTGACTCCACCACTTAATGCTCCACCCATGACTGCTTTCTAGACCCAACATAAAGGAAAGGAACGAGGGACAAGAGTCAACAAGAAATGTGGAGGTAAACAGAAAATACTGGAGCAATTAAGCACTCAGCAATTAAGGAAACATCAGTTCTTTGACCCAAAACATTAACTGCACAAATGGGTCTGAAGAAGGATCCCGACCCAAAAACATCGCTTGTTCTTTCCTTCCAGAGGTACTGCCTGATCTGCTGAGTTCCTCCAGCACGTTGTGATTTACCCGAGGTTGTAGCATCTGCAGTTGCTTGTGTTTGCATTTTATAACTCCACAGATGCTGCCTGACTTTCCGAGCGTTTCTGGCAATGGTTTTGTTTCACATTTCTAGCGTCTGCAAGTTTTTTACCTGTTGCTGGAAAGGCTGGATTGCTCTCCGCGTAACATAGGGGGTTGTGTGGAGACATGACAGCTATTTAAAGTCATGAAGGAAAATAGAGAGAGGAGATGGATATAAAATTGTTCTCATGGGCGGCACAGTGGCGCAGCAGTAGAGTTGTTGCCTTACAGTGGCAGAGGCCTGGCTTCGGTCCTGACCGCAGGTGCAGTCTGTACCAGTTTGTACATTCTCTCCATGACCTGTGTGGGTTTTTTCCCGGTGTTCCAGTTTCCTCCCACACTCCAAAGGCGTACAGGTTTGGAGGCTAATTGGCTTGGTAAAATTGTAAATTGTCCATGGTGTGTGTAGGATGGTGTTAGTGTGCGGGGATCATTGGTTGGCACGGACTCAGTGGGCAGAAGTGCCTGTTTCCGTGCTGTATCTCTAAACTAAACAGAAGGGGCATGGAAAGAAAGTGCAAAATAAATAAAAGTAACATGAGGAATTACTTTTCTCTTTACGCAGTGTGTGGTTAGGGTGTGGAATGCACTGCTGGGCGAGCTGAGTAAGCAGGTTCAATTATGTCATTCAAAAGGGAGACAGATAAGTAATTGGAAGGAAAGAATTTGTAAGGTTATGGTGAGAGGGCAAGAGAGTGGGATGAGCCCTTTTGATCTAACATAGAACATAGAACAGTACAGCACAGGAACAGGCCCTTCGACCCACAATGTCTGTGCTGAATATGATGCCAAGACCAACCCTTATCTTAGAGATTAGAGTTTAGAGATACAGCATGGAAACAGGCCCTTCAGCCCACAAAGTCCTGCTCGCCATCGAACACCCTTACACTAGTTTGATGTTATCCCACTTTCACATCCCACACTCTGAGGGCAATTCACAGAAGCCAATTAACCTACAACCTTGCACGCAATTGGGAATGTGGAACGAAACCGGAGCACCCGGAGAAACCCCACGTGATCACAGGGAGAATGTACAAAGACCGCACAAACAGCACCCATTGTCAGGATCGAACCCGGATCTCCGGCACTTTGTGAGGCAGCAGCTCGACCACTGCGCCATGCTGTCGCCCATAATCTGCCCTTATCTACCTGCATATAATCCATATTCCTCCATCCCCTGCATACCCATGTACACACATGGAAACCAACACATATTGGATGTGTTGAAGGACCTCCATCCACTTTGTAACAGCTCCAACTCTTAATCAAACGTAGAAGAAACCCACATTTTACTTCAAAACGCATTTTAGAAATGATGAACAGAAAGAATTTAGCCTGACACTTGCGAAAACCACATCCTTCCTGCAGCACCCAGTAGCAGTTTCCACTCTCAGTTTCAGTAAATGGATACAGCTCATATTACTACTATTTTTACATCTGTAAAATATTACCTACACTGCAATTTTACCACAAAGCATTTGAAACTGCAAACAAGATCATATAATTCAAATAAAAAAGCACAAAATCCAAAACATGGGATGTACAGATGGCTCTCACGTAATTACTTTGTATGTATCTGGCATTAAGAACTTTTTATTGATTAAAAAATAAAATTAAAAACTAGACATATGAGAAATTTGGAAAGATAATCTAAAAATTATGTTTTATTTTTTGATATTACACGGCTGACATTTGCCCCTTGTAGTTCTGTCTTTCAATCAGACTCAGATGCAATGCTGCAAGTAACCTGCAACTTCACCCAACAATTCAAAGAACACAAAGTGCTGGAGTAAGTTGCAAGTTACAAGTTGCAAGATGCAAGTTGGACAGCATCTCTGAAGGGCATGGATAGTCAATGTCTCGGGTCGGCAACCTTCTTCAGACTTCCCCTGCTGCACTCTAGCTCATTGACTATGTTCTGACCCCGAGAGTCTGAAGAAAGAGCCGAGACCCAAAACGTTGATGAATTTGAGGAAGGGTCCTGACCCAAAACATCGCCTATCCATGCCCTCCACAAATGCTGCCTGACCCACTGAGTTTCCCCAGCATTTTTGCTGTATGCAAGATCCCAGCATCTGCTGTTCCTCATGTCTCTGGTCTATTCACAGACATGGTCTTTCATTTTAAAAAGGAGAACTCTATTATCACTACTGTAAAAATACAGCAGCGTTGACTTCACCCCTGACTAGACGTTGCAAAGTTCTGTGAAGACAGTTGCCATCAGTTTTTATTTTAGTTTCTCTCTTGTGTATATCAGACATTTAAAAAAAAAATTTGGTTATGTTGAAATTTCAGTGGTATTCACTCTAAGATTCTTTTCTGTTTAATCTAACACAGAACACGTTTTCACTATTATGCAATTTAAAAAGTACAAAGGCAAAATGTGGCAATGATATCAATCTTTTATGGGCGCATACAATTAGACTATATTTATTTTTGGAAATATGTTTAAAAAATAGCTAAAGCAAAAAGAATCAACAGGGTTTAGTGAAAGTGCAGTAGAGAAGTTTGAGGTACCACAGTCATTCTTAGCACCATAGTTATGCAGATTACCCAACTAACTTTTTCATTATTAATTACAAACTCCTTTAGACTTCAAAGATACAGCATGAAAACAAGCCCTTCAGCCCACCGAGTATGCTAACCTGTGATCATCCCGTACACTCGCACTATCCCACACACTAGGGACAACTTAGAGAAGCCAATTAATTTACACACCTTTAGTTTAGTTTGGAGATACAGTGTGGAAACATGTCTATCGGCCCACTGAGTCCACACCGACCAGCAATCACCCCGCACACTAGCACTATCCTGCACACACTAAGAACAATTTACAATTTTTACCAAAGCCAATTAACCTTCAAATCTGTACGCCTTCGGTGTGTGGAAGAAAAGTGGAGCATTCGGAGAAAACCCACGCGGTCACAGAGAGAACATGCAAACTCTGTACAGACAGCACCCCTTTGTCAGGATCAAACGCCTCTGGCGCTCTAATGTCCCTGTCCCACTTAGGAAACCTGAGCGGAAACCTAATGGTCGAAACTGACAAAAACCTCTGGGAACCGCACGGAAACCTTGGGTGGGGCGCAAAGTCTCTTGAGGTTTCCGTTCAGGTTTCCTAAGTGGGACAGGAGCTTGAGGCAGCAACTCTACCGCTTCGCCACCAGGTCGCCCATGTCAAGGAATGATTATGGATGAACACATGTAATGGGGCCGGCTCCGGCCACCTGTTAGTCATGGGGAATTGTGCTTAAATTTTGTTCACAGAAACGAAATGGGAAAGCCGGTGAGATGCATGACGCCAATGAAAAATTGATTCGTTAAAAAGTGAAAAAGGAATAGCTGAGAGAAGATTTAACTTGTTAAAAGAAAGTTTCAAAGCGAGCAATCTCCAGTCCACATTTCTGAAATGCAAGATTAAAGCCACAATTTATGATGGAATTCAAAATATCCTTTGCTGGATAGGCTTTAAGATCTTATCATGGTAAAAAGCCATCTGGATAGTCGCTAACATTAAAAAATTAAGACGCCTTCCACCACTTCTGAGCAGAAGTCTTTACATGTGTTTTTTGCAAACAACAAATGTCTCATTTTTCTCATGTATTGCTGCCAGTTCACACTGTTCACAAGACCAGCACCGGCTGGAACTGGTATTAACTACAACAACATGATGAAAATGTCAGAAGGGACAGTGAATTAATTATTTAACCTCCAGTTTCTGCGGTAGATAGAGTGATAGAATCGCAGAGTCATACAGTGTGGAAACAGACTATTTGGCCCAACTTGCCCACACCGACCAACTTGTCTCATCTACACTCTGGGCATCGGGTGGCAGCCTCGCCAGCAGTTTGTCTGTCCTTTCACCCGTCATCTTATTTTTAGTCAGTCCAAAAGTATATTTTTGGAGGTTTCTTAGTCTTTTTTATGTAAGGGGTGGGGAGTGGGAAGAGGGGAAACCGTTTCCCAGTCACTTCCTTGTCGAGGATGCGTCTTTTCTCCATCGCACCTTTGCCCCCCCCCTCCCCTAGGCCTACCAACTGGTTGGAGCGGCCTTTCCTGCTGAAGACCGGCCAGAGCTTCAGCAGCGGCACAGCACTGAATTACCATCGCGGAGCGGGCGATGCCTTGCCGGAGGGGGTTGCCATGTTGAGGTTTCGGAGTGTTGGGCCTGCTGCTTTAACATTGTGGAGCTTTGGTTTCCGGAGCTTCTAGCCGCGGGCGGCGCTGACTCGAACAACGCGGAGTCCTTGTTGGTACCCCTTGGCAGTGGTTGCCGGTGTTGGAGCTCCGTCCAGCTCGGCCTGTGGACTTCGGAAACTGCGGTCTCCGGTAGGAAGCAACCGATTCTGAAACTCCAAGTCGCTGAGTGTTCTTACGTTCTGATGTCAGAGTTCCGATCATCCCAGTGAGAGGGCCTGAACACCGTAGCGGCGACTGCGGAGGGCTCAAAGGCCCCGACCAGTGGGTGAACAATGAGGAAGATGACTGAAATTTATTGCCTTCCCTCACAGTGGGAACGTTGATTCCGCTGTGTGGGGATGTTTATGTTAAACTCTATCGTGTATTGTCTCAACTAAGAGGCTTTCACATAACACGTACGTATGAGACGATGTGATGAGGTGTGGCTTACTCGGCCTAACACACGTGGTAGGGGCAAGTTATGCTGAAGGGTCTGTTTCTGCGCTGCATGACTCTGACTCTACTGTTGAATTGACTTTGCACCAGGAGCGCAACAATGAAATTCCTGCTGCAACTGTACTGGCACAACAGTACAACAAATAAAGAGACAATGAATTATAATTTATGTGTGGTAAACCTGCCCTTTTGTGGGTGAGAGAGGGGTGGAAGATTGCAACCTTCACGTGGTCCGCCCTGTTTCGACTAATGCAATCAACTCGACGTGCACAAACGGAAGATCAAACAGAACAAGTTGTCCAACAACTTTAGGCTGCGCACGCCACACGCAAGAAGAAGAAGTGGGTGAGAGAAATGCGAGTGTCAAAGAAAAGTGTTGACTGCACTCCAGAGATAATGATGCTGGGCCAGATGAAAAGCAGGAAGTTCAACGGTGCGTGTGATATACAATAGCTTCCAATTCTATTTGAAAGGGATTTAAACTGAGGAAAGATTTATGAATTCTTCACCGGAAAAAATCCCCACAGAAACTCAAATAATTGAAACAAAATACTGTATATTGGAAATACCTAGCAGGTCACTCAACATCAGTGGAGAGAGTCACTGAATAAATAGAACATAGAACAGTACAGCAGAAGAACAGGCCCTTTGGCCCACAATGTCTGTGCTAAACGTGATTCCAAGACCAACTCTTATCTGCCTACACATAATCCATATCCCTCCATTCCTTGTATATCCGTGCCCATCCAAAAGCCTCTTAAATGCCACTATCATATCTGCCTCAACTACCAGTGCATTCCAGGCACTCACCACCCATCTGTAAAAGAAACTTGACCTGCACATCTTCTTTAATCTTTGTCCCTCTCACCTTAAAGCTATGCTCTCTAGTATTTCATTTTTATCATCCTGGAAAAAAGGTGCTGATTATCCATCCCATCTATGCCTCTCATAATTCTATATGCAGTTTAGTTAGGTTAGTTTAGTTTAGTCTAATTTAGAGATACAGTGTGGAAACAGGCCCTTTGGCTCACCAGGTTCACGCCTATCAACGATTACCCATTCACTAGTTCAATCCTACACACGAGAGACAATTTACAGAAGCCAATTAACCTACAAACCTGCAAGCCTTTGGAACTACTTCTATCAGGTCTGCCCGCAACTTCAGGTCGATGATCTTTCACTAGAACGGACTGTTTCTCTCTCCACAGATGTTACCAGATCTGCTAAATATCTCCATTGCTTTCTTCATTTATGTCTCATTTCTGGCCTCTACAGTTTTTTTATTTTTGCTTTTCAATTACAAATTTTAATTCTATACATTCAATACAATACAATCGTAATGTTTAAGAAGCATTTAGACAGGTACATGGATAGGATCGGTTTAGATAGATGTGGGCCAACCACAGGTAGGTGGGAGTTGAGTTTGAGTTTAGTTTATTGTTCAATGTATGAAGCGGACTCCACACTCCAGCAGTGTTTTGGTAACACTGACTGGGATGCGTTTGCAGCTCAGGCCACCCTTGACTCCCACACTGACATTGACGCCTATACTTCCTCTGTTCTGGACTTCATCAATTCCTCCATCAACAGTGTCACCACTCTCAAACAAATCACCACATACCCGAATCAGAAGCCATGGATGAACAGCGAGGTCAGGCGGCTGCTGAAAGCACGGGACTCGGCTTTCAGGTCAGGCGATGCCCGTGCCTATAGTTCATCGAGGGCCAATCTGAAGAGGGGCATCAAGAACGCCAAACACAGATGCAAGCTGCGGATCGAGGAGCACTTCGACAGCAACTCCGACCCCCGACGCATGTGGCATGGCATCCAGGCCATCACTGACTACAGAGCCACCAACTCCACCCCCACTTCCAGCGACGCATCCTTCCTCAAGGAACTCAATCACTTTTATGGCCGCTTTGAAAGGGACAACCAAGGGTTGGCCATCAAGGCTGTGCTCCCCGATGACCACCAGCCCCTCACACTCAACCCCTACGACGTGCATGTGGCACTGAGTAGGATCAATGTACGTAAGGCTGCCGGTCCTGACGGCATCCCCGGGCGTGTCCTCAGGACCTGTGCTGCACAGCTGACAGACGTCTGGACTGACATCTTCAACCTGTCACTTGCCCAGGCAGTTATCCCCACGTGCCTTAAAACTACCTCCATCGTGCCGGTGCCAAAACACTCCACTGCGGCGAGCCTCAACGACTTCCGCCCAGTTGCACTCACCCCTATCATCGCCAAGTGCTTTGAAAGCCTGGTCATGGCACACCTCAAATGCTGCCTACCTCCCACTCTGGACCCCTACCAGTTTGCATACCGCAAGAACAGGAGCACGGAGGATGCCATCTCAACGGCACTCCACTCCGCCCTCTCCCACCTCGACAACAGAAACACTTATGTGAGAATGCTGTTCATCGACTACAGCTCAGCATTCAACACCATTATCCCCTCGAAATTGATCGCCAAACTCGATGACCTGGGCATCAACCCCTCCCTCTGCAATTGGTTTACTGGACTTTCTAACCAACAGACCACAGTCTGTTAGGTTGGATAACCACTCCTCTTCTACGCTCACCCTGAACACTGGCGTACCCCAGGGCTGCGTGCTGAGCCCCCTCCTCTACTCCCTCTTCACCTAACGACTGCACACCTGTACATGGTACCAACACCGTCATCAAGTATGCAGATGACACGACGGTGATTGGCCTCATCAGCGACAACGATGAGTCGGCCTACAGGGAGGAGGTTCACCTCCTAACAGCATGGTGTGCCGACAATAAACCTGGCCCTCAACTCCAAGAAGACCAAGGAGCTCATTGTTGACTTCAGGAGGTCGAGAGGCTGCACGCACAATCCCATCCATATCAACGGGACGGAGGTGGAACGTGTCTCCAGCTTCAGGTTCCTGGGGGTCAACATCTCCGATGACCTCTCCTGGACCCACAACACATCCTCGCTGATCAAGAAGGCTCACCAGCGTCTCTTCTTCCTGAGGAGACTTAAGAAGGTCCACCTGCCTCCCCAGATTCTGGTGAACTTCTACCGCTGCACCATCGAGAGCATCCTTACCAACT
This sequence comes from Okamejei kenojei, assembly GCA_035221665.1. Lineage (NCBI taxonomy): Eukaryota > Metazoa > Chordata > Chondrichthyes > Rajiformes > Rajidae > Okamejei > Okamejei kenojei. The sequence goes on from CM069134.1 coordinate 34,531,639, forward strand.
GCATCACAGTATGTCATGGTAACTGCTCTGTTGCCAATCAGATAAGCTCTGCAGAGGGTGGTGAAGATCGCCCAACGCATCACAGGCTCCTCACTCCCCTCCATTGAGTCTGTCCATAGTAAACGATGCCTGCGCAGGGCACACAGCATCGCCAGGGACAGCTCACACCCCAACCATAGACTGTTTACCCTCCTCCCATCCGGGAGACGCTACAGGTCCCTCCGCTGCTGGACCAGCAGGCTCAAGAACAGCTTCTTCCCTGCGGCTGTCACACTTCTCAACGCTGCACCTCAATGACTGCCTGTCTCCACCCCTCCCCCCCCCCCCCCCCCGGACTATCCAATCACCAGCAAATTGCACGGATACCACTGTATATGTATTACTTGTTTATTCGCAAGTTCGCCCTTCGCAGATACCAACTGTATTTTGTTGTCTCTGTATTGTACACTGCATAATGACAATTAAAGATTGAATTGAATTGAATTGAATTGACATGTACTGAGGTACAGTGAAAAGCTTTTGTCATGTGCTAACCATTCAGCGGAAAGACAATACATGATTACAATCAAGCCGTCCACAGCAGACTGGTACGTGTTAAAGGGATTGACGTGAATAATGTTTAGTGCAAGATAAAGCCAGTAAAGTCCGATCAAAGATAGTCCTGGACTCAAGTTCAAGTTCAAGTTGCATTTATTGTCACATGGACTAATTGGTTCAGTGAGATTTGAGTTAATGGATTATGTGTAGGCGGATAAGAAAGAGATCTTGGAATTTCAGGATTTTTGGATCTCAGGCTATAGATTAAAGGGAATTATCTGGATCCCTTCCCAATTGGCCTGAAATCCTTGTTGCGCATCTTCCAAGGGATTATGAAAGGGGATGGATGGATCCATTCAGTTTCACTGTGAAGTTTAAAGTTTTCTTTATTGTCACATGTACCGAGGTATTGTCACGTGTACCAAGGTACAGTGAAAAACTTGTTATTGCGTGCTATCCAGTCAGTGGAAAGACTACACATGATTTGGTCACCATGTTATAGGAAAGATGTTGTCAAGCTGGAAAGGGTAGACAGAAGATTTACGAGGATGTTGCAAGGACTAGAGGGTCTGAGCTATAAGCAGAGGTTGAATAGGCTGACTCTATTCCTTGGAGCACAGGAGGATGAGTGGTGATCTTATAGAGGTGTAGAAGATCATGAGAGGAATAGATCGGGTAGATGCACAGGGTCGCTTGCCCAGAGTAGGACAAAAGGACAAAGGACATTTATTGTCACATGCACCAATTGGGGCAGTGAAATTTGAGTTACCATGCAGCACACAAATAAGATAAACACAACACTATAGAATTTACCATAAAACACCCCCCACAGCGGAATCAATGTTTCCCACTGTGAGGGAAGGCAATAACAGTTCAGTCATCTTCCTCATGTTTACCCGTGGTAGGGGCCTATTTACGGCCTCCGCAGTTGCCGCTACGGACAGCCTGATGTTTCAGGCCCTCTCGCCAGATGATGATACTCCGGCGTCGGAAGAACACTCTCAGCGGCTTGGACTGTCCGAATCGGCCGCATCCTACGGGAGACCGCGGCTCCCGAAGTCCACAGGCCGAGCTGGGCGGAGCTCCAACACTGGCGACCGCGGCGAAAGATCCCAGGCCTCCACGATGTTAAAGTCAGCGCCTCCCGCGGCTGCAGGCGCCGCGGACCACAGCTCCACGGTGTTGAAGTCAGCGGTCCCAGCACTCTCCCAGCGTTCAACACGCCGACCTTGGTAAGGCAAAGGCTGCTCCGCAATGGTACCTCAGTGCTGTGCCACCGCTAAAGCTGAAGCTCTGGCCGGTCTCTGGCAGGAAAGGCCGAGTCAAACAAGATGGTCGGCCGCAAGGAGGGGGGCGAAGATGCGGCTCGTAGGAAAGACGCATCCTCAACCCAGGTAGCGACTGTGAAAAACATTCCCCCTCACCCCCCTCATAAAAAGGCTAAAAGACCTCCATAACAAAACTTTTGACGGACTAAACATTTTAAAAAGGATGAAAGTACGAACAGCTGCAGGCCAGGCTGCCACACCCTATGGCGCCTCCACTCGTACTAATGACTGAATCAAGGGCATAGGTTTAAGGTGAGTGGGTACCCTTTTCACACAAAGAGTGGTGAATGTATGGAACAAGCTGCCAGAGGAGGTATTAGATGCAGGGACTATCCAAACATTTAAGAAGTAATTAGCCAGGTGCATGGAGAGGACAGGTTTGGAGCAAATGCTGGCAGGTGAGACCAGTGTAGCCGGTGTGGGCAAGTTGGGCCAAAGAGCCTGTTTCCACACTGTATCACTCTATGACTCTATGAAGGGAATAACATTTAGCGCAAGATAAAATCCAGTAAAGTCCGATTAAAGATAGTCCAAGGGTCTCAAATGAGTTAGATGATATCTCACGACTGCTCTCTAGTTGTTGATAGAACGGTTCAGTTACCTGATGACAACTATGGAGAAACTGTCCCTGAATCTGGAGGTATGCATTTTCACACTTCTGTACCACTTGCCTGATGGTAGAAGGGGGGTAGAGGGAGTGACTGGGGTGAGAATCGTCCTTGAATAAGCTGGTGGCCTTGCCGAGGCAGCGTGAAGTGCAGATGGAGTCAATGGAAGGGAGGTTGGATTGTGTGACGGTCTGGGCTGCCTCCACAATTCCCTGCAATTTCTTGTGGTCTTGGATGGAGTTATTCCCAAACCATGCTGTGACGCATCCCGATAAAATGCTTTCTACGGCCAATGAGGACACACTGCATTGAGTTCGATAAAGTAGGATTGATGGGGCAACATTCTTGTTCATTTTAACATGATTGTAGAGCTCTTTTTTTTTTATCCTGTGTCATACTATGTAAATATTATGTGGAAACACAAGCTCCTCCTATTTGGGTAAGGGAGGTACAACTGGGAGGGCATAAAAGCCATAAGGGGCATAGATGGGGAAAACAGTCTGAACCTTTTCCTCAGGATGCGAATGTCAAGATCCAGAGGACACAGCTTTGGGCAGAACAGTGGCACAGAGGTAGAGGTGCTGCCTTAAAGCGCCAGAGACCCGGGTTCCATCCTGACTACATGCTGTCTGTACGGAGTTTGTACGTTCTCCCCGTGACCGGCATGGATTTTCCCCAGAAGCACACTCAAAAGACATACAGATCTGTAGATTAATTGGCTTGGTAAGATTGAAAATTTGTCCTTGGTCTGTGGAGGATAGTGTTAATATGCGGAGAATCGCTGGTCGGCGTGGACTTACCGAATGGCCCCTTTCCGCACTGTATCTCTCAACTAAGCTAAAGATGAGTTTAAAGGAGATGTGCGGGGCAGGTTGCTTTTACACAGAGGATGGAGGGTGCCTGGTGTGTAGTGCTTGGTCTGGCAGTGGAGGCAGATACAACAGTGGCGTTTAAGATGCTTTTGTGCAGGCATATGAATATGCAAGGAATGGAGGGATTGGGATTATGTGCAGGCAGAGGAGGGCGGTTTAAATTAGCGTGGCACTCAACGCAGACATTGCCGGCCAAAGGGCCTGTTGCTGTGCTGTACTGTTCTAGCTTCTATGTTCTAAGTAGTAAATGCTAACTTCTTTTTAGATACAGATGTGCTAGAAGTTAGATAAATGCAATGAGACACAAATACCTTAGCACGAAAATTCTAAGAAATAACAGTAAAAGTAACAAAGCAGACTGTTCTGGTCGACTTAAAACCAATTTACTGAACAGCAGCTTTGCACATTTGTTTTTATCTTTCTGCCAACAAAACCACACAATTATAGCATAAAAGAGTGTACGGAGCAGCCAAAAATAATCTCAACTGTCAACCAGATGAATGCCCAATTCCCTGCTGCTGCTACATCCAGAACTATACCCTTAGTCTGTGTAGTTTTATTGGGCAAGAAAAATCATTAACTTGAAAAAGATGCACTACAGATTTATTTTTACAAACCCTTTCTCTCCCCACATCTTCACTTTCCAACCACGGATTGCTCTCTAGCCTGGAATCAGTTTAAAGTGTGTTTGGGGGAGTCTTTAACTTTTATATGTGGGGGGAGGGGGGCAGGGTAAGGGGGAAACTGTTTCCCAGTCACTTCCTGGCAGGGGCGCAACTATTTCTCCGAGTCGCGTCCTCGCCCCCCCACCTCGTGGCCTACCTCCTGGATCGGAGCGGCCTTTCCTGCCGGGGACCGGGAACCGGACCAGAGCTGCAACAGCAGCGGCGGCGCTGGAGTCATCGCGGAGTGGGCGATGCCTACCTGGGTCGCCGTTGGAGCTCCGGAGCGTTGGGCCGCTGCTCCAACATCGTGGAGCTCTGGTCTAGAGAGCTCCCAACGCGGGCGGCGCTGACCGTCATCATGGAGTCCTGGGGCCCTTTGCCCAGGGCCTCCAGCGCTGTATCTCCACCCGGCGCGGCCAGTGGACTTTGGGAGCCGTGGACTCCGGTAGGAGGGGGCCGCCTCGGGGTCCAGGACACTGAGGACGTCCCCCAGCCCCGACGTCGGACTTACATCACCCCGGGGAGCGGGCCTGAACATCGGGCCGCCCATAGCGGCGACAGCGGAGGGCTCGGGGAGGCCCTGACCACGGGTGAACATTGGGGAGCATCGGGAAGAGACTGACTTTGGTGCCTTCCCTCACAGTGGGAAACTTTGATCCTGCTGTGAGGGAATGTTTTATGTTGAATTTCTGTCTACTCTGTGTTGTGTTCTTTATTTTTGGCTGTATGGTGACTTCATTTCACTGAGCCAATTGGCACATGTGACAAATAAAATCTATCTGTATCTGTATCTGGAAAGAGGGTGAGGGAATACATGGCCTTCTGGCAGTGAGGCATCTGGTACACATCTTTTCATCGCTACCGTTCCCAATGGTAGCTACACCAAAAACCATAGACGTTATTAAATGGCTCTAACTGCAACCAATGCTGACTTTCAGAATCCCACAAAATTACATGTGAAAATGTTATCTTTCACATGAGCAAGGAGAAACTGAAGATTGCAACCATAATACATGTACAGACACCTTGTGTTTTATGCGGAAATTATATTTCTGAAAAGCAGCATGCATTTCAAAAAGACTTCAATTAAACATATACGTTGTAAGTTGTCCCTGGTGTGTAGGATAGCATTAGTGTACGGGTGATCGCTGGTCAATAGACAATAGACAATAGGTGCAGGAGTAGGCCATTTGGCCCTTCGAGCCAGCACTGCCATTCAATGTGATCATGGCTGATCATCCCCAATCAGTACCCCGTTCCTGCCTTCTCCCCGTATTCCCTGACTCCGTTATCGTTAAGAGCCCTATCTAGCTCTCTCTTGAAAGCATCCAGAGAACCTGCCTCCACCGCCCTCTGAGGCAGAGAATTCCACAGACTCACCACTCTCTGTGAGAAAAAGTTTTTCCTCGTCTCCGTTCTAAATGGCTTACTCCTTATTCTTAAATTGTGGCCCCTGGTTCTGGACTCCCCCAACATCGGGAACATGTTTCCTGCCTCTAGTGTGTCCAAGCCCTTAACAATCTTGACAGGCATCCCTTTCACTGTTAAGAATCTCCAATGCTCGCAAATCTCCTCAAAGAATCACTGTCTATCTGAAGCTTAGTTTAGTTTAAGTTTAGAGATATAGCAAGGAAGCAGGACTTTCAGCCGGCTGAGTCTGCATCTACGAGCCATAACCCATACACTAGTTCTGTCCTACATGCAAGGGACAATTTACAGAAGCCAATTCACCTACAAACCTTTGGAATGTGGGAGGAAACCGGAGCACCTGGAGAAAACCCACGTTTACAGGGAGAGCATACAAACTCCACACAGACATCACGCGCAGTCAAGATCGAACCTGGATCTCTGGAGCTGTAAGTCAGCAACTCTACTGCTGTACAGGTGCATAAAAAGCAGTTCTTCCTCCAAGTTCAATAAGCCATTGTGCTATTACAGGAATCGATTGCTGTCTTCATTTTAACTTCAATACGCTTGAAGTCATCTGTATTTTACAATAAGCGAGCAAATATTCCCGCAGCATCCTGTGTACGCTGTATCCTGACCTACTGGTCAGTGCAGACTCAGTAGGCTAAAGGGCCTGTTACCTCTAAACTAAACTAAATGAATGTTAACTTAAGTGATACCTTTTGAAACTTCCATTAGAGAACATAGATAGAAACATAGAAAATAGGTGCAGGAGTAGGTCATTTGGCCCCTACAGCCAGCACCACCATTCAATATGATCATGGCTGATCATCCAAAATCAGTACCCCGTTCCTGCTTTCTCCCCATGTCCCTTGATTCCGTTGGCTCTAAGAGCTATATCTAACTCTCTCTTGAATACATCCAGTGGCTTGGCCATCACTGCATTATGTGGCAGAGAATTCCACAAATTCACAACTCTCTCGGTGAAAAAGTTTTACCTCATCTCAAACCCAAATGGCCTACTCCTTAATCTTAATATCCTGGATAAGTGAAAGGAATAGCAGATGCCGGATTACAAAAAAAAAGATACATATTACATTCTGAAGAAGGGTCTCGACCCGAAACGTCGCCTATCTCCTTAGCTCCTTAGATGCTGCTGCACCCGCTGAGTTTCTCCAGCTTTTTGTGTACCCTCGATTCTCCAGCATCTGCAGTTCCTTCTTTAATACATATTACATTGGTTCAGTGTTTCTTTTACAACATCCTATGTATATGTTTCCAGGCTCAGCCTGCTCTCTCTGATATCCTTGGGTTGTCTTCTTGCTTGGTGTGAGTTTAGATATTTGACTGGGCTGTCCAAACATGCCCAAATGAACTCTCACCTAATAGTCAGATTCCCGCAGAGAGAATGGTTTGTACTGCCTAAGTTTAAATTTTATTTATTTGCAATTAAAATCCTCTATGAGCTCTCCCCTTGTTTGATTTCCGAGGTATCTGAAACAATGCTGGAAGAATTCAAAGCCAGTCAAGCACGACTTATGGGAAAAAAACACCAAATAACAAGATGCTGCCTGAGTCGTTGACTTACTCCAGCACTTTGTGTCTGTTTTTTGTAAACCAGCATCTGCAGTTCCTTGCTTCACCAGTTGACGTTTCAGGTCAAAATTCCCCCACTGTTAGCAAACAGATACCCAAACTATGGATACAGTTTGATGAAGGCAATATGCCGAAAGCCTCTTGACCACTTTCAAGGAACTGTGCATGATGCCACTTTCAAGGAACTGTGTACCTGCACTCCTAGATTCCTCTGCTCCGACCTGCAATTTTCGAAAACCATCCTCACTGTCTACAGTACCACTTACTTTAGTGTTTAGCACAGAGTTTAGAGTCTGAAGAAGGGTCCAGACACAAAACATGTTCTCCAGAGATGCCGCCTGGCCTGCTGAGTTTCTCCAGCACTTTATTTCCTTTTTTGTAAACCAGCATTTTGCAGTTCCTTGTTCCACCTTTTAATGTTTCAGGTCAAAAGACTTATCAGAAACAAGGTACATGCACCCCTCAAATTCTGGCAGTACAGGATATGCCTAGAAAGTCGAATGAAAATTTAATGGTAAAAAAGGTCAGACACCTTTTGAAGCTCAAGGCCTGATTACCTAAGATCTGAAGTGCCCTCTTCCTATTTTGACACGTCAATCCTTCAAAGTAATACCATTGTCGGCTGCAATAATAAAATTAACTTGGAACTGCAATCCTAACTCTGGTGAGGAGTGTAATAAACTTAATGAGAAATTTAAATTTATCGTAAGATAAAGTATTCAGGAGTTTAACTTATTTGACTACAAAAAAAATAATTATATAATCGTTTAAAATAGCTGTGAGAAAAAAATCTGGATGCTTGATATGTTAAATTTAACATATCCACCACAATGATTTCATTAAATCACTCATAAATGGGCAGGTTTTAGGCTGCATCATGCAAATGTCAGACTGGTGGCTTGCATATTTATCCAACATCTCTGTTCCAGCAAATCCCAAATAAAACAGATGATAGTTTCAGATCAAAGCTGATGTAACCTGAATAGAGATAAAACCACCATCAAATTTTGATAGATTTTGTTTTGTGTTTTATAGGGACAACGTGGAAACAGGCTCTTCGGCCCACGGAGCCCATGCCGACCAACAATCAACCATATACGTGTTCTGTACTGCACCCTAGGGACAATTTACAGAAGCTAATTAATCTACAAACTTGCTCGTCTTTGGAGTGTGGGAGGAAACCGGAGCACCCGGAGAAAACCCATGCGGTCTCATGGAGAATGTTCAAACTCCGTACAGACAACACCCATAGTCAAGATCGAACCCGGGTCTCGGGAGCTGTAAGGTAGCAACGCTACCGCTGCGCCACCATGCCACCCTCTAAATTTGGTTTTCCTAAAATGGATCTTACAATATCTCTGATATTATTTTAGGCTTTGTTGGTACAATTAGATCTGAGATGTACATGCATTATCTCCACATACTGTTTCACCATGTCCCCTCTCATTGTCTCCCGACACACGACTCCACAATCCTACCCCACCATCCCCGACATAACTGCAGACTCTAAGCCTTTGACGAGGCTAATAGCCACTCTGGGAGCACCGGCAACACCTGGCATTGCAAATGCTCTCCAGAATTCAGAAGCCAAGAACTTAAATAATCCTCTTAATGATGAGTGATAGCCTTCTTCAGACCAATTAATTGGTCTCACTTACAGATGTGGTGCAATTTAATTGTCAACACTTATTTTGCCATTTTAATATAATATCCAGGAATTAAGAACCAAGAACTTTGCACATATTTACCATCGACAGAGACGTTGCAGATTATTTCAACTTATTTGCGTCCCCGGTTTCATTTGAATGTTAACGGGAACAGCTGGTAGACCAGATGAATGTGTGACTTAATTACCCTAGACTTGTAACCAGTGAAACACTGTGAATTTGCCACATATAAATTTATTGTGCCTCTGGCTCTTTAGGAAGTTTTGTTGCTTGGCGATGCTTTATGTTATAGACAGATTTATTGGATAGAACACCTAATAAATTTACACTACTAAAAATTCCTTTTCAGCATGCACAATATCTACCTCGTCTAAATCGAAGCAATGTACCCCACATACCTGTTTAACAAATAGTTTTTTTTTAATACACCTATGAGTTTTATAAAACAGATTTAGATGCAATATGGAACATAATCCTTGTGGTCATCAGGCACTGCAATTTGGCTTTAGTAGGCAATGCTAAACAGCTCAGTGGAACCAAATATTGAGAGAAGTATACAATGGAATTTCCATATAACACACGTTGCTGGAGATAAATTCTTAACCTCCCGCGATGCCCATTTCAGTTGAACATAAATTAACCACTTTTCTCTAATGATAAATTACCAACACCTTTTCAATATTATTTTGATTTAGGTGTATGCTTTACGGGAAGAATTGGACCCATTTGCACATGTGATCTGTCGATAAAAAGCCATTTGGCACATGATACATCATGCTAATGACCATGACTGGGTCAATTGGCAATAGGCGATGAAATAGCCTGTTCAAGTAATTCCCACCAACCAGCTGAACTGTGCACACCTTGCCACCACTGCATACAGACTCCAGTGCTTTTCGGAGAACCTACAATCTTCAAATTAACTGATTTTTAAAAAATGAGGCGGTTGTCCGAAAAGCAAAGACAATTCTAAACCGTTACTTCAGGAGCTTAAGAAACTTCTAGACAGGAGGACTAGCATATGGGTGATCGTTGATCGGCATGGACTGGGTGGGCTGAAGGGCCTGTTTCCACGCTGTATCTTTAAATCAGCTGGTCCAGCACATTTTTCACCACCTTTTCCACCAATTGTGCTGTTTTTGTGGTCACAAGTCAGGTGCTAGTGTTACACACTGCCCATTTTGTACCCAAGGAAACAGTGAACTCCAAATTACTGCAAGTTAAAGGGGCAAAGATTTTGCAAACAAAATAGCTCATAGAGTCATAGTGTGATACAGCGTGGAAACAGGCCCTTCAGCCCAACCTGCCCATACCGGCCAACATATCCCAGCTACACTAGTCCCACCTGCCCGTGTTTGGTTGATATCCCTCCAAACCTGACCTATCCATATACATCTCTAACTGTTTCTTAAATGTTAGGATAGTCCCAGCCTCAACTACATTCTCTGGCAGCTTGTACCATACACCCACCACCCTTTGTGTGAAAAAAATTACCCCTCAGATTCCTATTAAGTCTTTCCCCCTTTATCTTGAACCTATATCATCTGAGCTGTATAAATATTCAAAGCAAAAGTCAAAGTATCCAAGAAATGCTACCATCCAGAAGTTGTGGAACAAGGATAATAGTAAAAGCCCTGTCCCACTGTACGAATTCATTCAAAGAGTTCTCCCGAGTTTGCCCTGATTCGAACTCGGAGATTTACGGTAATGGCCACTCGTCGGTACTCGGGGCTCTCGTGGACATTTTTCAACACGTTGAAAAATCTTCATGAGTCTTCCCGAGCTTACCGCGTTTCCCGAGTACCCCCGAGCTCCGACGTACCCGCTACGTTCATTCTACGCGCTTACCACGAGTTTGATTTTTTTTTAAACTTGGGAGAGCACTTGAATGAACTCGTACAGTGGGACAGGGCCATTATAGGGAAAAAATAATCTGCTCAAAGTGAGTGAGATTTGGACATTTTCTAAATAGACTATCTTTTACTAAATATAGTCAAAATATGTCCTACACGCAAAATGGTGCTCATAAAAGTTCTCGAATTCCTAACTGTTTATATACAAAAAAAGTATAACATACAAGTAAAATAGTTTTCACATCACACGTCTGAAATAATGATACAGACATTCCATGAGAAGTATTACATCCAAAGAATTGTGGCATGTTAACACCACTTAAGTGACATAATGCGAAGATTTGTTTTTCGAAAAAAGCGGCAACAACCTGAATTTATGTGGTCACATAGAACATAGAAAAGATCCCCCTTCCTTCTTTACTGACATCTCCATCAGGCAAAAAAATCCCACAGGAAACCAGGAAATTTTAAGACAACAATGAAAGTCTTGCAGAAGGGATGGGATTTAAGGAGAGCTTTGCAGGACATGAGATAGACAATAGACACTAGACAATAGGTGCGAGAGTGGGCCATTTGGCCATGCAAGAGTGGGACAGAGGCCCAGGAGCCGTTGGTGACAGAGGAGCGGCGTCCGAGTGGTAAGCTTAAAACCCGAGCGCGGGGCTTTGTTTTTACAGAGGCCCAGGAGCCGTTGGTGAGAGAGGAACTGTAATCCGTAACATTCTAAATCCGTAACGTTCTATTCAATTAACTAGGCTTGAGGAAGCCGCTGGGTACACAAAAGGCTGGAGATACTCAGCGGGTGCAGCAGCATCTAAGGAGCGAAGGAGATAGGCGAAGTTTCGGGTCGAAGACTGGTCAGGGATCAGGGAAACGAGCGATATAGACGGTGATGTTGAATGAAAAATATGCAAAAAAGTATTGATGATAAAGGGAACAAGCCATTGTAAGCTGTTTGTAGTGTGAAAATGAGAAGCTCTGAGGGAGACGGTTAACAGAATTGAGAAAATTCAATCCTGAATTCCAGAGGATGCAGACTCCAAGCGGAATATGAGGTGCTGTTCTCCAACTTGCGGTGTTGCTCACTCTGGCCATGGAGGAGGCCCAGGACCGAGAGGTCGGATACGGAATGGGAGGGGGAGTTGAAGTGCTGAGCCACCGGGAGGTCGGGTTGGTTAATGCGGACCGAGCGGAGGTGTTCGGCAAAACGATCGCCAAGCCTCTGCTTGGTCTCAACGATATAGATCTTGAGGAAGCCGCTGATTGGTGGACTTGAGTACACAGCTGATTGGCAGTCAGATTCCAGCAGTTTGTAGTGTACTGTACTTTGTTTCCAGAGTATGAGTGCCAGGGCAGCTTACTGTTCTGGATGTCAGACGTGGGAGGTCATGAAGTCGGGTAGCCCTCCAGACATCCACATCTGCGCCAGATGTGTCGAGATGGGGCTCCTAAAGGAGAGTGTTATGAACCTGGAGCAGCAGCTCGATGACCTCCGTCTGGTCAGGGAGAGTGAGGAGGTCATAGAGTTACAGTCTCTCCAAAACCACAGGAGGCAGACATGTGGGTCACGGTTAGGAGAGGCAAGGGGCAGAGGCGGGCGCTAGAGAGTACACCAGTGGCTGTACACCTTGGAAATAAATACTCCTGTTTCGGGCGGACAGCCTACCTGGGGGTAGCAACAGCGACCTGGCCTGCGGTACAGACACCGGCCCTGTTGCTCAGAAGGGTAAGGAAAAGACGAGGAGGGCATTAGTAATAGGGGACTCTATAGTTAGGGGGTCAGATTGGCGATTCTGTGGACGCAGTCCGGAGACCCGGATGGTAGTTTGCCTCCCTGGTGCCAGGGTCCGGGATGTGTCTGAACGTGTCCAAGACCAAGATATCCTGAAAAGGGAGTGAGAGGAGCCTGAGGTCGTGGTACATATTGGTACCAATGACATAGGTAAAAAAAGAGAAGAGATCCTGAAAGGAGAATTTAGGGAGTTAGGAAGAGAGTTAAGGAAAAGAACCGCAAACATAACAATCTCAGGATTACTTCCAGTGCCACGCAACAATGAGAGTAGGAATGGAGCAAGGTGGAAGATAAATGCCTGGCTGAAGGACTGGTGCAGAGGGCAGGGATTCAAGTTTCTGGATCAATGGAACCTCTTTTGGGGAAGAAGTGACCTGTATAAAAAGGAAGGGTTGCACTTGAACCTGAGGGGGACCAGTATCCTGGCAGGGAAATTTGCAAAGGCTACCGGGGGGGACTTTAAACTAGAACAGTTGGGGGGAGGGACTCAAATAGAGAAAGCCAGTAGACAGGGTCTGAGGCAGGAGGCAGAGAAGGGAAGCACTCAGACACAACATGTAGGGGGGAAAGAAGAAAAAAATAATAAACAGAGAATAAGAGGTGGTGGGTTTCCAGGGCAAAAATCAAAAGGGACCACTTGTCAACATAATTGTATAAGGAGTAAGAGTGTTGTAAAAACAAGCCTGAAGGCTTTGTGTCTCAATGCAAGGAGCATTCGTAATAAGGTGGACGAGTTGAATGTGCAGATAATGACTATGCTATAGTTGGGATCACGGAGACATGGCTCCAGGGGGACCAAGGCTGGGAACTGAACATCCAGGGATATTCAATATTCAGGAGGGATAGACAGAAAGGAAAGGGAGGTGGGGTAGCATTGCTGGTGAGAGACGAGATTAATGCAATAGAAAGGAAGGACATTAGCTTGGAGGATGTGGAATCGATATGGGTAGACCTGTGAAACTCTAAGAGGCAAAAAACGCTAGTGGGAGATGTGTACAGGCCACCTAACAGTAGTAGTGGAGTTGGGGCATCAAACAGGAAATTAGAAATGCGTGCAACAAGGGTAAAACAGTTATAATGCGTGACTTCAATCTACATATAGATTGGGTGAATCAAATGGGCAGGGGTGCTGAGAAAGAGGATTTCTTGGAATGTATGCGAGATAGTTTTCTAAACCAACATGCAGAGGAACCAACGAGAGAGCAGGCTATTCTAGACTGGGTATTGAGTAATGAGGAAGGGTTAGTTAGCAGTCTTGTTGTGCGGGGCCCCTTGGGCAAGAGTGACCATAATATGGTTGAGTTCTTCATTAGGATGGAGAGTGACATAATTAAGTCAGAAACGAAGGTTCTGAACTTAAACAAAAGTAACTTTGAAGGTATGAGAAGTGAATTGGCCAAGATAGACTGGCAAGTGATTCTTAAAGGGTTGACAGTGGATGTGCAATGGAAGGTATTTAAAGACTGCATGGATGAACTACAACAATTGTTCATCCCAGTTTGGCAAAAGAATAAATCAGAGCAGGTAGTGCACCCATGGATAACAAGGGAAATCAGGGATAGTATAAAAACAAAAGAAGCATACAAATTAGCCAGAAAAAAGCAGCCTACCAGAGGACTGGAAATTCAGAGTTCAGCAGAGGAGGACAAAGGGCATAATTAGGAAAGGGAAAATAGATTATGAAAGAAAACTGGCAGGGAACATAAAAACTGACTGCAAAAGTTTTTATAGATATGTGAAGAGGAAGAGATTAGTTAAAACAAATGTAGGTCCTTTGCAGTCAGAAACAGGTGAATTGATCATGGGGAACAAGGACATGGCAGACCAATTGAATAACTACTCTGGCTCTGTCTTCACTAAGGAAGACATAAATAATCTGCCGGAAATAGCAGGGGACCGGCGGTCAAATAAGGTGGAAGAACTGAGTGGAATCCAGGTTAGCCGAGAAGTGGTGGTGGGTAAATTGAATGGATTAAAGGCTGATAAATCCCCAGGGCCAGATAGTCTGCATCCCAGAGTACTCAAGGAAGTAGCCACCAAAATAGTGGATGCATTAGTGATAATTTTTCAAAACTCCTTAGATTCTGGAGTAGTTCCTGAGGGTTGGAGGGTGGCTAATGTGACCCCACTTTTTAAAAAAAGGAGGGAGAGAGAAAACGGGGACTTACAGACCAGTTAGTCTAACATCGGTAGTGGGGAAACTGCTAGAGTCAGTTATTAAAGATGGGATAGCAGTACATTTGGAAAGTGGTGAAATCATTAGACAAAGTCAGCATGGATTTACGAAAGGTAAATGATGTTTGACGAATCTTATAGAATTTTTCGAGGATGTAACTAGCAGAGTTGATAAGGGAGAACCAGTGGATGTGTTATATCTAGATTGTCAGAAGGCTTTCGACAAGGTCCAACATAAGAGATTAGTATACAAACTTAAAGCACACGGTATTGGGGGTTCAGTATTGATGTGGATAGAGAACTGGCTGGCAGACAGGAAGCAAAGGGTAGGAGTAAACAGGTCCTTTACAGAATGGCAGGCAGTGACTAGTGGGGTACCGCAAGGCTCGGTGCTAGGACCCCAGCTATTTACAATATATATTAATGATTTGGATGAGGGAATTGAATGCAACATCTCCAAGTTTGCGGAAGACACTAAGCTGGGGGTAGTGTTAGGTATGAGGAGGATGCTAGGAGGCTGCAAGGTGACTTGGATAGGCTGGGTGAGTGGGCAAATGCATGGCAGATGCAGTATAATGTGGATAAATGTGAGGTTATCCACTTTGGTGGCAAAACAGGAGGGTAGACTATTATCTTAATGGTGGCAAATTAGGAAAAAGGGAGATGCAACGAGACCTGGGTGCACCAATCATTGAAAGTTGGCATGCAGGTGCAGCAGGCAGTGAAGAAAGCCAATGGTATGTTAGCATTCATAGCGAAAGGATTTGAGTATAGGAGCAGGGAGGTTCTACTGCAGTTGTACAGGGTTTTGGTGAGACCACACCTGTAGTATTGCGTACAGTTTTGGTCTCCAAATCTGAGAAAAGACATTCTTGCCATTGAGGGGGTACAAAGAAGGTTCACCAGACTGATTCCTGGGATGTCAGGACTTTCATATGAGGAAAGACTGGATAGACTTGGCTTGTACTCGCTAGAATTTAGAAGACTGAAAGGGGATCTGATAGAAACATACAAAATTCTTAAGGGGTTGGATAGGCTAGATGCAGGAAGATTGTTCCCGATGTTGGGGAGGTCCAGAACAAGGATCACAGTCTAAGGATAAGGGGGAATTCCTTTAGGACCGAGATGAGAAAAACATTTTTCACACAGAGAGTGGTGAGTCTCTGGAATTATCTGCCACAGAAGGTAGTTGAGGCCAGTTCATTGGCTATATTTAAGAGGGAGTTAGATGTGGCCCTTGTGGCTAAAGGGATCAGGGGGTATGGAGAGAAGGCAGGTACAGGATACTGAGTTGGATGATCAGCCATGATCATATTGAATGGCGGTGCAGGCTCGAAGGGCCGAATGGCCTACTCCTGAACCTATTTTCTATGTTTCTATTTGGCCTTTCAAGCCAGCACCACCATTCAAAGTGATAATGGGTGATCATCCACAATCAGTACCCCATTCCTGCCTTCTCCCCATATCCCCCGACTCCAAGAGCCCTATCTAGCTCTCTCTTGAAAGTATCCAGAGAACCGGCCTCCACCGCCCTCCGAGGCAGGGAATCCCACAGACTCTCTGTGTGATGGAGGGGACACAAGATGAGATTTCCATAGCAGAGGTCAAGGGCAACTGAATGCAAACTGAAACGATGTGGGATTGAAAACATTACAGATCTTCTGGAATGGGGATGAGGAAGTAGCCAAAAGGAACTGCAGAGGTGGTTTTACAAAAAAAGACACAAAGTGTCTAGAGTAACACAGCAGGTCATGTGGGTCCTCCAACCCAAAACGCCACCTATCCATGTTCTCCATAAGTTTAGAAACAAAGAAATGTAGATGCTGGTTTACGCAAAGGAACGTACAATGCTGGAGTAACTCAGCGGGTCCAGCAACATATCTGGAAAACATGAATAGAAGAAGGGTTCCGAGCTAAACGTCACCTATCCATGGTCTCCAACAATGTTGCCTGACCCGCTGAGTTACTTCAGCACTTTGTGCCTTTTCTCCACAAGTGCACTTTAGTTAGGTTAGAGATGCAGCATGGAATTAGCCCTTTGGCCCACCGTCCACACTGAAAATCGATCACCCATTCACACCAGTTCTATGTTATCCCACGTTCTCATCTATTCCAACTCACATTAGGGGCAATTTTGCGGAGGCCAATTAATGTACATACCTGCACATCTTGCCTGCAGTCCGTCTGTTTTTTTCTTTTTTTTGTTGTTCTTTTGTCCTGTTTTAGTTAATTTTGGGTTATTAGGTTGTGTATCTGTGGGTGGGGGGGGGGGAGAAACATGTTTTTGGTCTCTTCCTCCGGGGGGGATGCTACTTTCTTGTCATATCCCCCGTCCGTCTCCATCTGCGCCGAGGCCTAGTGGCGGAGCTGGCGGCCTCGGGACTGTGGCAGCGTTCCGGCGGCGACGGCAGCGGCGACTGACTTCGGAGCTGTGGAGGCGTTCCGAAGGCGGCGGCGACTCGACTTCGGAGCTGGGGCGGTCTTCCGGTGTTTAGACGGCGGTGAGTCGATTTCGGAGCTGGGGCGGTCTTCCAGTGTTTAGACGGCGGCAACTCGACTTCGGAGCTGGGGCGGTCTTCCGGTGTTTAGACGGTGGCAACTCGACTTCGGAGCTGTCTTCGGTGTTTAGACGGCGGCAACTCGACTTCGGAGCTGGGGCGGTCTTCCGGTGTTTAGACGGTGGCAACTCGACTTCGGAGCTGGGGCGGTCTTCCGGTGTTTAGACGGCGGCGAGTCGATTTCGGAGACTCGGCCGCGGGCCTGGTGGACTCGGCCGCGGGCCCAGTGGACGACATCATCGGCAGCTCGAAGGTCACAGGTTGGTGACCTGTTTTCCGGAGCTCCCGCAACAACAGCTGCGTCCGCTGGACTGGAGGGCGGCAGCTTCGAACACCCCGGGCCGCGGAGTTTGAACCGGTCCGTTCGCGGAGCACGGTTAAGCCACGGGACTGACTTACCATCACCATCAGAGGGAGAACAAGAAGGGAAGAGACAGAGACTTTAAGACTTTTGCCTTCCATCACAGTGAGGAGGTGCCTGGTGAACTCACTGTGGTGGTTGTTAAATTTGTGTTTATTGTGTGTTTTTGTTATTTATTATTATATGTATGACTGCAAACATTTTGTTCAGACTGAAAGGTCTGAATGACAATAAAGGATAATTCAATTCAATTCATTCATCTTTCAGATTTTAGGAGGCACCCAGAACACCTGGAGGAAAAACACCCAAACACAGGGAGATAGTGAGCTACTACCTACCTCATTGGAGACCCTCGGACTATATTTAATCAGACTTTACCGGACTTTAACTTTGCACTAAAAATCATTCACATTATTCCCTTCATCATGTATCTGTACACTTTTGATGGCTCGGTTGTAATCATGTAGTCTCTCCACTGACTAGTTAGCACATGACAAAAGTTTTTCACTGTACCTCGGTACACGTGACAATAAACTAAACTCAACTCAATTCCACATAGACAGCAGCTGAGGTCAGGATTGAACCCGGGTCTCTGGCTTTACCAGATGTGGCATTGTGCCGTCCAATGTTGGATGAGGTTGAATTGTTGGTCAAGATTCCAGGGGGCTCTGCACCCTTTGACATGGAATAGATTAGATCAGTATCAGGAGTAGTCATCCAGCAATTCATGTCTGCTCCATCATTGATTAATATCATGGTTGAACATTTACCTCAACACCATTTTCCCACACAATCCCCACACCCGGAAATTTATTGATCTTTTTTTTAAAGTTTAGTTCTGAGATGCAGCACGGAAACAGGCCCTTTGGCCCACTGAGCCGGTGCCAACCAGCGACCCCACACACTAACCTACACAAACTAGGCACAATTAACAATTTTACCAAGACAATTAACCGACAAATCTATACGTCTTTGGAGACTGGGTGAAAACCGGAGATCCTGGAAAAAACCCACACAGTTCATGGGGAGAACATACAAACTCCAGACTAACAGCACCCGTTATCAGGATCAGTTCGACCGCTACGCCACCATGCCGCTCTGATCGGTTTTGAATGAACACAATGACAGGGCATCCACCGTGTACTCCACAGTAGGAAAATAAAAAGTTTCTTCCACAAAAACATTGCAGGAATATAGAAACACATAAATCTACAATTGTACAGCACAGAAAAGGGCCATTTTCTCCCACCTCGTTCATGCTAACCTTGCTGTCAGACTCTGTTAATATCAGCTGGCGTCAGGAAATAGGCAAGTGAAATCTCGGCACATGATTCACAATGAGAACTGCCCTAACTATGTTTTCACTGCTATTTTCAACTTTGCTGGTCTTTATGGCCACCCGATCAGGTGCCCGATCAGGTGTTACTGCGACATGCACTTCCCACTGCACTTGATGAAACAGTGAAGTTCAATTTTCTACGTTAAAAGAGCAGAGGTTTAACATCAAAATGGCTGTATAAATATTCAATGCAAACCTCAAAGTTTCCAAAAAATGTTAACATCCAGATGGAATGGAAGTTGGATACTATTCAGGGAAGAAATAATCTGCTCTGACGAAGTGAGATTGAGACGTACAATTTCTAAATAGACTACGTTAACTAAATATAGTTAAAATATGTCTTTGCTCAAACTCAAGCTCATAAAAATTCTCGAATTACAAACTATTTACATACAAAATAAGTATAAAATAGTTTTCACATCACACTTCTGAAATAATGATCCACACATTCCTAGACAAGTATCACATCAAATGGGTCTTGGCATATTAACTCCACTGAAGATTTATTTTTGGAAAAAAGTGGCAATAACTTCAATTAACGTGGTCCCCTGAACACAGAAAAGTTCCTCTTCCATCTTTTTACTGACATTTCAACAAAATAGAGGACATAAAGGGAACTTTAGGAGGGCAACAAGAATCTTGGTGGAATGAGTGGGATGGTGAGTGTTGACCATCAATGACCTGCTCACGTTCGTTCTACGTTATTCCATTTTCTTATCCACTGCCAATACACTAGGGGCAATTTTACAGAGGCCAATTAACCTACAAACCTGCATGTATTTGGGATGTGGGAGGAGACCAGAACGCCCGGAGGAAATCCGCGGCGTTACAGGGAGAGTGTGCAAGCTCCACACAGACAGCATCCGAGGTTATCATCGATCCCGGGTCTCTGGAGTGCGATGCAGCAGCACTACCACCGTGCCATCCACCCTGCCATCCTCTTTGCACTCTTTCCAGCTTAATGATTCATTCAAGCTTAAAAAGTAGACAAAGTCTAAATAAGTCTTGACCTGAAACAACGTCTGTCAATTTCCCTGTCGATCATAGATGAGGCCTAACCTGCTGATTTTTTTGCCTCCAGCAGTTTTTTTTTTTGCGTGAGATTCCAGTATCTGCAGCCTCCTGTGTGTCCATACCCAATCTCAGGTATTGGAACATACATTGGCCGGTCAAGGCATTGGAGTGGTCGAGTCGAAGGGGGAATGAGCAGCCTGGGACTCGAATAGATCAGGCGCCGTTCAAAATGGCCGAGTTGGCGGAATGGATGCAGTGGCAAAGAATGGTGGAGTAGCAGTAGAGGACATCAATACATCAACTTGACTGACCAGGCTGACCCCTGCAACTCCAACCTAGTACCGATGCCAAGACAACTGACCGTTATGGCCAAGTTAAGGCAATAGATAATAGACAATAGGTGCAGGAGTAGGGCACTTCGCCCTTCGAGCCAGTATGTGATCATGGTTGATCATCCCCAATCAGTACCCCGTTCCTACCTTCTCATCATATTCCCTGACTCCACTATCTTTAAGAGCCCAATCTAGCTCTCTCTTGAAAGCATCCAGAGAACCGGCCTCCACCGCCCTCTGAGGCAGAGAATTCCACAGGCTCACAACTTTCTGTGAGAATAAGTGTCTCCTTGTGTACATTCTAAATGGCTTACCCCTTATTCTTAAACTGTGGCCCCTGGTTCTGGACTCCCACAACATCGGCAACATGTTTCCTGCCTCTAGTGCGTCCAAACCCTTAATAATCTTATATGTTTCATCCTTCTAAATTCCAGCGTATACAAGGCCAGCCGCTCCATTCTCTCAGCATATGACAGTCCCGGGAATTAACCTTGTAAACCTACGCTGCACTCCCTCAATAGCAAGAATTGAACAAAAATGATTCTAACAATTCTAACAAACAGATTTTTAAAAAACTAACAATTAAAAAAAACTTTGGACTTGAAGGGTACAAGATGGCGCCTGAAACATGGCGACTCTTGTGTACTGACTCAGTGTGGTTTGCTGACTGACACTTTTGTACTTTGAGTATGAATGTGCCAAATGTATTGTAGGATTGTCACTGAGCTGCACTCGGTACACGTGACGATAAAGTACAGTTGAACCATTAACATACGCTTTGATGTCCAACATTGTTTGCTAATACCCCTGCAAAGCACTTCAGGATATTTTGTTCAGATAAATGCAGATTGTTATGATTAGTATGTGCTGTGAGCCAAGACACTTCAATTTCCATAGTTATTCCAACCAAAGCCACCACAAATTCACACATAACCATCCTGGGCTCCAGATGCACATATCAACCCGTGGAGATTCATTTGCAAATCATAATAATTTGGCATACTTATTCTTTATAGGTTAAAAGTTTGTATTCTACCAAGAGCAACAAAATGCAAAAGCAACGGGATTTATGCAGGAATTTTTGAAACTGAATCAGCAATTTAAAATAAATATGAACATAACTACAGCACAAAAGAGGAAGAGGCCAATTCAATTGCTTCTTCATGTTTTATTATGTCTTCCCTAAAGTGAGCAGCTTTTAACTAAGCTTGAGAGATGCAACTGAGAAAGGGTTTAATACAATAAGGAGATAATAGTCAAAGCCCTTCTCCCCAGGGAAGAAAAGTCAAATACTCCAGGGCAGAGCTTTAAGGTGGCACGGGAAAAAGTTTAAAGGAGGTGTGCAGGGCAAGTTTTGTTTTAAACAGAGAGTGATAGATGCCTGGAATGCACTGCCAGGGAAGGTGGTGGAAGCAGTCAAAATTGTGACATGTAAGAGGCAAAAATTATTTTCAGTGATTTGAATCACTGGAGGAACATAGAAACATAGAAACATAGAAACATAGAAATTAGGTGCAGGAGTAGGCCATTCAGCCCTTCGAGCCTGCACCGCCATTCAATATGATCATGGCTGATCATCCAACTCAGTATCCCGTACCTGCCTTCTCTCCATACCCTCTGATCCCCTTAGCCACAAGGGCCACATCCAACTCACTCTTAAATATAGCCAATGAACTGGCCTCAACTACCCTCTGTGGCAGAGAGTTCCAGAGACTCACCACTCTCTGTGTGAAAAAAGTCTTTCTCATCTCGGTCTTAAAGGATTTCCCCCTTATCCTTAAGCTGTGACCCCTTGTCCTGGACTTCCCCAACATCGGGAACAATCTTCCTGCATCTAGCCTGTCCAACCCCTTAAGAATTTTGTAAGTGTCAGCACTAAGTGTAAGAACTCAGCAGGTCAGGCAGCATCAGGAGAGGGAATGGATGGATGACATTTTTCAAGGAGTTAGGATCCTTCTTCAGTCTGAGGACACATGAACATGCAGGGAAGGAGGTACATGAATCACAAGCAGGCACTCGGATTGGCATCCTGCTCGGCTCAGACATCATGAGGCCTTAGGATAGACACAAAATGCTGGAGTAACTCAGCAGGTAACTCAAGCAGCATCTCTGGAAAAAAGCTCAGTCTGCCTCAGCCAGGCAATTTCTCAATTGCCATACACTTTGACTCCCCTTCCTATTTCCACACTGACCACTCAGCCCTGGACCACCTCCATTGTCACGAAGAGGCCACACACAAACTGGAGGAGCAGCATCTCATATTTCATTTGGGTAGCTTACAACCCAGTGGTATGAATGTTCATTTGAAGTAACTCCTGCATTCCTTCCCCCCCCCCATGTCATCCTAGTTGGCATCCTTGTATCCCTATCATTAACACATCTTACCCACCAGCAATGTGTCATTATGGACTAAACACTTCCTGAGATCATCTGTTGTCCTGTTTTTTTCTGGCCTTCTCTATCTTTCAATTTGAAGAATGATTGAAATGTTACCTATTTGTTTCTCCAGAGATGCTGCCCCCTGGCCCGCTGAGTTACTCCAACATTTTGTGTCTATGTTTGGTATAAACCAGCATTTGCAGTTCCTTTCCACACATGAGGCCTTAGGACCTGTTCCTGTACTGTACTGTTCTATGTTCTTAAATTAAAGTTAATTATTTATTAACCTAATAACTTTATTAGGGTAGCTGTAGGAGGAATGATGCTGAAAAATCTACAATGAGTGGTTCAGTCTCTAAATTAACCTATTTAGGGCTTAAATAAGAAGTCATTTCTTCCTCGAAAGGGTGGTGCGCCTTTAGAATGCTCTGTACTGGAATGTTGGTCACTGGTTGCATACAAAAAGGAGATCGATGGATTTTGTACACAAATTCTCTTGCAAGAAAGGACAGAGAAAAGACGTCTTTGGGATAGAAAACATAGAAAACTGTCGATGCTGGAATCTGAAATTAAAACAGACATGGAAAACCCGAGCCAGTCAAGCAGCATATGTGAAAAGAGAAACTAGTCAACAAAGTACACAAAGTACTGGGGTAACTGAGTGGGTCAGACAGCATCCCTGGGGAACATGGATAGGTGACGTTTTGGATCGAGACCCTACTTCAGACCGAAGAAGTCTCTCCGCTCCCTGAATTCTTGTCTATCTATTCCTTCCCCAGAGCTGGCTCACTTACTGAGTTCTTCCAGCACTGTGTTTTAATCATGAAGATCTATTTGAAGTCATCCTTAAATGTACAGTAATGCCAAGAAATAAGTTAAACAATTTCATGGACGAGGATAGGGCAAGCCATTGAAATCATCAAAAAGTATTTCTGAAAACATTCTCACTGACTGGGGTGGCACAGCGGTAGAGTTGCTGCCTTACAGCACCACATACCCGCTTTCGATCCTGACTATGGGTGCAGTCTGTACAGAGGTCCTTGTGACCTGGGTGAGTTTTCTCTGGGTGCTCCGGTTTACTCCCACACTCCAAAGACATACAGGTTCGTAGGTTGAATGGCTTGGTAAAATTCTAAATTGGCCCCAGTGAGTGTAGGGTAGTGTTAGTGTGTGGAGATCGCTGGTTGACGCAAACTGAGTGGGCCGAAGGGTCTGTTCCCATGCTGTATTTCTTAACTAAACAAGACTGTCTTTTCCTTCAGTAATTGAAAATTATACTGCACAAAATATAATTAGTAATAATGCAGTTCATGAAATTGTTTAACTTATTTTTAAAGTCAGGGCATCATAATTCACGGTTTTATTGAGAACACACACACAATAAATCTTTGAGTTCACATTGACTTCAGGTATCTTGTTGACACTGGCTTTCTCCAAGTTTGAACGCAATTTCTTGCATTCAAGATTTAAATCTTGCAAGCACTTTGGCATCACTGCACGTACAGCATGACTTCAAATAGATACGTAGATAGCCCAAGTATGATTTAATCGCCATGGGAAGAAAATTGCTGAATAAATATTGATGGATATGGGATTGGAACTAATAGGAAAACAAAAGACAGAACTAGGAAAGTGTTTTTTTTGTTTAGCTGCATTGGCACATCAATGTTATAAATGGGTTGAACATTTGTAAAAGCAAACTGATAAAAATCCTACAGCCAAATTAGATCAACATGGGATTGGAGCAGAGAACTGTAAGTGAAGAATGAACACAGGTACATGACTAGAGTTTACACTTCAGTGATACAGCTTCGGCACACTCACGCCCACCAGCCCATACACTAGCACTATTCTACACATTAGGGAGAATTTTTCAACTTACTGAAGCCAATTAACCTACAAACCTGCATTTCTTTGGAACCTGGGAGGAAACAGGGCACCCGGAGAAAACCGCTGCACCACCGTGCCTCCCTATACATAGAGCCTACTGGTTAGCAATTACTACAATATATATACAATTAATCCCACATTGATATGACATTTTGATTGGGTCATCGGAGTTTTCAGGACCAAGGAAAGGTAAAACCGGTAGGTAAAATGCCCGCAAAACGTTATTATACTTCTTAAAAGTGTCTCCACTCCTTCTTCCCCCCCTTTTCGCTCTCTAAAGGACTTACCGTTACTGTGCAGCCGTTTTACCTTCCTCTTCATCGCGGGTGTGAATGTCAAACAGCGCTCCCCCGCTTTCCCTGGCCCCTGCCTTTGCGTGGGGGGGGGGGGGGTGGTGGTGGTGTGCGTGTGTGTGTGTGTGTGTGTGTGTGTGTGTGTGTGTGTGTGTGTGTGTGTGTGTGTGTGTGTGTGTGTGTGTGTGTGTGTGTGTGTGTGTGTGTGTGTGTGTGCGCGTGCGTGGCGATCCAGCTCGACCCTTTCCAGGCGTGCCCTCGATCTTGAAGGTCGAAGACACTCTTCTTAACTCGTGGATTAGGTCGCCCAAGTGGATCAGCCCCTTAATGCAGCCCAGTCCAGACACCCCACCACTGGCCCCGTCCACACTTCCTACTGCCTTGGGAAAACAGGCAATATAATCAAAGACCTTTTTCACCCCAGTAAAACGTACCACCAAACTCAGGAGCAGCTCCTTCCACAGTAGTAACACATTTCTGAAAGGTATAATCCCGATCCTCCAAAAGACCATATTATGGTAATTGGAACTGTTACGCTACAATGCTGAGTATTTTGCTCTCTGGTATTTTTCTCTTTGCTTTACCTGCTGTACTATAATCTAGCTCGATTATATTCATGTGGAGTATCATCTGATTTGATTTGAACAGAAAGCAAACAAACCTTTTCCCTGTATCGTGATACACGTGACAAGAATAAACCAATACCAATACCAGAAACACAATGAACAATACTTGCTAATTAAAAGAGAAAGATCAAAATGAACAACAATTTTAACCAGGGTTTTCTCCACTGTAACTGCCTTTAGAAAACACAGTGGCTGTGTAAATGACTTCAAGATAAACATCTTCCCTCGGCTACCAGTTTCCTAACAAGTGCATAAAGTATAAATTTTAGAAAAAAGCCTACATTGTAAGAAAATAGCCATGTTTATTGTTGCAGGGAATCCAGGAAATATTACATTCCTACTCAAGAAAAATGGCATTACTTTATGTTCTAGGAATAATTATAAAATTGAGCTTCTCGGTGGAAATATCTTGCAAACCGGTACTTTCAGCTTCCTGATTCTCCAACCACTTGAGTTAATACTTTATTCAGCTTAACTCGAGAATCATTTGAATCAGGAGTATCAAACTTCAGCAACATGATCTTATTTTAAAGTATTTTTTCTAAACGATACAGGGTGGAAACAGGCCCTTTGGCCCACCGAGTCCACACCAACCAGCAATCACCCCATACACTAGTTCTATCGTACAACCTATAAACCCGCACGTCTTTGGAGTGTGGGAGGAAACCGGAGAAAACCCATGCTGTCACAAGGAGAACGTACAAACTCTGTATAGACAGCACCCGTAGTCAGGATTGAACCCATGTCCCTGGCAGTGTATGGCAGCGCCTCTATTACTGCGCCACTATTCCTGTCACTGCCCAATTACAGAACAGTCAAAACCATTCATTGAAACGGAATCAAGAACATTTATCATACGGATGGAGGCCATTTGGCCCATCATCCCAGCACCGGTCAACAAAAGGAACCATTCAACATAATCCCACTTTCCAGCTTCATGTACATATCCTAACAGGTCACAGTTCTTCAAAACCCACCAAAAACTGTTAACTATCCTTAAGTTACTTGTGAAAGTGTAACCATCCTGAAGTTTCAGATTCCAAGCTGCCTCTGAATGAAAACTGCTTTTCTTTCTCTCTGAAGACAGACACAAAATCCTGGAGTAACTCAGCGGGTCAGGCAGAATCTCTGGAGAAAAGGAATAGGTGACTTTTAAGGTCGGGAGCCTGCTTCAGAACCCCTGCCTTATCCAATCCTTCCACCAAATTACATCTTTGCACCTTGGAATTTGGGGAAATAGTTCCTTCCTATTTACTTTATCTTGGCCCCTCATATTATTTTCACATCTTAATTAAGTGGCACCTTAAGTCATACTGTTCGAAAGCAAACTACCCCCCTACCTATACAACAGGCAAACGACTAGATGAACCTCAGTGAGTCAGTTGGGAAATGGACAATTAACTTTTCTGGTCGAGATTCTTTCCCAATCTCATCCTGTCCAGATGAAGGGTCTCGACACAAAATGTCAACTGTCCATTTGCCTCCATAAAGTAGTTCAACAGGTTAGCAGCACATCAGGTGAATGTGAATGTTCAGATTGGGACCCTTCTTTAGACAGATGCCTTCATAGATGTGGCCTGACCTGCTGAGATTGCTCAGCACTGGCTTTTATTTTCTCCAGACTCCAGTCTCAAGTGCCTAGTCGAACCAATCCTTACTCTTAAATACAATTTACCAGTCTCGGCAGTTCTTTGTGAATCTGCCCTGCACCCTACCCATTGCAATAACATTTTTCCACTATAATGCCAAAATAAGAACTAACTTCCACCCTCTCCACCAAAGCCCACAAGTTTAGTTTAGTTCAGTTTCTTGTCACATGTACTGAGGCGTGTTTCATGCAAGATAAAGTCCAGAAAAGTCCGATTAAAGATAGTCCAAGGGTCTCTAATGAGGTAGATTGTAGCTCAGGACCGCTCTCTGGTTGTTGATGGAATGGTACAGTTGCCTGATAACGGATGGGAAGAAACTGTCGCTGAATCTGGGGGTATGCGTCTTCATACTTCTATACCTCTTGCCTGACGGGAGGGGAGAAGAGGGTGTGACCGTGATGAGACACGTGCCTCCACTGTGGTTCCAAATACCACTCGCCAATGCTAGATCTTACATATTATATAGTTGAGATTATCTTTCAATGTCCGATGGACGTAAAATGGGAAAACGATTAAAGTTAAATATAAACACTTAGGCCGTGCATAACTAGGATTTTACATTTACAAGATTACTGTAACATTCATGGAAATTAATTCCCTTAAGACTATGAAAATCCCATACAATCTTACTTGTGTAGTCACTGTAAATGAAGGACTTTAATGACATGACACCTTTATTATTTGCTCTGATCACTCCAACTTAAATTGTGAGAACTACTAAAATAAAAACATGTGTAGGAAGGAACACTTGAATCCACTCTCTCTCTCCGTCACTCCCCACCCGAGTTGTCATACTCGTTTCGCTATCGTCCTGTTGAGTTTCACTATCTGTATAACTCGTTATCACCTACCCCACACCCCTCAATGGACCATGTGGGCCTCACCTTTCTTTGATCATTGTTGTTTTTTGCATATCTTTCACTCATTTGTTCTATTTACCTTCTATATCTCTCGTTTCCCTTTCCCCTGACTCTTAGTCTGAAGGAGGGTCTCAGCCCGAAATGTCACCTATTCCTTTTCTCCAGAGATGCTGCCTGACACACTGAGTTACTCCAGCTTTTTAGCTTTTTGTGTCTACTAAAATATAATATATTTTTATATATGTATATATATATATATATATATATATATAATATATATGGACACACAAGCACATAATCATATTTCTCATATCTAGTTTTTATGTATGTGCCCTTTAACAGAACTTAGTAATTATACTATGAAAAGGAAAATCCTGGTAATTTAAATAGCAGGTGATTCTGGCCAAACTTTTATATCCAAAGACATGTTTAAATTAGTAACATTCTCTAACAAAACAAATTTTGTGCAGATTATATAAATTTGACAATAATCAAGGATTGCAACATTAAAGGAAGAATTACCAGGAGAATAATATGTTCTTGTATGTTTTAAAAGAACGGCATCTGATTTAATGTGAGTAATGCCAAGGAAGACTGGCATGCATTTTGTTATGCATGGAACACTCTGTGGAAGGACATTGGGTGGGGGGAAGCACAGATCTACAGCAAGAAAACAGGAGAGCATTTTGTTGATAGTTTAACTGCTGTGAAAATGTGTGGAAAAAGTGCAATAAAAGAACCTTATTAAGTTACAACCCTTGTGGCACATCTGCAGTGTGTAACATTTAATATTATAATAATAGGGAGGCTTCACTAAATCTGGTTAGTTTAGAATGTGGACAGATAAATACATTAATTGCACATCCCCGCATGTTCTAAACTAGCTAGCAATAGTGAAGTTTGAAGTCACTTAATTTCAAGTCAGATTGTAAAGGAAATCAGTAAACAACGAGCTTCCTCATTGTTCTCATCCCTAGTTTAGAACTACAGCAGGGAATGTGCTCTTCAACCCACTGATTCCACGCCGACCATCGATCACACATTCACACCAGTTTTATGTTATAGCACTTTTGCATCCACTTCCATCTACACACTCGGGGCAATTTACAGAGGCAACAAATCCCCACATCTTTGGTAAGTGGGAGGAAGCCGGAACCGGCAGAAAACCCACGCGGTCACAGGGAGAATGTGCAGACTACACACAGCCAGCACCCACAGTCAGGATCAAACCCGGGTCTCTGATGCTGTGAGGCAGCAGCTCTACTGCCGCCAATCCATTATTCCAATGAAGATAGACACAAAAAGCTGGAGTAACTCAGCGGGGACAGGCAGCATCTCTGGAGAGAAGGAATGGATGACGTTTGGGGTCGAGATCCTTCTTCAGACTGAAGGGTCTCAACCCAAAATGTCACCCATTCCTTCTCTCCAGAGAGGCTGCCTGTCCTACTGAGTTACTCCAGCTTTTTGCGTCTATCTTCGGTTTAAACCAGCATCGGCAGTTCCTTCCTACACATTAAACCAATGAATACGGTTCACATAGATACATCATTGGATGTAAAGAGCTGTGAAAATCTCTGGAGGTCACAAAAGCTGATATTAAATACAAGATTTAAGCTAGCAAAGTCATAATTTAGCCCAATAACATATTACATGAATATGGCTTCTTTTCCAGCTCTATCTGACTCCATTTCCTATGTGTGTATGATCCATTAATGAATATGACAGCTCACAATTGCAATTAGGTTTCTCTCTGAGAGTCCTGACAGAAGGATCTGAAATTATGAGGCATAAATAAGGTAAACAGTCAGAACCTTTATCCCAGGATGAAAACATCAAAGGATAGAGGGCATAGCTTTAAAATAAGAGAGGCAAAGTTAAAAGGAGATATGCGTGGCAAGTCTATTTTATTTACTAAGGGCAGTAGGTCCATGGAACATGCTGCCAAGGGTTGTGGTGGAGGCAGGTCCTATGTGGTGTTTAAGAGGCTTTTAGATAGGCACATGGCCATGAAGGGGATGGAAGGAAATGGATCATGTGCAGGCAGAGGAGATTAGTTTATCTTGGCATCATCTTTGGCATGGACATTGTGGACCAAAGGGCCTGTCCTGCGTTGTACTTTTCCATATTCCATGTTCTGTGAATCGGATGCTACCTGATCAAGAGATAATGTGCAATAGACTCATTCAACTTTCCCAATGTTCAAATAATCAAAGGACAAAGTAACATAAAATATCATAAAGGATAAGGAACGGGGCTCATGCCTGTGATACATCAAAGACAATAACTAAAACCCATTTGTGAGAAATATGTTTTGCAAATAAATATCTGTGCATTAACATGTTGGAGAACATAAATTGCAATAAAATGTTCATCTGGAAATAACAAAATAACAGGTTGCAACAAAAGCTAGAACTGTTACATCAATCTGCATGGATATAGTAATAATATAAATGGTAATTAAATAAGTTAGAATAGTTCAGTTCTTTTGGGAAAGGAATTAGCTCTGAATATTTGGCCATCTTTAACTCATTTAAAGTATACCAAAGGAGGTCAGCTTTGAAGTAACAGATGCTTCTTTATTCAGAAGCCAAAAGAATAAATTAACAAAATCATAAATCAAATGTTACATCTTTGTTATTTCCAGGCAAACTTTTCACAGACAGAAGTTCATCCCATATATTTTATTCGATTTAATTTGTAAAAGTGCAAGATATTTCAACCTAACTTGAATTTAATTTGCCTGCTTATTATCACAAGAATGTGTTTACTGAATTAGACAATGGGATATGGCACTGTACTCTTTACATGCCTGTGAAGCCTTTCTGTTTTTGATCATCACACACCCTATTGCACCTGACTCAATTTGCAATAATATTTATTGGTTTATCTGTCACAAGTACTAGGTTTTCCAGTTGACCTGTAATTTTAGTTGAGTAAAACAGTCACCATGAAACCTCTCCTGCTAAGTTCCATGTTATTATCTTACAGATTCCTCAGAGACAGCTTGCCAAGAGGTCTTTGTCATTAATTCAGTGATACATAAATTCAGATATTTTGGCAATTCGTTTGCAGATCATAAAAATCAAAGAACAAAATGCCACAAATTCCAGCGGATTCTTCAAACAAATCGAAGACATCACAAAGATATGTTGAGATGAAGGAGGCTTTTCCGTCCACTGACGCTCATTCCTCCCCCACCTTATTACTGTATCTAATTGACTCACCTGACTCCAGAATTTTTGCTGCCCAACCCTGATGGAATAGCGTTCTTGGTATTGATTGCATTAAGGGGCAAAGCATACAGCAGTATCATTACCTTTTCATTCTACAATTCTTTTAAATGCACTAAAATTTCCCAATGCACTTCACTGCAACGTAAACAACTACCAAATATTATGCCAACAACTGATTGAATTGAGTTCAAATGTTATAAGATTTTCACAGGAGAGCCTTAGCATTACAGATCCACCACTGATTTTCTGGCCCCTTGGTTCCAGAGTCTTTCTGGATTATCCATTTTGCCAGAGCAACAGAGGTCACGGCCTCTGAGAGGAGTTTAACAGTAAACGGAATGGTCTGCCTATGTCACTTAGATACCGGCCCACAAAGTTCGGCCTCGGAAGTCAGCTATCGGAACGTATATCGTGGGGCTGCAGCCGGACTGGAGTCCAGAGCCCCGGCTGCAGGGCAGAAAATTCCACCCGCTTATCGGCCACGGAATTCCAGATGAGGTTGAGATTGGCCGCTTCACCTGGCCTAGGCGGGTCCACCACATTTTCATGGGGACATCCGGGGGAGATTTCAAGTGCGCTCTCGGAATTTTGTTTGCGTTAAAATTGATGCCTTACCACCAGTTGCGGGAAAATCGGTGGTGGACCCGAATTAAGGTTGTCATTTGTGCATCGCTCTCAGCCTGGGTTTCCATTCAGTTACACTTTGCTGACTTGAATTCTAAATCCTTTTACCTTGTCTTGTCTTCATATTCCTCAATAGTTTTTCACAGATCTATTGACCTAGAATTTACAACGATCAATTTCTCTCTCTTGTTGTCTCACCTGTTCAGTGGAATAGCATCACCTGCCCCAACAGCCTAGGGTGCACTTTTACATATAGCCACCATCGCACATATCAGATTGACCTTCCCGAGAGTGAATACGCAGAAAAGCAACCAGTACCATCAGATTCAAGAACAGTTTCTTCGCCGCTGTTATAGGAGACTTGCATGGATCTCTCATACACTAATAATGAATTCCCAATCTTCCAATTTACCTCGCTGTGGCCCTTGAACTTTTATTTAACTGCACTTTCTCCGTAGTTGTAACACTGTATTCTGTAGATAGACACAAAGTGCTGGAGTAACTCAGCGGGTCAGGCAGCATCTCTGGCGAATAAGGATGGGTGACGTTTTGGGTCGGATCCCATCTTCAGACCCTGAAGAAGAGTCCCAACCCGACACGTCATCCATCCTTTTTATCCAGAGATGCTGCCTGACCCACTGAATTACTCCAGCACTTTGTATCTATCTCTGGTATAAACCAGCATCTGCAGTTCATTGTTTCTACACTGTATTCTGTACTTTGTATCTTTGTCTCTTTTGCACTGGTTTCTTGTAGCTTGAAGCACTCATGTATTAATTTCTTGGAAAGTACGATAAATAGAGTTGTTATCATGGTACAAACAACTATTATAAACCTATACCAATATTTATTGGAAGAGGTCCGCCATGTTTCTTCAAAGTTTGTATAAAGATTTCCTACCCTGTTGTCACACAGAAAGTAGAGTTGGAAGAAATGGGTCTTTTTCAATCTAAGATGTAATAAGTGAAATACCTTGGCCGCAAGTATTTACATTAATAAAATGGAGAAGGGAATGAAAAGCAAGACTTCCAAGTTTGACGGTGATACAAAAATAGGTAAAGGGCATGTCATGTTGAGGATATGTGTAGGAAGTAACTGCAAATGCTGGTTTATTCCAAAGATGGACACAAAATGCTGGAGTAACTCAGTAGAGGTGGGGGTTAAGCAGGGAGAAAAAAAACTGGAGGCGAGTAACAACCAGATCAAATCAGGATTGGCAACAGATGACCTCAGGAAAGGTGGAGCCCATAATGGCCCATTGTTGGCTGGGGAAGGTGTTATAGCAAGAGGAATACATGGATGAGAACAGTGGAAATGCTAGGACTACTAGGGTGGGGGAGAGGGGGGGGAGAAGGGAAGGGATTGAATGCAGGAGTTACTTAAAATTAGAGAAATCAACATTTATATTGTGGATTTTAAGCTTTCCAAGCGAAATATGAAGTGATGTTCCTCCAATTTGCATGTGGACTCACTCTGATAGCGGAGGAGGCCCATGACAGAAAGATCAGAATGGGAAGGGGAGTTAAAATGTTTTGCAACTGGGAGATCGAGTAGGCCAAGGTGGACTGAGTGTAAGTATTCAACCAAACCTACATCGCCAAATCTACGCATGGTCTCGTCGATATAAAGGAGCCCAAACCGGGAACACCGGATACAGTAGATGAGATTGGAGAAGGTGCAAATAAACCTCTGCCTCAGCTGAAAGGATTGTTGGGGTTCCTTGGTCAAGTCGAGGGAGGAGGTATAAGGACAGATTGCAGG
Organism: Okamejei kenojei; assembly: GCA_035221665.1. Taxonomy (NCBI): domain Eukaryota; kingdom Metazoa; phylum Chordata; class Chondrichthyes; order Rajiformes; family Rajidae; genus Okamejei; species Okamejei kenojei. The sequence continues at coordinate 34,565,058 of CM069134.1, forward strand.
GGAGGGGGTGGTTCCGGTGGGAAGAGATGAGTGAACCAGGGAGTTGCAGAGGGAACGGTCTCTGTGGAAAGGAGAAAGGGGTGGTGTTGGGAAGATGGACGAGCTTGAGGCTCAGTTAGAAATTGGCAAGTATGATGTTGTGGGAATTACAGAGAGGGCTGCAAGAGGGCCAGGGCTGGGAACTGAATATTCAAGGATATACCTCCTATCGAAAAGGGCAGAGGGGGTGGGGTAGCTCTGTTGGTGAGGAATGAAATTCAGTCTCTTGCAAGGGGTGACATTGTAACAGGAGATGTGGAGTCAGTATGGATAGAACTAAGGAATCATAAGGGTAAAAATACCCTAATGGGAGTTATCTACAGGCCCCCAAACAGTAGCCTGGATATAGGGTGTAAGTTGAATCAAGAGTTAAAATTGGCATGTAGTAAAGGTAATGCTACGGTTGTTATGGGAGATTTCAACATGCAGGTTGACTGGGAAAATCAGGTTGGTACTGGACCCCAAGAAAGGGAGTTGTGGAGTGCCTCCGTGATAGATTCTTAGAGCAGCTTGTATTGGAGTCTACCAGGGAGAAGGCAAGGATTTAATGTTATGTAATGAACCGGATTTGATAAAGGAATTTGAGGTTAAGGACCCATTAGGAGATAGTGACCATAATATGGTCAAGTTTAATTTAGAAACATAGAAATTAGGTGCAGGAGTAGGCCATTTGGCCCTTCGAGCCTGCACCACCATTCAATATGATCATGGCTACGCTCTAGGGTGACGGAGGAACTGGAGGAAATCCACATTTGGCAGGAAATGGTGTTGGGTAGACTGATGGGACTGAAGGCTGATAAATCCCCAGGGCCTGATGGTCTGCATCCCAGGGTACTTAAGTAAGTGGCTCTAGAAAGCGTAGACGCATTGGTGATCATTTTCCAATGTTCTATAGATTCAGGATCAGTTCCTGTGGATTGGAGGGTAGCTAATGATATCCCACTTTTTAAGAAAGGCAGGAGAGAGAAAACAGGGAATTATAGACCAGTTAGCCTGACATCGATGGTGGGGAAGATGCTGGAGTCAATTATAAAAGATGAAATAGCGGCACATTTGGATAGCAGTAGCAGGATCGGTCCGAGTCAGTATGGATTTACGAAGGGGAAATCATGCTTGACTCATCTTCTGGAATTTTTTGAGGATGTAACTGGGAAAATGGACAAGGGAGAGCCAGTGGGTGTAGTGTACCTGGACTTTCAGAAAGCATTTGATAAGGTCCCACATATGAGATTAGTGGGCAAAATGAGGGCGCATGGTATTGGGGGTAGGGTGCTGACATGGATAGAAAATTGGTTGGCAGACAGGAAACAAAGAGTAAGGATTAACAGGTCCCTTTCAGAATGGCAGGCAGTGACGAGTGGGGTACTGCAAGGCTTGGTGCTGGGACCACAGCTATTTACATCAATGATTTAGATGAAGGGATTCAAAGTAACATTAGCAAATTTGCAGATGACACAAAGCTGGGTGGCAATGTGAAATGTGAGGAGGATGCTCTGAGAATGCAGGGTGACTTGGACAGTTTGGGTGAGTGGGCAGATGCAGTTTAATGTGGATAATGTGAGGTTATCCACTTTGGTAGCAAAAACAGGAAGGCAGATTACTATCTAAATGGTGTCAAGTTGGGAAAAGGGGAAGTACAACGGGATCTGGGGGTCCTTGTTCATCAGTCAATGAAAGTAAGCATGCAGGTACAGCAGGCAGTGAAGAAAGTGAATGGCATGTTGGCCTTTATAGCAAGGGGAGTTGAGTATAGGAGCAAAGAGGCCCTTCTGCAGTTGTATAGGGCCCTAGTGAGACCACACCTGGAGTATTGTGTGCAGGTTTGGTCCCCTAATTTGAGGAAGGACATTCTTGCTATTGAGGGAGTGCAGCGTAGGTTTACAAGGTTAATTCCCGGGATGGTGGGACTGTCATAGGCTGAGAGAATGGAGCGGCTGGGCTTGTATACGCTGGAATTTAGAAGGATGAGAGGGGATCTTATTAAAACATATAAGATTATTAAGAGTTTGGACACGCTGGAGGCAGGAAACATGTTCCTGATGTTGGGGGAGTCCAGAACCAGGGGGCACAGTTTAAGAATAAGGGGTAAGCCATTTAGAATGGAGACGAGGAAACACTTTTTCTCACAGAGAGTTGTGAGTCTGTGGAATTCTCTTCCTCAGAAGGTGGTGGAGGCCGGTTCTCTGGATACTTTCAAGAGAGAGCTAGATAGGGTTCTTAAAGATAGCGGATATGGGGAGGAGGCAGGAACGGGGTACTGACTGGGGATGATCAGCCATGATCACATTGAATGGCGGTGCTGGCTCGAAGGGCCGAATGGCCTATTCCTGCACTTATTGTCTATTGACTCCCCTTCTCCCGTCTACCATCTCCTCTGGCGACAAGTTCCAGATATCAAACTTACTCTGTGTAAAAAAACCTCCGCTTCAACTCCTCTTTAAGATGCTACAATGATGAGAACTATATTCTGCACTCTGCATCTTTTAGTTTACTTATTGTACTTGAATTTGACAATTGGATTTAAGTATAGTTTTACCTGATCTTATTGGATACCATGCAAAACAAAGCTTTGCACTGCACCTCAGTGGTGAGACCACATTTAAGGGACTGTCCCACTTACGTGACCTTGGCTCGCAAATTATGCAGCCTCATGGTCGCTTGAGGCGTACGGGCACCGCATGGCCACGCGGGGCCAATCCGACTTAGAAGTGCGGAGTTATGCTGGGCTGGTCCCGACATCGCGTGGGGCTCCGAAATTCTTGCAGTGGCCAAAATCTTTGCGCGCCAACAGCCTGTCAGCACGCAGGCACATTGTGGTCGTACGCAGCCTCTGGACGTCGTACGCAGCGTCTTGACGGCGTACGCCTAGCGTGTGGTGTTGCGTGATGACGTTACCGCCTGCCGTGGCCTTGCGTGATGACGTCACCGCCCGGCGTGGAGTTACGTGATGATGTCACCACCCGACGCCGTGCGACACCCAAATTCATTCGGCCCGCCTCCTGCCCAGCTGATTGGTAAGCATGACGCAAATGACGTCACGCGCGAATTTAGCACGAACTCCGTTTCTGGTTGGTCGCGCCAAACGCACACAATCGCGCGCAAGTGGGACAGGCCCTTAGAGTATTATGTTCAGTTTGGTCACTATTATATAGAAAAGATGTTGTCAAGCTGGAAAGAGTGCAGAGAAGATTCACAAAGATGTTGCCAGGACTTGAGGGCCTGAGCTATAGAGGGAGGGGTTGAACAGGCCAGAACTTTATTTCTTGTAGTGCAGGTTTATTTCTTGTAACCCACACAGGTCACGGGGAGAACGTACAAACGCCGTACAGAAAGCACCTATTGTCAGGATCAAACCTGGGTCTCTGGTACTGTAATGCAGCAGCCCTACCTCTGCGCCACTGTGCCGCCCCTTTTTCTCACAGTCCTGAGTTTCACCCCTACAATCATTTGTCTTCATTAAAATGATTGTATCAATGCAAGCTTTGTCCATCTAAACATATGTCCTAACTCAGAGAAAGGCTGCAAGTTTTTTAAAAATTGTGTCACCAATTGTAAAATCCAGTTTTAAATTCACATAGGGTTACACAAAAAGCTGGAGCAACTCAGCGGGTGCAGCAGCATCTAAGGAGCGAAGGAGATAGGCGACGTTTCGGGTCGAGACCCTTTATCAGACTGGTCAGAGATCAGGGAAATGAGAGATATAGACGGTGATGTGGAAAGATAAAGAACAATGAATGAAAGATATGCAAAAAAGTATCGATGATAAAGGGAAAAAGCCATTGTAAGCTGTTTGTGGTGTGAAAATGAGAAGATAGTGCGACTAGGGTGGGGGAGGGAGATAGTGATAGAGGGAATGCCAGGGCCCGAGGGCCGAGGGAGAGGTGGGAAGGGGAGGAGACAGCAAGGGTGAACAGAATTGAGAAAATTCAATGTTCAAGCCCAAAGGATGTAGACTCCAAGAGGAATATGAGGTGCTTTTCCTCCAACTTGCGGTGTTGCTCACTCTGGCCGTGGAGGAGGCCCAGGACCGAGAGGTCGGATATGGAATGGGAGGGGGAGTTGAAGTGCTGAGCCACCGGGAGGTCGGGTTGGTTTTTGCGGACCGAGAGGAGGTGTTCGGCGAAACGATCGCCAAGCCTCCGCTTGGTCTCACCGATATAGATCATCTGGCATCTGGAGCAGCGGATGCAGTAGATGAGGTTGGAGGAGGTGCAGGTGAACCTCTGTCAGACCTGGAAGGACTGCTTGGGTCCCTGAAAGGAGTGGAGGGGGGAGGTGAAGGGACAAGTGTTGCATTTCTTGCGGTTGCAAGAGAAATTGCCCGGGGAAGGGGTAGAGCGGGAGGGAAGGGAAGAATTGACAAGGGAGTTGCGGAGGGAGCGGTCTTTGCGGAAGGCAGACAGGGGGGGGATGGGAAGATGTGGCGGGTGGAGGGGTCACGTTGGAGGTGGCGAGACTGGCGGAGGGGTCATGTTGGAGGTGGCGAAATTCACATATCTGTGCGATAATGTTCTACCTAGGACTGGTATGATTGATCAGTTGCAGACCAGTGTAAAAATCACAGATGCAACATAAAAGTGTATTTTACAGAAATCACTATATATGACAGTTCCAAAGTGATACAATAAAGGTATAATTTTCCTACCGACTTAAATGTCAAATATAAAATTATTCTGCACAGAAGGAGGTCATTCGGCCCGTCAATCCTGTGCCAGTGTTTTGAGAGCACAATCCAATTAGTATTGAATATAGACACAGAAAACTGGAGTAACTCAGTGGGTCAGGCAGCATCTCTGGAGAAAAGGAATGGGTGGCATTTTGAGTTGAAGCCCTTTTTCAGACTGAGATTCAGGAGGAGGTGGGGGGGCGGGGGAGAGGCAAACCAGTCTGAAGAAGGTTCTCAACCCAAAATATCACCCATTCTTTTTTTCCAGAGATGCTGGCTGACCTGCTGAGTTATTCCAGCCTTTTGTGACTATCTTCAATTTAAACCAGCATCGGCACTTCATTCCTACACAATCCAATTAGTAATATTCCCTGGCTCTATCCCAATGGCCTTGCAAGTTTTTCCCTTTTAAGTTTGAATTTGAGGGTAAGGGGGTCTGGAATGTGTTAGCATTTACCCCAGTTTAAACTTTCTTGCCTGGTGACAAAGCAGCCAGATTTCAAGTATAAGTGATTAGGGACATGTCCCGGTCTTTTGGTCTACAATTGGCCAAGGAGGAAAAAAAATAGCTTATGGTCCTGGGTTCCAGCCAATTTTTTTGGAACTTGTTTCCATTTCCAAAATGAATAACAGGATTCGGGTGAAAGGGAAAGACATGTCACTGATCATTTTAACCTGCGGTTTTAGTTCAGTTTAAAAATAGAAGCAAACATTGATGGATTGAGTTGGACTTAACGAGAAACAAAAAGCAAGAAACTTAAAAGGACACAAGGTGCTGGAGTAACTCAGCAGGTCAGGCAGCATCTCTGGAGAGCAGGAATAGGTGACATGACCTTCAGACTGATTGTGGCGGGGGGGGGGGGGTGGGGAGAAGGAGAAAGCTGGAAAAGAGGAGAGGCGGGACAGAGCGTGGTAGGTAACTGGGTGGATAAAGGTGAGGGGAGAGCAGGATCAAAGGGCAGAGATAAGAACAGGTGTGAGACCGTTTTGAAGAGTTGCCGATTGTGAGGCCAAGGGGAGGGAATAGCAGTGGGTGCGGAGCAAGCAAGAAGTTCATTGTTCTATCTGGCACACGTGACAATAAAACACTCTTGACTCCTGAGGTTGAGGGGGTTTGGTCGGTGGGGGGGAAGGAGAGAAACCTAAACTGTAAATAATAATACAAGGGCATAAAAGAGAATTTAGAATTTGTGGAAATGTTCTGAAGTTAAATTCTGTTGCTTGTGCTAAACACACGTTTTAGGATGAGTTATATCCTACATTCAATGTTCATTTTCAACAAATTCAGTGGAGTTTTACGCACAAAAAACATCAGCACAAATGTAGGAACATCAGAGAGGTAACTCAACACTTTATATCTTAAGCTGTCCTTTAAAACGTTGGTGATGAAGGGCCAACATAAGCGTTTGTTTCATATGTTTACGGAAGGTGGACATTGCTGATAATGTTAGACTTTGTTGTCGAATGCCGAATCGAGGAGATGGTTAAAAGTTAACCATCTTAACTGCTCTGTAGTCTGCCAAGATAAGGGCCACAGATATCCTTCTCCAAGGACATTGGGAATAAATGTAGGAACGAGGAGAGCAGGTGTTGGAGTAACTCAGCAGGTTAGGCAGCATCTCAGGAGAACGTGGATAGGTGGTGTTTCGGGTCGAGACCCTTCTTCAGACTCATAAAGGGCTGGAGCAACTCAGCAGGTCAGGCAGCAATTCTGGTGAACACATATAGTGACGTTTTGGGGAGAGACCTTTCTTCCGATTCCAACATGTTTGAAGGATGGTCCAGTCCAAAACTTCACCTATCCATGTTCTACAGAGATGCGGACTGACCTGCTGAGTTACTCAGCGCATTGTGTCCTTTAGGATATTGGGAATAAATTATGTTTTTATAACAATCCTGTGATTTCATCATCACCATTACTTAGGTTAACCCTCTTTTTTTTTTAAGTACAGGTTTACTTGCTTAGTTAAATTTGACTTCCATTGTGAGATTCATATGCATGTCCCTGGATCACTGGCCCAGACTCTGCATGTTTGACCAGTAACTTAATCACTATGTTACCATGCAAAGTGTTATCATTATGCATGACCTGAGGGAAAACAAAAACTTGTTCTGGTGCGAAATCTGGTCACATCTGAAACTTGAGCAGGGTTTTGAAGAAGATAGGGAAATAAACTGCACTCACTTTCCAACAATTATGTTGTAAGCTTATGAATTTCGAGTTGAGGAAAGAGAATTGTCAGAATGGTAAAGTGCGGTTGGTGTCTCTTGCTGGGAAATTGCACTAGAAACTAGAGTCATACCATGTGGAAACATGCCTTTTGGACCAACTTGCCCACACCGACCAACATGCCCCATCGACATGTCTCATCTACCTGTGTTTGGCCCAGATCCCTCTAAACCTATCCTATCTGTATACCTATCAAAATGTTTCTTAGATGTTGTGTTAGTACCTGCCTAACTTACTTCCTCCGGCAGCTTGTTCCATACATCCACCCTTTGTATTAACCAGCTACCCCTGAGTTCCTATTAAATCTTTCCCCCCTCATCTTAAATCCTATGTCCTCTGGTTCTTGATTCCCCTTCTCTGGGAAACAGCTTATTCCCATCTATTATCAGACATTTAGGCGATCTATTCCTCTCATGATTTGTACACCTCTGTAAGATCATCCCTCATCCTCCTGTGCTGCAAGGAATAAAGCCCTAACCTTCTCCCAGTGACTGTGTGGGTTTTCTCCGGATGCTCCGGTTTCCTCCCACACTCCAAAGACGTACAGGTTTGTAGGTTAATTGGCTTCTGTATAATTATCCCTAGTGTGCAGGATAGTGCTAATCTATGGGATGATAGCTGGTCAGGGCGAACTCGGTGGGCCGAAGGATCTGCTTCCATGCTGTATCTCTAAAGTCTAAAGCAAAGTAAAGTTTTGTTTATAGAGAAACAATCGGTGAAATATCAGGTCACATATGCATGGTTATTATAAACCCCCAGGGAGGTTGCGAAAGGAATGCTCCAGAAATTCTTGCGCTGAAGTCGACTTTGTATCTTATTCCTGTCTGTTCCTTGGTGGTCACATAGATGCTGACGAAACAGGGATATTCTGCTGGATCTATGCTGGAGGAATTGTGATTTAGGGCTAAGTAGGTCTTTTTTCAAAATGCCAACAACTCTTGCTTTTTGAGATATATTCAAGATCATTGTGAAGCTAAGCTAACACAAGTTCTGGAAGATTTTGATGGGAATTACATTAAACAGAAAAATAAACTGGCTTATTTTTGATAAACCGCACTGGGCTGCAATTCAAGTTTAAATGCACAGAACAAAGGGAGCATGCCGGTTCAAACGCTAAGTAAAGTCGCTGAAAAGGTATGTTATACTGACAGATTGTGGCCTGGAGGCACTATCATGAGTGCTCTGCTACTCCTACGCATCCATCCAAAATAAAGAAATACAAAAAACCCTTGATTAGCAATGTGCGCTTAATCAGAGCAAAGGAAAAGAAAATCACTCATTGGCAAAATGCCAGCTGAGAAATGCTTTGGAAATCCTGAATTAACAGTACACAGATCTTGGAATGTAGCATTTTAAAGTACGGTGGAAACGGATTCAACAGTCAGGCTGTAAAGAGAACTTTAGCATACACTTTTTGAGATACAGCGCGGAAACAGGAACTTCGGCCCATCGAGTTCGCGCCGACCACCATCCACTCCATACACTAGCACAAACCGGCACACGAGGAATAATTTACAATTTTACCAAAGCCAATTAATCTCCACACCGGTACGTCTTTGGGGTGTGGGAGGAAACCGGAGCACGTGGAGAAAGCTCACGCGGTCACGGGGAGAACGTACAAACTCTTACAGGTAGTCGGGATTGAACCCAGGTCTCTGACGATGTAAGGCAGCAACTCCAACGCTGCGCCACGGTGCCACCCCAAACTTTATTGTAGTCTTTAGAGATATAGTGCGGAAACAGCACCTTTGGCCAATCAGTCACTATCCTGCACACTAGGGATAACTTACAATTTTGGCAAAGCCATTTAACCTATAAACCTGTAATAAATTTATGTAAAAACAAGGAACCACAAATGTTGGTTCACATAAAAGGACACAAAAGGGCAGTGAGATGTTGTTCGAGGTTACCTAAAATTGGAGAATTCAATATTCATACCGTTGGGTCGTGATCCACCCAAGCAAAATACGTGGTGTTGTTCCTCCAGTTTGAGTGTGGCCTCACTCTGGCAATGGAGGAGGCGCAGGACAGGAACGTCAGTGTGGGAATGGGAAATTAAAATCGTTAGCAACTGGGAGGACTGATAGGCCATGGTGGACTGGATGCAAGTTGACCGAACTCAGTCTGCCATGGCCTACTGGATCTCCCGATTGCTGACCCTACAATCAGTCTAAAGATGGGTCCAGCTGAACCTAATACATTTATATGGGGGGGGGGTGAATTAGTGCTATGGAGAACAAACAATACCATGGGATTTTAAAGATTCAGCACCGTGTATGAAGTGTAAATCAGTGTGATTCCATGCATCGGCAACAACTGGTCCAGTGGCTTAGTTTGCCCTGAAAACAAGTTGGAGTACTCTCTACCTCTCACAATAGATTAGTTTAGTTTAGTTTAATTTTGTTTAGTTTAGAGATACAGTGCGGAAACAGGCCCTTCGGCACATTGAGTCCGTGCTGACTAGCGATCACTTCGTACACTGAAAGCCCTGTCCCACAGTACGAGTTCATTCCAAGAGCTCTCCCGAGTTTGACCTGATTCGAACTCGGAGGTTTACGGTAATGGCCACTCGTCGGTACTTGGGGCTCTCGTGGACATTTTTCAACATGATGAAAAATCTTCACGAGTCTTCCCGTGCTTACCTGCCATTAGCGAGTTTTTCCGAGTCCCCGTAGCATAATGAGCCGCTAAGAGACGTCCCCGAGCTCCGATGTACCCGCTACGTTCATTCTCCGTGCTTTTTTTAAACTCGGGAGAGCTCTTGGAATGAACTCGTACCGTGGGACAGGGCTGTAACAGGATCCTACAGTGCAGCGGTAGAGTTGCGGCCCTAGAGCAAAATGCAGCGCCGGAGACCTGGGTTCGATCCCGACTCCGGGCGCTGTCTGTACGGAGTTTGTACGTTCTCCCCATGACCTGCGTGGGTTTTCTCCGAGATCTTCGGTTTCCTCACACATTCCAAAGACATACTGGTTTGTAGGTTAGTTGGCTTGGTAAATGTAAAAATTGTCTAGTATAAATTGTCCAACTTCCAGTATAGTCCCCGGTGGACTCTTCGTAAGTCCACAAGGTTAAGGTACTCGGGACAATTTACAATTTTTACCAAAGATGTGAGAAGTGACACTCCCAAGCTTGAAGTAGAAGGAGGCTAGCAGGGCAAGGCATTGAAATATAAAAATGTGAATTGTATAAGGATGCACAGCGCATCAGATCAAGGCCTATGATGTATTAGGTCAATCCGTCTGCTCCCCACTAAGTAGAAGGTACAGAAAATTGAAAGCACATACTACCAGACTCAGGAGCAGCTTCTTCCCCTCTATTATCAGGTTTCTGAACTGTCCTTCCACAAACTAGGGAACTGTTCAAATCACCTCTACCGCATTGAGGACATTGGATTTTGTCTACGGAACTGATGCGCTACAATGCTGAGAACTATATTCTGCACTTTGTATCTTCCCCTTTGCTCTTTGAGTGTGAACTGATTGTATCCATGTATGGTACAACAGATCTGCTTGGATAGCATGCAAAACTAAGCTTTTCACTCGGTACAGTGACAATAATAAACCTAAACCTAAATACCATTCAATGAAATGTATTCATAGGGATTGAACGTAAACCTTCTCAGAGACAGCATTGAAACAGGCCCTTCAGCCCACCTGGTCGGTGCCGACCATCGATCATCCATACACGCATTCTATCCTACACACTAAGGAAAATTTACAATTTACAGACACCAATTCACCTATAAACCTGTACGTCTTTAGAGTGTGAGAGGAAACCAGAGCATCCGGAGGTAACTCAAGCAGTCACTGGGAGAAAGTCCAAACTCCAAACAGACATTACCCATAATCAGGATCGAACCCGGGTCTCTGACGCTGTAAGACAGCAACTCTACCTCTGCGCCACTATGCGCCACAACATCAAAGTACATGCAGCTATATCAAAATGTATGCAAATTCTACAAAAATGTTTGTTGCATTGTTAGGTTTTTAGAATGTCATATCTTGTACTTTCAATGTGATATCTTACCACTAAATGTACCCTTTATCTGTGCACAGTGCACGACGCACTGTACCTCAGTACACTTGACAATATTAAATTCAACTAAACTAAAATGCATTGCTGAGACTGGGAACTTGACCCAAGCAGCCTTGCGGTCAATAGCATGAACCAATACCACCCCACCCCTCAATCCTCCCGTTAATCCTTTCTGCACATTTGGCTAATCCTTTATCCAAAACATATTTAACTACTCCTTAAAAACATCTCAACTACCCACATGACAGCAAGCTCTTCATTCTAACCACTTTCTGTTTGACACTTCCCATGAGGTGGAATACTGCCAAGCAAATGCTAATTCCTTTACATTAAAGAAAGAAAAAATAAATGTTGGTGTGCAATGCTAAAGTGAACTACTGTAACGATTCAACGGTGTCTCGAGCTTCTGCTTCTACTCAGTTTACAAAAGGACAGCCTAGGGGCAGGAGAGAGGGGGAGCACAGTGCTGCAAATTGGTCCATTTAATTGGCATTTAACTGATTTGCACGCCTGGAATGCAGTTCAAGCACTATTTTCACTCTGCAGGCAAATGATGGGATTAGAATTCATCATCTCACAGGAGCCAACAATTTTGTGAATTCCTTTTTCAAGATGCGGGCATTAAGGGCCGGCCAGAATTTACTGCCCATCCCGAACTGTCCTCGAGATGGCATTGTGGAGCTGCTGTCTTACACCACTAAATTCAGATTCAGATTAGTTTATTGGCATATAAACTAGGGCGTAATGACATTCCTCACTGGCATGAGGCTCACAGAGTAAACAGTTTAAGTAATAAGAGCAGTCTGGATGCACTGAGATTGTACTCCCTTGTTTTAAGCAGGTTGATGGGTGGTCTGATTGAGGCGTTAAAAATGGAGATCGAATTCCACGGGGAAGTTCCAGGAATATGATTTCCTCCAGGAGACAAAAGATGTGTTTTATGAAACAATTTACAAAGCTCTGGCAGTGTGCAACTGGCAGTTGTGAGCAGACACAAACAGTCATAGTCACAGAGACATACAGCGTGGAAACAGGCCCTTTGGTCCAACATGCTCCCACAAGTCCCACCTGCCTGTTTTTGGCCCATATCCCTCTAAACCTGTCCTACCCATATACCAGTGGCATGTAATATTCTGTAGATGAAAATCACTCCATGGCTAAGCTAACCATCAGTGCTAACTGTTCCTTTAACTGCCTAGCCTAAAAATAAATTGACTTCAATGGAATGATCTTCAGATACAGCTCTATGACTATAGGGTGTAACATGGTCCCGCTGTAAGCAGGCACAGTTACCAACATTTTCTGGACACCAACCTCACCTCTCTCGTTTTAAATACCCTTTAAAATTTATATCTCTGATCAAGCTTTTGGGCCACCTAACCTATAATCTTATTATTAAATTTGGTAATATAAACTGAGCGATCACCTTTTCACTCAGAGGGTGGTGGGTATATGGAACGCTGCCTCGGCCTGGCCACCAGCTTAATCAAAGACGAGTCTCACCCTGGTCACTCCCTCTTCTCCCATCTTCCATCAGGCAAGTGGTACAGAAGTGTGAAAACTAACACCTCCAGATTCAGGAACAGTTTCTCCCCAGCTGTCATCAGGCAACAGAACCATTTATCACCAACTAGAGAGCCGTCCTGATCTACCATCTACCTCACTGGAGACCCTCAGATTATCTTTAATCGTACTTTACTGGACTCTATCTTGCACTGAACATTATTCCCTGTATTTGTATACTGTGGAAGGCTTGATTGTAATCATGTATAGTCTTTGCATTGACTGGTTAGCATGCACCAAAAAACACTGTTTCAATGTACCTCGGTATATGTGACAATAAACTAAACTAAACTGTCAGAGAAGATGGTTGAGGCAAGTAAAGGTTTATAAGACACATTATGGACAGGTACATGGATAGGAAAGACTTAGCGGAATATGGGCCAAATGCAGGCAAATGGGACTTAGCTTAGATGGAGCATCTAGGTCAGCATGGATCGAAGGGCCGGTTTCTCTGCTGTATGACTCTATGACTTAATAACAATCCTGTAAAACCTCTTGGTACCATTTCATCCCTGTATATTAGTATCAAAATCTGCTAAGTAGGTACAAGATTTTATTAGAATTAAACATTTGTTTTGACAACTGATAAAAACTATTAAGAAGCATAGAGAACATGAGGTATGCCTATTAAGCCATCAAAATAGTAGACGAACTTAGCACATTAAGCCAATACATACAATTCTTGGAAAACTTTTGAATGAGACGTTACACATCACTATATCATAAATCGCTTTGACTGCTGGTGTGCACAATATATAATGTTCAACACTTCCCTGAGACTAAGCCAATAGTAGAAAACTCAACTTAACTGATTAGATTTGAAGTAGGTTTTGTTATTATATTATTTCCGTTACTCCATAATACAACACACTAAAGAGATTGGTTTCATAAAAGTCTTTCTATTAAATAGGATTTTATTTCATTTTGGTTGAGTCTGCTCATGCTCAGCATTAGCCTGATGTGTCTGCTGTACAGTCATGTGGTAAGACCATACTGTATGTTTTTTAATCTACTATTTCAAATGCTTCTTAAATCACAGAACTATTTCTATTTATTAACATTAAAAACATGATATATATTGAAGCTTTCAACTGTCTTTTTTATGGTATTTCCTGAGCAATCCTGAATTACCTGGGGCAAGTGTTTAACACCTTACAGTAGTGCAGCGGTGAAGATGCTGCCTTTAAGCGCCAGGTACCCCAGTTCGATGCTGACAACCTGTCTGTTTGAACATTTTCGCTGTGATCGCGTGGATTTTCTCTGAGTGCTCCGGTTTCCTCCCACACTCCAAAGACGTACAGGTTTGTTGGTTAATTGGCTTTGGTAAAAAAATTGTAAATCGTCCCTAGTGTGTTGGATAGAGCGAGTGTACGGAGTGATCGCTGGTAGACGGGGGCTCGGTGGGCCGATGGGCCTGTTTCTGTGCTGTATCTCTGAAGTCTAAAGTCAAATATTTGTGTCATCAGATCTACATACAGAATAAGAAATGTCTGAGTGGGCTCAACTGGGGAGATCTCGAAAGAACTGCCAACAACCAAGTGAGGTGGAGGACATTTGTCAATGGCCTATACTCCCTAGAGGAGAAAAAGGCTTAAGAAGAAGAATAAAATCTACATAACAATGAGAGAGCTAACAAAACCTACTGAAGAAGACACAAAATGATAGAGTAACTCAAGTATCCAGAGTGCTTAATAATCAATTGCACCAAAACTGAACAATGAAATTCTTACTCACAGCAGCACAACAGGTTTAAAACTCAGTGCTCAATAGACAACTCTCTCTTAAATCCATCCTCAATAGGATGGATTTAAAAGAGAGTTGGATGGAGCTCTAGGGGCTAGTGGAGTCATGGGATATGGGGAGAAGGCAGGCACGGGTTATTAATAGCGGACGATCAGCCATGATCACAATGAATGGCAGTGCTGGCTCGAAGGGCGGAATGGCCTCCTCCTGCACCTATTTTCTATGTTCCTATGTTTCCATAACATTGTAAACAACTATAAAATAGTTCAATAAATAAAAAAAAACTATATAGTGCGAGAGAAAACATTTTTTTTTGCCGGGTGTTCTGGTGTTCCAACCATGCTCCAAAGACATACAGGTCTGTAGGGTAACTGCCCTGGTTTAATTGTAAATTGTTCCTAGTGTGTGGGAATCGCTGATCATTGCAGACGCGGTGGGCCGAAGGACGTCTTTCCACGCTGTATCTCTAAACTAAACTATATCTAAGTCCTAAGTCCCTAGTGCATCCAAGACAGTTTGTAGTTCAGACTTCAGTTGGGAGTCTGTAGAGTTCAATAGTTTGATGGTTGTTGGGATACAATATGTCACCAATCCATGTTCTCCACAGAGTATGCCTGATCCAATGAGTTACTCCAGCACTTTGTCTTTGTTTTTCGTAAACCTTGCATCTGCAGTTCCTTGTGTCTCAAACCTACTGAACTCACCTCACTCAATTCATTTTTCTCACAACTAACATTTGAGCTGATGCTTGTTTGTGTAGTGATGCCAAAGGAGAATGAACAATCTTTCACATGACTAATATCTGCCTAGTTCCACAATCTACATGATTTAATATGTTTTACATATCCTGGGAAGGTTTACAGAGATTAAGTTGTGTCAAAAAGCTTCATCTTAGAAGTTCTTTCTTTCATATTTGCAGCCAACATGACCTCAACATGAATGTGTGCCAAGTTTGCCTCCCATCAATAATGGAAATGACACTTTTTAGTTTTGAGTCATAGAGTCATAGAGTATTACAGCGTGGTCAAATGCCCATTGGCCCAAATTGTCCACACCGGCCAACATGTCCCATCTACACTAATCGTACCTGCCTGCGTTAGGCCCATTTCCCTCTAAACTTGCCCTATCCATGCACCTGTCTTACCTATCCATGTAAATGATTCTTAAACATTGTGATATCTCTTCCGGCAGCTCGTTCCGTACACCCAACACTCCATTGTGTGAAAAAGTTACCCCTCAGGTTCAATTAAAGCATTCCCCCTTCCCCTCATCTTAAACCTATGTCCTCTGGTTCTCCATTCCCCTACTCTGGGTAAGAGATTTTGTGTGTCTACCCGATACATTCCTCTCATGATTTTGTACTCTAAAAATAATAAAACAAACTCCCCGTTAAGCTAGATAGCAGCAAAATAATAATGATGCTTCTGGTAATGACATTAAGGGGAAAGTTCAAAATACATTCAAAATATTTCCAGGCAGCTTTTCTGGACTGATTTACTTACTGGTAAACGTCTTTCCTCAGAACTGTCCTTCCAAGCGGGTTATCAGCTTGTGGAGCCATGGATACTGAACCAATTTTAACAACCAAAGTATCCTCTTTAGTCTCTGCAACTCCTGCAATTCAAATTTGGAAATACACATTACCAGATTGCAAGTTCCACTTTGATTTAAACTTACTGAAGTAAAACATGTTGGTTCTGGCCCGGATGCTAAATACAAAGGGAGAACATTCTCCATCAAGGCATTCCATTTGTGTTATTGAACAGTTAAAGAACTGTCCTATAATTGGCACAAAATGCTGGAGTAACTCAGTGGGTCAGGCAGCATCTTTGGTGAAAAGTAACAAGTGACGTTTTGGGTCGAGACCCTTCTTTAGACTGATAGTCTGTGGGGAGGAAACTAGAGATAAGAAAAGGAGCAAAGAACCTTTGTTTGTTGGTATCTTGGTTTGTTCTTAGTCATATCTCCAGTTTCCCTCTCCCCTGACGCTCAGTCTGAAGTAGAGTCTCGATCCAAAATGTCACCTATTCCTTTTCTCCAGAGATGCTTCCTGACCCGCTGAGTGACCCCAGCTTTTTGTGTCTATCTACCAGCAACTGCAGCTCCTTCCTACACAATGAAATATCCTAGTTAGGGGCAAGTCAAACATATATCATAGTGTTATAGAGTTACACAGCACTGAAACCGGCCATTGGCCCTTCCTGCCCATGATGGCTAATTTGCATAGAAACATAGAAATTAGGTGCAGGAGCAGGCCATTCGGCCCTTCGATCCCTGCACCGCCATTCAATATGATCATGGCTGATCATCCAACTCAGTATCCTGTACCTGCCTTCTCTCCATACCCCCTGATCCCTTCAGCCACTAGGGCCACATCCAACTCCCTCTTAAATATGGCCAACGAACTGGCCTCAACTACTTTCTGTGGCAGAGAATTCCACAGATTCACCACTCTCTGTGTGAAAAACAATTTTCTCATCTCGGTCCCTTATCTTTAAACTGTGACCCCTTGTCCTGGACTTCCCCAACATCGGGAACAATCTTCCTGCATCTAGTCTGTCCAACCCCTTAAGAATTTTGTAAGTCTCTATGAGATCACCCCTCAATCTTCTAAATTCCAGCGAGTACAAGCCAAGTCTATCCAGTCTTTCTTCATATGGAAGTCGTGCCATCCCAGGAATCAGTCTGGTGAACCTTCTCTGTACTCCCTCGGCACTCCAGGCAAGTTGCATGTTTGTGTATTTAGCTCACATTCCACTAAAGCCCGTTGGTTTAGGTTGAGGTTTATTATTGCCACATGTACTGAGGTACAGTAAAAAGCTGTATTTTGCCTGCTATCCAATCAGATCAGATATACCATACATAAATACAATCAAATCAAACTCAAATACAATAGAAACAGCAAAGGGGAAGTTACCAAGTGCTGACTGTAATCTATCTGCTCCATAGACGAAGTCCAATGTCCACAATGGGGTAGAGGTGAATCGGACATTACCCTAGCTTATGGAAAGACTGTTCAGAAGCCTAATAACATGGGGAAAGAAGCTGTTCCTAAGCCTGGTGGTGTGTACTTTCAGGCTTATGTATCTTCTGCCGGATGGGAGCAGGAGGAGGAATGACCTATCCCTTTATCTCATAGAGTCATACTATATTACTCTAATATAGTATGGAAACAGGCACTTTGGTCCAACTTGCCCATTGCCGACCAATATGTCCATCGACACGTACCACCTGCCTGCGTTTGGCCTACAGTGCATTCAGAAAATATTCAGACCCCTTCACTTTTTCCACATTTTGTGACGTTAC
Source organism: Okamejei kenojei (assembly GCA_035221665.1). Classification (NCBI taxonomy): domain Eukaryota; kingdom Metazoa; phylum Chordata; class Chondrichthyes; order Rajiformes; family Rajidae; genus Okamejei; species Okamejei kenojei. Next base: position 34,582,643 of record CM069134.1, read on the forward strand.
AGCCTTATTTTAAAATGGATTAAATTCATTTTTTTAAATCATCAATCTACACAAATTACCACAGAATGAAGAAGCAAAAATAGGTATTCAGACATTTTTGCAAAGTAATTGAAAAGGAAATAACTGAAATATCACATTTACATAAGTATTCACACCATTTGCTATGACACTCAAAATTGAGCTTAAGGTTCATCCAGTTTCCATTGATTATGCTTCAGATATTTCTACAACTTGATTGGAGTCCACCAGTGGTAAATTAAATTGATTGGACATGATTTTGAAAGCCACACACCTGTCTATATAACGTCCCACAGTTGACAGTACATGTCAGAGCAAAAACCAAGCCAAAGAAGGCGAAAGAATTGGCCGTAGACCTCTGAGACAGGGTTGTGTCAAAACACAGATCTGGGAAGGGTATAGAAACAATTTGTGCAGCATTGCAGGTCTCGAAGAGCTCAGTGGCCTCCGTCATTCTTAAATGGAAGAACTTTGGAACCGCCAGGACTCTTTATAGAGCTGGCCGACCGGCCAAACTGAGCAATTGGGGGAGAAGGGCCTTGATCATGGAGGTGACCAAGAACCTGATGGTCATGCGAGAACCTTCCAGAAGGACAACTATATTTGCAGCACTCCCCCAATCAGGCCTTTATGGTAGAGTGGCCAGATGGAAGCTACTCCTCAGTAAAAGGCACATGACAGCCCACTTGAAGTTTGCCAAAAGACATGAGAAACAAGATTATCTGGTCTGATGAAACCAAGATTGAACTCGTTGGCCTGAATGCCAAGCGTCATGTCTGGAGGAAACCAGGCACTGCTCATCACCTGGTCAGTACCATGCCTACGGTGAAGCATGGTGGTGGCAGCATCATACTTTTTCAGTGGCAGGAACTGGGAGACTTGTCAGGATCGAGCGAAAGGTGAACGGAGCAAAGTACAGCGTGATCCTTGATGAAAACTTGATCCAGAGCGGTCTGGATGGCAGACTGGGACGGAGGATCACCTTCTAACAGGACAATGACCCTAAGTACACAGCCAAGACAATGCAGGAGTGGCTTTGTGACAAGTCTGTGAATGTCCTTGAATGGCCTAGCAACAGCCCGATCGAACATCTCTGGAGGAACCAGAAAATAGCTGTGCATCAACGCTCCCCATCCAACCTGACAGAGCTTGAGAGGATCTGCAGAGAAGAATGTGAGAAATTACCCAAATACAGGTGTGCCAAGCTTGTAGCGTCATACCCAAGAAGACTTGAAGCTGAAATTGCTGCCAAAGGTGCCTTAACAAAATACTGTTTTAGGAATAGATGAAAAGTTATATTTTATATTCCTTGATCTTATCTCCTACGATGTATTAATAATTAATAGTAAATTATTCCTTTCTTTATGATTTTCTTTTTCGATGTTGATTTTTAGTTTATTTTTATTACTGTTCTCCTCTCTTTATAAAAAAAAACTATTAGAGTCAAAATGATATACTTGATAATATTAATAATGTATGCTTGTTGAACATGAAATATTGCTATCATGTTTGCTAAATCACTGTCTAAATACTCTAATAAAAATATATATTCTAATTTTAAAAAAAACACTGAGTAAAGGGTCTGAATACTTATGTAAACGTGATATTTCAGTTATTTCTTTTTTAATTACCTTGCAAAAATTTCTTAACACCTGTTTTTCTGTGGCTGGGTTTCACTGTTGGGATCGGGATTGTCAATAGGCCGGGGATGAGCGAGTATGAGTATTTGAGCCACCACCTTCAGGACAGAGCCAAGGCAATGGTCCGTAGGTACGCCATGTTTGTGAGCGCCCGTAACTAGGGGCCTGTGCTCCGGGTGGCGCCCTCGAAGGGGCGGGATTTATGTGAACTCATGATTTGATGCCTGCCATCCGGGACAGGATGGGGCCGGGATCCATGTGTACACGTGATAGATGTGGCCCGCTATCCGCTCACGGACATGCGTCCTGCCCCTATGCAGAATAAGGTTGCTGACCCCTGTAATACATCTTCAAATTCTATATGTTTCAAGCAAATTTTAGAAAATACATTGCTATCTTGATACTTCTGAGAATATGATATGTTCTCTAACATTTTAAGTCTCCCTAGCTTTTAACCAAACTAAATATGCATTTTACTCTAAATATTAGCCTTTCCCTCCAGGAATAGCGTGTGGACCGCTGCATATTTAGAGAATGCTTCTGCTTTTATTCTCTTGAGAACATAATTGATGAGGAAATAGTTTTTTTGCACTTACCTGTGACAACTGATAACATTTGAATAATTGACTGATTAAGTAGAATGCAAAATTGTATGGGACAAACAGGGTGAAAGATAGAAACTGTTTTCATATCAATCTTTTTTCAGACAAACCACTAACCCACAACTCCCTATTCATTTTAGATAAGGCATTTCTTTTCACAAAGATAATGCACCCGTACTTGTGCAATTGCCTTCAGTAAATCTATTAAAAAATATTTGGATAAGTACATGGAAAGGAAAGTGCTGGAGTAACTCAGCAGGTCAGACAGCTTCTCTGGATAAAATGGATAGGTGATGTTTCAGGTTGGGACCGTTCTTTAGACTGAAGAAAGAGCCTGACCCGAAATGTCCTAAACCCATCTGTAGTCTACGATTTGGAGATATATGAGACAAACATAAGCAAATGGGATAAGATTAGATGTGGGCAGATGGCAGATGCTGGAATCTCATTGGACCAAAGAGACACAAAGTGCTGGAGTAAGTCAGCAGCTCAGGCAGCATCTCCGAAAAACATGGATAAGTGACATTTCAAGACCCTTCTTCAGACTGCCAAAGGGGGCTATTTCAGCGGTGTATGACTCCCTCACCAGAACTCAAACAATATTCTAGGTACGGTGTAAACCAGATTCAATGAGGAGCTAGGAACCATTTTGTTAACAATGTTCAATAGATTACCTCCTTCATGCTGCTCATGCTCCCCTTTGGGAAAGAACACTCGGATAACACTCGTGTTGATGTACATAAGCGGCAGGTCCCGTGATGTCAAGGTATGTGCCCTCATGGGTTGCCCAGTTGATTTCCTCTTTCCCCTTGGGTTCTTCGGCAACTTAGCTTGGAATATGCCGGCCACCTTGTGAATCAGTGGGAAGGAGAGCACGACGTCGAAAGGCTGGGCACTGAGGAGGATCTCGTGAAGGTACTGGGGAGAACTGTCCACCACGCCTTCCGACAGCCTGTGCAAGCTCCGCGAAGCCCGCTCCGACCTAGATGTTAACTTGTGCCTGACGTTTCGCGTTACCGCCCTGGTGTAGGTAAGGGAAAGAAATCCGTGCTGCTGGTGGGAGCCTTCCAAAAGTTTGGCTGCCATCTGCATGATCACAAAGTATACACCACAAATCAATAATGGGTAGCGGATATTTATGCCAAATAAAACAGAGAAAAGTCACTTTATAGTAACCATGCTTCTTTATGTTTAAGACAGTTTTAAAGTCATTCATTTTAAGCTGAAAGCACGACCATCTGCAATAAATATATAAAAATGAAAGTAGCCATTTTCAAAGTCTCTTACAAGCAAATTACTTCCTTGTGTAACACTAGGAGGGCCCTACTTTTAAACTAAAACACACAATACTATTGTAATTGAAGCCCAGGTTTACTTCGAGTGAAAAACTATTTTAATGGTTTTCATTACTAGTTTCCACTTGCAAATACTGCTTGCTGACAAAGATTCATTGTTTTAAAATTACTTCTACACCTGTTCCAAGTGTTTTGTTTTAAACAAGTCTGGGAATATACAGCTCCACATATATAATTGTTCCATTAAAGTGACTAACTGCACCTTGTGCTCACTTCTTCTCTTACTCCACTGAGCACAAGGGTGAACCTGCTTGCAAGGGCCCAAGCGATGAAGGAGCCGACTGATTTCAGAAACACTCCAGCACTGTTGTGACATTTGAAGGGATAATATATTTACTTTTTATAATCTCTGTCAAAACTGCCTGGTTATATTTAATGCCTTGAGCATTAAAAAAAAGAAAGCGGTGCTACACAAGGAAATAATTGAAAGATTGATCACAAATTGAAGATTTCACACATGCATTGCAATAAATTTATATAGATTAAAGGTTAGATTTAATTAAAGCAGTAATAGTAATTTAACTTATTCCTTACAGGAGGAAAGAAGCCAGAGAAATGACTGAAAGGATCTTGCTTGCTGAGGGGTCGGATCAACAAGGTGCGTCTGTTCAGCTTGTCAGTACAAGAAAGTACTACACCTCCGAAATGCCCCAGAGACCACGGGCCTTCCCCGAGGCTTGAGGTGATGGACAGGAGAGAGAAAAGAGACAGTGGTGGGGAGGGGAAAAAGCAATAAAAAAGGCCATAAGCAAAAAAAAATTAAAGATTGTGTTGATTATACTGAAGGTTATAACAGCTGAAGGCAGCTGTAGATAAAGCCATCCAGGTGATCCCATGTTATGTGTTTCCAAGATCAAGTAATAAGTGGATAAGCCTCTTTATCCACATGTCATTTGAAAGGTTGGGGAGATCATCAGTTACGTTTTTTATTAAGCGAACTTTGACCAATTAAATCTCCAAAATATTACACTTACAAAAGGTAAGGAATTTGGAAGGGATTATGTACCAAAACAATTAGTATTTTAATTTTGCATTAATTATTCAATTGGGGACACATAACAAAGGGAAAACATGAAGATAAATTTACAGACTTCCTGTTGGTCTAATGTTCGTAATTAAATTCAGCAGAAAGTAGAAAATTAAACCTGTTTGATTTGGAATCTAAGCAGTAAGCACCATCAGAAATGAGAAAACACGGTTACAAGAACTAATACCACTGCCTTCACAAAATGCAGTTTTTTTTGAATGGCGTATAGCTGACATACACTCAGTAATTATTTCAACCTTTGTTATTCTTTCATTTTGTCGTAAAGAAGAAAGTGCTTTATAAGAAAACGTATGAACGTATTTATATAATTCTTTGAAATATTATGAATAATAACTTTTATTTATGAGAGGAAAGTCTTACAGATGAGAGCGGTAGCCATCTGTTCAGAATTACGCTTTGCCATTTTTTCTTGCAATTTTAAAAAGTAATTCTGATATTGAAGAGGTTTAGTTTTCACCAATAAAAAATAGATTTAAAAGGAAAACATATTAGTTTGAAGTTCAAACTGCCATTGTATGGATAGATTAGACTGAGAATCTCAAATGTTCCTGAAGAGATCATTAAGGAGGACAAAATGGAGGAAAACTCTTTAGTAAGAGTTTTGAAATCAGGAAATTGGAATCAGGAAACTATATTTGAAAGACAAATATGAAACATTCTAGATATTTGTTTGCTTATCTTTGAGGACCTATTGTATTAAGAAATCGGCTTTCCCTCATTAAACTAAGGATTAAGTCAGATTGTACGTTGTCTGCATAGAATGGATAGGATGAATGCAGAGTCTCTTATCCAGAGTAGGGGAACCAAGATCCAGAGGACATGGATTTAAGGTAAGATGGGCAAGATTGAATAGAAACCAGAGGGACAACGTTTTCACCCAGTGGGCGGTGGGCATATGGGATGAGCTGCCAAGGGAGGTAGTTGGGGCAGATAATATAACAGCATTTAAAAGACACTTGGACAGATATATGGATTGAAAAGGTTTAGAGGGATCTGGGCCAAATGTTGGCAAATGGGGCTGGCGTAGATGAGTTGGGCCGAAGGGCCTGTTCCATGCTGTAAAACTCTACGACTCTATTGCAGTAAAAAAAATTGCTGAACAGCACATTTCCTGGATCATTTTACATGTGAAAGAAGAGGCTGCATGAAGCTTGCAAAGTGACGTGTCAAACTGTGAAATTCTGCTGAACAGATTAGTACTTGTAACCATTGTCTTCACATTCTGCCTCAGAATTTGCAAGATATTTATCATTCAGTTTGAAGCATTGAGAAGTCTGCAGTGAGTTATTCACGATGAGAGTCTCACCCCAGGTTTTTCTTTGCATTGTAGAAGGAGTCCATCAAACTGTCCTGTGTGCCAGCCTTCATCTGGCCTGGAAAACACAATTCCTGCCTTGTCTAGTCTAAGCAGTCTGGTGATTTAGAGTGACTTACATAAAATATAAACTACACTGAAAATACATGCACCCAGTATTAACTAAACACAGGGAGAAAGAATCATCATAGAGCTCAATAACCAAATTTGAAATTCCATTCAGTAATACTTATCATAATTTATGAAGCAGCAATATATTTGTGGATTGGTTAACACTTCACCGATATCACTGGAAATAAATGTTGTCTATTCTCCAAGAACATTTCATGAGATTCTTGTGCATTGTTTAGCTGCATGTGGGGATTCAAAATGAATTGGCCCAAATGGGATGAGACAGGAATCCTAGGCGACCTGTACAGATATAATTCAAACCCCACGTGAACTCTTGATGTTATTTTTGACTTTATTTTTCTCATTTCTACATAGTAATTTTTTTTAATCCACACTTAAAATGGAATCTGCCCATATAACACTTATAATGCCCAAGCTAAACAAGGCAGTCTCACAATCTGATCATTGGGACAGAAAAATGCAAAGCCAATGACATTCCCATTGAAATCTATTCTGTCATTAAAAAAACATATTATTGTTTGTTGTAGAATCCTTTTGGGTTTGTCCACTGAGTTGGTTGGTAAGGGCAGGGTAGTCATAGAGTGATACAGCACAAAAAAACAGATCCTACAGCCCATCAAGTCGGCTTTGCACTAACCCAACATTCTTCTTAACACCCCTCAGATTCTACCACTCACCTAAACACTAGAAGGAATTTGCAGTGACCAATTAATCTACTAATTTGCAAGCCTTTGGCAGGAACCCTCGCAGCCCCAAATTCCACACATACAATATCTGAGGTCAGGAATGAACCCAGGTCCCTGGCGCAGTGAGGCAGGACTCCTTCAGCTGCGCCACTGTGCCGCCCAGATAGCGCAGAATGTGAGAAGGGAAAAGTACACGTGTAAAACCATGTTTTGTTGTAACATGTTGAGAGCTGTGGAAGGAAATATGAGTTTGAAACAACTTGAAAACAACATTAAAAAAAATAAATTATATTAAAAAGAAAACTGGCAAGGCGAGTCCCAAAATCTGAATTCAAAATTTACAGAAAAACACATAGGCAGGCAGATTCCACATTTTATATCTGAGAAATAATGGAGATATTTGCAGACTCTTGTTTTTTTTCAATTTCCTTTTTTAACTAACCTCAGAATTTTTTTTTTAAGAAACCGATACTTTTACATTAAAAAGCAAAAAACTACAGCTGACGATAATCTGAAATACAGGGAATTTTAGCAATATTTAGCTGGTCAGGCAGCATCTGCATAGATAAATATGTAACATTTCAGGTTAATAGATTTTCAATACGTCAATGACTAATGTATAAAAAGTAATCAACCTGAAGTGTTACCTCTGTTTCTCTCTCCACTGAGCCTGTCTAACCTGCCGAGTTTGTAAAATCTTTCTGTCTTTTTGGCATTTGAAAACCACAACGGCCTTTTTTTATTTAACACCTCACCCATTCATATGAATTTGAAGCAGTGTGTTAATTATTTTCTGTGCCATATACCAACGACTGACTGGGTTATGGGACTGCCACTTGCACCAGGCACTATCTTACACAAAGGACCTAGCTGGGCACCCGGTTACGAGAGTCAAGAGTGTCATACGCACCAGAAACAGCCCTGCCAGTGGAAATTAGATAACAGTTGGATGTTTATTTTCGTTTAAGATGATAATCTATTAATATGGGAATGCATGACAAATTCATTTTTCTTATTAGCGGGCTGTTGCATTAACTCAACTCAAAATAGCTTTGAATTGTACAAGGTACATTAGCTTGATGCCTGCCTGAATCATAACAATTGTTTTTGACCCATATATTTTAGGGAAATTGATCTATATGAACAAAGGAAAAATTGTCCAATTCAAATCATCAGTTCAAGTCATCTACAACACTGCTCTGATAGTTAATGATAGAGAAAATTCTTAAAAATAATAAGCACAGGTTAATTAACCTTACACATAATTATGACATGTCTTATATGGATCAGATACAAGGCCAACCAGCAGCCAGATTGTGAAATGACTATCACAAGACAACATTTCATTATAAACATCTCAGACATTTATATGGAATGAAGTTTAAGAACATGATTAATTGTCTTCAATCATCATTACTGACACCAATTTTTCATTAATTTAATTAACAAAATTTCAATCCCCCTCCTACCATGATGAGATTTGAACATTTTGGCCTGTGGTATATTAATGGTATGAATATTAAGAGCAAACGATATCACATCAATTATATTCAAAGTGCCATTTCAGTGAACTAAAAGTGAAGCATCTCTGATTTTGACATTCTATTGCATTTTTGAGGTGCGCTGATACGCTTTTATGCACAGTGAACTTTTATCAAATTTTCGAAGGCTCTAAATACCTTGATGCTCAAAGATCATGGCCAAATGAAGAAAGACTGGATAGACTCGGCTTGTACTCGCTGGAATTTAGGAGATTGAGGGGGGGATCTTATAGAGACTTTTACAAAATTCTTAAGGGGTTGGACAGGCTAGATGCAGGAAGATTGTTTTCCAATGTTGGGGAACTCCAGAACAAGGGGTCACAGTTTAAGGATAAGGGGGAAGTCTTTTCGGACCGAGATGAGAAGATAATTTTTCACACAAAGAGTGGTGAGTCTGTGGAATTCTCTGCCACAGAAGGTAGTTGAGGCCAGTTCATTGGCTATATTTAAGAGGGAGTTAGATGTGGCCCTTGTGGCTAAAGGGATCAGGGGGTATGGAGAGAAGGCAGGTACAGGATACTGATTTGGATGATCAGCCATGATCATATTGAATGGCGGTGCAGGCTCGAAGGGCCTACTCCTGCACCTATTTTTTATGATTCTATGATTCTATAAGACATAGGAGCAGTATTAGGCCCTTCGGCCCATCAAGTCTGCTCCGCCATTCAATCGTGGCTTTTCCATCTCAACCCCATTCTCCTGCCTTCCTCCCTTAACCTTTGATGCCCAGCCTCAAAAGAGAATTATTGTTTAATTAAAAGTATCAACCTTAATGTCCTATCGTCCAAGACAGAAAACTATTTCAACAGTTAGCTATGATTCTCTTTCACTTTGCTTTCTTATTTCATCTGCATCATTCTCTCATCTTTTATTTTACAATAATATTTAGTCTTCATTAAGTAACCAACTGAAGATATGAATCACGAGTGGAGTAGGATGTTGATCTGTTCAGAAACACAACTCGCAAACTATAAACGGGTCTTATCTTGTATCTCCATTTCAAATTGAATGCAAAAGATTAAAAACAACATCCTCACATTTTTCTTTCAATTTTACTGAAACACTGAAAAATCTCAAAAAGATTGCAATTGAAACTAATTACAAAGCAGCCTTTGCAATAATAAATCATTCCTTAATCATTTTATATCTAAATACTTCTCAATATGGATGTTTATAGCCTGTGATTCACTTTATAAACCTTGGTGAGTTAGGTTTACATAAATGGTGGAAAGCAAAACTGGGTGAGATGATTGAAACCAGGCCATGGTACCTGTGTGATGAAATCACAGCATTTGCAAGATTCATTCCATAAATGGACAAACTTGAAAAGGAAGGTGGGCCATCAAAAATTTACATTCAAATCACTATCAAAAATTGTTGAGGCACTTAGTTTAGTTTAGTTTAATTTAGTTCAGAGATACAGCGCAGAAATATGTACCAGGCTTTGCAGTACCAAAGGCTGCAAGGCCAAAGTTCTCAGTTCATTGGTACAGGGGCACTGTCACACATCCATCTGCAAATTCTGCCAGATACAAATCACACAAACATAACACAAAGTGCTAAAGTAACTCAACAGGTCAGGCAGTATCTGTGGAAGATAGACACAATATGCTGGAGTAACTCAGCGGGTCAGACAGTATCTCTGGAAAAAAAGAATAGATAATGTTTCAGGTCGTAACCCTTCTTCAGTCTGAAGAAGGGTTCAGACCCGAAACGTTACCTTGCTCCAGAGATGCTGTCTTACTGTCCGCTGAGTTACTCCAGCATTTTGTGTCTATCTTTGGTAATAGGCCAGCATCTGCAGTTCCTTCTTACACACAGTATCTGTGGAGGGTATGGATAGGCAACGTTTTAGGTCAGACCCACAGCGTCACCTATCCATTCCCTCCAAAGATGCTACTGTCCGAATGGCTGAATTACTCCAGCACTTTGCGCTTAGCTCATGTTTCCAGCATCTGGAAGGGTGGCATGGTGGCGCAGCAGTAGAGTTGTTGCTTTACAGCGCTCACAGCACCAGAGATCCAGGTACGATCCTGGCCACGGGTGCTGTCTGTATGGAGTTTGTACGTTCTCCCTGTGACCGCGTGATTTTTCTCCGAGATCTTTGGTTTCCTCCCACACACCAAAAATGTACAGGTTTGTAGGATAATTGGCATGTAAAATGTAAAAAATGGCCCCCAGTGTGCGTAGGATAGTCTTAATGTGCGGGGATCGCTGGTTGGTGCGGACCCGGTGGGCCAAAGGGCCTGTTTCCACGCTGTATTTCTAAACTAAACTAAACTCATCTGCGGTTCCTTGTCTCTTACAAAGCACTGGATATTAAACTCGGCCCTCATTGCAGTTTGAAATTGCAACCACACAACGGTGCAGATGTGCGGCATATATTCAAGCATCTGAACGAAACACAGACAGACTTCTTCAATTTACTAATCATGAACCCGTCTTGACTGAGAAACCATCATGAAATTACCTGTTCTTGTAGTGATCAATATTGAAGCTGCCCACTTTGCATTTCAGTTTAGTGTAAACATCTTGAATATCTACTGAAGCACTCAGGTCTTCAAGTTCTCCCACGACACAGATCTCTGCAGGTATAATCACAGAATTGTATTTATGAAGAAATTGATCATTCTGTCAATGCAAAATAAAGAGCAGTTTAGTTTTATAATTCAAACTCAGTGTCCAACAAGTCTCCCAGGTGCCATTTCAGCAAATTGCAACAGTTCAAAATTCATTGCACTCTTATTCAACAAATAAAAATTGTGATCTCACTCTCCAAATTTGATCTTTTGATCTCTGCAATTCACCACAGTTCTTCTGAAAACTGTTGATTTTCAAATACTATTAAGAAATATACTCAGATATGCAATAAAAAGGAACTGCAGATGCTGGTTTATACCAAAGATAGACACAAAATGCCGGAGTAACTCAACAGGTTAGGCAGCATCTCTGGAGAAAATGGATAGGTGACATTTCGGGTTGGGTCTGAAGGGTCCCGACTTGAAATGTCACCTATCCATTTTCTCCAGAGATGCTGTCTGACTCGCTAAATTACTCCAGCACTTTGTGTCTAAACTCCAATAAGGACTGTCAGGGTAACTTGACAGTACACAATTCTTTGGAACATTATGGAGCCATATAACAACCACATGGCTTCTGTTATTTTGATAGAATGGGGGGGGATAAGAGAATTTTACAGAACATAATTCTATGTCTTAGATATTCTATTTCACAGAATGTTACATAGTTGTGATTAAGTGAGGGAGGAAGGAAGTACCTAGTAAAGATAGAGCACACAGGGGCGGCATGGTGACACAGCGATAGAGTTGCAGCCTTACAGCGCCAGAGACCCGGGTTCGATCCTGACCACGGGTGCTGTCTGTATGGAGTTTGTACATTCTACCTGTGACCTTGTGGGTTTTCTCCAGGTGCTCCGGTTTCCTACCACACTCCCCAAAGACGTACAGGCTTGTAGGTTAATTGGCTTCGGTAAAATTGTAAATTGTCCCTAGTGTTTGTAAGATAGTGTTAGTGTGCAAGGATCGCTGGTCGGCGCTGAATCAGGGGGCCGAAGGGTCTGTTTCCACGCTGTACCTCTAAACTAAACTAAATAAAGTGCGGGAGTAATTCTGCGGGTCAGGTAGCACCTCAAGGACATGGATAGGTAATGTTTTGGATTAGGTTTCTTCTTCAGGGTGAACCTGACCTGGCCTGACAAAGTGCCTATCTACTGTATGACCTCTGAAGTTTCTGCCAGTTACTGAGTTACTCCAGCTCTTTTGTGTTCTACACAAGATTCCAGCATCTGCAGTGCCTTGTGTCTCTACTTAATCTAGATACTCTAACTATCATGAATGAAGTGCAGGTTGAAAGGTCCAACTGGTCCTTTCATCCTACACTTTGTTGCAAGTCAAAACATCAAGTGTTCTACACACAGTAAATATATTTGCATCGAAGATAGACACAAAATGCTGGAGTAACTCCGAGGGACAGGCAGCATCTCTGGAGAAGGAGAGAAAGAGAGAATATGTTTGCATCCTCTTCAATTAAAATAAAACTACACATTTCTCATCCATAGATTTCTTGAAATATACATTGAAAACTTTCAGAAATCATGATTAAATCAAAGATTCTCTTTAGGCGATTGGACACAAGTGCTATCAAGAACCCGAGCAAAATCCCTTTTCACTGCAACACATGACTTATTTTGGGTATTGCAATCCAAAGTCAACAAGAAAGGAAATCATTCAAAGAACAATTCACTGATTTGTTATTACCCATCTCAGGGAAATTATATTCTCAATTTAAATCTAAACCTAAATTAGTGAGGAAATAGTAATAATCTGAATACTAAATAATTAATGGCTGGATGAGTGGCTTAAATTAATAATTGGAGAAGAAACCTTTCTCACCTGTGCCATTCAATCCAGATTCATGAGCAAACAATTTGACAGTCACTTTGGGTAGCATCCACTGCATCCATAAACTGATACATCCAGTGGTCCCACCAATATTGCTCGTTTTCTGCTCCAAGGTGGAAGAGTCGGAGAATGGGCTCTCATCAACCATCTGAACTGAATCACCCTGTGAAAACATTTATTCGTTAAGAACTTTCTCGACAGCCGTACAACAAAATCATTATACGTGTCAGTTTCGTTAAATAGCCACAAGTAAACCACATCTCTGAACACAGAAATCTTTGGAGGAGAATGTGAAGAGAAATAAAAGCATATTTATTCAGTATGCAGGAAATGTTACGAATTGGGAGGAAAATAGTTACAGATTAATTAACTTTAATGCTCATTACATCTCCAGGTTAAACAAAGGAGAACTGATGTAGCACGATGTGTCATTTCAATATCTCAAAAGCATTTTACAGCTCATCGTCTGTTCTAAACAAGGAAATTTGCACTAGGAAATGAGCAGATCAATTTACATTATTTTAATTTATGTTGCCTGTCCATTCCCTCCTCAGATGCTGCCTGATCCGCTGAGTTCCTCCAGCACTATGTTTTTTGCGCATGGTTCCAGCATCATTGTGTCTTCTTGTGTCTTCCAGTCTCTTGTGTCTTCAATTTGTTTTATCAATTACTTGAGGGATTGATATTGGTCAGAACAGTTGGAAGAGTTCCCTTATCCTCCTCAAAAGAGCTTACTTTATACAGCCACCTAAGGCATTGGGTTGGTCCTTGATTTAACATCTTATCCAACAACTTAGTACTTATGTCTCTGGAAAGAGACATAAAGTCAGAGGCAAGATCATTGTCAATTGAGCCATCATATCAGATAATTAATCATTTATTTTAATTGTTATTACATTTATATTGTTTTAGTTTAGTTTAGTTTAGAGATATAGCATGGAAACAGGCCCTGTATCTCTAAACTAAACTAAACTAAAACAATATAAACCAATATAAACTAATATCAATAAACCGTTCAAACTAGTTCTATGTTGTCCGACTTTTGTATCCACTCCCTACACATTTGGGGCAATTTACAAAAGTCTACAATCCCACATATCTTTGGAATTAAGACTTTACTCTTTCGAGATAAACCATGGAAACAGGCCTAACGGCCCACCAATTTAACGCCAACCTGCACTCACCCCATACACTAGCACTATCCGAAACACTCGGGGCAATTTACAATTTTTTTTACAGAAGCCGATTAACCTACAAACCTGTACGTCTTTGTGATGCGGGAGGAAACCATCGCTGTCGCAGGGAGAAGGTGCAAACTCCACATAGACAGTAGCGAAGGTCCCGATCAAACCTGGGTCTCTGGTACTGTGAGGCAACAGCTCTACCACTGTGCCGCCCTTAGCTTTATCTTTACCCTATCAATTCAGCAAGTGTAAGCATGTCGTAGTTACTTGCAAAGTATTTTAAAAATCATACAACACACCATGAATCACTTCTCTGCATTTACATTTGTTCCTTTAATCCTGAGATTTTTGAAATAGATTTCCCTTAAATGCTTGTGTTAAAGGAAGCATTAATCTCAGTGACGTTCACTGATTATTGATGACCTGCTATAGCAATGGCAAGCTTAGAGACTTTATTTCTGAAGTTCTTGCTCTGTGATCAACGGTGGCTTAACCAGCTTTAACAAACATGTGCATGTGAACAAGACTGCCACGATAGTGAAGGCTTATTTTCCAAGATTTGTTACACTGGTGCAAGAAAGCAGTTCCCTACCTGACAATGTTTCCATGATTATAAACAGAAGTTCGACCGAGCTGCTTTGAACTGTCTAACATAAGAAACAATCAACTAGTCTTTCGGAAAATATATTTTCATAAGACGTCAAAACATCCAATCAAAATTTTGTAAGATGGTGTTATTGTTTTTTTTCCCATAATCTGCACCAAAGAAAAATGAGCTGAAACTAAAACTTAATGTCTGTTTCGAAACAAATCGCTCCTCAAATGAAGGATCTCTTCCACACACCAACTGGCTATGGTACCATTAACATTCACACACCAAGCAAGACTGTGTATATCTTACAAGATTTATATGCTGATTATGATGTAAAAGTTAGTCAGAATTTGAGCCTTTACAGAACCATAAGGTAATATCTAGCAACCTGCAAGTATCAACTTCCAGTCCAGCAGATAGATGAAAAAAATTGGGAGCGAGTGAAGGAAAATGAAAATAGAGTTTGCGCAAAGAACAATCGATATTTGGTAAACTTTCCATGAGAAAATATACTACAAATAAAATCATTTCCAAATTAAGGCATTGGGATCTATGGTCTCACACATAACGATTGCTTTGCCCAGCTCTTCCACAGAGGCAAAGTAAAAATCATTTTCTTTCTAATCAGACAGTGACACATAATTACTAAATTAAATGGGTCACTGACGGTTTAAGCTGAGTTTCTTTTGGGAAAATGCTTGTCGGGCTCAGTTTACTTTGCACTAACTACTATAGTATTGCCCAAGTAAGCTGCAATTTTAATAATCACAATTACCGCACAGTTTCATGGATCGTTGCTTTTATTCAAACACCAATCTAATTGGGATGGCACATTGGTAGAGTTGCTGCCTACATCACCCGAGACGTGGGTTCGGTCTTGACTACGGGTGCTGTCTGTACGGGGTTTGTATGTGCTCCCGTGCGGATTTCCTATGGGTGGTCCAGTTTCCTCCCACATTCCAAAAACATGTAGGACTGTAGGTTAATTGATCTCTGTAAATTGTCCCGAGTGTGTCGGATAGAGCTAGTGTATGAGTGACCATTGATTGGCATGGACTCGGTGGGCCGAAGGGCCTGTTGCCATGCTGCATCTCCATCTCAAATGCAGACTGGGCGATCCTTTCGCTGAACACCTTCTCTCAGTCTAAACGGCTCCTTCCCATTCCCACACAAACCTTTCTGTCCTAAGTTTCCTCCATTGTCAGAGTGAGGCTAAACGCAAATTGGAGGAACAACATCTCATATTTCGCTTGGGCAACTTATAGCCCAGTGGTATGTATATTGATTTCTCTAACTTCAGGCAGCCCAGGCATTCCCTCTTTCTCTCTATCCCTCCCCCACCCAAGTCGCACTAGCTTCTCGTTTTCATCCAACAAACAGCTAACAATGGCCTGGTTCCTTTATCTATATTACTAAAAGTCTGATCTTGATCACTTCCTGTTGTTCTGTATATTGATTTTAGAAAAAACGCTGCCACTTACGGCTGTGATTTTTGGCCATTTTACTCAGAGTCCCCCTCCGCTGTGTAGGGCAAGAGGATTTTTCACATCAATTAAAAATAAAAGAGTTAGTAGTGTTTCAAAATGTTGAGATTCTCTCTCCTGTCAATCATGCCATGAAGGCCACGCCCCTCCTGCAGTGGGGAGGGACTATAAAACCCAGAAGTGTGGGCCTGTCTCCACCCCTTCCCCCCCCCCCCCCGGACTATCCAATCACCAGCAAATTGCACGGATACCACTGTATATGTAGAGATGTATACACTCATACTATTGCGCAATTACTTGTTTATTCGTAAGTTCGCCCTTCGGAGATACCAACTGCATTTCGTTGTCTCTGTATTGTACACTGCACAATGACAATTAAAGATTGAATTGAATTGTGGCTCAGTCTCTGAAAGATGGAGGAGGGAGAGGTCACGAATCGCTGTGCTTTAGTGGCCTTGCACCTTGCTTGAAATGACATTTCAAGAAATAGTCGTGAGTCAACTGGCAGCCCACCAGCCGTGAGTGAGTGAGCTGCCAGCACAACAGGCTTGAGTGACTGAGCCGCCAGCCCAAGAATCCATTCGGCCCACAATGTCCATACTAGCCTTCTGGAAACCAGTCCCTTCAGCCCACAACCCATACTAGCGCTCCAGAAAGCCCCCCCCCCCACAACACCACCCACCCCCCATTGGCCACCAATTTGGAATTGGTGGACAGGTGGAATATTGCATTGGGGAACCAGCCCACCCATGTGATATTGGGACCCAACGGGTCCCACTTAGTCTAGTCATCCTTAATTTCTTTACATATCTTTTGTGCCTTGTCCTTTATCTCTCTGCATCATTGTCTATATCTCTTATATCTTATACCTAAACCAGTCTCGTTTCCCTTATACCTAACCAGTCTGAAGAAGGGTCTTGACCCGGAAAGTCACCCATTTCTTCTCTCCAGAGATGCTGCCTGTCCGGCTGAGTTACTCCAGCTTTTTGTGTCTATCTTCGGTTTAAACCAGCATCTGCAGTTCCTTCCTACCCCAGTATTGGACAAACTAATTAGAGTTATTATCTTATTAATCAGTGCTGGACAAACTAATTAGAGTTATTATTTTATGATATGCACACTCAACTTTTGCTGGTTTTGAGGGAAAAGATATTGTTGAACCTAAGAATTGATTAAACAAAATCCAGTAAATTATTCAAATCTCGACAAACCAGTTAGATAAAGAAGATCCAGATAACATTTAGAATATATATTAAAATCTATATTGATGGGTTTCCTGTCTTGGAACATGATCCAATGATTCATTATGCTCAAATACCCTGATTTTTTTCAATAAGGGGGACAGTATTTCATCTTTGAGTTTCTATATCTACTGTTCCTGTGTTAATATGAATATGAGAAATTCCTCCATTTCCCAGATATGGCAATTTTTTTAGAGTAGATTTACGATTTAAATTTCCTCTTTCACTTCACCGAATGCTCTACAATCAAATCAAAAGATGTTTAAGAGATAATGGACATGGATAATAAATACTTGCCAGGCACAAATCATTTATCATTTAAAATATTTTGATCACACAAGAGATTTAGAATTGTATCAGTCAAGACTACATCATTTCAAATACAGCTTTACTATTGACAATTGCCGTTACCTTTAATGTTACAACGTGAAAGCAATATTTTAATATGTTAACAAACAGCAGTTAAAGAAATGTGATATGACTCACAGATTTTACCACTGCCCTCTAGTGGATAACCAATCAGATAAATAAACGTTTAGTTTAGTTTAGAGATACGGTGTGGAAACAGGTGCTTCAGCCCACCGAGCTTGCCACCACTAGTTCTAACCTCCACGCTAGGGACCATTTACAGAAGCAACCATTTACCAGCAACCACCACTAGTTCTATCCTACACACTAGGGACCATTTACATAAGCTAATTAATCTACAAAGCTCCACGTCTTTGGATTTGGGAGATAACCGGAGCACCCTGAGGAAACCCACGCAGTCATAGGGAGAACGTACAAACTCCATACAGACAGCACCCATAGTCAGGATTGAACCTGGGTCTCTGGTGCTATAAGGCAGCAACTCTACTGCTGCACCATTCTGCCGCTCATGCTGCACAGCTGTACTTAAAGGCTAAACTAATATCATTGTTAATACAAGTATCGGAATCTTAAACTCATATCCACAATAATCTTTTTAATTATTCTTTTGGAAATTATTATAATGTTAGACTTCAGGGCATAGCTTTAAAGTGAAAGGGGCAAAGTTTAAAGACAATGTGAAGGAGAGGGTTTTTTTATTTACAGAGAGTGGTGGGTGTCTGGTATGCGCTGCCAGAGGTGGTTCATAAGTTCATGTCATAGGAGCAGAATTAGGCCATTCCGCCCATTGAGTCTACTCCACCATTCAATCATGGCTAATCTATCTTTCCCTCTCAACCCCATTCTCCTGCCTTCTCCCCGTAACGTTTGATACCCTGACTGATCAAGAACCTGTCAATCTCCACTTTAAAAATACCCAATGACTTGGCCTCCACAGCCACCTGTGGCAATGAACTACACAGATTCATCACCCTCTGAATAAAGAAATTCTTCCTCATTTTCTTTTGAAAGGCACAACCTTTTGTTCTGAGGATGGTGGTTGAGGAAGATACAATAGGGTCATTTCACAGGCTTTTAGATAGGCACATGGAAATGCGGGGAATGAAGGGATATAGATCACGTGCAGGCAGATGAGATTAGTTTATCTAGTTCAGCACAGACATGTTGCCCTGTTGTACTTTTTAATGTCTATGTTCTACATATGGGGAGAGTCGTCGAGTCAAATAGTGTGGAAACAGGCCCTTCACCCCAACTTGCCCACACTAACCAACATGTCCCATCTACACTAGTCCCACTTGCCTGCATTTGACCTATATCCCTCTAAACCTGTCCTATCCACGTACTTGCTTTCTTGAACGTTGCGATAGTCCCTGCCTCAACTACCTCTCCCGGAGGCTCGTTCCACACATCCACCACCCTTTGTGTGAAAAGAGCGAAAGGCAATTCTCTCAACTATAATTTTCCATTGTAAAAAACAGTTTGCAGAACAATGTTTGCAGTCTTCATCTAATTCATAATTTACAAATCACAGCTAACTGCCACAACATTCAAGACAGTTTTCATGAACAATCATCAGAACTGACAAGGTATAATAAAAAGCAGCTGCCGACAATGTTTTGCTAAAGTCAATAACATAAATTCACCAAAGTCTGCTTAATTCTTGGCTTAAATCAGATCAATAACTTTTCCAATTGTAATAAGCCTAGAATGTAAGTGTGTCTTACTCTCTAAAAAAAAACAAACAAAGACTTACTGAATGAAGCTGAACTTTTTTTTTTATGTATACAAATTTGCTATTTAGTTGGCCATTGTGTGAAATGTGTGCATGGACACCTCGGCATGTTGCCGACACCACCAGAGTCCAATTTCAGTCATTTATAATTTTAAGTGTAAACCTTTTACAGAACATTTCTGTCCCTTTGCACAAAGCAAATTAAATTGTAGAAGGCAGCATATGACTGATACTCCTCAAAACCAATCTAAACACATCGCACACCAAGTCCACGTCGAAAAGACCTATCTGCACTACCCCCATCAACCTGGACCATAGCACTCTATGCTTTGACAAGTATTGTTCAACCAATTGGTGTGAAAATTCTTGTCTCCAATATTCACTCAGGTAGTTCTTCATCAGGTCCCATCTTAACTGCCAACCGCTTATCTTAAACCTATAGCCTTTAGTTTTTTTTTATACCTCTACATTGGAGCATGGTTTCCGTCTATCTACCTTATCGATGCCCCTCAACCTTTTGGATGTCTCTATCAGATCCCCCCATTGCCTCCTCTTGTGCAAGGAAAACAAACATAGCCATTGCATTGCTTGTGTGCACATTGCTTTGTTTCAATTTACCAGAGTCATTAAAAGTCTGGGATGGTTAGTACCAAGATCCAAAAAGGTGGAATGTTAATGCTTTAACTGACTACATATCAGTCTAATGAGTCCCAACCCAGAACATCACTTATCTATGTACTCCAGAGATGCCGCTTGACCCGTTGATCCAGCACTTTGTGTAAACCAGCATCTGTAGTTCTTTATATTTCTATATAATTTAGTCCTTACTTACCTGGTTGTGTAGAATTAACAGAATTAACTGAATTACTATCTATCTCATTGGACTATCTTTGATCAGGCTTTGCTGGCATTATCTTGCGCTAAACGTTTATTCCCTTTATCATGTACCTGTACACTGTGAATGGCTCGATTGTAATCATGTATTGTCTTTCCGCTGACTGGTTAGCACGTGACAAAAGCTTTTCACTGTACCTCGGTACACGTGACAATAAACTAAACTCAAATTCAAAATGTATCTCGATTACGCTTGCAGTAAATTATTAGACATATAGAATACAAAAATACAAAGTGTAGTTTGTAAAACACAAAGATATGAAGATTAAAATGATGAATGGAAATCTATTGAGCCCATTATTTTCACAGTTCCAATACAATCTATGTTATCATGAACTCCAAACAAGTCATTAATCTCCAGACCATATTGTTATAGAGATACTCTCCATTCCCCAAAGGGATAGAAATATATCCAGAATATTCATCTACATCCTCCATTTCATTATTCTTCATTAATACCTCCATTAGACAGTAACTCCTCTGCCAATCCCATGAACAAAATACTTCATCTACATGACACCCCTTGGAGTATTTAATCATCTCCGGCTGCAACTTCTGACCTGTTTTCTGAGCATTTCGCTAAGCAAGCCTCCGTTAAAGTTGAAATAACAAAGAAACTGCAGATGCTATTATACCAAAGAAAGGCACAAAATGCTGGAGTAAATCTGCGGGACAGGCCGCATCTTGAAGCGCCTGGCTAGTGATAGGCGAATACAAGAGAGGTGGAGCTTGATTGGCAGGTATATGGGCACAGGCTGCAGATGAAAAGAAAACAAAAGGATATTAGGAACGAAGAGGAGTGACATTTAAAACCAGAGGGAGGGATATAGGTGGCTAGGGGGAGGCAGGCTTGGTGGGCGGCATGGTGGCACAGCGGTAGAGTTACTGCCGCAGGGCCAGAGACCCAGGTTCGATCCTGACTACGGGTGCTTGTTTGTACGAAGTTTGTATGTTCTCCCCATGACTTGCGTGGGTTTTCTCTGGGATCTCCGGTTTCCTCCCACACTCCAAAGGCATACAGTGGCTTGCAAAAGTATTCATACCCCTTGAACTTTTCCACATTTTGTCACGTTACAACCACAAATATAAATGTATTTTATTAGGATTTTATGTGATAGACCAACACAAAGTGGCGCATAATTGTGAAGTGGAAGGAAAATGATACATGGTTTTCAAATCTTTTTACAAATAAAAAACTGAAAAGTGCGGCGTGCAAAAGTATTCAGCCCCCTTTACTCTGATACCCCTAAATAAAATCCAGTGCAACCAATTGCCTTCAGAAGTCACCTAATTAATAAATAGAGTCCACTTGTGTGTAATCTAATCTCAGTATAAATACAGCTGTTCTGTGAAGGCCTCAGAGGTTTGTTAGAGAACATTAGTGAACAAACAATGTTCCGTGGACAGGTCAGGGATAAAGTTGTGGAGAAGTTTAAAGCAGGGTTAGGTTATAAAAAAATATCCCAAGCTTTGAACATCTCACGGAGCACTGTTCAATCCATCATCCGAAAATGGAAAGAGTATGGCACAACTGCATACCTACCAAGACATGGCCATCCACCTAAACTGACAGGCCGGGCAAGGAGAGCATTGATCAGAGAAGCAGCCAAGAGGCCCATGGTAACTCTGGAGGAGCTGCAGAGATCCACAACTCGGGTGGGAGAATCTGTCCACAGGACAACTATTAGTCGTGCACTCCACAAATCGGGCCTTTATGGAAGAGTTGCAAGAAGAAAGCCATTGTTGAAACAAAGCCATAAGAAGTCCCGTTTGCTGTTTTTACCACAAGCCATGTGGGGGACACAGCAAACATGTGGAGGAAGGTGCTCTGGTCTGATGAGACCAAAATTGAAGTTTTTGGCATAAATGCAAAACGCTATGTGTGGTGGAAAACTAACATTGCACATCACCCTGAACACACCATCCCCACTTGTGAAACATGGTGGTGGCAGCATCATGCTGTGGGGATGCTTTTCTTCAGCAGGGACAGGGAAGCTGGTCATTGTTGATGGGAAGATGGATGGAGCCAAATACAGGGCACTCTTGGAAGAAAACCTGTTAGAGTCTGCAAAAGACTTGAGACTGGGGCGGAGGTTCACCTTCCAGCAGGACAACAACCCTAATACAGCTAGAGCTACAATGGAATGGTTTAGATCAAAGCATATTCATGTGTCAGAATGGCCCAGTCAAAGTCCAGACCTAAATCCAATCGAGAATCTCTGGCAAGACTTGAAAATTGCTGTTCACAGACGCTCTCCATCCAATCCGACTGAGCTTGAGCTATTTTGCAAAGAAGAATGGGCAAAATTTTCAGTCTCTAGATGTGCAAAGCTGGTAGAGACATACCCCAATAGACTTGCAGCTGTAACTGCAGTGAAAGGTGGTTCGACAAAGTATTGACTCAGGGGGGCTGAAATACTTTTGCACGCCACACTTTTCAGTTTTTTATTTGTAATAAAATTTGGAAACCATGTATCATTTTCCTTCCACTTCACAATTATGCACCACTTTGTGTTGGTCAATCACATAAAATCCCAATAAAATACATTTACGTTTGTGGTTGTAACGTGACAACATGTGGAAAAGTTCAAGGGGTATGAATACTTTTGCAAGCCACTGTACAGGCTAATTGGCTTGGTATAATTGTAAATTGTCCCCAATGTGTGCAGGATAGTGTTAGTGTACGGGATGCTTGCTGGTAGGCACGGACTCGGTGGGCTGAAGTAACTGTATCTCGAAACTAAACTCAACTTAATGGACACGCTGGAGTGCGGAGGAGGGTCATGGAACGAGAGTGGGGGGGGGGGGGGGGGGGGGGGGGGGGGGGGGGGGGGGGGGGGGGGGGGGGGGGGGGGGGGGGGGGGGGGGGGAATCAAGGCGTGGAGATGGTGATGTTACCTGAAATTGGTAAATTATTGTTCATAACTTTACATTGTAAGCTACACCAGCGGAATATGAGGTGCTATTCCTCCAGTTTGTGTGTGGCCCTTCTTACACATAATTACTTGGACTTTATTTCAAATACCTCAGGAGCGGATACCCACAGCAGCATTTCAAATGCTAAATGTATTAACTGGGTGGGCAACACTCTGCCCCAAAGGATATTTGGTGTGGCAGAACTGTAATCAGGGCTACTTACTGAAAGACAATGTGATTGATTTTACACAGACCAGTCAGGAAGCCACAGGTCTCAAGCAGGTAATTCCAATACAACTGTGTTCTTTCAAAATAAATATATCTTTAAATGGATGCCCATGGAGAGCCAATAAAAATAGACAATGTACAAAAGACTCAGAGAATGGCAGGTACCTGGGGGCTGTATGCGTTTACATAGATAGATGCATTTATAAATGCGGCAAACTAAATCTGGCTTAATTAACCTTGTGCTACTTTTTCTTTCAAAGGAACGATATTTGATGGTTGCAGTGTGACCACAACTGTCATCAATCTTCTCCATTCAAGATTTCCAACAGCAATTAACTTCACACAAGGACTACCACCGCAATCATATTACATAAAAGTGAACATATGGAAAAATTTAAACTGTTCTCCTAGGTTTAAGGCCCAACTTCCTTTCCAGCTTCTAGAATATTTTCACCACACTGGAGCTTCTCCTGACTGCCAACATTACAGACAGACGCGCGTATATCTGCTGTTCCCTCAGAATTCACATTCGTGCAAGGTCAAGCTGGAAATGGTGCAGAGAAGATTTACGAGGATATTGCCAGGTCTCGAGGGCTTGAGCTATTGGGAGGGGTTGAGCAGGCTAGAACTCTATTCCTTTGAGCGCAGGAGGATGAAGGATGATCTTATGGAGGTGTACAAAATCATGAGAGGAAGAGATCAAGTCGACACACAGAGTCTTTTTCCCCAGAGTAGGCGAATCGAGAAAGAGAGGACATATGTTTAAGGTGAGGGGGGGGAAAAGGTGGATCAGACAGGTTATACGCCTGACAGAAATGGAGGAATGGACAATGGTTCAATGATTCCTTTATTATTACGTGTACCAAGGTACAGTGAGATTCTTTATTTGCATACAGTTCAGTAAGATTATTGCCATGCATAAGTACAATCCCTGGTTAAGTACATTATGCATAGAAGGAGCCCTTTGAGCCTAAATGCAATAGTCATCACGTTTTGGTGTCATTACACAGTCCCAACTGCAGCTGGCTATCAAGGTCTGTTGCAGCCGTCGCCTCCATCCAGTCATCCTGCAAAACGTCTACCTGCCCGTCCACCTTCAACCTTCCTGCCCTGGGGGGGGGGGGGGAGCCCACCGGAGTTTGCCACCATTGCCAACTCCCTCTACCTCCTCAGACTGGCAGCAGGAAGGGAAGAAATGTGGGAGAGGGGATAGGCAAGACAAAGTGTGGCAGTTAATAGGTGAACACAGGTGAAGCAGATGGTTGGGATAAAGGCCAGAGATTTAAAGAGGTGTGTAAAATAAAGGATTGAGGAGTTGCAAATTGTGAGGTCAGAGGAAGGAGTCTATTTGTTTTGTTTCAGAGTGATCTGCAGCTGGCTATACATACTTTCATATGTGATCCAGGAATTCCAAATGGGTAGCACTGTGGCACAGCGGTAGAGCTGCTGCCTTATGGTCATTTCACTTAGGCAATTTCAAGTTAAGTTCAAGTTGAAGTTTACATTTATTGTCACATGCACCAAATGGTAGAGTGAAACTTGGGTTACCATACAGCCATATGAATAAAGAAAAACACAACACACGATAGACTTTAAAACAAACATCCCCACGCAGCGGAATCAAAGTTTCCCACTGTGAGGGAAGGCACCAAAGTTACGTCATCTTTGTTGTTCACCCGTGGTCGGGGCCTCCCGAGCCCCCCGCAGTCCCTGCTACGAGCGGCCCGATGTTCAGGCCCTCTCGCCGGGATGATGGAACTCCGACGTCGGAACGGAAGAACATTCTCAGCGGCTTGGACTTCCGAAATAGCCACTTCCTACCGGAGACCGTGGCTCCTGAAGTCCACAGGCCGAGCTGGGCGGAGATTCACACTGGTGGCCCTCAGCAAAGGGATCCCAGGACTCCACGATGTTGAAGTCAGCGCCGCCCCTGGCTTGGAGCTCCGCAAACCACAGCTCCACGATGTTGTTGCAGCATGCCCAACACTCCGGAGCTTCATACGGTGATCCCAGGTAAAGCATCGCCCGCTCCACGATGAATACAGTGCTGCGCTGCCGTTGAAGCTCTGGTCGGTCTCCAGTTGGTAGGCCACGAGAAGACGGGGGCGAGGATGCGACTCAGAGAATAGTCGCATCCTCGACAGGAATTGACTGAGAAACCCCCTTTTCCCCCTTACCCTCTCCCATATAAAAATACTAAGAAACCTCCTAAACATACTTTTTTTAAACAGACTAAAAATAACAAAAAGATGGAAAAATAGACAAACTGTAGGCAGAGGCTACCATTACACGGCGCGCCTAGTGGTTTTTCAGGCGACTGTCAGAGTGGAACACACACAGACTCATCGCAGGCGGGGGACAGGACAAGTGGGGGGGCGGGCAGCCTGTCTGAAATTCACACGTTGCAAAGCCAAGGTGATACAGACACACACGGCGATGAACAGGAAGGTTGGCGCTGTAATTAAGACGGCTGAAGCACTGTGTACGGTAAGTCCTTTAAAAGAGGGGGGGAGGAGAAGGAGGGAGAAGGAGGGAGAAGGAGTGGAGACAACTTTTAAGAAGCCAGAGATACACGACTATGAAGCTCTGCAGATATTTAACATTACCGGTTGGTTATCCTTGGTTCTGAAAGCTATTGCTTACTTTTTTTTCCCCAATGAGCAAATGAAATTCACCGGTCAGCACCAGCTCCAACCAACGAGAACCTTTGACCTCCTGGCAACCCACTAGGACCTCCTGGCGACCCACTTATGGTACGAGAATTCTAGCTATTCTCCATGGCAGCTTCATTCTCGTCGCTGCTAATTTTTCAACATGGTGAAAAATTTGCGGCAACCATAATGAGGCCGCGACTATTCCCAGAATGCAGGAACTCCTCACGACCATGAAGGCGACTCCCCAGCAAACACCCGCGAACATGTGGCGACGACATGGCGACTGCATAGTCTCCTGCAGTCGCCTAAAAAGTTGCCTAAGTGGGACAGGCCCATTACAGCGCAAGAAACCCAAATTAAATCCTGTCTACGGGTGTTGCTTGCAAGGAGTTTGTACATTCTCCCTGTGACTGCTTGAATTTTCTCCAGGTGCTCTGGTTTTCTCCCACACTCCAAAGACATCCAAGGTTTGTAGGTTAAATGGATTTAATAGAATTGTAAAATTGTCCCCAGTGTGTAGGATCGTGCTAATGTATGAGGTGATCGCTGATCGGCGTGGACTTGGTGGGCCAGAGATCTGTTTCTGTGCTTTATCTCTAAAGTCTAAAGCAGCTATGGATAAAGTGAACAGTATAGAACTATTAGCCCAGATTACGTTGCATTAACATTGAATGTTAACGGTTGAGCTAAAGATGGTAGAGCTGAAGACACTATAATTATATCCTGAGACCTTCAAATGTGTAACCACCCTTAAATGTGGCAGATATCATTTCATGGTAAGGCCCTGAATTTCACTATGGGTGCTGAATGTCTCATTCAGTTGAATGTTCTCTTTGGGCCTCATCAGGTGCACAGGAGTATTTTATTGAGGCACAATGAACTGCAGATGCTAGAAACTTGAGCAAAACACAAAGTGCTGGAGTAATTGTGGAAGCATCTGTGGAGGGAACGGATAGCGATGTTTCGGATGGGGACACAAGTTGAAATCCCATTTAGGCATGTGAGATGGTTTTACGAGGGAACGTTACAGTGAAAGATCCTCTTCAAAAAAATTAAAACTAGTTCAATTGTTCAATACAAAGCATTCTCAACCTACGTCTTGTTGGTAGTGACAACAGTGGTTGTTTCTCAATTGCCTCTGAAATGGCCTAAGCGGTCTATTGGGAAATGAATGTTAGAAATATACACCACCTGCATTAGCAGAGCAATACATTCACCATTTCGCTCAGGTAACATCCAGAGAGAAATAACCCTGCAGAGGATTATGTTGAATGTTTTACATTAAATTGCATGGATCACTGATCCACCGTCAACGTAGTCTCAAAACAATTAAAAACTATTAATCCTCCCATATCTCAGCAATTTCCTGTAATTTTTTTTTAATAGGAACTAATGGATCCATCCCCACTTATTCTCTCCATGAGAATATAAAACTCTTGGCAAACTCAAGGATTCTCCAAATGCGGCCTCTCATTTGCTAACGATGTCTTAAGACAGGAACGTATCTTGTAAATCTTTTTTTTTTAAACTTTCCTCTTCCGTTCCAAACTGAAGGAAAAGTAAAGAATATTACAGAATCTGAAATACATTTTCCCACAACATGCTCTGCCAAATGTTATACAAATTCAAATCCACTGCAGAACCTTTTATGAATCTAAGAGAATGAAGAGTTTATTTTCCTTGAAAGAAATTTGTCTACATTCATCCAGAGGGTTTGCTTCCCTCTGGATTACCCAGAGGCAAGGGATGATAACTTTTTTGGCACTCTTAAACTTCCCCTTTAGCAAAACATTCTTGCATTCTCGTTCAATCACTCGGCCTCCCCTCGGACCAAACAGTTTGACGACTACTCGCACTTGAGTAAACAGATAGAGTGGGCTGTCACAGCTTGCACAACATAATATTTCCAGGCTCAGGGGCGGTATAAAAGATTAAACACTCCGTGTGCTACAATACAGATCATTGCTTTCACATTTTCATAACTCAGGAAGCTAAATGCAGCGCAGTTCTCCACTTGTGATGTGCGTAAAGTCAACAGCTCGGAAAGAAATATATCAGCGCTAAGTATGACAATAAAGCTGTAAAAACAACTGCCTTCTTTTTAACAAAAATAACGCAACAGCATTGATGTACAGAGGGACCTTGGAGTCCGAGTACATAGCTCCCTGATAGTGGGAACACAATCATGGAGCTAGAGTGGTAATGAAGCAACATGGTATGCTTGCCTTCATCAGTCGGGATATTTCAGTTTATGAGTTGGGAAGTCATGTTGCAGCTTTATAAGGCTTAGGTTGGGCCGCATTTGGGGTATTGTGCGCAGCTCTGATTGCCCATTTACAGGAGGAATGTGGAGGCTTTGGAGAGGATGCAGATGAGGTTTACTTGAATGCTGCCAAGATTAGAAGGTATTATCCATAAGGCGAGAATGGATAAACTTGGATGCTTTCTCTGGAGCGTCGGAGGCTGAGGGGAGACCTGATAAAAATATGAGTGGCATAGACAGTGCAGATAGTTAGAACCTTTTTTTCAGGGTGGAAATGTCAAAGACCATAGGGCATTCATTTAACGAGAGAGGTGCAAAGTTTAAAGGAGAGGTGCAGGGCAATTGCTTTCACACAGAGAGCGGTGGTATATAATTGTGGTAAGGTGTCTTTACTCTAGTATTCAAATCCTCAAGCAACAAAGTCCAATGTCCCTATTGCCTTCCTAATTGCTTTCAGTATCTGCATGTTAACTTTCAGTGGCATGTATAAGGAAACCCGGATCTGTCTGAATATCAACATGGAATATCTAGAATATAGGAGAGTACAGTACAGGAACCATCCTTTCAATCCATGATGTCTGTGCTCAACATGTTGCAAAATAAACAAATCTGTTCTGCTTGCATGTGATTGATATCCCCCTATTCCCAGCTTATTCATATGCCTATCTCAAAGTTTCTTCAGTACCATTAGATACCATTATATCTGCTTCCGCCATCCCTGGCAGTGTGTTTCAGGCATGCACCACTCTCTGTGAAAACTCCTGTCCTGCATATCTTCTTTAAATTTCCCCCCTCTTCTTTTAAACCCATGGCCTCTAATATTTGTTATTTACACTCTGAGGAAAGAAGGTTCTGGCTGTCCACCCCATCTATGCCTCTGATAATTGTATATACTTCTTTCTGGTCGAGAATGTGTTACTGAAAAGTAAATTAAAATTTAAAAGCAACAAATTTGAAAATAAAATTGAATTTTATATACCACAGGTCTCCCCACACAGCCGCTGATGCTCCTGAGAAAACAACCCAAGCTTGTCCAACTTCCCTAACGTCCAATTGGGGGCGGCATGGTGGCACAGCAGTAGAGTTGCTGCCTTACAGCGCCAGAGAGTGCTCAGTGCTGGGACCCCAGCTATTTACAATATATATTAATGATTTGGACGAGGGAATTGAATGCAACATCTCCAAGTTTGCGGATGACACGAAGCTGGGGTGCAGTGTTAGCTGTGAGGAGGATGCTAGGAGGCTGCAAGGTAACTTGGATAGGTTGGGTGAGTGGGCAAATGCACGGCAGATGCAGTATAATGTGGATAAAATGTGAGGTTATCCACTTTGGTGGCAAGAACAGGAAAGTAGACTATTATCTGAATGGTAGCCGATTAGGAAAAGGGGAGATGCAACGAAACCAGGGTGTCATGGTACACCAATCATTGAAAGTAGGCATGCAGGTGCAGCAGGCAGTGAAGAATGCGAATGGTATGTTAGAATTCATAGCAAAAGCATTTGAGTATAGGAGCAGGGAGGTTCTACTGCAGTTGTACAGGACCTTGAGGAGACCACAGTGGAGTATTGCGCACAGTTTTGGTCTCCTAATCTGAGGAAATACATTCTTGCCATAGAGGGAGTACAGAGAAGGTTCACCAGACTGATTCCTGGGATGGCAGGTCTTTCATTTGAAGAAAGACTGGATAGACTCGGCTTGTACTCACTAGAATTTAGAAGATTGAGGGGGGATCTTATAGCAACTTACAAAATTATTAAGGGGTTGGACAGGCTAGATGCAGGAAGATTGTTCCCGATGTTGGAGAAGTCCAGAACAAGGGGTCACAGTATAAGGATAAGGGATGTCTTTTAGGACCGAGATGAGAGAAAAAAATGTCACACAGAGAGTGGTGAATCTGTGGAATTCTCTGCCACAGAAAGTAGTTGAGGCCAGTTCATTGGCTATATTTAAGAGGGAGTTAGATGTGGCCCTTGTGGCTAAAGGGATCGGGGGTATGGAGAGAAGGCAGGTACAGGATACTGAGTTGGATGATCAGCTATGATCATACTGATTGGCAGTGCAGGCTCGAAGGGCCGAATGGCCTACTCCTGCACCTATTTTCTATGTTTCTATCCGGGTTCGATTCTGACTCTGGGTGATGTCTGTATGGTGTTTGTCCGCGTGGGATTTCTCCAAGAGCTCCAGTTTCCTCCCACATTACAAAGACATACATTTTTGTAGGTTAATTGGCTTCAGTAAAAATTGTAAATTGTCCATCGTATGTAAGGACAGTGCTAGTGTACGGAGATCGCTGGTCGGCACGGACTCGGTGGGCCAAAGGGTCTGTTACCTCTAAACTAAACTAAAGGTCTTATAGCTAATACCCTCTAATCCAAGGGTTCCCAACCTGGGGTGAATTACCCCAGGGGGTAAACTTTGCCTACACAGGGGGTAAAGTTGTTGATTCTGGATTTGCACATATTTTTTCTCATTGACCGACTGTGTTTGGTACTATGCTGTGATCATTAGTTAGTTGTTCATAAATAAGTGAAATATCTTTGTTATGTGCTATTAAAGTTGCCTGGGGTAAAAGGGACGAAAAAGGTTTGGAACCCCTGCTCTAATCCAAGGAGCAAACTGGTAAAACTCTTCTGCACACTCTCCAAAGCCTCCACATCCTCCCTATAATGAGGCAACCAGAACGGCACACAATGTTTCACCACTTAAAAATATAATCAACATTTTTATTTTTTCCAATCAATGTTTTACTGGTACTCCACCACTGTTAACCAGTCACTGTTCTTGTCTCTATTACCTTGAAGCCTCTTTGTATCTTCATGTTTGTAACTAATCACAGAAACATAATTCTCTCTCCACTAATTTTTCCAATGTCAAATTTAAAAGCCACTTGACTCATGAATTTAGTCAAAAGCAGACCAATGCTTTTCAAAACTTCTAAAAACTAAATTATCTAACGAAAATGTGAAACAAGAGTGAACATATTGATATGCAAAACCTCAAAAGTATACCAATTATCCCTGGTTTGTTTATATAGGAACCATGCACAGCTCTAGTAACTAACACATACCAATTCTTCATGCACTTGAAGTCCATGTGCAAATATGACCACAACATAGTCCTGCAAGTTAACATAGCTATTCAGATCAATCAAGAGTAATTTGACAACGCCAGAGTGGTTTTGCCTTTGGCATTTCTTTAAAAAAAATATGCACGTTTCTCTCGATCTTCAAATTTTAACTGCGTACCACTCTCGCAGTTGAGGCAGCCGAAAGAGAAAGTGGCGATATGTACAGGTTATAAATACATATATTAACGACGACAGTTTTCCTTGTTAATGGAGAGTTTACTCACCTCAGTGATGGTGCCAATGTCAGCAGAAGGACTACAAGTGCTGGCATCTGGTGGTGCTGTACTGACACTGCTTCGTACTGGTGACCCTGGCATCGGTCCCAAGGAAGACTCTGGGTACATGGGAGATTGTCGCAAAATGCCTTTCTTCTGTATTTTCTCCCATGCATTAGTCATACTGTATGCCAGCTCATACAGTAATTGCACCTGTTGAAAGGTAGAGGAATTGAAAGGTGTGTTTTAGATACATACGCATTGTTGACAATGATTATGCAACTCCTGTATGGTAGAATAATTCTGAGAAGCTGTCCATCCCTAGTAAAGAAGCAATTTATAATTTATAGAACCCTAAATTGTGGTTTAGAATCCCTAATTTGTGGTGGCACAGTGGTGCAATGATGGAGATGCTGCCTTACAGTACCAGAGACCTGGGTTCAATCCTAACTACGAGTGCTGTCTGTACGGAGTTTGTACGTTCTCCCTGTAACCGTGTGGGTTTTCTCCACATGCTCCGGTTTCCTCCCACACTCCAAAGCCATAGAGGTTTGTAAGTTAATTGGCTTTGGTAAGTTGTAAAATTGTCCACAGTGTGTGTACGTTAGTGTACAGGGTGATCGCTGGTCGGCATGGACTCGGGCTGAAGAGCCTGTTTCCGCGTTGTGTCTCTGAAGTAAAAGTAAACAATTTAGTAAACAATGCAAACTGCATTCTTCAATGCATACTGGTGGCAAGGACTTGGATAACTTGGTAAAATGGTGTCAGGACAACAAACACCCCCACAATGTCAGTAAGGCAAAGGAGCTAGTTATCGACTCCAGGAAGCATGGTGGCATCAATGGTGCTGAAGTGGAAATTCTAGCCAGCTCAGATATCTTGGTGTTAATATTACCAAAGACCTGTCATGGACCAACCACATTGAAGCGACACCCAAGAAGACACACCAACGCCTCCACTTCATAGGATATACTGAGGAAATACGGCAGGTCTCCCATGACTCTTACAAATCAATTCTCTTTATAGCGTGATTTAGCAGTTGGAGTGCATGATTGTTTTTAATAACAGTGGTTATGGTGATTGAAAATTGATGCAGTAAGGTAATGATCGGTACATAAATATTAATAAGAGTTCACCATGATTCCTTGTGCATCATACATGACATTTCAGGCAGAGAACCTTCTTCAGATTTTGAGTGGGCACAAATATAGACCACTTGGCCCATCAGCTAGCTCTAAGACGTCCCTATGAGGTAGTCTAATTCCACGTCTATACTGCATCGTGTAGTAAGTTCATTGCACACATGGATGTTTCCGTAAATACTGTACTCGGTAGTGAAACTGAAGGTCTCCAAAATTTCCAGTTTATTTTCCTAATTGTTACGTAATAATCCCATTGTTTCATATCCTGTATTTTAAGTAGTATAGATCATGGTGGATATATAATGAGAATAAGCAAAATAATGAAAATAAGCAAAAATAAATAAATCTGTTTTTACAAAGAAAAATATCAGATAGGGACTGAAGAAGAGTCTGCAGAAGGGTCTCGACCCAAAACGTCGCCTATTCCTGCGCTCCATAGATGCTGCCTACCCGCTGAGTTTCTCCAGCATTTTTGTCTACCTTTGATTATCTGCAGTTCTTTCTTAAACAGATATGTCCCTGTGTTTTCTTGCCTTTTTTTGTGATATTTTTTCCAAGCAGGATTTCATCAAATCCTTGGGCTAATTTATACCAGAAAGATCACATTAATTTGGGGTGAAATTAAATAACTCTATACAGTTATCAGTTACAGTGGCTTGCAAAAGTTTTCATATCCCTTGAACTTTTCCACATTTTGTCACGTTACAACCACAAACGTAAATGTATTTTATTGGGATTTTATGTGATAGACCAACACAAAGTGGTGCGTAATTGTGAAGTGGAAGGAAAATGATACATGGTTTCCAAATTTTATTACAAATAAAAAACTGAAAAGTGTGGCGTGCAAAAGTATTCAGCCCCCCTGAGTCAATACTTTGTAGAACTACCTTTCGCTGCAATTACAGCTGCAAGTCTTTTGGGGTATGTCTCTACCAGCTTTTCACATCTAGAGACTGAAATTTTTGCCCATTCTTCTTTGCAAAATAGCTCAAGCTCAGTCAGATTGGATGGAGAGCGTCTGTGAACAGCAATTTTCAAGTCTTGCCAGAGATTCTCAATTGGATTTAGGTCTGGACTTTGACTGGGCCATTCTAACACATGAATATGCTTTGATATAAACCATTCCATTGTAGCTCTGGCTGTATATTTAGGGTCGTTTGTCCTGCTGGAAGGTGAACCTCTGCCTCAGTCTCAAGTCTTTTGCAGACTCTAACAGGTTTTCTTCCAATATTGCCCTATATTTGACTCCATCCATCTTCCCATCAACTCTGACCAGCTTCCCTGTCCCTGCTGAAGAAAAGCATCCCCACAGCATGATGCTGCCACCACCATGTTTCACAGTGGGGATGGTGTGTTCAGGGTGATGTGCAGCGTTAGTTTTCCGTCACACATAGCGTTTTGCATTTGGGCCAAAAACTTCAATTTTGGTCTCATCAGACCAGAGCACCTTCCTCCACATGTTTGCTGTGTCCCCCATATGGCTTGTGGCAAACTGCAAACAGGACTTCTTATGGCTTTGTTTCAACAATGGCTTTCTGCTTGCCACTCTTCCATAAAGGCACGATTTGTGGAGTGCACAACTAATAGTTTGTCCTGTGGACAGATTCTCCCACCTGAGCTGTGGATCTCTGCAGCTCCTCCAGAGTTACCATGGGCCTCTTGGCTGCTTCTCTGATCAATGCTCTCCTTGCCCAGGCCTGTCAGTTTCGGTGGAACGGCCATGTCTTGGTAGGTTTGCAGTTGTGCCATACTCTTTCCATTTTAGGATGATGGATTGAACAGTGCTCCGTGAGATGTTCAAAGATTGGGATATTTTTTGTTAACCTAACCCTGCTTTAAACTTCTCCACAACTTTATCCCTGACCTGTCCGGAGTGTTCCTTGGGCTTCAATGATGCTGTTTGTTCACTAATGTTCTCTAACAAACCTCTGAGGTCTTCACAGAACAGCTCTATTTATACTGAGATTAGATTACACACAAGTGGACTCTATTTACTAATTGGTGACTTCTGAAGGCAATTGGTTGCACTGGATTTTATTTAGGGGTATCAGAGTAAAGGGGGCTGAATACTTTTGCACGCCACACTTTTCTGTTTTTTATTTGTAAAAATTTGAAAACCATGTATCATTTTCCTTCCACTTCACAAT
Source organism: Okamejei kenojei (assembly GCA_035221665.1). Taxonomy (NCBI): domain Eukaryota; kingdom Metazoa; phylum Chordata; class Chondrichthyes; order Rajiformes; family Rajidae; genus Okamejei; species Okamejei kenojei. The sequence goes on from CM069134.1 coordinate 34,617,590, forward strand.
TATGCGCCACTTTGTGTTGGTCTATCACATAAAATCCCAATAAAATACATTTACGTTTGTGGTTGTAACATGACAAAATGTGGAAAAGTTCAAGGGGTATGAAAACTTTTGCAAGCCACTGTATCACCTGATTTGATGCCTAAAGGTTTTGCAGCAAAACGTGAGTAGCAGTGCCCCTTTGGTCACGTGTGAAATGTATGATTTAAAAGCAGTGTAACTGTTTTTATATTTATTGTTTCTTTTTAATTGTTTATGTTTTGTGTTTATGCTTTCCATTGAAATACTTAATAATGAATAGAACTTAAAATTATGAAATAAAAATCTAGTTTGCTCACCTATTTTATCGATGTCTAATTCTGTTGTCCCTCCCGTTTTCTGGTCTCGTCAATGCTATAACTTTTTTTTGCATTCATCAGCATTTAAAAATAAAAATTCAAACAACGCGAAAAGTGGGTTACTTGCTGACATTTTGTCAGGGAGCTTAGAAATCAGTATAAGAGACAGTATCCAAGTGGTCATGTTGTGGGCACTTTGAGCTCTGAAGAACGCTGTGTTCACTTTTTTTGCATGGTCAGTAAAAAACTCTTGCATGGTCTGCATGCACATTTTCATTCTTTTCTGGTAAATTTTGCTTCTAGTTTACTATAGAAATGTTTAAATTCCATTAAACTTTCATTGCTTGTAGCAATGTTGCTTTAAAGTGTGTGCACTGTAATGAAGGGAAACAAAAGTAATCGGGTTCTAGGTAACGCCATGTATCGTTGAAAGAATGCTCCTGTCTACACAGATTCGTTTTGGTTCCCGGCAAATTTCGAATAAATTAACATCAAATTCGATGAAAGGTTACTATATTCTTTCTCATTTATGTATATCGAAAAAATAAAAAATAAAATATTTTCTCTTTTTTTTCTTCAAAATTTGAAAGTATTGAATTCTGGTCAAATTGTGGTCAATTTTAATCACAAATTAGCACAAAAAGATCATAGGTAGGCCCCTTTTTCAATGCTGTGGTATTTTGTTATAATTTAATAACTCATATTTGGCCACACCCTTAACACCCATATGGAAAAGGAATGCTTAATTTTGTACAGTAAACGGACAGCAATGGAAGAGCACACAGCTGTGCACCATACTAAACATTTTAATTTTAAAATAAAATCTGGTGCTTTTGAAAATGTACAACCTCTAGGAAGATCAAGACTGTAAAATTTGCCTCTCATGTGGGCTACACAGATGAAGAGTACCATGCTGTCTCCCTATTTCTAAGTGTTAGCTAAACTCTGCTTGGGGAATTTCTAAACAATCTTGCAAGATCTTATAGAAAGAAAGTTAAAAGATATTGCAGGAATTTTTGCTCTGTCGGATCATTTGGTCTCCCGAACCATTGTGTCGTTCTATCTTACTTTCTTCTTTCAAAACACTCCTTAGAAATCATCTGTTCAGTTTTCCTGCCTTCCTTCGATACTTTCCTATCTTTCACAGCTCATTCTTGCTCTTTCATTGCACATCACTGCCTCCCATCAACAGGCTTGTGATCCTAATATACTATCAAAGAGCTCAAGAACCTATTAGATATTATGTTTCTGCAGCCAAATGAACGCAAATACGAAGCATCTATTCCACGATGATTTGCAGAACCTTTCCCATAAAGGCAATTATTAAAATTTTGCTACCAAAGAGGGAACATGTTCAAGACCTTCACATTAAATTCCAATTCTGAGACGCGATGGAGGACGTTTAAGTTTAGATTTATTATTGTCACTGCATTGAGGTACAGTGAAAAGCTATGTTTTGAATGCTATCTAAGCAGGACAGATATACCATACATACAGTCAGTTCAAATTCAAGTACAATAGATAGAGAAAAGGAGAAGATACATAGTGCAGAATATAGTTCTCAGCATTGTAGTGCATCAGTTCCACAAAGTCCAATGTCCCCAGTGGATAGAAGCAAATCAGACAATACCCTAGCCTATGGAAGGGCCATTCAGACATGTAACAACAGAGGGGAAGAAGGTGTTCCTGAGTCCGGTTGTATGCACTTCAAGCTTAGGTACCTTTCAATGGCATTCGGGAGAGAAGTGAATGAACAGAGCATGTCAACCATGAGAAATAAACATAATTGCTTATTTTTTTATCCCATTTAGGCCAAATGATTGGTGTTTAAGAAGCTTTTGATTAGGCACATAGATGTGCTGGGAATAGAGGGATTTGGATCATGTTTCAGCAGATGAAATCAGTTTTACTTCGGAGTCACGTGAGTAACTTCGTGAAGACCCCGCCAGCAGGCATGCGCGGCATATCGTCGCACGCATCTGCAGCGGCAGCTGGGGGGGGGGAGTGCGCTCTCCCCACCGGCCTCCTTCACAAGACCGGCAGGTAAGTATTACCTTCCTTTACAGCATGGACAAGGGCCGCAGGACGACGCTGTCGGGGAGCTGAGTTGTGCTGCGGCCAGCCGACGGCCCTTGTCCCCGGAGCTGCACGGAACGCCGGCAGCTTTAACGCTCACAGCATGGACAAGGGCCGCAGGACGACGCTGCCGAGGAGCGGAGCTGAGCTGCGGCCAGCCGACGGCCTTTGTCCCCGGAGCTGCACGCAACGCCGGCAGCTTCAACGCATGCGGAAGTCGGGCGCGGAGCTGAGCTGCGGCCAGCCGACGACCCTTGTCCCCGGAGCTGCACGGAACGCCGGCAGCTTTAACGCAACGGTGGGGGCAGGAATGCGGAAGTCGGGCGCTCCCGCTAATACAGGGGCCGACTCACCCGAATGGGTTACCGCTACGGAGCTGCAAGCAACAGGTCCAGACTCCGAGCCCCCCGTCCCCCAAGAGAATAAGGGGGGATACAGGTACGTGGCAAGGGGTCTTGTTTTCTTTTACAGGCAACCTCTCCCCGAGCTCCAGTAGACCCGAGGGGGCTGGGCCACGGGGGACAGCCGCACGACAGGGGAGCCCTGCAAAGTGCATTGCGTACCGCAGCCAGGGATATCTGCCATCGTGCAGCCCGGGCATAACACTGCTGCGTCGTGTAGGCCTGCTGGAGCAGATACCGCCGACAAACACACCCCGTCAGGCTGCGGTCAAGGGCGGAGGTGGCAGCAGGAAGCGGTCGGTCAGCTCAGCGCTGCGAGCGGCCGACCATGCGCCTCCACGCCAAGTAATGGTGTAAGTGTGGAGGTAAGCTTGCACGGACTCCGGGGAGCCAGGTTCCGGGGGCCGGCGCCGAGTCAACTCACCTGCCTTCTTATCTGCCAGGTGGGCCGCCACAGTCTGGGAGAAGACAGACTAGCGGAGAGTCCGTGCGGGAGTCGTATGACCCTACTTGGGCTGTAGGTCACGACGACCTGCCATTGGACCATAGACCCTAAGGGGGTGAGGTCCGATGGTGGAAGCCCCAGTGAATTCCAGGGCCTGGGGAAGTCGGCTTGTCCGCTGCATATAGCAGGGACAGTCGCATTGAGCGGTTGGAGCTCTTAAATGGTCCAACATCTCCAGCGGGACCGAGAACGAGAAGAACGGCATCCACTAGCCGTGCAAGGACTCCGATCAGCTCCTCATCGTCTCCAGCCAGAAGCATTAATGATTGCCCAGCTGCTGAGTTTGACGACGACCAGGGACAGCCAGTGACCGCTGAACCAGAGCATGAGGAGGATGCTGGATGTGGTGAGTGAAGTTTGCCGTTTCTACACAGACAGGTGAACCCTGCACCACGAATTGGCGGGCACCATTGATTGCCTACATATGCACCAACTCTGGAGTCAGATTCTCAATAATACCTTGGAGAAAGGTTCTCCACGGGCATAACGCGTTCTGCAAAACCCTGATCGGGGATAATGTGTCCAGTAAATAGCATGATGCACTGGCACTCCTATGCAACACCCAGTATGAGATATATTGCCTGCGTAAGAGCTCCATATAGCCCACACTAAACCCCAAATTCGCGGGGTTGTGCCGACCATTACCGCTCCACCGCCGCATCAGTTGCTTGGAGACCTGTACAAACAGGTGAAGGGACTGGACAAAGGAGGCCAAAACAGTGGGCCTCATGAAACTCCATCGGTCAGAGTTCACCCATATCACCGGCAACAGCCTAATACAACCTGTGAACCAAGGCTGCCGGATAGGGCACAAAGATTCTACCTACCTCCATCTCAATAAATACAACGACCATTTAGGGCAAGGCCAACAGCGGCCTGCATGGGAAATGCGGCCGCCGGGCCGTCAACCTCCATAACGTCCACCCGAAGCACCGTATGTATGGAACCGCCGTTCACTATGGAGGTAAGGGGGTCTGGCTCCTCTCACGCCGTAGTATCCCTCCTGTACGAATAGGTGGGCGATTGCGGGCGGCCTTGGACATATGGGGAAAACTGTAACCACAGATGAGTTTATTTTACAAAGTGTTCAAGGGTATATAATTCGTGGGAGGTATAGATTCCCATACCCAGCATTCGCCTCGTAGGAATTTACTCTATCCCGAAAAGAGGTGGAGGCAGGGCATGCTGAAATTATATGGCGAGCAGGGAAAAGTGGTAATTGGCATAACCAAGCATGGACATATTGAGTTGAGCCTAATATGTTCACCAGCAGTAACAATAAGAGGAATGTCGGGTTATAATCGATTTAGCTGAGTTGAACACTTTTGTACAATATACCCATGTCAAAATGGATGCTTTGGAACAGCTAGGTGGATGCTTTACTCAGGGTACTTTATGGCATGTATCAATTTGAAAGAGGCATGCTATGCGGTGCCCATCGCTGAGGCTCACAGGGAATTCTGAAGTTGTCTGGAAGGGTGCATTGCCTAATGGAACCATCACAGCTTAGGCTGTTTACCAAGTTGGTATTTACCTGTATTGGCTCTTCTCCGACAACAAGATTATAGTGATGGCATGTTGGATGAAATCCTTATAATGGGGCAGACCCTCCAATTGGCAATTCAAGGAGTGGCTGCAACCAAGGCTCTGCTTGAGAAGCTGGGATCGTAATCCATCCAGACAAATCAAAAACTGCACTCCGCTACAGGTTATGGATTTGGTGTTCACCTTAGACACTAATTTAATGAAGTTTATCATCCCCACTAATAAAGCTACTGCTATATCAGAAGAGTGCCACAATCTTGCTTGCGCCATGGTATCGACCATGTGGCAAACAGCGAAAGTTATTGGTATTGGTAACTCTAAATTGGTAACTACATTCCCAGCTGCACGATTCGGACCGCTACACTACCGAAATTCACAAAGGTCACAAATCACAGCATTAAAAAACAAATGCTGGCTGCTTTGATCGGCCACTTCGGTTACCACCGGAAGCTAGAAACAAGCTATAATGGTGGGTAGATAATATTAAAGAATGTCATTGACCTATTATATGGAGCAACCCTGATGTTGTGCTACTAACTGACGCAAGTGCACCAGGCTGGGGAGCAACTGGTACGATGTCCAGTTGTGGTGGCAGATGGAACTCTCATGAGTCTACATTCCTGGAGTCACATGGGATAAACTATATAGAAATGCTGGGGGTATTTCATGGACTGCGGGCTTCTGTACTAATTCATGGGATTACATGTCCGCTTTCGAATAGATAATGCTACAATAATGGTTTACATCAATCATATGGGTAGTATTAGGTCGCTAGTTTGCAATGAATTGGCTAATACAATTTGGCACTGGTGCATTGAAAGAAATATTTGGATTACTGCGACCTATTTGCCTGGGAAGCTCAGTGGCGGACACCAGGTCACGTGTCTTCAATGACAACATTGAGTGGATGTTGAACCCCCAGATTTTGGAGATATTATAGCTCAAATTGGGGACACCAGATATTGACCTATTTGCGTCCAGGCTGAACCATCGAATACCAACGTATGTGTTGTGGGAACCAGACCCTGGGGTAATAGCATTGGATGCATTTTTATCCATTGGGGGAAATGGGTTGCTATGCGTTTCCCCCATGCTGCCTCACCAGTCGGGTATTGCAGAAAATTAAACTAGACTCTGCAACTGACATGTTGATCATTCCCGACTGGCCTACACAACCATGGTACCCGATGGTTGTAGAAATGTACAACAACCATGGATGGCGATTGGGAAACATCCCAAATTGATTACTCACTCCATTACAGGGGGGTCAGTCATCCTTGCCATGGTCATTAAACTTGTTGGCTTGTAGGTTCTGAAAAGACCGCTCAACCGGGCAGGCATCTCGTCAAGAGCCATGAACCTTATTGCAGCATCGTGTCGGGAATCCACCCGCAAACAATATCTCACTCAAATCAGAAAGTGGGAGGTTTCTGTGCCCGGAACAACAAGTCCTCCAACTCGGCAACAATACTGGATGTGTTGGAGTTTCTAGCAGGCCTCCATTTTGATGCAGGCCTCAGCTACAGTGCCATCAACAGCGACAGGAGTACGCTGTATTCATACCTGGATATAAGTATCAGCTCCCACCACCTGGTGTCTAAACTAATGAGGGGAGTATTCAATACCAATCCCTCCACGACCCAGATATACAGTAACGTGGGATGTGGGGATCATGCTGACCCTACTGAGGAGCTGGGCTCCAATAGATGAGCTACCATTTGAAACAGCTCACCCTTAAGGTGGTGATGCTCATGGCACTGGCGACAGCCCAACGAGCCCAGATGTTACAAAAACTGTGACTGGACACCATGGTGGCCAACCCTGGTCAAATAAAATTCTTTGCTAAAGAGTTATTAAAACAGGAGTTTTTTAAGTCTTATTCCACCAGGGCTGCAGCGAGAGCCATGAAGGTGCCCATGGACCACATTTTCGCCACTGCGGACTGGGCCAGTGGGGGAAAAACCTTTCAACGGTTCTATAACAAGTCTCTGGCCGTTCCTGCGACATTCGCAGAAGCTATCCTGGGTACCGCTCAGTAAATGTCTGGCCCCGAATTAGGGGTTGTTGTTTAGTTGATTAATAAATTGTGTTGATTTTTCAGCCACTGTCAACTGAACTCCATTAACAGTCTTACTCCATCAGAATGGCGGCAGTGTGATAAGCATGGACGTTGTTCAAGGCGTGAAATCACAGAGCTTTGAAATCTTCACGAAGTCACTCACGTGACTTCGAAGTAAAATAGTAAGATTAAACGAGAACTTACCAAGTTTGAAGGTTGATCTGTATTTTACGAGGAGTCGCGGTGAGGGATTTCGTGCCCACCGCTCCCACCCTCTATCATCAGGTCAAACAGGTAGTTCTACGGTTTTCATCTTACTATTTTCAGTCATGGTTGGTTCTGTGATTCCACATCGCTGCTTTGAAGGATGCTGCGCATGCCTGCTGGCGGGGTCTTCACGAAATCCCTCACCGCGACTCCTCGTAAAATACAGATCAAACTTCAAACTTGGTAAGTTCTCGTTTAATCTTACAGTTTAACTTGGCATCATGTCCAGCTGATGATAGCCTGCTGATTGGTCAACAATGGGCCCACCAAGGCATCACCCTGCCTGAAGTAATTTGTGGCCGTCCATGATTGGTCCTGGGCTTTTCTCGCCCCCAGTTCTTCAACCCTCCCACACCCAACTTTCAGTCTGAACAAGGGTCCCAACTTGAAACGTCGCCCATCCTTTTTCTCTAGAGATGCTGCCTGACCCACTGAGCTACTCTAGCACTTTATGTCTACCTTTGGTATGAATCAGCATCCAGCATCTCTGGAGAACCTGGATAAGCGAAGTTTCGGATCGAGACCCTTCTTCGGACTGATCTTCCAGCATTCTCACTCCTATTGTGATCAGTTTGAAGAAGGGCTTATCCATTATCTCGGGAGATGCTGCCTGACCTGCCAAGTTACTTCAGCACTTTGTGTCTTTTGAAAGAAAAATCATTGCTGACTTTGGAAACAATGTCAGTGACGAAAATACATTTGAGTGTCATCTTTGTCCTTTATTTGGGGCCTGAAGATATTCACCAGCTCATTGCTGATGCACATCTAACATAGATATTAAAGCTATAAAAGATTTAAATTTGTTAAAGCGTCTACAGCCAGGTGAAAAAAAAGATGATAGTTCCTGTATGATATTGAAAATAGATTATAAACTGTAGCTGCAGCCGTTGATTAATTTGTAAAGACAATCTTAATTTTATGTAAAGATATTTTGCACATATATACAATACATTGTGATGTCTGTATAAATGGATCATTTTGCAAAATATTTTGAATGTTTGCAGTATAGAAAAGTACAGCACAGGAACAGGCCCTTCAGCCCACAATTCTGCACCAAACAGGATGCCAGGCTAAACTGATCTCATCTGCCTGCACATAATCTATAATCCTCCAATACCTGCATATCCAAGTGCCTCTCTAAAAGCCTCTTAATGGCACTATCTTATCTGCCTCCACCGCCACTTCTGACAGGGCATTCCAGGCACCATGCTGTCTGAAGTTTTTGTAACACATTAAGTTTCCAGTTTAGTTGCAGTGTGCTCAAGGGAAAGATATGGTGTTCTGGAAAATGTGTAAATTCGAAACAACAGCGGTGACGAATAATCTCATAGCTCACATGTCAAGATGAAAGTTTAAAAAAAATCGTTTTGCCATCAAAAGAACAATAATACTAAATGTATTCTGAAAATAACTCTCTCAAATTACAACTGCCACAAAAATCTGTTGCCAATTAAAAGGATTCATATGCAAACCACCTCAAAACAAAAGTCTTGATTAAATTAATGCTTCACAGCATTTCACACAATTTAAAAAATGTTCTTTCACAAACTGCCTCAAACACTATTCTAACCACTGTTCTTGAAATATAAAAATGATTGTGACTATGCCTGTCAGATTGAATTATTTTCCCCTTCTGACTTGTCTTTAAATTCATACACCTTTGCCTTCTTAACAGAGTTTATTTTATTTTAGTTTAAGTTTAGAGATACGGCGCGGAAACAGGCCCTTCGATCCATCGGGTCCGTGCCGACCAGCGATCCCCACACATTAACACTATCCTACACACTAGGAACAATTTTTACATTTACCAGGCCAATTAACCTACAAACCTGTGCGTCTTTGGAGTGTGGGAGGAAACCGAAGATCTCGGAGGAAACCCACGCGGGTCAAGGGGAGAAGGAACAAACTCCGTACAGACAGCACCCATAGTGGGGATCGAGCCCTGGTCTCTGGCGCTGCATTCGCTGTAAGGCAGCAACTCTACCGCTGTGCCACCATGCCGCCCTTCTTGTGTTCGTGTGCTGTATTGTTGTATGTTCTATGAGTATGTCAGGAAATAGCAGTCATCCCGTCTAAAACCTCCCTTTGAGGTTTCACTACCTCTCAGAGGTGGGGAAATCGGAGAATCAGAGGATATGCGGACTACGGTTGGAAAGATAATCAGGGTGTGAAGAGGATCATCCGGAGTTGATCATTCTGATTCACTCCACTATTAGGTCTTCTGGTACCAAGGCCTGAATCTCGGTTACTCCACCCGCCCAGCTAAAGAAACACTGCTCTGCCTTTCTTTCCTTATTTAAAATTCATCTGAAAATCTACCTTCTTGACAAAGATTTTGGTCATCGTAATATTAGAAAACACTAAAGGGTCTGTCCCACTTTCACAATCTAATTCACGACCTTTTTTACTCGTGGACATTTTTCATCAGGCTAGTAAAAACGCCCCGACCTACTTGATGCCACGTGTACCTACGACTAGCATCACGGCCTGCTAAGACCTACCTAGGACCTCCTACGACCTTGTGACAACCACGCTGCGAGTATGAGTCAAGGCCAAACTCCTCAAAGGTCGTGAATTAGGTTGTGAAAGTAGGACGGGCCCTTAAAGATAGTCATCATGTCTCCAATGATTCATCAATTTCAACAGATATAATATAGAAAGTATTCTGTTCAGATTATCAGAGAATATTATGGCAACTGTTCTTCTCAAAACCACAAGAAATTGCAAAGAGTTTTGAGAGTTCATCAAGCAAAACAGCCTCCTACCACTCTCCCAACCACCACCCCTCCATTGACTTCATCTACACTTCACACTGCCTCAGGAAAGTAGCCAACGCAATCAAGAGTCATTCATACACCAGTTATTCTTTTTTTCCCCCTCCCGTGCAGCACGATAGGGCAGCGGTAAAGCTGCTGCCTTACATCATCGATACACGGGTTCCATCCTGACTACAAGTGATGTCTGTACGGAATTTGTGCATTCACCAAGTGGTCTGGTTTTCTCCCACATGCCAAAGATGTTCAGGTTTGTAGGTTAATTGGCTCAGGTTAAAAAAAATAAATTGTAAATTGTCCCTAGTGTATGGGATAGTGCCGGTGTATGGGCCTGTTTCTGTGCTGTATCTCTAAAGTCTAAACTCTCCCATCGTGTAGTACATACAAAAGCTTGAAAACTTTATTTATGGATTATTTATGGACATTTTGCTAATCGGGACTGTGTTTTTGTATGGCAATACTTTAATGAGCTGTGTGCAAACAAAGAAGTTCACTGTGCGAGTGAACATACGAAAACAGCTACATACATAACTACATTGACTACATTCATGGTAACACTTCCACTTCTGGGTTTGCTATAATGGTTTGTAGAACAACAAATTATCCTCCCCATTTTGCATCATGTGTTATTCAAGACAATTCAGTTGTTTGGTTCACAAACACCCTGTTAGGAAGCATGGTGGTGGAGGGCAATATTTTGAAACTGATCAAGGGATATTGCCTTGTCTATCAAAAATTGAGATTCAATTTCAAGATAATTTTTGAAGGGGAGGTCAAAGTGCTCCACTCCTCTCCTTCAACTGTTCCTGGATACTCAAACGGTGGAGCTGGCTTAAAGCAAATACTCTAAGCTTTTACTGCAACAACATAGTTTATGCTCAGAAGAGAATAAGGCCTTTTACCAGAATAATGCATAGAATAGGGGGTATTAGTTACAGGGAGAGGTTGGACAGTCTTGGATTGTTTTCTCTGGAATACCAGAGGTAGAGGCGGGACGTGATACAAGTATATAAAATGATGAGTGGTGTAGATAGGGTAGAGTCAGAACTTTTTTCCCAGGATTGAAAAGTCAAACACTTGAAGGCATAGTTTCAAGGTGATAGGGGAAAAGTTTAAGGAGATGCAGGGGACAAGTTTTCATACAGAGGGAGGTGAGTGTCTAGAATGTGCTGCCGGGTATGGTGGTTGAGGCAGCCACAATAGTATACTATTGAGAGACTTTTGGATAGGTACATGGATAGGCAGGGAATAGTGCAAGTCGATAAGTCTTGGCATTCTGTTTGGCAGACATTGTGGTCTGAAAAGTCTGTTTGTGCACTGCACTGTTCTATCATCTATGCTCTGTTTTTGGAATATGTATCTTCTCCTAATCAATCCATACCCGCATAATCAACATAAAACCTTAGTGATTTCATGGAAGTAATCAAAATATTAAATAAAACTGATGAAAGGTGGAAATACTTTGGATAGTGAGAACATGAAACAAAATGTAAAAATTTAAATCAGTACTTTAAGGAGTCAAGTTTAAGGTACTATGGCAAAGGTAGTAAGAACTTGGAATTGTTTTGCAAACAACAACTAATGCGAGACAAATTGTTAAATTGAAATCTGAAGTAGATTTTTAGTTTTCAGTAAAGTACTGAGATCATGAGGAGAAAGTAGGTCACACAAAGGGCATGATGTCACTGAATAATAAAACAGGCCCAGGGAGCTAAATCATCCCTTCCTCTTCCATGCGAGTTGAAATTTGTTTTCTATTACTTGTATCATGATATACTGGAATTTGCACATACGCTCTGTTCCCAAAATTTGGCGCCATTTATATAAATAGAACTATTACATGCAAGGGGTTAGCACATGCGAGTAGTTTAGTTTAGAGATAAAGAGTGCACAAAGGTCCTTCAGCCCACCGCGTCTACACCAACCAGCAATCACCCTGTACACAAGCACTATCGTACACACTTGGGACCATTTACAAATTTTACTAAAGCCAATTAACCTACAAACCTGTACGTCTTTGGAGTGTGTGAGGAAACCCGAGCACCCGAGTAAATCCCACGCGGTAACGAGGAGAACAAACAAACTCTATACAGACAGCCCCCTTCGCCAGGATCGAACCCGGGTCTCTGGCGCTGTAAGGCAGCAACTCTTCCGCTGCATCACCGTGTCAAAGGAGGACCAAAGTTTCACACCCATATCTTTAAGTCATTTTTGGAAACTCATAAAGAATACATTCAGAAATGTATCTTATTTAAAATCAAAAGTAATTAGTTTCAAATTTCTTGTTAATGCACCTTTAACAATTTCTCCGAAATTAAGAAAGTATCTAACTGAAAAAAAATGGGTTGTAGTTTAGTGCATTCAGCAAGCAATCATAATTGTTGAGAAAGTCGAGAGAATTCCTTAACCACTTCAAGTAAAACAATGACTAAAAGCACAACATTACAGAAGTATTCATCACAAACACATACGTTATTAGCATACTGTAATTTAACTGCTCTAAAATAAATTAGAGAAAAAGGGAAGCATGTCCTGTATGGTTTTTTTTTTTAAAAACAGATTTTAATACAAACACTGTAATGATCACAGTAAATCATTTACTACACACTGTATACCGTTAATGTTAGTCGGTCAATAGCTGGCTTGTTCCCAAGCACCAAATTTGTAAGGCTTTCTCCATAAATATTTCATAATAGTACAAATTACTCTGGTGTATCACAATGTATGATTTATTTGAACGTTATCTACTCTTATGGACTAAACGGGCAAGACGTAAAGCAATAAACAGTGTTGTATGGTGAATCAGGAAGACCATTATATGGAAGACTATCATTGAGAAAATAGCTATTAACTGATCCAAATTCATTTAGCTACCCAATATGCCTCCCTCCCCTAAATTTTCATTTTTTTTAAAGTATGATGCTTTCTTATTTAGCATCAGATATGCTGTGAGAATGTTAATAGCTTGTGGTTTGGCATCATGGGATGTGTAGGAAAGTTCCATATTTTGGTTGTACATTAAGCTGTGGGTGTGAAATTAATAAAGCATGAGCAAAACAGAATGTGTTACCTTTCCACAGTCTTTGATGCCTCGCCTTTACTATGGTGCAATTTCTTACCTAATTATTCCCTTCTTTTCATTAAATCTAGTTTGTTTGGATTGAATATACGAGGATACAAATTAAATGCAGGAGTCAACCATGCAGCAGTTCAAACCAGCTCCGCCATTAAAAGGATCTAGCTGATGTGATTGTAACCTCAACTCCACATTCCTGCCTATCCCAATTACTTTATATCCTTTTTCATAATCTACCACTGTCTTAAAAATATTCAACGCCTCCGCTTTCACCCCCATTTAAGGACAGTAGTTTCAAAGACTTACTAAAAGAAACCCTCTGGGGAAAAAGAAAAGTCATGTCATTTCTGTCTTACATAGGTGAGCCGTAGATTTAAACAGTGACCCCTAGTTCTCAATACTCCCACAGGAGAAAACATCCTTTCCACATTCAGTCTGACAAGGTCATGGGGGAATATTATACATTTCAATCAAATCATCTCTTGTTCTTTTAAACTATTCTGTCCGATGGTTGCTTATAAAACAACCCACACATTCCAAGTATTCATCCAGAAAAACTTCCCTGAACTGCTTTTGAGAAATTTTGAGATCTGAAACATCGGTCCTCAAAGAACATTGGAAACATGTTCATTTTAAAGCAATGGGCGGAACAATAGCGGAGCGGTAGAGTTGCTGCCAGAGACCCGGGTTTGATTCTGACAATGGGTGCTGCCTGAACGGAGTCTGTACGGCCCATGTGGATTTTTTCTGGGTGCTCCAGTTTCCTTCCACGTTCATCAACAACAGACAGGGGCAGCCTACTAGTGATGGCTTCAGGCCATAAGAGTTGAGGAAGAAAAGAAAATATACTTTAAAAAGCTGCAAGGGTTAAGTAAAAATGTAATAAAAAATAACTGCAAATATTGATTTATACCAAATGTAGACCCAAAATTCTGGGGTAACTCAGTGGATCAGGCAGCATCTCTGGTGAACAATGGACAGGTGACGGTTCGGGTCAGGGTTAAGTGAACACATTTCCCCATAATAACCTAGTTCGTTAGAGTAATGCCAAGAAGAGGGTGAGGGTAAAGACTTCAATGTTCTTTTACAAACTGTTTGATGTCTATCTATCTAAATGTCTGATACAGAGAAATAATTCCTGTTGGTGGGATGATCAGGAACCAATGTTCAAGGAATGGCGGCTCTGGGATAAGGACCAAAACTGACTTGTGGAAAATCTTTATGCAAACATAAAAATCTGGAAAGTACTGTCAGGTGAAGCCGAAAATATATTTTCCATTGTTGTATTCCAAAGGGAATCGAGATGAAAGAAAACTACATGAAAGAAAAAATGACGGTAGGTTTGCAGGGGGTGGGTCCCAGAGTGGGACTCACAAGATTTCTTATGCACAGAGCTAGTACTAATTAAATGGGGTGAAAGGCCTCCTTCCTATTCTATGAGATATTTGTGGGGGTGGAAGATTGCAACCTTCACGTGGCCGCCCTGTTTCGACTAATGAAATCAACTCGACGTGCACAAACGGAAGATCAAATAGAACAACTTTAGGCTGTGCACGCCACACGAAAGAAGAAGATATTTGTGATCAAAGGTAATTTTACAGACTAAGGCATTCCATTCATCTAAAAATTAACGAAGAATAAAACACCTCATATTTCACCTGAAGTATTTTAAACGGAACCCCAAGCTCAGTATAACTGGAGAATATTATGAAGCAATTCGATAACCACAAACATTTAATTCCTACTATATGTTATTTTAAACTCAACTATTAGTGAATATTTAGAAATTACAGAACTATTTTTCTTTTCAACCATGCATTTAATTATCCAGGAAATGAGCTCAACAACCAAGGCCATCATCCAAAATTTGAATCAGTTTGGTGTTGTTCATGAAATGACGGAAACATAATAAGTAAGGGAAATTCCTAACATATTCTGCCACTGCCTGAATAATTCCAGATATCTGTGGGACTGCACATAAATGGTACGTGTTGTGAGTAAAACCATTTAACAATTTCATGTTCATAAGGTTTTAGGAGCAGATGTCAATCTATCTAATTTGGCCCATCAAGTCCACTCCACCACTTAATCATGGCTGATCTCTTTCCCTTTCAACCCCTTTCTCCTGCCTTCTCCCCATAACCTCTGACACCCTTCCTAATCAAGAATCTCCGTTTTAAAAACATCCATTGACTTGGCCTCCACAGCCTTCTGTGGCATTTTGCAATATGTGACTGAGTCATAGCATTATACAGCATACATGCTCCATCTACATTAGTCCCACATGCCCGCTTTTGAGCCTTATCCCTCTCATTCACCTGTCCAAATGTCTATTAAGCATTGTTATAGTACCTGCCTCAACTACCTCCTCTGGCAGTTTGTTCCCCACCACCTTCTGTGTGACCAAAGTTGCCGCTCAGGTTCCTTATAAATTATTTCCTCTCTCACCTTAAACCAATGTCCTCTGCTTCTTGATTCCACTACTATGAGTAAAAGTCAGTGTATTCATCCAATCTATTCCCCTCATGATCTTATATACCTCTATAAGATCACCTCTCAGCATCCTGCCCTCCAAGGAATAAAGTTAAGCCTGCTCAACCTCTCATGCAAGCTCAGGCCCTCAAGCTCTGGCAACCACCTCGTAAATCGTCCCTGCACTCCCTGCCACTGTAACAACATCCTTCCTATAGCAGGATGACCAAAACTGAAATACTCCAAATGCGGCCTCACATCGGCCCAAATTCTATTCAATACCCAGACTGATGAAGGCCAATCTACCAAGAGGCTTCTTGACCACCCTATTTTTTTCAGGTTGTCGGTTAGCGCCTGAAACATGGTGACTCTTTGTGTACTTTGTGCATTGTTTGCAAATACAAAGAATGTTACTGTACCTACACACATGTGACAATAAAGTATAATTGAAACTAATTTTGACGCCATTTTCAAGCAACTATGTACCTGTACTCCTAGATCCTTCTGCTCTACAACACTCCCCAGAGCCCTGCCATTCACTGTGAAGTTCCTGCCTGGTTTGACTCCAAAATGCAACATCTTGCACTTATCTGCATTAAACTCATTTAACTACTGCTCAGATCACTTGCCCAACTGATCAAGACCCTGCTGTAATTTTGATACAATACCACCCACTGTAATGTCATTTGCAAACTTACTGATCATGCCTTCTACAATCTCATTCAAATAATTGATATACACCACAAACACCAATAGACTAGTATCGATCCCCGACATACACCACTAATCATAGACCTCCAATCCAAAAAACAACCTTCCACTATCACCCTCTGCTTCCTTCCATGAAGCCAGTTCTCTATCCAGCTTACTAGCCCTCCGTGGATTCCATGCGATCTAGCCTTCCAGAGGAGCCTACCATGCAGATCCTTATCAAATGCCTTTCTGAAATCCATACAGACATCTATGGTTTTGTTATTTCTTCAAAAGAATCAATCATTCATAAGACACAATCTCCCACCTGCAATTCCATGTTGACTATCCGTAATCAGCCCTGTCTATCCATGTACATGTACACACACACATATATATATATATAGAGACAGACTGCTGTCTGTCTGAAGTTCGTACGTTCTCCCCGTGATCTGCATGGGTCTTCTCCAGGAAGCTCCAGCTTCCTCCCACACTTCAAAGACGTACAGGTTTGTAGGCTAATTGGCTTGGTATAAATGTAAATTGTCCCTAGTGTGTAGTGTGGGGATCGCTGGTCGGCATGGACTCGGTCGGCTGAAGGGCCTGTTTCTGCACTGTATGTCTCAACTAAACATCTCCATTAAAGAATAGAGTAATGTCTTGCCAGCAAATAAAATGCATTAAAAATTGCTTAAGTTCAGCTGGTCCACGAGGATAACTATTAACAACTGGATTACTTTATTTTAGATTCAGAACAATACTAATTAGAGTGGCTAGAGACAACACTTTGCCAATTATTTGGAGCGAAGGGGAGGTGCATTATTGTGAAACAAATAACAAAATAATGTACTTAGTAAATGGTCTGAATTTAAAGTGGAGGGATCAAAACATGATCAGACTTCAGCAACCTCTCCCAAAATCAACATGGCAATTTCTTCGGGGATTAAAAAAAAAGCGCGTAGAAGATAGATGCACATAAATTACGTGCATAAAGTCAATCTCAGTCAATCGTAGCATTGTGGTCACCAGGGTCTGGGAACAGCATTATCGCTACATTCAGCCTAATGAAAATAGTCAGAAAATTGGCATTTAAAGTTGGTATTCTTACCATGTGAAAACTATTGTAGGGAAATTAATGCCGCAAAGTAGCTGCAAAAGTATTGCGCACATATTCACATATTCCTTGTCATTTGCTCTTCTGCTTCTAATATAGTCCAACTCTCAGAAATGACTTCCAATGATGCAAAAGGATAAAGTGCATTGGATGCTAACTCTCGTTGAAACAGATTTGCTTCTTTGGAGATTGTCTGTGTTCACCAAGAACATACAAACTCCGTACAAGACAGCACCCATAGTCAGGTTTCTGACGCTATGAGGCAGCGACTATACCGCTGCACCATTGTGCCACCGGAGTAAAGAAATCTGAAGAAATGCGTATATGAAAACATGAAAACAATTGCATTTAATTACATTACCATTGCATCCAATGGGAAGAGTATGATGAGAAAATTGCTCACTTGTACTGTACTAGGTGATAAATTGAAATCTCCTTTCCAGAGCAATTTACAACAAAATAATGCTGCAATATATTCCACCTAACTAGGATACAGCTTCAAAGAAGATATCAGTAAACATTTTTTTTTCATGGCAGCAACCAAGATACCACACCAGAGCCCCCAGAGTTAATCAAAAATCAATGCGTAGCGATTTTTCCCATGATAACAAAATAATAATAAAAGTCAGAACATAGACACAAAGTACTGGAGTAACTCAGTGGGTCAGGCAGCTTGTCTGGATGAAAAGGATGGATCCCATCCTTTTTTTCCAGAGATGCTGCCTGCCCAGGTGATTTACTCCAGCACTTTGTGTCCACCATCAGTATAAACCAGCATCTGCAGTTCCTTGCTACACAACAATAAAAGTCAGGTTTGGCAGAAGATTCTACCATTGCATGGAATACGTTCGATTAATACGGACTTAAGCCCACGTTATTTAAAACTGAAATCTCTTTAATGTTACAGCCACACATCTATAAACATATTGTGTGAAGTTATGATAAACCCTGGAACATGCAGCTCCGGTGGACACTTTCAAAGCTGCTGCACATTAATTCTGCTACATAATACCTTTCAAAATAGCACATCTGTAACTCATTTTACTCCATGAGTTTTAAGATGCACTTTGGACTGAAGTCACTACATTTTTTTTTGGATAAGTCTAAATTGCAAAAAAACGAGAGCACATCAAAGCAGTAAACTAATCTTTCTCCCCGATCTTGGTTACCAAACTCAAAAGAAAGTTAAAATTGTTTAATGGAATAAGGATTCTCCTATAAACTACAGGACAAATTAACTTAATGTCAGTCATTTCTTATTTTTCCCCACAATAAATCAATTAGCTGCCTCAACACCAACCTGGGGGTTTGAGCATTTCACTTCCAGAGACTCCAGGTCCACGTGCAGGCAGACGACAAAGGAATGCCTGGTCTCAGGGCCGCAGGCTTGCATCTTGTGTGAAGTGACGGCCAGGGTTGAGGTGCAGCCCAAGGGTTCCACCAGGTTACAGGTCTTCAACTGGCCAAGCAGGGTGTACACACTGAACTGGCTGAGACTGATGGTCCAGGGGAAAGCGTCGCCTAGGGAATGACAAGAAATAAAATGTTGATCTTTTTTACTTCAGGTAGCTAAAGAACATTTCATGGTGTGGCAGCTGAAACATGACCATAGAGCACTTGAAGGCTTTGGGTGGCACAAGGAGACAAGGAAGTAAGCAAAGAAAATCTTATTTGCAACTCCTTTTCAAAGGAATGGGAAAGTTCCAAGGCACAGAAGCAGATATTAAAACAATTTAATGGATGGAAGCAGAACAACTGAAGCAACAATAGTTAGCGCTGAACAAAAAAAAAATGAAAACGCTCTGGTAATGGAGCCGTGATAGGTTTGCAAAGGATCATATGGTAAGAGGAAATCAAGGAGACATACATCAAGGTTATGAAAGGACCAACAACTAAAATTTATATAAAGCAATATTCAAAGGCACTTTAAAAATTGGTGCTGCAACAGTGAAAAAGAGTAATTAGGAAGAAGAAGAATCAGAACCTTAATAGCTCCGAACACTTTGGCAAGAATGAGAGTGATGGAGCATAAAATCAACACGCTGTGTGATTTTTAGCCACACAGTGCAGGAAAATCCCGAACTTATTCCCTGAACGAAGGGGGGACCTGGTGAGGGAGGGGGGGAGGGGATGGCGAGAACAAAGGGGAGACTCGCGATGGTGGGGGGGGGGGGGGGGGGGGGTGCGGGGTGGGGGGGTGGGGGGAAGGGGAGGGGGGGGCTGGTGGCGGAAGGGGGTGCGGGGGGGGGGAGGGGTGTAGGGCTCAGGGGGTGGAGGGGGGTGGTGCGGGGGGTCGGGGTGGGCGGGAGTGTGCGAGGGGCGGTGAAGGGGGAGGGATGGGTGGCGGGTGGTGGGGGGGGCGGGGGTGCCGGTGGGGGGGTGGGGGGGCGTGCGGGGGGGCCGGGGCGGCAGGGGCGGGGGAGGGGGGTCGCGGGGGGGGGCGAGGAGGGGCAGGTGGAGGGGCGGGGGGGGGGGCATGCGGGGGCGGGGAGGGGGGTCGGGGTGGCGTGGGAGCTGGGTGGGGGGGGGGGGGCAGTGGGGGCTGTGCGCGTGGGGGGGGAGGTCGGGGGGGGGGGCGCCGGTGGGAGGTGGGGGGCGGGGGGTTGCGAGGGGGGGGGGGCGTGGAGCGGTGGAGAGGGGGAGGGGTAAGGGGGGTGTGAGTGGAGCCGGGGGTGGGCCGCCGGCCGGGGGGCGAGCCCGCCGGGCGGTTGGGGAGGGTCGGGGGGGGGGGGGTGGGGGTGCGCGCGGCGGGGGGGGAGAGCGGGCGGCGCGTGGGGGACGCCGGGGCGGGTCCGCGGCGGGGGGGGGTGGTGGGCGCTGGGGGGGGGCGGGGGGGGGGGGGGGAGCCGGGGAGGGCGTCGAGGGGGGGGGGTGGGGGGGGATGGGGGGGTGGGCGGGGTGGTCGGGGGCGGGGCGGTAGGGGGGGCGGGGCTGCGCAGGTGGTACGACGGGGTCGGTGGGGGGGGTGTGGGGGGGGTGGGGGGGGGACCGGCGGCGGAAGGAGGGGGGGGGCGGCAGGGGGGGGGGGGTGGCGGGCACGGGGGCGGGGGCGGAGGAGGGGGGCGCGGGGGGGGGTGGGTGGTGGGGAGGGGGGGTGGGCGCGGCGGGTGGGGGGCGGGGGCGGGGGTGGGGCGGGGGGTGAGCTGTGCGGTGGGGGAGGGGGGGGAGGAGGGTCCGTGGGTGGGTGAGGCGCACGGGCGCCAGGTAGCAGGGGGGCCTGGGGGGGCCGGGGGGGAGGGCTGGCCGGGGGGGGGCGGCGGGGGGGGTGGAGGACGGGGGCAGAGCCGGTGCGGGCGAGTCCAGTAGCGATGGGGCGGGGGGCCGTGGCCCCGACGGGGGGGGCGCCCGGCCGGCGGGTCGGGGGGGGAGTGGCGGGCGTGCCGGGGGGGCGGTTTCGACTGGGTGTGGGGCACGGGGGGGGGGGTGCCCCAGGGCGAGGGGGCGGGGGAGGGGGGTGCGGGGGGGCGGTCCGCCCGGCCGGGGGGTAGAGGGGGCAGGGCGGCGGCGGTAGGGCGTTTAGGGGAGGCGGCCCGGGAGGGGGGGATGCAGTCAGGTGGGCTGGGGCATGGGGGAGGCGATCGGGGCGGGCGGGCAGGGGGCGGCTAGTGGGGGCGGGGGGGGCTCGGAGGGGGTCATAGGGAGGGGAGGGGGGTGGGTGACGCGTGGTGGGGGTAGGGGCCGTGGGGGGGGAGACGGGGGCGGGGCCGGGGGGGGGGCGGGGGGGCGGGGCGGGCGGGGACGGGGGTCGCGGGGGGGGGCGCGAGGGGGCTGGGGGGGGGGGGGGGGCACGTGGGGGGGGTGCCGGGGGCGGTGGTAGGGGGGCTGGGAGGGACGGGGGGGGCGGGGGCAGTGGGGAGAGGGGGGTGAGGGGGGGCCGGGGTGGGGTGGGGGGAGGGGGGGGCATGGCGGCGGGGGTGGCTGAGGCGGTGCGGGGGGTGGGATAGGTCGTGAGGCAGGGGGGGGGGGGGGGGGTCCGGGTGTGCGGGCGGGTGGCCGGGTCGAGGGCCGGGGGGGGGGGGGGGCACGGGGGAGAGGATTGCCGGGGGAGTGGGAGCGGGTTGGAGGCGAGGGGAGAAGGGGGGCTGGGGGGGGGAGGGGGCGCGGGAGGGGAGGGGCGGGGGAGGGGGGGAGGCGAGGGGGGGCGTGGGAGGGGGTCGTGGGGAAGGGTCCAGGGTTGGGGTGCTTATCGGGAGGGGGGGGGGGGGTGAGGGGGGTGTGGGGGGGGGCTGGTGGCTTGGGGGGTGGGGGGGGCCCCCCGGTTGGGGGGGGGTGGGGGCGGGGGGGGGGGGGTAGGGGGGGACGGGACAATGAGGCGGGCGAGGGGGGTGGGGGGGGGGGGGGTTGGTGGGGGCTGAGGGGGGGGGGCGGGGGGGGAGGGGGGTGGGGGGTCAGGGGGCGCTGTTTGGGGATGGGGGAGGGGAAGGGAGGCCGGGGGTGGGGGGGGGGGTGTTTGGGGGTTGGGGTGGTGGGGTTCGGGTGCGGGAGGGGGCGGAGGGGGCGGGGGGGAGGGGGGGGGGGTGGAGCTGCGGGCGGGGGGGGTGGGCGGGGGGGAGAAGGGTGCGGGGAAGGGGATGGGGCGAGCGGGGGTGCGGGGGGGGTGGGGGTCGGGGGGGTGTATCGGTTGGTTGCGGGGGGAGGGGGCGGAGGGGGGAGGTGGGGCGGGGGGGGGTAGGTGCAGGTCGCGCGGGCGGTGCGGGTGGGGGAGCTGGATGGGGGGGGCAGTGGGTGAGTCGAGGTGGGTGCGGGGAGCGGGGCGCTCGCGATCGGGGGGGCGGGGGGTGGGGGGGGTCCGAGACGGGTGTGGGGAGGGTAGGGGTCAGAGTGTGGGGGTGCGGTGCTTGGGGGTGGGGCCCTTGTGGAGGGGGAGGGGGCGTTGAGGGGAGTGGGGAGGGGGGGGGGTGGGGCGGCGGGGAGCGGGGGTGGGGGGCGTGGCTGACGCGGAGGGTGGGCGTAGCGGGGGGGGGGGGTGGGGGTGTGGGCGGGGGGGGCCGGGCGGGGGGAGGGGCGGGGTGGTGGTGGCAGGGGGCGTACGGGGGGGGGGGGGTCGGGGGGGGGGGGGAGGGTGGAGGGCGGGGGGGTCGGGGGGGTGGGGGGGGGCGAGGGCCTGGGGTGGTTGCGTGTGCGGGGGGTGGGGGCTGGGTATGGGGCGGGGGTGCGGGTGGGGGAGGTGGGGGTTGTAGTGGGGGGGGGGGGTGTGGTGGGTGGGGAGTCGGGAACTGGGGGGGCTGGGAGGTGGTGAGTGCGGAGGGGGGGGGGGGTGGGCGGGGTGCTGGGGGGGAGGGCGGGCGTTTTAGGGGGGGGATGGGGGGGGCGGGAGGCAAGAGGCCGCTGGCGGGGTGGAGGGGGCGATGGGGGTGAGGGGGTGGAGGTAGGGGGCCCCCCCCCCGGTGGTGGGGGGGGGGGGGAGGGGGGGGGACCGGGGGGGGGGGGCGGGGGGGGGCCGGGTGGGGTCGGTGGGGGGGGACGTGAGGGGGGGGGCGGGGGGGGGGCGGGGTCTGGTGGGGACCAGGGTGGCTGTAACGAGCCCTGTCGGCATCACGATAGCGAGGCCGGGCCTAGGATTTAGAGGGGGAGGGGGGGGTCGGGGGGGCGCGTGGGGGTCGGGGGTGGGGGGGAGGGGGCCGGCGCGGGGGGCGGAGCGGGAGGGTGGGTGGGGAGGGGGGGTGGGGAGGGGGGGGGGGTGGGGGGGGGGCGAGGAGGGCTGGGAGGGGGGGGGGTGGTGGGGAGGGGGGGGGGGGGGGGTGGGCGGGGGCGGGGCTGGGGAGTGCGGTGTACGGGGGGGGCGGCGTGGGATGGTCGTGCGGGGGGTAGAAGGGGTACGGGTGAGGTGTGGGGGGAGTGGGGGGGGGGGGGGGAAGGGGGGGGGGGGGGGGGGATGGCGAGAACAAAGGGGATACTCGCCGCGGTGTGGGGGGGGGGGGGGCGGGGGCTCTGCTGCCACGTGTTAGGAATGTTCAGTGAACTTTTGTAACTTTTTCAACGCCAGGGAAGTGGCGGCCCTAGTCTACGGCCTCGGTGAGGTCCGCTGTATTTACGGTGTGGTCATCAATCCATGCAGAATCAACTTTGAACTTCAGGCTCAATAAAAACATGTAGAATTGATCTCTGTCTTTGCAGATCCATGCATAAAGGGAAACATCAGCCAGAATACTGCAGAATAAAGCAAAATGTCACCTGAATACTATGACATTACACCATCAGTTGGGTGTTTCTCCCCCAACGAGGTTGAAAAATGAAAGAAGGAATTAGCAGGAATAATTTCATGGCACCCAATTCTGTCCACTGTTCAGTGAGCATCATCTCAAAAAAATACATCTTCACCAACCTATGAAGGAATGTTAAGGCATGGCGTTGAGGTACAGATCAACCATGATCTAATTTAATTTCAAAGCATGAACAATCTATGCATGCTCCTAAGTTCTTAGTAAATAAATGGCAATCTTTGAACAATGAATAACTAAGATGCGAAGACTCCAACAGCTAGCTACCGAGCAGATCGGAAAAAAGGTAAAGTGGAGTACAACATTGATCAAGCTTTGGTTCATGCAACAATCTTTAGCAATCACAACCATACCACAAATTCCAGAGGGTTACGTTAAATTGTGTGATTAAAGTTCGACATGAGGACATTCTGTTTTTATCTAGCTTCTTTAGCATAACTCAACATTTCTTTGTTCTGGTATTAATTGAAAATGTAATCCTCAATTAATTTCTAACAGAACAAAATAATTAAATTGCAAATTTTGGGAAAAACAGCAAAAGGACTAGCAATAATCTTGTACGTGTTAATTAAATGGCACTAGCTGTCGTTGATAATACTAGAAGGAGCAACCTTCAGGAAACTTTTTTTTTAAATCCTTATAAATTCAACATTTATATCATGTCTTCCACATGGCAAGCTCATTACACCTTTTTAAATGTTTTGATTAAACTACGGGAACATTATTAAACACTTTTAACAGATGCAATTGAACTGATCTTGACCTTAATTTTACATCTTTTTGCATTCTGATTTACTGAGTGAACTGATAACAGTGCCACATTGGTCATAGGTCCCTAGGGTTATAAGATCAAATTTAAAATGTGGGAAAAGAATGTGGGGAGGAAAAGGACAGAAAATGAAACAGAAGGAATGAAAGATTAGATGAAATGAAAAAGTGAAAAGGAAAAAAAAGTACCATTTTAAATTTGGCATGTTTAAGCACAAAAGAAAAAGGAGGTAGACCAAAACGTTAAGATCTTAGCTGATCCATTCTTGGTTATGACATGATTTGGACTTCCTTGCAGTTCTAACGTCTATCAACCTCCGCCTTGAATATATTGAATAACTCTGCCTCCAAGATTCTCTAGGGAAGAGAATTCCAAAGACATCAATGCCGGGTGCACAAGAAGCTGCAGATGCTGGAAACTATTTAGTCTCTCCTGATACAATTGGAAGAGCTGCTGCCCCGCGTCTGTGACCCGGGTTCAATCTTGACCTTGGATGCTGTCCGTGTGGACGTTCATCAGCGATAGGAGCAGAATTATGTCATTCAGTGCATCACGTCTACATAATTCAATCATGGCTGAGTTATCTTTCCCTCTCAACCCCACTCTCCTGCTTAACCCCCATAACCCCTGACACCCATACCAATCAAGAATCTATCAATCTCTGCCTTACAAATATCCATATTGGCCTCCACAGCCTTCTATGGCAATGAATTCCACAGATTCACCACCCTCTGACAAGAAATTCCTCTTCATCTCCTTCCGAACGTTACCTCCTGATATTCTGATGCTATCGCCTCTGGTCCTAGATTCTCCCTCTAACAGAAACATCCTCTCCACATTCACTCCTTCATTCACTCTATCCAAGCCTTTCACTGTAAGGTAAGCTTCTATGAGGTTCCCCCTCATCCTTCTAAATTCCAGCGAGTACAGGCGTAGTGCGGTCAAACGCTCATCATTTGTTAACCCAATCATTTCTGGGATCATTCTCGTAAACCTCCTCTAGATCCTCTCCAGCGCAAGCACATCCTCCCACATGTATAGGACCCAAAATTGCTCATAATACTACACATGCGGTCTGACCAGCACCGTATAAAGCTAACAAACGCCTTATAAGGCCACGTTCTCCCTGTCACCCCGTGGGTTTCCTCCCACACCCCAAAGACATGTGGGTTTGTAGGTTAATTTGCCTGTGTAAATTGCTGCTGGTGTGTAGGGATTGTGTAGGGATTACAAAAATTAAGGTAACATGGAACTAGTGTGAACGGGTGATCGATGGTCGGCGTGGACTCGGTGGGCCGAAGGGCTTATTTTGTGTAGTGTATCTAAACTAGAAACATAGAAAATAGGTGCAGGAGGCGGCCATTTGGACCTTCGAGCCAGCACCGCCATTCATTGTGACCATGGCTGATCGTCCGCTATCAATAACCCCTGCTTATCTTCTCCCCATATCCCTTGACTCCACTAGCCCATAGAGTTCTATCCAACTCTCTCTTAAATACATCCAGTGATTTGGCCTCCAGTGCCCTCTGTGGCAGGGAATTCCATAAATTCACAACTCTCTGGGTAAAAACGTTTTTTTCTCACCTCAGTCTTAAATGACCTCCCCTTTATTCTAAGACTGTGGCCCATGTTCTGGACTCACCCAACATTGAGAACATTTTTCCTCCATCTAGCTTGTCCAGTCCTTTGATAATTTTATGCGTTTCTATAAGATCCCCCCTCATCCTTCTAAACTCCAGTGAATACAAGCCTAGTCTTTTCAATCTTTCCTCGTATGACAGTCCCGCCATCTCAGGGATCAATCTCGTGAACCTACACTGCACTGCCTCAATCACAAGGATGCCCTTCCTCAAATTAGGAGCCCAAAACTGTACACAATGCTCCAGATGTGGTCTCACCAGAGCCCTATACAACTGCAGAAGAACCTCATTACTCCTATACTGAAATCCTCTTGTTATGGCCAACATTCCATTAGCTTTCTTCACTGCCTGCTGTACCTGCACGCCAACTTTCAGTGACTGGTGTACAAGGACACCCAGGTCTCGCTGTACCTCCCCCTTACCTAACCCCATTGAGATAATAATCTGCTCACTTGTTTTTACCGCCAAAGTGGATAACCTCACATTTATCTATATTATGCTGCATCTGCCAAGTATCTGCCCACTCACTCAACCTGTCCAGGTCCCCCTGCAACTTCCTAACATCCTCTTCACAGTTCACACTGCCACCCAGCTTTGTTTCATCCGCAAACTTGCTAGTGTTGCTCCTAATTCCCTCTTCCAAATCATTAATATATATGGTAAACAGTTGCGGCCCCAACACCGTGCCTTGCGGCACTCCACTCGCCACTGCCTGCCATTCTGAAAAGGACCAGTTCACTTCTACTCTTTGCTTCCGGTCTGCCAACCAATTTTCTATCCATGTCAACACCCTATCCCCAATACCATGTGCTCTAATTTTTGTCACCAGTCTCCCGTGCGGGACCTTATCAAAGGCTTTCTGAAAGTCTAGATACACTACATCCATTGGCACCCCTTCATCCATTTTATTTGTCACATCCTCAAAAAATTCCAGAAGATTAGTCAAGCATGATTTCCCTTTCATAAATCAATGTTGACTTGGACTAATCCTTTTACTGCTATCCTAATGCTCCATTATTACCTCTTTAATAATTGACTCCAGCATCTTTCCCACCACTGAAGTCAGGCTAACTGGTCTGTAATACCCCATTTTCACTCTCGCTCCTTTCTTGAAAAGTGGGATAACACTAGCTATCTTCCAATCCACAGGAACTGACCCTGAATCTATTGAACATTGGAAAATGATCACCAATGCGTCCACTATTTCTAGAGCCACTTCCCTGAGGACCCTGGGATGCAGACCATCAGGCCCAGGGGATTTATCATCCTTCAGTCCCATTAGCCTACCTAATACTATTTCTCACCTAATGAAAATTTCTTTCAGTTCCTCTACCCTCTTAGATCTTCTGACCTCCAGTACATCTGGGAGATTGTTTGTGTCTTCCTTAGTGAAGACAGATCTGAAGTACCTATTCAACTCTTCTGCCATTTCCTTGTTGCCCATAATAATTTCACCCGTGCCTGCCTTCAGGGGACCCACATTTGACTTTGCTACTCTTTTTCCCTTAACATATTTAAAGAAGCTTTTACTGTCCTTCTTTATATTCCTGGCCAGCTTGCCCTCATACGTCATCTTTTCAGACCGTATTGCCCATTTTGTTTCCTTCTGTTGTCCTATGAAAGTTTCCCAATCCTCTGACTTCCGGCTACTCTTTGCTGTGTTATACATCTTTTCTTTTAGTTTTATTATGTCCCTTACTTCTCTTGTCAGCCACGGTTGCCTGCTACTCCCCTTAGAATCTTTCTTCCTTTTTGGAATGAAATGATCCTGCGTCTCCCGGATTATGCCCAGAAATTCCTGCCATTGCTGTTCCACCGTCAAACTAAACTAAACAAACATCTCATTCCAGAATTCGATCTGGTGAACCATCATTGCTCTGCTTCTAATGGCGCAGTATCTCTTCCTCAGTTAGGGAGAACAGACTTACACATAATATTCCAGATACGGTCTCACCGGGACTCAACAACGTTTTGGTAATGCCCTTGCACTCAAATCCTCTTGCAATGAAAGCCAACAAGTGATTTACTTTCGAATTACTCACGTTTCCTTTCATTGATTTACATGCAGGTAGAACCAGATGCCTCCGAACACCTTTCAGACTTTCACCATATAAAAATTAGCATTTCTATGTTTCCTACCAAATGAATGGTCTAACATTTCCATGTCTCTTGCCTAGAAAAGGGAAATCGAGAATCAAAGGACATAGGTTTAAGCTAAGAGGGGAAAGATTTAATAGGAACCTGCGGGGTAACTTTTTTTACACAAAGGGTGGTAGGTGTATGGAACGAGCTGCCGGAGGTGGTGTTGGAGGCAGGTACTATCACAATGTTAAGAAACATTTAGATGGATACATGGATAGGACAGGTTTAGAGGGATATGGGCCAAACATACGCAGATGGGACTAATGTGGATGGGACATGCTGGTCAGCGTGTGGAAGTTGGGCCAAAAGCCCTGTTTTCACACTGTATGACTCTGGCTTTGTGGGTTTCAATATCCTAACATAGAAAGCTTGATGTTACTAAAGTTTGGAGGCACAAGGAACATTTAGCCAAATACATGGATAGGAGAGGTTTAGAGGGCTAAGGGCCAAATGCAAGCAGGTGGGACTAGTGTAGATGGGACATGTGTGGGCAACTTGGACCGAAGAGCCTGTTTCCATGCTGAGACTCCAGGACTCCCTGCGACTCTATGACATTTTATTGAGATGTCCTTGCCATTATCTTTCTAAAGGTGTCCCAACATTAGAGTCCTCATTGATCTAAAACTTTTGTAAACCAGCATTAATTTCTTCGTTTCTTCATTGATCAAGCCCGGTGATCGAATGTTATGCTGCACATGGCTTTAAAGGTAGTATACCGTTATGTTCACAGCCTTAATTTTCCACTGTGAACTTAATGGGCAATTAATATTGCGTGCCTTAGGGCAAAGTTACATCAATGCAAAATAAAGAATAGAGCAGCATAAATTAACCTGCAAATGGTGTGGATTTACAACACAGTACATTTATTTTAATTGCTCTAATTTGCGGATGGATTTGCACATTAATAGCAGCATGCATTGTTAACCTGTTTACAAGATGTCCGCTCTGTTGGAATGTTCGTTAATGCTAAATCAAGCTCTCTACAGTGTCCTGCTACAAAACCTATTGCTCCCTCAAGCAAGGCATAATTTTTTCTTGAGCAAACTACCCAGTACTGGAGTAACACTGTGGGCCAGACAGCATCTGTGGATGGTTTGTGTAGGAAGGAACTGTTGATGCTGGTTTTTACCAAAGATAGACACAGAGTGCTGGAGTAATTCAGCGGGCCAGGCAGCATCTCTGGAGAAAAAGGATGGGTGACTTTTCAGGTCGGAACCCTTCTTCCGATCTCTCACTACAATCTGTCTGAAGAAGTGTCCCAATTCAAAATATTGCCAATCCATGTTTCCCAGAGATACTGCCAGCCCGGCTGAGTTACTCCAGCACTTTGTGTCTTTTTTTGGTGAACCAGAATCTGCAGTTCCTTACGGGTTGACCTATTCTTCAGTTTAGCTATGGCATCAAATTTAAAACAAGAAAACCAAGTAGAAGATGGAACATCTGATATACTCAATTCATTCCAATAATGAGAAGGATGTTTACTTGTCACATGTAAGTAATGAGAATGTTCCCTCTGAACCTCAGAATCTGGACTTTCACTTGTCCCCACAGAGTATGTAGTAGGGACAAAGCCAATGTGAGCCTCTTTTCCTACGAAGAAAACTTCCTAACATTGTAAAAGCAGTCTGCGTGCAAGGAAGTTGTCATTCACTCCTGCTCAGGGTAACATCACTATCTTGGATGGACCCATGCTACATTGTGTGGAGAATCATAAAATGACACAGCATAAAAGGAGGCCATTTGGCCCTCTGAATGTGTGTTTGGTAGTTCGATCTATCACTCTGTTCTATACGCTTGCCCCGCATTTATTGTTTTCCTTTTCATTGAAAGCTACAACTGAACTTGGTACCACATTCCTTTCAGACCACACATTTCTATTCATAAATTGCTGAGTAAAGAAATGTTTGCTCATTTCCCCACGGGTCATGTTCATAAGTGATAGAAGCAAAATTAGACCATTTGGCCGATCATGTCTACTCGCCATTCAATCTGGCTGATCTATCTTTCCCTCTCAACTCCATTCTCCTGCATTCTCTCCATAACATTACTCATCAAGAATCTATCAATCTATGCCTTAAAATATCCATTGACCCCACAGCCTTCTGTGGCAATCAATTCTATATGGGGGCACATGATCAACTCACCATTTTACTTAAATCCTCGACTTTCTCATTGGCATTTATCAATCTTTATCAATCAGGGTGAATTGGCAACAATGCTTCCTCCTCACTGATATTTGCATGGGGGAACCTAAAGACTGCTCATTCGCCTGCTCTGCTCACTCTATACCAATGGTTCAATTGTGCTTTGCGATCACATGTGCAAATGCACAGTGAAAATCGTTTCTTACATACAGCTCAGTAAAGTATAACGATAATCCCTGATTAGCAAAGTGCACAGAAATGGTCCTCTGAGACCATGTTCGACAGGTGCCATTTTCAAAGTACAATTCGTGTCCTAGGTCTTATGAGCAGCGCTCGATCCAGGCAAGCCCCAGGCTGCTGCAGGGCCTCCAGCCATTGCGTTGCTTGGACCAGCACACCGACATCCCTCTCCTTGCCCACCCACCTTTGTGCACTGGGCCGCCTCCTGCAGCTGACCTTAAGGGCGCAGAAGACAAGACTCTGGTTCACACTCCTACCATCCGTGCTTCTCGCGTCAGCTGTCGCCGGCTCTCTCCTCTCCGGCCTTCAAGGGACGAGCAGGAGCGACTTCCCCTTACACCGCTGCCTACCGGGTCTTTTGCATATATTTGTTTTTTTATAATTCTTATATATTTTGGAGTTGATGAGCAAAGCCATAATTTAATTTGTTCTGAAAAAAAGACACAAAGAGCTGGAGTAACTCAGTGAGGGTCAGGCAACATCTCTGGAGAACATGGATAAATGACCTTCTGGGTCAGGACTCTTAGTCTGAAGGATCGGACCCAAAAGATCACCAATCCATGTTTTCCAGAGATGTTGCCTGGCCTACTCCTGAGTAACCCACAGAGTTACTCCAGCACTTTTTTTTAACAAATCATATTGATATTGTTACATGTTAAAAACTTATGTAACACAGAATGTTGCAATGGGACCCTATCAAGAAAGCTCCGATATCTAACCTGTATTCTCACATCAGTCTTCAACGATTTTCATTACTACATTTCATTGTCAAAAGACCAAATTGTTCACCACTAAACCAACTATTAACACCAAACATTTTAGTTTAGTTTAGATACAGCATAGAAACAGGTCCTTTGGCCCACTGACTCCATGCCAACCAGCGAACACCTGTACACTAATACTATCCTACAATTTACAATTTTTACTGAAGCCAATTAACCTACTATAGGAAGGAACAGCAAATGCTGGTGGACCTTCAATCCTGGATGTCTTTGGAGTGTGAGAGGAAACTGGAGCACCTGGAGAAAACCTACACAATCACTGGAAGTACAAACTCCGTACAGACATCACCCAGAGTCAGAATCAAATCCGGGTCTCTGGTGCTGTAAGGCAGCAACTCAACTGCTGTGCCACCGTTCTGCCCAAAATAAAATCAAAATACCGTTTTCCAACACCAAGAACAATTTTCAGAGATATCTATCTGGATATGTTTTTCATGCAATCATTTTTCAAAAAATCCAAGTGAAAGCAACTACCGTGCAGTTAAAAATAAGTTTGTTCTTGCCCCAAATCAAAAATGTTTTTGTAGCTTTTAGTCTTTGTTAATATAAACTGCTTTGTTTTCTGCCTGTGTTCTCTTTATAAAATTAATTCTGGATTTTGTTCAATGCCTACAAAGCACACTTCCAAAAATAATATTTGAAATTCACTTGTACAGCACTCCTCCTGCTTATCTCTGCTTCACTAAATGGAATGGAGACTTTACATCCATAAAGCTAATCTCATCTACAGCTTCAATCTACTCTAACTCAAACAAGCAATCAGGTTGCAGCCTATTTAAAACATTCTCAGACAGAAAGCTAAACAACTTACTTGCTTTTAAACTGTTGGTAAGGCATAGTAAAGATGTTTAACTGCAGATTTATAGTTAGCTGTTAATACATCACTAAGGTCAGTAAATTCTAAAAATACGGTGAACAATCTGTAGCAATACCTGTTTTTTTAAATGCAAACAAAAGGGATCCTTCACTGTCCGAGATCACTTTTAAATTATTGCAGATTAGCAATCGAATAATAGATAAAATTTCAAACACTACTTTCAAAGAAAATGTTTTAGCTTGCATCATAAATGACAAATAGTGACAAGCAAAATTACAAAGTCAATTAAGTTCATTTAAACACTTGCCACATTTCACATTTATACTGCTGAAATGCAGAACCATTAAATAAAACCGCATTTATGTACAGGAAATATGACTTCTTATTGCAGGCAACATACAGCGTGTAACACAAAAGTACATGAAGTGTTAGTGATTGCACAGGGGTAATTTGACAAACATAGAACCATTCTTTAGTTTGGGCCTTGATTAACCACAAATGACAGATAATTTGCAGCTCTAGCACCTATTGACATTACGAATTTTGCACAATGCCAACATATTATTCCATGTCACGGAAATCTGATTTAATCTGCACGTCCCATGGATTTTTACATTTTAAACCATGCTCCGTGGCACTTCACAGTTCCGATCAAAATACTCCATTGAGCAATAAGAAATAGAAAGAGCTTCCATTTTTCATGTTCACATTCTAAATTAAAGGGC
Source organism: Okamejei kenojei (assembly GCA_035221665.1). Taxonomy (NCBI): domain Eukaryota; kingdom Metazoa; phylum Chordata; class Chondrichthyes; order Rajiformes; family Rajidae; genus Okamejei; species Okamejei kenojei. The sequence goes on from CM069134.1 coordinate 34,650,384, forward strand.
CTATTACCACATCTTTTATAAGGCCATAGGTTCTAGGAGCAGAATTAGGACATTTGGCACATCAAGTCTTCTCTGCCATTCGATCATGGCTGATCTATCTTTCCCTCTAAATCCCATTCCCCTGCCTTCTCCCCATAACCCCTGACACACTTATCAATGAAGATTCTGTCAAACTCCGCCGTAAAATATCGATTGATGACCTCCACAGCCATCTGTGGCAATGAATTCCACAGATTCACCACCCTCTGACTAAATAAATTCTTCCTCATCTCCTGTCTAAAGGTACATCCCTTTGATTCTGAGACGATGGACCCTGGTCCTAGACTCTCCCACGAGTGAAAACATCCTCTCCACATTCACTCTATATAGGACTGTCACTATTCGATAAATTTCAATGAGGTCACCCACGCATCTTTCTAAACTGTATTTTATAGTCATATTTGGATAAACATGAGAAATTGGAATTACAGTGATGGCAGACAATTAAAATTCATGGCAATAACATCAGTTACTACCCTTGCATTTGAATCTGAACATTTGAAAAAAAGATTAAAATGCACAATCGAGGTTGAAATTTAAAGCCACCAGCAGGTGAAGACAATGGCCTAATTAAACTTTCTTTCCCCCCCCCCCCCCCCCCCCCCCCCCCCAGCGACTCCATAGAAAATAGTTGGCAACGCCCTCTGCTCGGTGCAGCTTGTATCTGACTTCCTTGCCTGGGCTTTGCAAGGCAAAGGACAGATTCAAGCTTGAGATTGGATGATTCTGGCCTCACACTTCACTGGTAGACTTTCCGTTGGGTGCAGTTGTGGAGTGTAAATGTACTAAGTTGAGGAGCCGGAATGGACTTGGATACTTGACCCAGACCCGGTACTTGTTGGATCCCATCAGGTTTGGACCAGGACAAGTGCATAATCTAACAAAATATTCTCAATTGGTTGGAATCAGCCCAACACCCATTCCATAGAGTCATAATAAACACAAAATGCTGGAGTAACTCAGCAAGACAGGTTGCATCTCTGGAGAGAAGGAATGAGTGACATTCATGCCAACCAATGCACCCATCCAAGTGTCTTTTAAATACTGTTATGGCATCTGCCTCAGCTATCTCCTCTGGCAATGGACACAAAATGCTGGAGTAACTCGGCGGGTCAGACAGCATCTCTGGACAAAAGGAATTGGTGATGTTTCTGGTCGATACACATCCTCAGACAGAGAAGGGGGGAGAAAGAAACAAGAGGTATGAAAAGGTACAGAACAAATCAGAGCCAGCACCATACTTTTCCTGCATCTTCTTTACCTTTCTATTCCATTCTGTACATTTTCATACTTCTAGATTCGCTATCACCTGACTCTAAATCTGAGGGAGGGTCTCGACCCGAAACATCACCTATTCCTTTTCTCCAGAGATGCTGCCTGGCCCGCTGAGTTACTCAGCCATTTTGTATCTATTTTTGGTTTAAACCAGCATCTACAGTTCCTTCATAGGCACCTTGATCAATATATACACCACACTGAGTGAAAACATTGCCCTTCAGGTTCAGGTTTCCCCTCTCACCTCTTCAATGTCACTATTGTATCTGCTTCCACGACTACCTCTGGTTCCAGGCACTCACCACCCTCTGTGTAAAAAAACCCACACATTTCCTTTAAACTTTGTCCCTCTCACCTTAAAGTTAAGGGCCTGTCCCACTTAGGCAACTTTTTAGGCGAATGCAGGAGACTCTGCGCTTGCCACATGATAGCCACATGGTCGCCACATGTTCGTTGGTGGTCTCTGGTGAGTCTCCTTCACGGTCGCGAGGAGTTCCTGCATTCTGGGAACTAGTCGCGGCCTCAGTATGGTCGCCGCAAATTTTTCAACATGTTGAAAATGTTTCTGCGACCAAAAATTGGCCATGGAGAAAATCAATAATCCTGTAGTCGTGGGTGCAGTTGTAGTGGGGTCGCCATGTAGTTATGGGTAGTCGTGATAGTCGTAGGTAGGTTTAGTTAATCGCCTTTGCTGAACGGACATTTTCATTGGCTCATTGGGGGGAAAAACCGTAACCATGAGTTTTCTGAATCAAGGATAACCGACCGGTAATGTTAAATGCCCGCTGAACTTCACAGCTATGTATCTCTAGCATTAAAAATTGTCTGGCTTCTTAAAAATGTCTCCACTCCTTCTCCCCCACCTCTTTTAAAGGGCTTACCATACATAGTGCTAGCTGTCTTAACCTTCCTGTTCATCGCGGTGTGTGTCCGTATCACCTTGGCTTTGCACCGTGTGAATTTCAGACAGCGCTCCCCCTGTTTTCCCTGGCCCCCGCCTTTGCTGTGTGTGTGTGTGTGTGTGTGTGTGTGTGTGTGTGTGTGTGTGTGTGTGTGTGTGTGTGTGTGTGTGTGTGTGTGTGTGTGTGTGTGTCTGTGTGTGTTCAACTCTGACAGTCGCCGTTCCAGTCCCTGTTTTTTCAGGCGAGTGCCGCAAACTTGACAGTCGCCGGCAGTCCGCTGTAAAATCGCCTAAGTGGGACTGTCTATTCCATCTATGCCTCCATTTTATATGTGGTGTAAACCCATTCTTTTTAAGAGGGTGGCAGGACTTGGCTGAAGAAAATTACTTGTAACATGATCTTAAAAACTGTTTTAAAAAATTGAAATTAACTTAAGTTGCCTTATCTATTTCAATCGTTTTTAAATGCATCTGAGAGCAACCAGATGTCAAAAGTTAATCAGGGCAATTCTGATGCCTGACTTCTGTATTCATCACCTAAAATCGGTACTGTTACTCCTGGCGGGCCGCCTCGCAGAGTGTCACCTCCCAGGGGCCACGGCTCACTGCAGCGGCAACAAGACCGAGCTCGGAGAGGTTGCCGCCAAGTCCGGCTTCAGCTCATCACGTGCACTGGAGAGGAGGGAGTCGAACCGAGGACTGGTAAGCGTAGTGGCAGTGGAAAGCAGGGCAGGGCCTCAATGTGGACTGAGCTGCTGGTGGCCGCACAGCATCCCGTGGCTTGGCCCAGCGGCCTGGCAACCTGTGGCTGCATCCCAACTACAAGCCCCATCTTGCTCGGAGAGGGAAGGCCGCCGAGCCATGGACCAGCTCGCCCCGTGGATCGGGAATCGGAGAGGGGGTGGAACGAGACGGTGACGGTGGTGGACACTGTACACAATGCCTGGTGAGAGGAAATGGCGGGTCTTACCTTCCACGCCTTCCCTTCGAGGTCAGTACTGTTCAATGATCTAGCACTGTTTTCCTCTCATTCATCTCCCTCAATTTACATCTCCTCCAGACAGATCACCTGCAACTAACAAACCTTCTCTGATTTCCTTATGACATTGAATTCCCTCTCGGCTCTGAAGCAGTCCCATCCCCCAAATTATTCCTTTCCAAAACTCTTCCAGCCAACAACAACACCATCTGTGTCAACCTTTCATGTTCATTCTCTTTGCTCTCTCCACCTCTGCAGCATAAAAAAAACTTTGTTTTCTAACATTTCCAGATTCTGAAGAAAATCCATTGATGAGACTCGGGTTTGATTTTGACTACGAGTGCTGTCTGTGTGGAGTTTGTACGTTCTCCCTGTGACCTTGTGGGTTTTCTCCGGGTGCTCAGGTTTACTTCCACACTCCAAAGAGACGAACAGCTTTGTAGGTTAATTGGATTCAGTAAAAATTGTAAATTGTCCCTAGTGTGTGTAGGATATTGCCAGTGTACAAGATGATCCGTTGGTCGGCGCGCCGAAGGGCCTGTTTCTGTGCTGTGGCTCTAAAGCCAAAAGTCTAAAGCTTACCTTCTTCAAGAATAGGCTTTGAAATCACAAAAGGAATCTCCTGCAGAGGTTCCATGTATTTGTGTCCTGCACTGATCACTTTGATCTGAGGTAGGCAGATGACCAAAGTTCCAGGCATGTTCTCTTCCGTATGGTACCAATTCCTCACTGTGCCAGGTATGTCACCAGCCACGATCGTACTTGGTGAGGGCAGGCTCTCAATTGGAAAGAACATGCAACAGGCCTGAATCTCCAGCTGAAAGACACAAATTTAATGTGATTGAAATAAATCAATTATGTACAAAGTGTATAAACCACAGCATTGCACCAACAATCCACACTAGTTTCTATCAGTGAATAAATAATTCTTCTACTGCACCATTGTTTCAGAATGTTTTTAAGTTTAGTCAAAATGCCAAACTCATCTGATAAATAAATCAGCATATCTAAAACCGACTTAGGTTTAATCTGCAGAAGAAAGAGCAAGTATAAATATTTCAGTACAAATATTTAAGATTGTTAATCACATAAATGATTGGTTCAAAGGCAGATACTTTCTTTGAAAGGAAAAGAAAACCTTGCATATGTATTTTAACACTGTGATGTTCCTGAGAAATACCTTTGAAGTGTTTCACAGACAACAACATGTCAGTTCATGAGCAAAAAAAAACTGCTGGAGGAACTTAGCAGGTCAGACAACATCCAGGGAAGGATAGGGACAGACAAGAATATGGACAGGAGGGTGGCGCAGTGGCAGAGTTGCTGTCTTACATTGCCAGAGACCCGGGTTCGATCCTGACCACAAATGCTGTCTGCACTAAGTTTCTAAGTTCTCCCCACGATTGTGTGAGTTTTCTCCCTCCAACTTCCTTCCTAATTTGTTTTCATTTTTCAATGAGTAGTTGGACCGAGTGCCTGGCTTGTCAACAGTTAATATATAATTTTATATCTCTTTTCTACTAAAAATGTGTGTGTGTGTGTGTGTGTGTGTGTGTGTGTGTGTGTGTGTGTGTGTGTGTGTGTGTGTGTGTGTGTGTGTGTGTGTGTTTTAGTATTTTCGCCAAAACACTGAAATATTTGCAGAATCTTACTCGCATTTTCCCCGTCGTCACGATGATCAGGCGCCATTCAGATTTGATGCTATATTTCACAAGTTATTGATATTTAAAGTTTTAAAAAAAAACAACTTTGAAAAAACTTTGACAGGGAGACTCTTCCAGCAGCTTCCAGTGATGATCTCACAATGCTATCTTACAGTCGTCCAATCACAATGGATTCTAATTTGCATAAACTGCCATGAAGATTCCGAAAACCAAAAATGACATCACACTGTGATCTCTGTTGTAAGGAGAGGGACGTAGTGGGGTAGATTTAAAAGTTTTAAAGTGACATTTAAAAGTTGGATTTCTTCAAATCTGCACTGGCAGTCAGGCAGTTATGACATCACCCTGCCGGCTACAATGTTTCTATCCCAGAACACCGAGTCCTTCACAGCAAATGTCATTCAGGGAAAGAATCTGCCAGCCTAACCAAGCACAGCAAAGTTTAATGATTAGGTTTGTATAACAAAAGATGGCCTTGGCAGTGGCACCTACATCATGTTAAATCTTAGTGCAATTGCATTTTTTTCTTATGTTTAAAATGACCTGCACAGTTGGGGGCTATGGGTGAGTGGTGGAATATTGCATGGGGGGGGGGGAACGGGTTGCTTTTGGGGAATGGGTGAGTGGTGGAATCTTACTTTGGGGAACGGGTTGCCTTGGGGGACCAGGCCTCCCGTGGGGGCTATAGGTGAGTGGTGGATTATTGCACTGGGGGAACGGGTTACCTTGGGTGAATGGGTGAGTCGTAGAAACGGGTAGCATTGGGGGAATAGGTGAGTGGTGGATTATTGTGTTTGGGGACGGGGCCCAACGGGTCCCACTTGGTCCATTTAATCATATTTTTAAGTAACATAGAAGAAAGCTATACACTCCATTGAATTAATACTGTCTCTCTGTGCAATCCCATCCTTCACTTTATTTTCCCACTTGACCATCAAACCCAACCAATTCTCTTACTTTAGATTAGCTTAGAGATACAGCGTGAAAACGGCTCCAGAGACCCAGGTTCAATTCTGACTACGGATGCTGTGTGTACGAAGTTTATATTTCGAACTGTGACCGCATAGGTTTTCTCCATGGGCTCTGGTTTCCTCCCACACTGCAAAGACATGCAGGTATGTAGGTTCATTTGTTTCAGTAAATTTGTAAATTGTCCCTAATGTGTGAGATAGTGTTAGTGTACGGGGTGATGTACATACAAATTTTAAAGTTGCTGACCTTTTATTTGAGGGTCATGGAAATATTTATGTCCCAGAGTTGGGGGGCAAATTGTGCCGTTATTCGCAATCTGCGAGAGGTTTTTTTTCACCATTTCTTCTGGCACCACCATTGTATCATCAAACGTCTAGACTTCCTCTTTCAAACGCTTGAATAGTTAAATGTTAAGGTGCTCTGCAGGACAAGTAGTAACTCCTTGTCGTTTATAGAAGCACTAAGCCACACAAGCTGCACGTCCCAGAATCCATGAGGAAAGTAGGTAGCCTTAAGTGAAGTTCGACTGCCTTCCATAAAAATTACTTTTATGGTTTCCATTAGGTGGGTCCCGTAAAATGGTAACATTACACAATTTTGAAGAGGATGAAAACAAGCTGATGTTTTATTGTAATACATTGCAGCTGGAGGGGCAACAAGCAGACCTGAAATACCCTTTCCATAAATTCGGGGAGATGGTATAGGAAACCTGTTCTATCTGGGGAATTATGTTTTTGAATCATTACGACATGGCTTGTTCATTCTGGAAAAAATTGTTATTAATCAACGATGCGATAGTGGATGCATTATTAGCTATAAATTGTTTGTGCAGTAAATGTGTTGACAAGTGAAGGATTACACAGATTTAAAGCTGCAAACTATTAACATGTGCTCACCAGTGCGATGAGCTGTTCTGACCTTTAGCACCAGATTTTTTGTTTGAAAAGACACTGGTGAGGCACATTCTGAGCAAACACAGCGCATCAGTACAGTAACTCGCATCACTGCCACAAATTTTCAGAAATTTAAACATCTGTAACATTACAAGAGAGTTTTAAATCCAAAATAAACAATCTTGGCTCAATAAACCGCTGATCAAAGGCATAATTAAGCTTGGCATGCACCTCAAATAGCATTATACGAGAAACAAATAAAGGCTTTTAATGTAACTATCTATTTATTATTTTGTTAATTCAATCTCTATTTTTCCACAATGAATTCTTGTCAGTTTGTTTAAGAAACAATGTACTGAATAATAGCTTAAAAAAAGGAACATTCATGATCTGTGTGCCAGGCTGGCGTAAAATCAAAGCTTGCAGCATTATCATATACTAAGTCATTCAGTAAATGAAGATTCTGTGAATCAGAGTGCAGCTGAACACATTTAAGGAGGCTGCATTGTCAGGAATTTCCGGCTTGCAAGCCAGAAATTCCAGATATAAACAAACTGACCACTCAACAGTATCCAGGATGACAGTCAACTATAAGCCTATTTCGATCTTTTCTCACTACAAGTTTCTGCCCAAATATAACGATCTGCAGCGTATACCTCTGCATGTACCCCTGTCCAAGAAAGCAAACAAATTCTTCAAACTCTACCACCTCACACTCGCTAGGCTTTGTCTTCCCCCATCTCTCTCACATCTTTCATCCCCCCCTCCCTCCCACCTCACCACCACAGCAGTCTAAAGAAGGGTCCCGATCTGAAACATTCAGTTTAGTTTAGTTTATTGTCACATGTACTGAGATATTGTGATAAGCTACTATTGCGTGCTATCCAGTCAGTGGAAAGAGTATACATGATTAAAATCGAGCCATCCACAGAGTACAGACACATGATACAGGAAATGGACGTCGCCTGTCCATGTCCTCCAGAGATGCTGCCTGGCCCACTGAGTTACTCCAACACTCTGTCATTTTTTGTAAAGTAGCATCTGCAATTCCTTGTCTCTCCAAAATGTAGTTACATTTTGCTTTGTATGTTAATATATCAAATTTCATAGTCATATAGCAGGGAAACACGTCTTTCAGCCCAACCTGCCTATGCTGATCAGGATGCCCCACCTACACAAGTCCCACTTGCCCTGTGTTTGGCCTATATCCCTTTAAACCTTTCCTGTCCATGTACATGTCCATATGTATTTTAAATGTTGTTATAGTACCTGCCTCAACTACACCGTCTGGCAGCTCGTTCCATATGCCCACTACCCTCTGTGAAAAAGTTGTACCTCAGGTTCTGATTAAATATTCCTCTCATGATTTTATACACCTCTTCAAGATCACCCCATATCCTCCTGCGCTCCAAGGAATCTCTGAAGTTATTTCAATTTCGACACAGAGATTCTGCATGAAGGATGCATTGTTTGGATATCTTGGGACATTATATTCTTGGAAAGAGTGTGCTAAATCTTCCAGCATCGTGGATATTGGTGCTCTTGGCTGCTGCCTAGGCAGTTCAAAGTATGAAGCACAGTTGTTCACCTCTGTCATTCCCAGCTAGTTGGAACGATCTTGCTCACACTGTTGAGATCAGCTTTGTTTCAAAAACAATACCCATGATTTAACCCTGAAAGTGGTGTTTGGATCACAATGACCAAAGCACACAAAAAAAATGTATTAAATTCAATCACTCGGTCTCGGTTGGGACTTCAGTGCTGAGCAACACTGACACTAATATTGACTTGACTTTAGCCTTAAGGGACAGAAGTTTCGGGGTAACGTGAGGGGGAACTTCTTTACTCAGAGGGTGGTGGCTGTGTGGAATGAGCTTCCAGCAGAAGTGGTGGAGGCAGGATCGATTTTAACATTTAAGAGTAAAGTGGATAGGTATATGGACGTGAAGGGAATGGAGGGGTATGGGTGCAGGTAGATGGGACTAGGGGAAAACAAATGGTCGGCACGGACTGGAAGGGCCGAGAGGGCCTGTTTCCGTGCTGTAATTGTTATATGGTTATATGGTTTAGAGATACAGTGTGGAAACAGGTCCTTTGGCCCACCGAATCCACGCCGATCAGCAATCACCCTATACTAGCACTATCTTACACACTAGGGACTATTTTACAATTTACAGAAGGCAATTAACCTACAAACCTGTATGTCTTTGGAGTGTGGGAGGAAACCAGAGCACCCGGAGAAAATCCATGTGGTCACAGGGAGAACATAAAAATCCCGTACAGACAGCATCAAAGTCAGGATCGAACCCTGGCCTTTGGCTCTATAAGGCAGCAAATCTACTGGTGCATCACTGTGCCACCCCATATAATTTGAGGTATTGTCACCACCATGAGTTCTAAAAGTGGGACTCCATCTCATGGACTAAAAAACAGCTGACTTGTTATTTGAAGAAGCTCACACAGTTTTCCCTGCGTCATGGTCAGTTTATACTTTTCAACCTTGGATAGGCACATGGATATGCAGGGAATGGGAGGATATGGATTACGTGCAGGCAGATAAGCATCAGTCTTGGCATCATGTTCGGAACTGACACTGTGGGATGACGGGCCTGTTCCTCTGCTGTATGCCTCCTCTATGTTCTACGGTTGAACTGCCCCAGGCCCAAGTCTTCTTGTGTGCCAATTCCCCATAGCACAAAAAATCTCAAATGTTTTAGAAATACATCCCTCTCCTTTTCAAACACCTCCAGTGTTCTAGCATTCACATTCAAAAACAGAGAATTTCAGAGATTCATCACATAAACTGGCAGAGCAAATAACCCATCATGTTCGGTACAGGCATTGTGGGTTGAAGGGCCTGCTCTTGCCATGTACTGTTCTATGTTCCAACCAAAACGGATGATTCAGTCATCCCCACAGCCATCAGACTATTAAACACAGCTTCAAACAAACTATAAACTATAACAACCTATTGCATATCTTCCACACTCAGAAATGAAATAGTCAAGAGTCAAGTCAAGAGAGTTTATATATACTATGGTATATGGACACACTGATCTGATCTGTATTTATGACTACTATGTTCTGTTGTGCTGCAGCAATGCAAGAATTTCATTGTCCTATCCGGGACACATGACAATAAACTCTCTTGACTTGACTCTTGACTATTTAATTTCTGAGTGTGGAAGTTCTTCAGCACTTTCCTCACAGTTCAAAGTACTTCACAAGGTGTGAATCACATGGGAGATATTCTAGTTTTTATTTTTCGTTTTGTCAGAGATACAGCATGGACTGCAGCCACTGAGTCCACACTGTCAAGCCTTACCTTCAACATCCACAAAACTAAGGTCCTGCACCAACAGCACCACACTGCGCTCCTCAATCAATTAAACCAAAAATTAAATTACATCTCCACACTGTTTGACTCTCTGACTATAATTCACAGGATACACGTATGACCAGAGAGACAAATGTTTTTTTGGGGGGGAATATCACCAACTGCAGGTTTGCTGCAAGTCACTTAGCAACCTGACTTGGAAACACATCACAGTTATTTTATCCTTGCTGCGATTAAATCCTGGAATTCCTGAACCAACATCATTGAGAGAATATTTCGACCAGAGGGATTTCAGCTCACCACCATCTTCCCGGGAGTAATTAGGGATGAGTGATAACTGCTGTCCTTGCCAACTACATCTACATCCTGATTTAAAAAACACTGCTTTCATTACTTGCAAATTTGGTCATCCCTCATAATATCTCCCAGCTGCATCACTGAGCATGCCTGTATGAAACGCTTAAAGCAACTAACTCACTGAAAGGTGCTTCTGATACCATCACTCCTCTGTATTACAAGCTGCTCAGCTGTTTATGCATCAGCTGAAAAGAAGATGTGTTTAAAAAAAGAAATCATACAGTACAAATATTTGCAATTCACATCTATAAGAACAGCAAGATTCATAAGGAAACGAAATACGTCCACCACTGATTTTCCAGCATCCGGTGGTCCAGCACCTCCTTTAATCCAGACAAAATTACGAGAGCACAGTTGAAATCCCCGCAGGAAGTCCCTCCAAAAATGTGGCGCCTCGGCCGGGTGAGACAGCCGATGTCGACCTCATCGGGACTTCCACGGCTGATCGGTAAGTTAAATCAGCCAGGGCTCTGGATCTCCGGTGCAGCTGGAGCCAGCAGATCTGTTTCCATTGCCAACGTCTGAGGCCGACTTTGCAGGCCTGTAGCACGGCCTGCAAAGGCCATGATCTCTGTTGGTCTGGCAAAACAGATAATCCACCAAGACTCCGGAACTAAGGGTGCCGGGAAATCAGCGGTGGACCTGTAAAATGTTTGCTTTAGAAAGCTTCAGCCGAACTGTTGATCAGTGAGTAGGAGACTGAGTAGGAGCAAAGGGTGCCAGTACTCTACAGCAAATGACCTACATACCTTAAACTGCAATATACTGTTCATTACAAACTGCTTCCTAATTTAACCATAGATGTGATTGGAGACATGGAACAAAGGCAGATGTATATCAGACAAAAAAAGATAGAAAGTGCTGGAGTAACTCAGCAGATTGGGCAACATCTCTGGAGAACATGGATATATGACAATTCTCGTCAGGACCCTTCTTCAGGCCTGAAAAGTCACCTATCCACTTTCTCCAGAGATGCTGCCTGACCTGCTGAGTTACTCCTCCACTTTGCACCTTTTTCTTTTTGTAAACCAGCACTTGCAGTTGCTTGTTTCTGTACATCAGCCAAAATCCAACTGAATGTTGAACAGGCATGAGGAACTGATGTTTTTGTTACTATATTTTTAATATTTGTCAACTAATATAATTCCAGTCTGCAACATAGAAATTAGGTGCAGGAGTAGGCCATTCAGCCCTTCGAGCCTGCACCGCCATTCAATATGATCATGGCTGATCATCCAACTCAGTATCCCGTACCTGCCTTCTCTCCATACCCTCTGATCCCCTTAGCCACAAGGGCCACATCCAACTCACTCTTAAATATAGCCAATGAACTGGCCTCAACTACCCTCTGTGGCAGAGAGTTCCAGAGACTCACCACTCTCTGTGTGAAGAAAGTCTTTCTCATCTCAGTCTTAAAGGATTTCCCCCCTTATCCTTAAGCTGTGACCCCTTGTCCTGGACTTCCCCAACATCGGGAACAATCTTCCTGCATCTAGCCTGTCCAACCCCTTAAGAATTTTGTAAGTTTCTATAAGATCCCCTCTTAATCTCCTAAATTCCAGAGAGTATAAACTGAGTCTATCCAGTCTTTCTTCATAAGACAGTCCTGACATCCCAGGAATCAGTCTGGTGAACCTTCTCTGCACTCCCTCTATGGCAATAATGTCCTTCCTCAGATTTGGAGACCAAAACTGCACGCAATACTCCAGGTGTGGTCTCACCAAGACCCTGTACAACTGAAGTAGAACCTCCCTGCTCCTGTACTCAAATCCTTTTGCTATGAAAGCTAACATACCATTCGCTTTTTTCACTGCCTGCTGCACCTGCATGCCTACTTTCAATGACTGGTGTACCATGACACCCAGGTCTCGCTGCATCTCCCCTTTTCCTAATCGGCCACCATTTAAATAATAGTCTGCTTTCCTGTTTTTGCCACCAAAGTGGATAACCTCACATTTATCCACATTATACTGCATCTGCCAAACATTTGCCCACTCACCCAGCCTATCCAAGTCACCTTGCAGTCTCCTAGCATCCTCCTCACAGCGAACACTGCCCCCCAGCTTAGTGTCATCCGCAAACTTGGAGATATTGCCTTCAATTCCCTCATCCAGATCATTAATATATATTGTAAATAGCTGGGGTCCCAGCACTGAGCCCTGCGGTACCCCACTAGTTACTGCCTGCCATTGTGAAAAGGACCCGTTTACTCCTACTCTTTGCTTCCTGTTTGCCAGCCAGTTCTCTATCCACATCAATACTGAACCCCTAATACCGTATGCTTTAAGTTTGTATACTAATCTCTTATGTGGGACCTTGTCGAAAGCCTTCTGGAAGTCCAGATATACCACATCCACTGGTTCTCCCTTATCCACGCTACTAGTTACATCCTCGAAAAATTCCACAAGATTCGTCAGACATGATTTACCTTTTGTAAATCCATGCTGACTTTGTCCAATGATTTCACCACTTTCCAAATGTGCTGCTATCCCATCTTTAATAACTGACTCTAGCAGTTTCCCCACTACCGATGTTAGACTAACTGGTCTGTAATTCCCCGTTTTCTCTCTCCCTCCCTTCTTAAAAAGAGGGGTTACATTTGCCACCCGCCAATCCTCAGGAACTACTCCAGAATCTAAAGAGTTTTGAAAGATTATCACTAATGCATCCACTATTTCCTGAGCTACTTCCTTAAGTACTCTGGGATGCAGCCTATCTGGCCCTGGGGATTTATCGGCCTTTAATCTATTCAATTTACCCAACACCACTTCCCGACTGACCTGGATTTCACTCAATTCCTCCTTTGACCCACAGTCCCCTGCTATTTCAGGCAGATTATTTATGTCTTCCTTAGTGAAGACGGAACCAAAGTAGTTATTCAATTGGTCCGCCATATCCTTGTTCCCCATGATCAACTCACCTGTTTCTGACTGCAAGGGACCTACATTTGTTTTAACTAACCTCTTTCTCTTCACATATCTATAAAAACTTTTGCAGTCAGTTTTTATGTTCCCTGCCAGTTTTCTTTCATAATCTATTTTTCCTTTCCTAATTAAGCCCTTTGTCCTCCTCTGCTGGTCTCTGAATTTCTCCCAGTCCTCTGGTATGCTGCTTTTTCTGGCTACTTTGTACGCATCATCCTTTGCTTTGATACTATCCCTGATTTCCCTTGTTATCCACGGATGCACTACCTTCCCCGATTTATTCTTTTGCCAAACTGGGATGAACAATTTTTGTAGTTCATCCATGCAGTCTTTAAATGTCTTCCATTGTTTATCCACCGTCAACCCTTTTAGAATTAATTGCCAGTCAATCTTGGCCAATTCACGTCTCATACCCTCAAAGTTACCTTTCTTTAAGTTCAGAACCATTGTTTCTGAATTAACAATGTCACTCTCCATCCTAATGAAGAACTCAACCATATTATGGTCACTCTTGCCCAAGGGGGCACGTACAACAAGACGGCTAATTACCCCTTCCTCATTACTCAAAACCCAGTCTAAAATAGCCTGCTCTCTCGTTGGTTCCTGTACATGTTGATTTAGATAACTATCCCGCATACATTCCAAAAAATCCTCTTCCTCAGCACCCCTGCCAATTTGATTAACCCAATCTATATGTAGATTGAAGTCACCCATTATAACTGTTTTGCCTTTGTCGCACGCATTTCTAATTTCCTGTTTGATACCATCCCCAACTTCTCTGCTACTGTTAGGTGGCCTGTACACAACACCCACCAGCGTTTTCTGCCCCTTAGTGTTTTGTAGCTCTACCCATACCGATTCCACATCCTCCAAGCTAATGTCCTTCCTTTCCATTGCTTTAATCTCCTCTCTAACCAGCAACGCTACCCCACCTCCTTTTCCTTTCTCTCTATCCCTCCTGAATATTGAATATCCCTGGATGTTCAGCTCCCAGCCTACGTCACCCTGGAGCCATGTCTCCGTGATCCCAACTATATCATAATCATTAATATCTATCTGCACGTTCAACTCGTCCACCTTATTACGAATACTCCTTGCATTGAGACACAAAGCCTTCAGGCTTGTCTTTACAACGCATTTACCCCTTATACAATTTTGCTGAAAAGTGGCCCTTTTTGATTTTTGCCCTGGTTTTGTCTGCCTGCCACTTTTACCTTTCACCTTGCTACCTAATGCTTCTACCCTCATTTTACACCCTCCTGCCTCTCTGCTCTTGTACCCATCCCCCTGCCACATTAGTTTAAATCCTCCCCAACAGCACTAGCAAACACTCCCCCAAGAACATTGGTTCCATTCCATTCCAGGTGCAAACCGTCCTGTTTGTACCGGTCCCACCTCCCCCAGAACTGGTCCCAGTGCCCTAAAAATTTGAATCCCTCCCCCTTGCACCACTTTTCAAGCCACGTATTCATTTGCATTATCCTCCTATTTCTACTCTGACTGGCCCGTGGTACTGGTAGTAATCCGGAGATTACTACCTTTGAGGTCCTACTTTTAAGTTTATCTCCTAGCTCCCTAAATTCACCTTGTAGGACCTCATCCCTTTTTTTACCTATATCATTGGTGCCAACATGCACCACGACAACTGGCTGTTCACCCTCCCCCTCCAGAATGTTCTGCAGCCGTTCAGTGACATCCCTGACCTTTGCACCAGGGAGGCAACATACCATCCTGGAGTCTCGTTTGCGGCCGCAGAAACGCCTATCTATTCCCCTGACAATTGAATCCCCTATTACTATTGCCCTTCCCCTCTTTTTTCCCCCCTCATGTGCTGCAGAGCCACCCATGGTGCCATGAACCTGGCTGCTGCTGCATTCCCCTGATGAGCCATCTCCCTCAACAGTATCCAAAATGGTAATATAATTCCAGTCTGCAACATGTCAACTGTAGATGTCACAGGAGTTAAGCTTCCTAAAATATTAATACATATTAGTGAGGCAAAGGGTGCCAGTACTCTACAGCAAATGTCCTACATACCTTAAACTGCAATATACTGTTCATTACAAACTGCTTCCTAATTTAACCATAGATTTGAGGAATTAGAAATATGTCAGATAGTCACAGAAAACGTGGTGTAATCTGTTATTTAGTGAGTACAGTCTGAGATTCAGGCTTGTATATGCACACAACCATACAGCAAACACTAATGCAGGAAAATGTATAGCCCTAATATTGCGCTTGTCATTGATATTTATTCCAATCAAGGGGTGACACAGTGGCACAGCTGCTGCCTCACCGCACCAGAGACCTGGGTTCAACCTGTGTGTTTCCTCTGGGTGCTCCAGTTTCCTCCCACACCCCAAAGTGCAGGTTTGTAGGTTAATTGCCCCTAGTGTGTGTGGTTGAGAAAGCAGAGTAACATAGAACTAGCGTGAAGGCATGATTGATGGGCAGAGTGGGCCCGGTGGGCTGAAGGACACATTTCCAAGTTGTCTCTTAACTAAAAAAGTGTAAAAAAATGAAACACTGAACTCTGATCCATTTTCCAAAATAAAAAAAATACAACCATCTTGTTTATAGTCACATCCCTTATTATATATATTCCTGCTTAAATTCAAGTTTAGTTTAGAGATACAACATGGAAACACGCCCTTCAGCGCATCGAGTCCACGCCGACCAGCGAACTAATATAATCAGAATTGTCAAACCTGAGGTCCATGACACATTTTTACCTGCAAGTTTGTTCAAGAGTTACATGGATAAGATGGGCTTGGAGGGATATGGGCCGAAGGCAGGCAGGTGGGACGAGTGTTGATGGGGCATACAATATGTAGAAACAAAGATAGCTGCGGGAGTCAGAACGAGGGAAGAAGGGTCCCAACTCGGAACATCACCTATCCTTTTTCTCCAGAGATGCTGCTGACCTGCTGAGTTACTCCAGCACTTTGTGTCTATCTTTAGATGGGAGCATGTTGGTCTGCGTGGGCACGTTGAGCTGAAGGGCTTGGTTCCACGCCTTATAACTCTACAAGATCAGCAAAACCATGCGAGTTTCAATATCAAATCAATTTATCACTCTTTTCCTATTTGCAAATAGATTCAGGTTGCTGACTA
Source organism: Okamejei kenojei (assembly GCA_035221665.1). NCBI lineage: Eukaryota > Metazoa > Chordata > Chondrichthyes > Rajiformes > Rajidae > Okamejei > Okamejei kenojei. The sequence continues at coordinate 34,666,839 of CM069134.1, forward strand.
CATGTCAGTAAGTCAAAGCAACAGAAATTCAGGAGTTAAAACGTAAATAGAAAATCAACCTATAACTGTAAATCATGTTATAATTCAACACACCGTTCATCAAGGGAAAAAAGTGAAGTAATATGCCAGTAACAGCACTCATGCTGAGGGTCAGATTCTGTTCATGGAAACCATCTGGTTCAGTCCCTTCGCTCTGCACCAAACACAAATGATCTTTTAAAAAAAATATCCAATTCATTAATGCATCGCAGCTGCAACTTGTGTTACTTCATTTTTCCATGGTAATGTCCTTTCTGTTTCAAGGATCTGATTTCAGTTTGGTAGCAACGTATCCCTCCATCAATATTGAACACATTCATGTGTTAAATATTAAGAGTTATTGCAAATTCCTGAAATAGAATCATTTATTTTTAATTATGGCTACATCAGAACTTGTAAATCCTGAATATATCATGTTCGCAATTTTTTTTTTGTACTTGGAATTATATCTATTGGCAGGTGAACTTAATCATATTTTCAGCTTTTAATAGGAAATTAATTTCAAATAGTGCGTGTTTTTCATACTCTAAACATAGTTTGAAATTCCATTCCTTCATTAAAAACATGTTATTCGTGACAATAAAAATAACTTGTGAGAATAGATCTGATTTGAGGAAACAGACCTCCACTGAATAACTGCCCGGTCACAATCCACTAATCCCACCAATTGCTGGCCATAGGAAAGTCTTCTCAGCTCTGTCCAGCTACTTTTATATAATGTAGTGGGCACAACTAAAATAAGTGCTTTGCTTGTTGCAGCAAAAAATGTATGTGTAAGATCATTGGAAAATTGTGTTCAGTTTAGTTCACCCTGCTCATTAGGTCATAATGTCATAAGGAATAGGAATAGAATTAGGACATTTGGCCCATCAAGTCTACTCCGCCGTTCAATCATGGCTGATCTATCTCTCCCCCCAACCCCATTCTCCTGCCTTCTCCCCATGACCTCTAACATACGCACTAATCAAGAATCTGCCTTAAAAATATCCACTGACTTGGCCTCCACAGCCTCCTCAGGCAACGAATTCCACAGATTCACCACCCTCTGACTAAAGAAATGTCTCCTCATCTCCTTCCTAAAAGAATGTTCTCAAGGAATTAGCCCTAGGAAGGACGTTATTGAGCTGGAAAGCGTGCAGACAAAATTTACCAGGACATTACCAGGACTTGAGGGCAAGAGCTATGGGGGAGGCTGGGCATGCTAGCGCAGGACACTGACGGGTGATCTAATAGAAGTGTATAAGATCATGAGGGGAACAGATAGGGTGAATGCACAGGGTCTTTTACCCAAGAGTAGGGGGACCCAGAGGACATAGGTTTAAGGTCAGAGGTAAGGTGGTATCATGTTCAGCACAGAAATTGTGAGCCGAAGGGCCAGTTCCTGTGCTGTACTGTTCTAGTATAAAGTAATAAAACATAAGGTACTGCAGATGTTGGTTTACTAAACAAAGACACAACGTTCTGGTATAACTGAGTGGGTGAAGCAGCATCTCTGGAGAAGCTGATAGTCTGAAGAAAAGTTGCAACCCAAAAGTCATCTATCCACGTTCTCCAGAGATGCTGGCTGACCCGCTGAGTTACTCCAGAACTTTTGTTTTTTTCATGGCATAAAATATTAATTGTTGCAACCAAAGTATACAAAATGTGAAATGAGTTGATAAGAAAATGGAATGTACAAAGTATTTAACTTATCTACATGAAATTCAGAAACAATGGTTCTGAACTTAAAGAAAGGTAACTTTGAGGGTATGAGACTTGAATTGGCCAAGACTGACTAGCAATTAATTCTAAAAGGGTTGACGGTGGATATGCAATGGAAGACATTTAAAGACAGCATGGATGAACTACAAAAATTGTTCATCCCAGTTTGGCAAAAGAATAAATCAGCAAAGGTAGTGCATCCGTGGATAACAAGGGAAATCAGGGATAGTATCAAAGCAAAGGATGATGCGTACAAAGTAGCCAGAAAAAGAAGCATACCAGAGGACTGGGAGAAATTCAGAGATCAGCAGAGGAGGGCAAAGGGCTTAATTATGAAAGGAAAATAGATTATGAAAGAAAACTGGCAGGGAACATAAAAACTGACTGCAAAAGTTTTTATAGATATGTGAAGAGAAAGAGATTAGTTAAAACAAATGTAGGTCCCTTGCAGTCAGAAACTGGTGAGTTGATCATGGGGAACAAGGATATGGCGGACCAATTGAATAACTACTTTGGTTCCGTCTTCACAAAGGAAGACATAAATAATCTGCCGGAAATAGCAGGGAACCGCGGGTCAAAGGAGGAATTGAGTGAAATCCAGGTTAGTCGGGAAGTAGTGTTGGGTAAAATTGAAAGGATTAAAGGCCGATAAATCCCCAGGGCCAGATAGGCTGCATCCCAGAGTACTTAAGGAAGTAGCTCCGGAAATAGTGGACACATTAGTGATAATCTTTCAAAACTCTTTAGATTCTGGAGTAGTTCCTGAGGATTGGCGGGAAGCAAACATAACCCCTCTTTTTAAGAAGGGAGGGAGAGAGAAAACGGGGAATTACAGACCAGTTAGTCTAACATCGGTAGTGGGGAAACTGCTAGAGTCAGTTATTAAAGATGGGATAGCAGCATATTTGGAAAGTGGTGAAATCATTGGACAAAGTCAGCATGGATTTACGAAAGGTAAATCATGTGGTGAATCTGTGGAATTCTCTGCCACAGAAGGTAGTTGAGGCCAGTTCGTTGGCCATATTTAAGAGGGAGTTGGATGTGGCCCTTGTGACTGAAGGGATCGGGGGGTATGGAGAGAAGGCAGGTACAGGATACTGAGTTGGATGATCAGCCATGATCATATTGAATGGCGGTGCAGGCTCGAAGGGCCGAATGGCCTGCTCCTGCACATAATTTCTATGTTTCTATGTCTGACGAACCTTGTGGAATTTTTCGAGGATGTAACTAGTAGCATGGATAATGGAGAACCAGTGGATGTGGTGTATCTGGACTTCCAGAAGGCTTTCGACAAGGTCCCACATAAGAGATTAGTATACAAACTTAAAGCATACGGCATTGGGGGTTCAGTATTGATGTGGATAGAGAACTGGCTGGCAAACAGGAAGCAAAGAGTAGGAGTAAACGGGTCCTTTTCACAATGGCAGGCAGTGACTAGTGGGGTACCGCAAGGCTCAGTGTTGGGGACCCCAGCTATTTACAATATATATTAATGATCTGGTTGAGGGAATTGAAGGCAATATCTCCAGGTTTGCGGATGACACCAAGCTGGGGGGCAGTGTTAGCTGTGAGGAGGATGCTAGGAGACTGCAAGGTGACTTGGATAGGCTGGGTGAGTGGGCAAATGTTTGGCAGATGCAGTATAATGTGGATAAATGTGAGGTTATCCACTTTGGTGGCAAAAACAGGAAAGCAGACTATTATCTAAATGGTGGCCGATTAGGAAAAGGGGAGATGCAGCGAGACCTGGGTGTCATGGTACACCAGTCATTGAAAGTAGGCATGCAGGTGCAGCAGGCAGTGAAGAAAGCGAATGGTATGTTAGCTTTCATAGCAAAAGGATTTGAGTATAGGAGCAGGGAGGTTCTACTTCAGTTGTACAGGGTCTTGGTGAGACCACACCTGGAGTATTGCGTACAGTTTTGGTCTCCAAATCTGAGGAAGGACATTATTGCCATAGGGAGTGCAGAGAAGGTTCACCAGACTGATTCCTGGGATGTCAGGACTGTCTTATGAAGAAAGACTGGATAGACTCGGTTTATACTCTCTAGAATTTAGGAGATTGAGAGGGGATCTTATAGAAACTTACAAAATTCTTAAGGGGTTGGACAGGCTAGATGCAGGAAGATTGTTCCCGATGTTGGGGAAGTCCAAGACAAGGGATCACAGCTTAAGGATAAGGGGGAAATAATTTAAGACCGAGATGAGAAAGACTTTTTTCACACAGAGAGTGGTGAGTCTCTGGAACTCTCTACCACAGAGGGTAGTTGAGGCCAGTTCATTGGCTATATTTAAGAGGGAGTTGGATGTGGCCCTTGTGGCTAAGGGGATCAGAGGGTATGGAGAGAAGGCAGGTACGGGATACTGAGTTGGATGATCAGCCATGATCATATTGAATGGCGGTGCAGGCTCGAAGGGCTGAATGGCCTACTCCTGCACCTAATTTCTATGTTTCTAAAAGATTTGAGCTTTATCAACTCTAGTTTGAGCTTTCTTTTGCCTCAAATTACATTTTTAATCAGTTGGTCACTCCTTTGTAAATACAAACTGGCATTAGTAATGTGTAGGTTAAAACATTTTGGGGAAGGCATCTTCGACAGTTTAGTTGGTAATTGAACCTATTCAACAGTAAGTAAATTTAGTGAATATTATCCACTAGATAAGTGCAATTGAATAGAAGCATTCCGCTTGGAAACAGGCCCTTCGGTGCAACTTACCCACACCGATCAACCTGCCCTATATACACTGGTCCCACATGCCTGCCTTTGGCCCATACCCCTCGAATGCTATTCTATCCATTCTAAACCTATCCATTTTCAAGCTCGTTACACACTCAACACTGTCCGAGCACATTTCACAAGTCTTCCACAACATCAGTCCCTTTGCATTCTTAATACAAATATGTGGTAGAAAGGTTTACATAAAAGTACGATTTGAAAAATATTGACATCAAAAATGTATGAATTAAATGAGACGAGCACAGTGTCACTGAGTTTAAGAGTGCTTATTTCAGCTGATTTTTAATTTTAACCAAAATTTTTGTCTAGTGTAGTTTAGAGATATGTGGAAACAGCCCCTTCGATCCACTGAGTCGATGCCAACCATCGATCACATGTTCACACTGGTTTTCTTATCCCACTTCCGCATCCACTAGGAGCAATTTACAGAGGCCAATTGATCTACAAATCTGCACGTCTTTCGGTTATGGGAGGAAACCGGAGCACCCAGAGGAAACCCACACGGTCACATGGAGAACATGCAAACTTCACAAAGACAGCACCCGGGGTCAGGATCGAACCCAGGTCTCTGGCGATGTGAAACAGGGGCTCTACCAAGTGTGCCACGGTGACACCAGAATTTAATTTAAAGTCAACTATGTGCACAATCGTTTAAATTGCATTATTATTTGCACTGTGCTGACATTAGCACATGCATCCCAATGTGAATCTAATGCTTAAACACCCAGATTGAATACGTTTTTAAAACAAAGATGTGTGAATAAATGTGCTGAAAAGAACTGCAGATGCTGCTTTGAATCAAAGATTGACACAAAATGTTGGAGCAACTCAGCTGGAGAGAAGGAAAGGGTGACGTTTTGGGTCGAGACCCTTCTTCAGACTGATGTCAGAGGAGTGGGTGGTACAGAGTTAAAATGTAGTCGGAGGCAGTAAGACTGGTTGGAGAACTGGGAAGGGCGAAGGGATGGAGAGAGAGGGAAAGAAAGGGCTATTTGAAGCTAGAAAAGTCAATGTTCATACTGCTGGGGTGTAAGCAAACCAAGCAAAATATGAGGTACTGTTCCTCAAATTTGTGCTGGGTTTCACTCTGATAATGGAGGAGGCCCAGGACAGAAAGGTCAGTGTGGGAATGGGAGGGGAAGTTAAAGTGTTGAACAGGTGGGTTTAGGCAGACTGAGCGGAAGTGTTCAGCGAAACTATTGCAAAGCCTGCGCTTGGTCTCGCCGATATACAGAAGTCCACACCTGGAACAGCGGACACAGTAGATGAGGTTGGAGGAGGTGCAAGTTAACATCTGCCTTACCTGAAAAGACTAACGGGGTCCTTCGACGGAGTCGGTGGGGGGGGGGGGGGGGGGGGAGGTGTAGCATGTCCTGTGGTTGCGGGGGAAAGTACCTGGGGGTGATTTGGGACGAGTTGACCAGGGAGTCGTGGAGGGAACAGTCTCTGCGGAAAGGGGTGGATAAATGGCAGCTCTGAATGAATGGAAACCTTCCAGATATGTAGGGAACTCCAAATAATTTAAAATGCATGTCATCGGAAGTTATACTAATGAGAAATCACTCTTTTGGTGAAATTTGGCCAGCTTAAGTTACCAATTTCAACTCTTCATCATCCATTATTATTACCATCCTTCAGATGGAAAAGAAACACAGAAATGGATATAGTTCCCACTATTCATTCAATTTATTATTTCACCCAAGCAGTGCTTGCTATTGGAGATTGAATGGATGAGGTTTATGTATGAAGTTTATATCATATTTTTATTAATTTGCATTCATCGCAAATTGCCAATACCAACAGACTCTGTATTCTGATTTACAACCAATCATCAATGAGCTAACGGTTGTAAAAGTATCACTTCCAAGCTACATGGCGACAAAGTTCATATAGGATATACTGCAGAGAGAGTTGGATTTATAATGTGCCTTCTTAAGGTCTGCCACCTCATAGCAATTTATAGCAAATTAAATACATTTTATTCACTATGGGAAGAAACACAACAGCCAACTCACACAAACTGCTGGAGGAAATCAGCAGGTTGGGCAGCATCTGTAGGGGAAAGGAACTGTCAATAATTTGGGTCGGAATCCTGTATCAGGACTGACATTTGTGAAGATGTTGCAAGGACTCGAGGGACTGAGTTACAGGGAGAAGTTGGGCAGGTTAGAACTTTGCTACTTGGAGCATAGTAAACTGAGGGGTGATCTTAAGTCTATAAAATCTTGAGGAGAAAGGATAGGCAGCACGGTGGCACAGCGGTAGAGTTGCTGCTTTACAGCATCAGAGGCCCGGGTTTAATCCTGATTATCGATGCTGTCTGTAGGCAGGTAGACAAAATGCTGGAGTAACTCAGCGGGACAGGCAGCATCTCTCGAGAGTAGGAATGGGTGACGTTTCGGGTCGGGACCCTTCTTCAGAAACGTCACCCATTCCTTCTCTCCAGAGATGCTGCCTGCCCCGCTGAGTTACTCCAGCATTTTGTGTCTGCCTTCAATTTCAACCAGCATCTGCAGTTATTTCTCACACTCTCTGTCTTTAGGGAGCTTGTAGTTCTCCCCATGACTGCGTGGGTTTTCTCAGAGTGCTGCAGTTTCCTCCCACACTCCAAAGACGCACAGGTTTATAGGCTTTGGTAAAAATTGTAAATTGTCCCGTGTATGCCTAGGATAGTGTTAGTGCAAGGGGATCGCTAATCGGCGCAGACTTGGTGGGCTGAATGGCCTGTTTCCGCAAAATATCTAAAAAAAAAATAGAGTGAATGCACACAGACTTTTTCCCTGGATTGGGGAATTAAGAACTGGAGAGTATATATTTGTGAGAGGGGAAAGATTTTAAAAAGAGCTGAGGGGACAACTTTTTCACACAGAGGATGGTGGATGCATAGAACAAGCCACCAGTGGAAGCGTTAGAAATGGGTACAATGACAACTTTAAAAAAATATTTGGACAGGATCATGGGGAGAAAAGGTGTAGAGGGATACGGGTCAAATGTAGGCAAAGTAATGGTCATTCATGGTAATTTATGTAGGCAAAGGGGAACAACAGGTGTCAAGGGTTATGGAGAGAAGGCAGGAAAATGCTATTAGGAGGCAGAGATCAGCCATGATTGAATGGCAGAGTAGACTCGATGGGCCGAATGGCCTAATTCTACTCCTATAACATGTCAACTTCCTTCTAGTCTGAAGAATGGTTCTGACCCGAAATAACATCCATCCTTTTTCTCCAGAGATGCTGCCTGACCCGCTGAGTTACTCAAAGTACTGAGGCACTTTGTGTCCATCTCAGATAAACATCTTGACCGGTATAGACAAATTAGTCTGAAGGATCTGTTGCCATGCTGCATAGCTATGTAATTCTTGACTCACAGTAACTTACTCACTCCGAGATTGTCTGCATGGAAGCAGGTTCCCATTGCTGCAGTAACCTCTTGTGGCAACCACTCAACCGGCCATGCAGATAGGGAATGAACTAGGTTAGTCAAAGGTTAAATTATGCTGCACATTATCTGATCAACAGGCTCAAACTGATCAAATGTATAAACCACCCAGTGTTATATAGAGCTAACAGGAGAAATTAAGATAGAGAGGCAAGGTTGGGAACTGAACATAAAGCTGAGAATTTTTAAATTAAGGGAATGCTTGACCTGGATCTGATGTAGGTCAGAAAGCTCGGGAATGACGCACAATTCATTCATGATGGACTTGGGACAAGGGCAGTAGAGCTCTGGATGAAGTCCTGCTGAAAGGAACCACTTCAATTATTTATTAAAGAAATAAACAGCACATCCGTCTGTAGTTTGGCTTGGCACCACGCACCTGCAATGTTAGACGTTTGACAGCATCCCACACTAATCCAATAAACGCTTTCATTCGTTCTTCTGAACTGCTCCATTCTTCACTGCTTTGCATTAGCTTGATCGGTACAGAGAGCGGTCGAGATTCTTGGCCAAAAATTAAAAGAGAATTGCAATTAGTAACAAAAAGCAATTGTCGGAAGGATTATGCACTTCAAGTACACTGTCGTTCATGTAAATTCCACTGCTAAATTCTTAATTGTAATGAGAAACACTTGCATTTAAACATTGCCTTTCAAATACCTTTCAATACACCCTAAAATAGTTTACAGAAGAGGAAGAAACAAAGAACTGCAGATGCTGGTTTATACCAAAGATCGACACAAAGTGCTGGAGTTCAGGTCAGGGAGCATCTCTGGAGAAAAAGGACCTTTTTGTTTCTCCAGCACATTGTGTCTATACAGGAAATGAAGTTCAAGGATAATTAATTATTGCTGTTTGTAGAAAATTCGGCAGCTAATATGAGCATAGCAACTCCGAAAAAAAAACAAAATGACATTAACGGTGGCACAGCGGTAGAGTTACAGCACCAGAGTCCCATGTTCGATCCTGACTATGGGTGCTGTCTGTACTGAGTTTGCACCTTCTCCCAATGATATTCTCTGGGATCTCCAGATGCCTCCCACACTCCAAAGATATACATAAAGACGTAGCTTCATTGGCTTGGTATAATTATAAATTGTCCCTAGTGTGTGTAGGATAGTGCAGGTGGACGGTGATTTCTGTTCAGCGTGGACTCGATGGGTGAAGGGCCTATTTCCGTGCTGTATCTCTACACTAAACCAAACAAAATATTTTGCAAGAATACTGATCAAATAACAGCTATTGCCAAGTCACTCAAGAGAATCCTTGAAAAATTGCTAAAGGACCTTTTCACTCACCAAGGAGCAGAAAAATCTCAGCTCAAATCTAATCTTCTCTCACTGTCAAGCACTTCCTCAGAAATGAACGAGAATGCTCACTTTGAATAGATTCATAGCATGGATTCAAAACAGGTTTTAATATGATTATCTTGGCTCTTAGCAGATTTGTAACATGCTGTTAATGCTAATGTGTCGACCATGTTATGATCCACAAATTTCACAAATATTTTGAGAATGAATAGTTTCTTAAAATCAAAATTTGCAGAGCAAATGCAATGTTTAGTTTATCATGTCAAGCAAAATTAGTTCAGAGCTCAAGAATAAATGCATCCCAAAATCCAGATGAAATCATGGATGCCATGCATGGAAAACAAACAAAACTGCAGAAAGGTGCTATTACTATTACTTGCAATAGTTTGCTAAAGAAAAAAAAAATCAATGCTGGAGTAACTCAGCGGCTCAGACAGCATCTTCAGACTAACTGTAGCAGTGGGGAGGGAAGCTGAGAAATGAGTTGAGAGAGGGACAGTGATGGATAGATACAGGTGAGGTATTTCTTGATATTCTCCTCAACCTTCTAAGGAAGTAGGGGTGTTGATGGACTTCCTTTATATTTGCACTAAATAAAAATGTTCAGAGTGGATCTGTCATCTCATGCTCAAGAAGGGTACTGTGGCGAAACGTCCGAGATGAAAATGGTCCTTTAAATTTTTGACTGTCTAGTATTCATTGCGAATTAGGAATACAATTTTCAGTTCTCTTTGACAGATTGAAAAATAACCCACTTGGCTTGATTTGGCTATTCAAACTGATCCTCATTTCCCCTATTACACGAATTGAAATTTCTCACATGGTCACCATAAAATAAACTCCACAGAAAACAATGGAAAAGGACCTAAGGGCACACACAGTCCCTTCGGAATTTCTGCACCATGAGAGGAGAGGCTATGTAAGAGGTTGAATTGAATTAACAGAACAGATAAGCTTATGAGTAATTCTGCATGTTCTCAGCCAAATTACTCCAGGAGATTTTGGTTGCGCTCAGATCACAGTCTCAGCTGACTTACCATTCACCACCATTAAACTGTGTCTGTCATCTGCTTCCTGAACATCGATACCTTTAAAGGTCAGAAGAAGACAGTGTGCTAACAGGAACATAAGAACAGAAGTAGGTCATTCTGCTCCATGACCCAGGTCTCCTGTTCAATTAGGTCACGGTGAATCTGCTACCTCTGTCTTTCTTGGATATGTAACCCAAGGCTCAGTTCCAAGCTTGGATGCAAAGAGCAACAGCACATCAAATAATAAATTCTTGGCATTCGTTAACTATTCACCTGCAGTCATTGTTAATGTGATCGGTATCTTTTAATTTCCCTTTTATTCATTTGTGGCACGAGAAAGTCAGTGGCACTGTCAACATTTAACATCCATTTCTTATAGCTCCTGATCTGAGCAGGCAATGAAGAGTCAAACTGAGTGTTGTGATTGGAGTCAAATATAAAACAGAAGTGAATTCTTGCGAAAACAAGGAACTGCAGAAGCTGGTTTTAAAAGAAAGACAGAAAGTGCTGGAGTAACTCAGCAGGTTAGGTAGCATGTGTCAGAAGGAACTGCAGATATTGGATTAAACCGAAGATAGACACATAAAGCTGGAGTAACTTAGCGGATCAGCCTCTCTCGGGAAAAGGAATAAAGGACGTTGCTGGTCTGAAGAAGGGTCTTGACCCAAAACGTCACCTATTCTGTTTCTCCAGAGATGCTGACCCGTTGTATTATTCCAGGTTTTGTGTCTAGGTCAGGTAGCACCCCTGGAGAACATGGGTAGATGATGTTTGGGGTCGGACCTTTCTTCACTGATTTCCTGGCCTGGAGGACATTAATTAACCTGACAGTTTTATTTACAATGATCTTATTGATTCATGGTATATTACTGAGGTCATCTCATTTTTTTTAAAGTCCTATTATTCATTTTTAAATTAAATTTTAATTAAACATTTATTTATTCATCTGATTTTAAATCTCCAGTTGCTATGGATTTGATTAAAATCTGTGTCAATAGATCAATAGTTGAGAACTCTTCGTTTAGAACTCTTACTTTGGAGATATAGGATGAAAACAGGCCCTTTGGTCCACACCAGTTCTATCTTATCCCACTATCTCATCCTGTCCCTGCACATTAGGGGCAATTTACAGAGGCCAATTATCCTCCAAATCCGCATGTCCTTGGAATGTAGGAGGAAAGCCCACGTGGTCAAAAGGAGAATGTGTAAACTCCACACGGAGAACACTCAAGTTTAGGATCAAACCTGGGTCTCTGGAGCTGTGAGGCAGCGACTTTACCAATTGCCCCACGATACTGCCCAATTAGTAATCTAATCTCAATGTTACCATGCCTCATTCTTATTTGCACACTGAAAACATTTTCTTTTAGGAAATACATTGATAATGGAAATGTTCTATTTGTTGCACATATGAATTTTTGAAAATTGTTTTAAAAGCTGCTGCATGATGAACTGGAAGAACGAGGGAGTTGGGAATGGAACTTTGATTATACAACAGAAACAAGAGAGGAGTGCTTAATGGATGTAATTCTGAACTTATGGCCTATAAACAGGGTTCAGAATTGAATCTGCTCTCACCATCCTTTCAAGCAGCACATTCCAGATTATAATAGCTCACCACATGATTATTTTTTCCTCATGTCGCCTATAGTTCCTTTGCCAATTACCTTAAATCTATGTCCTCTGGTTACCAAACCTTCTGGCACAGAAAATATTTACTCTATCAAAACCATTCATGAAATTTCCACTTAACCCTTCTCTGAAGAGAACACTGGTTTCTCCAGTTTTGCCACGTAACAGAAACCTTCAACCCTTCTGATAAACCACCGCTGCATCCTCTTGCAGCCCATTGAACCTACTTTTGAAAGCATATCAAAATTTTGAAATACTTTTGATATTCGAGAGCTGGCCACAATATTCCGACTGGGGTGAACCAAGGTTTTAAGAAACATTTCAGCAAAACTTTCTTGCTTTTTTACTGTACGTCACTGCTTAAAATGAAATATCCCATGTGCCCTTTTAGCAGCCTTCTCACCCCAAGGCCGGACTTCATGTCACCACAAACATCAGCATATAAATGCCGTTTGACGGCACTGGGCCTGTAGTCACTGGAGTTTGGAAGGATGAGGAAAAGGCAAATCATAAGACCTGAAGAAGGGTCCCGACCCGAAACATCACCCATTCTTTTTCTCCAGTGATGCTGTCTGACCCTCTGGGTTTAAATACGTTGCAAGTCAGGCTTCTTTGGTCTCTTACACTGCCAGTGAAGCTCAACATAAGCTCAAGACACATCGTCTCATCTTCCAAACATCTCTGGAGAAAATGGAGATGTTGTATCTTTGTATCTTTTTTTTGAAAACCAGCATCTGCAGATCCTTGTGTCTCCATGTGATAGTATTGCTGTGTGTTCAACAGGCCATAAATCTGCAGTTATTAGATCTAAACTTCATTGCACAGAATTTGAGAGAGAAATGTACATAAATGTAGTTAGAAACTAGGCTGATTTTGTGAGTTGAATGTTCTTCTATGACAGGATGAAGTGATCTTGAAGTGGGGGAAAATTGCAAACTATTTATTCTCCCACAATCATAAAGTTGGTGCTCACAAAAATCACTTAATTTTGGTGAGGTATTCCTTCCTGGCCACGCATCGTGCCAAGGTAGAGTACGTGTAGGGAAATTAATCAGACAAAAGGGTGACTCCAAGTTCCTACATCATGTGTATTCCCCTTCAGACCCATCTGATCTTGCATGCTCCGGCAACTTATCATGCCCAGGTGTAGCACCCTAATAAATCTGCCATCATGTCTGCAAATTGAATTCATTTTTTCAATCTTTTTTTTTTCTTCTTCTCAGTTCATCCAAACCTTTGTTAAAAATGTTCACAGAAACAAATAAAAGTGACAAACTAATGCCAGTAACTCGCGATCTGTAATCCAAAACGACAGTCTGTTTCACATTCAGTCGCAGAATTGAACTCGTAAAGACCTGCACGAAAAGATGGTTGAACAAAGGAAGAGAGAGCTGGTCTCATTGCAATTACAATGATACTTTTCACTCGTAAAAAGTTACCTCATATCCAAACAGTAAAGGTAACTAAATTATATCTAAATTGAGTGCTCTGCCATGCATATTGGAACCACGGTAAACTTTTGTTATTACAGAACTCTTTATGTATTTCAGTTTAGTTTTTAGTTTAGAGATACAGCGTAGAAACAGGCCATTCGGCCCACTGAGTCCATGCTGACCAGCGAGTTCCACACACTAACTTTTTTTACAATTTTTACCAAAGCCAATTAACCAACAAACTTGTACGTCTTTCTATGCGGTCACAGGGAGACCATACAAACTCTGTACAGACAGTTGAGATCGAACCTAGGTCTCTGGTGCTCCAAGGCAGCAACTCTACCAATGCGCCACCGTGTCACACTCAAGGTTATAGGGGACTGTCACTTCATGAACAGCTGCTTGTTACACGGCGGAGGCTTTTGAAATTGACACGGCATTATTGAAATTAACCAAGCATTAAAAATGACAAGCAATCACTTTGATCGACATTTAACTCGATTAATGTGACAAATAGCCTTTAGTATTTTTAGGTTGCAGTAACAAAAATACAATATTAGTTGTTAAAAAGGACTTTGTATTTGATAACAACTCGTTTCTTCACTGAGAGACTGCTAGGTGGTTGGAACAAATTCCTTACTCGGTTATAGCGGACATAGCAATAACACACACCATTCCACCCCCTATGGTCCGTTATAAAGAGGGTTTACTGTATTATTAAATGGAAAGATTCCTGACATATGGCTGCAATGGTTCTTTCACAAAAATGCATTAGTGTTTATTATCCATATACCTTTTTTTGCAACCAAGCTTGTAGAGCATGTTGTCTTTCATTTTCCTATCACCAAGGTCTAGCGATGTTACAAAACTTACCTTCTGCCACTGGCCGTGTGCGCGACTTTGGCGCCGTTGAGGGGGGGGGGGGGGGGGGGGGGCGGGATTAAAATGCCGTTTTCTCCTGCCTGTCCGAGATGGATTTCCTCGGCCAGCCAGCTGATGCAGAAAAGTCGTTCCGACTTCCGTTCTCGGAAGTTTAAAAAAAAAAATAGCGGGACAATTTAATCGCTGGAGTAAAATAAAAAAGCTATGTCTAATGCCCTCAACACTTACAACGGGACGGATCTCACGTAGGGGACAAAACACGGGGTAAATCGTTTATTTTACATATAAACTTGCTTCTTAGAATGACTTTAATCAAAATTTCCTTGGCGAAAATGTGATTTAGGCCCCATACGAGCCGGCAGTGTTTTTCCTGCTGATATGGGGTTCAAATTCACCGCAACCGCAACGTTCCAATCGATCGACTTCCAGAAACACCCACTCGCAAGTTGATTTAAATGCCCATTCATTTACGGGAATTAAACATTAAATTCCTTCCATTTGGCCTATAAATTCATGACAATGAGATTTAAAAATCATGTTATATTGTGAATTCTTGTGTGAACATTATTTGGACACTTAGGCTATTTAAAAATGTTAACCTTTTCTTAAGAAATGGATAGATGTCAGATCTAGTAATTGAATTTTATAATTTGCTACAATTAGGTAACTAACTATATGCTTTAATTTCTGGTCATCCAAGTAAGATTGTTTCATAATGCTTCAATCTATAATAACTGAAATTTTATTTCAGTTCTTAATTTTTAAGAAAGTTATGGGCTTTCGACTGTCCTCGATCACAGCTTTTGTGTTAAGTCAATGGAAAAGGAATAGGGAACAAGATGCTAATTTCCGAGTATGAAAATGGCCATAACGTTTTTAATACTGAAGATATGAAAGTGAATTAGGTGTCAAATTAAACTTCTTTTTATGCTTTATCTGATGGGATAAATTGCAAATTTGATTTTTAAAATCTCAAAATTTTGTAACATTGCTACAAGATCATGAGAACAATTCCTTGTAACTCAACGCAAGTCACTCTCTCTTAAATATTACATTGCATAAAGAAATGTTTTAAGCTTTGGTGTCCAAAACTGCACACAGCAATCCACTGCATCTTGCCAATCTCCCAAGAATGGAAAATAACTTATTTTGATTTATAATCAAGTACATTTGAAAGGTATTAGTTCTGCATTGGTACAAACTTCAAAGCATCCTTTGTCATTTCCTAACAATGCCGTTACCAACAATTCTGATTCTTGATATTACTTGAAACTCCTTAAATTGGATTAAAACACCAACTAACCTTTCTTATGATTACTTTTATCATAATGTTGCTATTTATTTTCAAAGCAATAATAAATTCATTTGTTAAATGCATTCATTCCAAACAATAAACTTCTTCTTGTCAACATTTTCTTTTACATTGGAACTTAATTCTCCCACTAGTTTATTATTGTGTAGTTCTAATGTTTTTGTGATATCAGTCTTAACTGCCATCAACAACCAGCCCATTTTATTGCAATAACATGGAACGGCAGATGCTGGTTTAACAAAGAAAGACAAAAAGTGCTGGAGTAACCCATCTCACTGTTTAGGGTCACAACCTTTCTTTGGACTTAATTTTGTTATATTTGTCAATCATATAATAGCATAGTGTCAATTTTATTTCATTTATTATGACAGATAGGGCGGCACAGTGGCACCGCAGTAGATTTGCTGCCTCACAGCGTCAGACACCCGGGTTCAATCCTGACTATGGGAGCTGTCTGTATGGAGTTTGTACGATCTCCCTGTGCTCGTGTGGGTTTTCTTCGGGAGCTCCTGTTTCCTTCCACGTTCCAAAGACGAGCAGGTTTGTAGATTAATTGACACCTGTAAATGGCCTCCAGTACATAGGATGCAAAACTGGGATAACATCGAATTATTGTACACGTGATCTTTGGTCAGCGCAGACTCGGTGGGCCGAAGGGCCCGTTTCCATGCTGTATCTCCAAATTAAAGACTAAAACTAAGAGAGCTGTGGTCCTACTCATAGACACTGGAACTCTCCACTTTGAGGCATTGTGGTAACATCGTCCCCAGATCGACTGCAGTAGCTCAAGATGTCAGCTCATCTCCACTTTCCTAAAGGTACCAGTCACTGTCAGGAAACCTGCTGTCTTTGTCAGTGACATACACATCCTAAAAATGAATATTTGAAAACAATCCTCTGCAAATCTCATCCTCTGCAAAAAATAATAATAAATTGCCGATAATTTGCTTCATTTAACCTTTTAAATATAAAATTCAGCCTCAGCAAATGTAAAATATTAGCACTGAGAACAGGACTTCTGCTTTGAAATGCCCAGTATCAATATCAAGAAAACTTCAACTGAGAGTAGCAAAGTACTGCAGATAGACACATAGACTCAGGCAGCATGTCCGGAGAACAGGTGACCTTTTGGGTTGGGACCCTTCTTCAGACTGTCCTTTCTGGGACTGAGTCTGTGACTGAGAGAAAGAACTGCTGGTATATACCAAAGATAGACACAAAGTGCTGGAGTAACTCAGCGAGTCAGGCAGCAACTCTACAGAAAGTGGATGGGTGACATTTCTGGTCGGTCTGAAGAAGGGTCCCGATCTGAAATGTCACCCATCCTTTTTCTCTAGAGATGCTGCCTGATCCGGCCTTAATCCAGCATTTTTTGTCATACTTGGTACAGTTCAGCTACATGCAAAATATAATTGTAGTACATGCATGAAATCAAAATGCAGAAAGGCATTATGACTGCACCGGCAAGAATGTCTCCGTTTCCTATCAGCTGTCTTTCTGGCCTCTCATGTTGATTGTCAATCTGCAGTTCATTTCAGGCAATTTTCTGTTGTTAGTCAGGTAATGGAGTAATGAGCTAAGGCAGCCCAAATCCATTTCACGAGGGCCTTTCCATCTGGCAAAGGGAAGTCTTGCAAACAGATAATGTGTGTTTAACTTCAGCCCCAGTTAGTGATGAAAGGACAGCATCTCTTTACTGCAAACCTCTTATTTCAAGCCATTAAAACCAAAGCTGCATTTCATAGACTGGTTTAGGTCACTTTCAAATGATTAGCAGCTGATGGCTATCAGCTAATAGCACTCAAGGATAGGGTCAGTAACAGGACTACTGGTCTTTTCGATAATATATTAATGATTTTAATACATTATTAAGATATATTTAGTCTTTCCTCGCCTCCAGCTCTACCCCCACTTTCAGTTAGAGGTAGGGTCCTGACCCGAAAAGTCACCCATCCTTTTTCTCCAGAGATGCTGCCTGACCCGCAAAGTTGCTCCTGAACTTTGCGTCTGTCCTCGGTAGATATCAGCAGCTGCAGTCCATTTCCATACAACCTACAAACCTGTACGTCTTTGGGATGTGAGAGGAAACCGGGGCAGTCGGAAGAAACCCGTGCAGTCACGGGGAGAACGTGCAAACTCCACACAAACAGCACCTGAGGTCAGGATCAAACCTGGCGCTGTGAGGCAGCAACTCTCTTGCTGCGCCACCATGCCGCTCAAACTTGCATTTAACCATATAACCATATAACCATATAACAATTACAGCACGGAAACAGGCCCTCTCGGCCCTTCCAGTCCGTGCCGACCATTTGTTTTCCTAGTCCCATCTACCTGCACTCAGACCATACCCCTCCATTCCCTTCACGTCCATATACCTATCCACTTTACTCTTAAATGTTAAAATCGATCCTGCCTCCACCACTTCTGCTGGAAGCTCATTCCACACAGCCACCACCCTCTAAGTAAAGAAGTTCCCCCTCACGTTACCCCGAAACCTCTGTCCCTTAATTCTCATGTCATGCCCTCTTGTTTGAATCTTCCCTACCCTCAATGGGAAAAACGTATCCACGTCAACTCTGTCTATCCCTTTCATCATTTTAAAGACCTCAATCAAGTCCCCCCTTAACCTTCTGCACTCCAAAGAATAAAGACCTAACTTGTTCAACCTTTCTCTGTAACATAGTTGCTGGAACCCTGGCAACATTCTTGTAAATCTCCTCTGTACTCTCTCTATTTAATGTTATGCTCTCACTACTATTGTTTACGATGAGGTCCCATCTCTCTCTCCTACCAGTCACAAAGAGTTCTTGCCAGATGCAAGCTACACACTGGCTTCAACACCAATTTGAATAATTTCAGACAAAACGCTGACCCTGTTTCTTGTTTGTCACATAGCTGCAGACACCACGGTTCTCCAGATGTGCTTTATACCTCCTCCAGCCCTACGCTTTGTTTCCATACTTATCCAATTAGCACCATTTGTTTTACAGTGCATCTATTATTTTTAATCCCTGATGCCTTCAACTATTTTGTTCTTTTCTGTGCCTCTATGCATGCATGGACACTCATTTATTTCTACCTCCAATGACAGGTAACCGAAATGATGAAGGGCCTACTCCTGCACCTAATTTCTATGTTCTATGTTCTATGTAACTGATCTAAAACCTTCTCTCTCCATCGAAGCTGCCTGCATTGATAATTATTTTAAATAGATTTTTTTTCACATTTCCTGCATCTAAAGATCTTTCACAGAAAATAGAACATAAAACAATATAGTATAGGAACAGGCCACTCGGCCCACAATGTTTGTGCTGAACATGATGCCAACACCTACTCTTATCTGCCTGCACATAAACCACATCCCTCCATTCCCTGCATATCCATGTGCCCATCCAGTAGTCTATTAAATGCCACTATCGTATCTGCCTCCTCTGACAGCACATTCCAGGCACTCACCACCCTCTGTGTAAAAACTTGCTTCGCACATCTCCATTAATCAATGCTCCTCTCACCGTAAACTATGCCCTCTCGTGTTTGATATCTTCATCCAGGGGAAAAGGTTCTGACAGTCTACCCTTTCTATGCTTCTCAAAATTGTATATACCTCTATCGGGTCTCCCCACAACCTCAGGCATTCCAAAGAAAACAATCCAAGTCTGAGCAAGCTGTCTCTGTAGCTGACACCCACTAATCAAGGCACCATTCTGGTCCCGATCCCGAAACGTCGCCTCTCCATGTTCTCCAGAGATGCTGCCCGACTCCAGCACCTCGTATCATTCTGGTAAACATTCTCTGCGCCCTTTCCAAAATTTCTACATCTTCTTTCAATAAAGAACTGAACTTTTGTTTTGTCTTGTAGCGAAGCTTGACAATTTTGGTTGGAGATATTCCTTGGTGTGGGATGTGGGAGGCTACCTGAAATTGTGAAATTATATGTTTGTACCATTTAGTTCATAAGTTCTTGGAGCAGAATTAGGCCATTTGCCCCATCAAGTCTACTTCGCCATTCAATCATGGCTGATCTATCTTTCCCTCTCAACCCCATTCACTTGCCTTTGCCCCATAACACCCTTGCTAATCAAGAATCTGTCAATCTCCGCCTTAAAATTATCCATTAACTTGGCCTTCACAGCAATCTGTGGCAATGAATTCCTCAATATCACCACCCTCTGACTAAAAAGATTCCTTCTCATCTATTTTGTAAAGGTACGTCCTTTTTTTCTGAGGCTATGGCTTCTGGTCCTCGACTCTCCCACGAGTGGAAACATCCTCTCCACATTTAATCTACCAGGCCTGCATAATTTTGAGTTGTATAATTTTATATATTTTGATCAGGACACCATTCAGCCTCCTTCCTCTGGCCCCTCCACATGTCCGACTAATACGTCTCCTTCAAGGTAGATACCCAAGAAGTTCTCCTTCTTCACCACCACCACCTCTCCCACGCCTTTTCACGCCAAAACATCACCTATTCAGTTTTCTCCAGAGATGCTGCCAGACCCGCTGAGTTATTCCAGCATTTTGTGTTGATCAACCCTAGAACAGTTCCCTCAATGCCCGAACTAAATACCTCCACCTACACTCACTTCCATCTACCATGCCTATCTGACTGAATACAAAGGTGAGCAAATTATTTAGCCATCGGCTGCATCACCATACAATCCCCTCGATCACCAAATTAAGCCACAAACTGATTACCAATCCTATCACTTTCTGATTTTTGACAGCACACCTTTGTCCGAATGTGTCTACCGAATAATTGGGCCTATCCTATTCACCTCGCAGGGTGAGGCATGTGTGAATGATTAGACCATCAGGCAGATGGAAACTTTTCAGAGCAAACCTGCCCCTCGTAAAGAAGGCCTGTGAATGAGTCAAATGCATATTTTGTACTTAGCTTGATTCAGTCATTCATTCATTGGAGGTTGACAGCAATCAGTATCAGAGGAGTTCTGGCAATGAATCAACAACATGAAAGGGGCCCAAATCTGAGAACTATTCTTTGATTGGAGTTAGTTAAAATAATCTGCCATTTTTACAAAAATGTCGGTCAAATTATGCATGTTACCCTGGCCTATGCAGGGATGAAAAACAATGTACGTAACTGTTGTTCAAGCAGAAATAAATGAGAGCAATAGAACAGATAGATGCACCGACTCTCTTGGCCAGAGAACCAGACATTGGTTTAAGGTGAGGGGGGGGGGGGGGGGGGGAAGCTTTAATAGGTACCTGAGGGGTAACTCTTTTTACACAAAGGGTGGTAGGTGTATGGAACGAGCTGCCGGAGGCAGGTAATGTGTAAGGAGGAACTGCAGATGCTGGTTTGAACCGAGGATAGTCACAAATAGCTGGAGTAACTCAGCAGGACAAGGATGTTCTTCCTCAAATTAGGAGACCAAAACTGTACACAATACTCCAGATGTGGTCTCTCCAGAGCCCTATACAACTGCAGAAGAACCTCTTTACTCCTATACTGAAATTCTCTTGTTATGAAGGCCAACATTCCATTAGCTTTCTTTACTGCCTGCTGTACCTGCACGCCAACTTTCAGTGACGCCCAGGTGTCGCTGCACCTCCCCCTTACCTAACCTAACCTCATTGAGATAATAATCTGCCCCCTTGTTTTTGCCGCTAAAGTGGATAACCTCATATTTATCTATATTATACTGCATCTGCCACGCATCTTCCCACTCACTTAACCTGTCCAGGTCACCCTGCTACCATTTGCTGTGCTTTGTTTCGAACCAACCACCATCAACCATCTGCTGTGCTTTGATTCAAACCAACCACCACCAACCATTTGTTCTGCTTCATTTCAAACCTACCACATTTTCATTTTCAAACCACATTAAGGGCACTCAAGGTCAGTAAAACCACACACAGTTTAGTAGACATTTGTTCAGTGTTATTCACAGCTCAGACTGAGACATGACCCTCTAGATCCCCCCATTTTTCAGAGACTGACTGAGGCACTCAACACTTCCAGGTTTTATAGTCCCTCCGGAATGGGCATGGCCTTCAGGAGAGAGGATCTCAACATTTTTTAAGCACTAATAACGCTTTTATTTTTAATCGATGGGAAAAATCCTCTTGTCCTGCACAGCGGGGGGAGGGGGGGTGGCCTCCGAGTAAGAAGGCCAAAAATCACAGCCGTAAGCGGCAGCGTTTTTTTCTAAAATCAATATACAGAACCACAGGAAGTGGTCAAGATCAGATTTTTAGTAATATAGATATGGATAGGACAGGTTAAGAGGGCCAAATGCTAGCAGGTGGGACTAGTGTTGATAGGACACATTGGTAGGTGTGGGCAAGTGGACCAAAGGGCCAGTTTCCATGCTCTATGACTCTATATCAGGTTTTTTTTTTACGTGAAGGGCCCTGCTTCACAGCACCAGAGATGTGGGTTTGATCCTGACCTCGGGTGCTATCTGTGTGGAGTTTGCACGTTCTCCCTGTGACCGTATGGTTTTCATCCAGGCGCTCTGGTTTCCTCCCACATCACAAAAGCATGCGGATTTATAGGTTAGTTTGGCTTTTCACTATACCTTGCTGCACGTGACAATAATAAACCTGAGCCGAATGATCTTCCATCAGGATCGGGATGTAGGTCTGTTATTCCAGATCAAGGCACAATTGTGCTATTTGAAAACAGATGGACTAGCAGAAAACAAAATCAAAGGGATCCTCAAAAACAGCCTCTCACTGAAAGGGGATAAGCTGGCCAACTAATCTTCTCTTTATAACTTGGCTTGATGCCTGCATGGAGGATTGCAGATTAAACTACAAACATCTTTGCTGCAGCATTACAGATGCTAGAGTCCATTATTCAGTCAACGTGAATACTTCAATCAGCATCCTCAAAAACCAAATTGATTCATCACTTGTTTCAGTTGTTGTTGACCCATCACTGTGTAGAAACTGATCTCCACATTTTCCTATAATAGTAATGACCCTTCAAAATCTAATTCTGTTTTAATTAATTGAATCAAACGATTTTAAACTCCCCTTCCCATTTTGATCTTTCTGACCTGGGCCCCCTCCATTGTCAGAGTGGGGCCACATGCAAATTGGAGGAACAGCACCTCATATTTTGCTTGGGCAGCTTACAACCCAGCGGTATGATCGGTGATTTCTCTAATTTCAAATAACCCTTGCATTCCCTTTCTCTCTGTCTCTCTCTCCCTGCCGAATCGTCCTACTAGTTCCACTGTTTGCATCCTTATAACACAATCCAGGTCCGCTCACCAGCTAGAGAGCGGTCCTGGCCTCCCATATACCTTGTTGGGAGTCATCTGAACTATCTTTAATCGGATTACATTAGATTTCATCTTCACTGGATGTTGGACCCTTGATCCTTTATCTGTGCACTGTGGACAGCTTTGGTTGTATTCATGTATAGGTTTTTCTTTGACTGGATAGCACACAAACAAAAGCTTTTCGCTGCACCTCAGTACACATGACAATAATAAACCAAAGTAAACTAACAACATTTCAGACATGGGCAGGTACATGGATAAGAAATGTTTAGAGGGATATGGGCCAATCATGGACAAGCTTAGATGGAGGCATCTTGGTTGGCATAAGCAAGTTGGTTCAAAGGGACAATTTCTGCAAATTAAATCAGGGGTAAAATCATCATAGTGATGCTTCTATTGTACGGGTTCATGAGTTCCAGGAGCAGAATAAAGCCATTTGACCCATCAAGTAGACTCTGCCATTCAATCATAGCTGAACAATCTTTCCCTCTCAACTCCATTCACCTGCCTTTGCCTCATAACCCTTGACATCTGTACTAATCAAGAAATTTCTATTTCAAATTTTGTCTGATATTTCAAATTATCTCACACAACTGATGCTTGAAACACAGAGACATTGATTTTAGCAAAGAAACATCTTTTTTATTTTGCATTTGTCACATTAGATTTACACTTCTTTGTTACCCATTATTGTTTCAGAATGAATTTTATTCCAAATGTTCCTTTTTTCCACCTCTCATCCCCGATGACAGATGAATTTTCCATCTTGACCTCCTAATGACTTCTTGCTGTTATTAACCTCAAATGGTATACCCCATGCATATCGTTCAAGGCCCACACAATCATTTATATTGTCAGTCAACAGAGTTGTCTGGTTGCCAAAAGTGGAATCGGGTACTATTTCCATTGCATAAACCTTTCCAAGGCTCCTCATTACAGAAATACTGTGTTTAAATCTAAAGCTTTTCCCAACATCTGAAAGAGAATGCTGTGTATTATTTTAAAGTAGACATCACTCTAACAAGCTCTGTGAAGTATTTGCCTTATCATTATTCCACTTCCAATACAACATTCTTAACGCTATGTTTGGGATACAGATGTTTGTCATGTTTTCAACTTTGTTTAGAACATTTAAAAATATATATTCCTTTGATCGCTGTGATTTGCTTCCAAAAATAAACATCAATGCCTTCTCAATCTTATCCTCCCATCCCCCATACACACACACACACACACACACACAGTGTGACAACAAAAGTTTTCAATTTACTCAAACACAATACAGATGCAAAACAGTGATTCCAAACTACTTTAACAAGGTTATCAACAATTGATTTTTTTTTAAAGGATGAAAACATTTAGTCTGGCTTTTTGAAAGTTATTTGGCACAAAAGGATTTGGGCGGCATAGTGGCGCAGCAGTAGAGTTGCTGCTTTACAGTGCCAGAGACACGATCCTGACGATGGGTGCAGTCTGTACAGAATTTGCACATACACCCTGTGATCACATGGGGTTTCTCCGAGTGCTACAGTTTCCTCCCACACTCCAAAGAAGCACAGGTTTATAGGTTAATTGGCTTCTGTAAATTGTCCCTAGTGTGTAAGATAGTGCTGGTATGCGGAGTGATCGTTGGTCACTGGTCGACCATTGTCCACCCTGTATCTCTAAAACAAAAAGGCTCTTTTAACCCACACTGCCATGGGATACAGTTATAAAGTTATACAGGACAGAATCAGGACCGTCAGCCCAACTCATTGATGCCATCCAGGCTGTCTATGCAAGCTAGTACTTGCATTTGGCACATACCCCTCCAGACTGTTTACATTCAGGTAGCAATACAAATATCTTTTAAACATTGTAAATGTACCAGCCTCTGCAGCTCGCTCTGATTGTTCAATACCAACACCCGCTGTGTAAAATGGTTGGCCCTCAGGTCCCTTGTAAATCTTTTTCCGCTCACCTTAAACCTATATCTTCTGGTTTTAGACACCCCCAACCTGGGGAAAGGACTAAAAGTTCATTTTACCTGTCTCCCATTATTTTATATAGCCATTATTATTTTGGGACTTTATACCTTGGAACACATGAGGATGAATGGTGTGTAGGAAGGAACTGCAGATGCTGGTTTAAACTGAAGATAGACACAAAAAGCTGGAGGAACTCAGTGGGACAGGCAGCATCCCTGGAGAGAAGGAATGGGTGACGTTTCGGGTCAAGACCCTTCTTCAGACTGGACTCTTATAGATGATCTTGTAGAAGTCTACAAAATCATAAGTAAAATAGATCAGGTAAACACACACAGTCTTTTGCCTAGAGTCAAGGAATCGAGAACCAGCAGGCATAGGTTTAAGGTGAGGAGCGAAAGATATAATAGTTACCCGAGGGTTAACCTTTTCACACAAAGAGTGGTGGGTGCATGGAACGAGCTGCAGAGGAGGTAGTTACAGCAGGTAGTATTGTGACGTTTAAGAAACATTTAGACAGGTACATGGATAGGACGGGATTGGAGGTTAACGGGCCAAATGCAAGCAGGTGTAGATGGGGCATGTTGGTCGGTGTGGACAAGTTGGACCGAAGGGCCTGTTTCCACACTGTATGGCTCAGCGGCTCTATAAAATCACCCCTCAGCCTTCTAGGCTCCAAGGAAAAAACATCATCTTGTACACACATCCTCTGTTTATAGTTGGTCAGTTCAGTTCCCTGACCTACGAAGGCAAGCATATAACACACCTTGTCTCCTGCCTTGTCTACCAGGGTCGCCACTCTCGGGGGATATGTACCTGTACCTCCACGGGTTCTACAACTCTCTCTAGCACCATGTAATTTAATATGTAGGTCCTGCCCTGATTTTACTTACCAAGAGGCAACATCTCACACTTGTCCATGTGAAATTCCATCTGCCATTGCGTTGGCAAGCTCCTGTTTTCCATGCCGTCAGACTCTACCCTCAAACTTACAAATCATGTTAGCAACAGAGTCATCCGAAAGGTTAATATAGATGCAAACAACAGTGGACACAGCACTAAACCCTACATGACACGACTAGTCACAGGCCTCTAATCTGAATAAAATCCACCACCACTCTCTGTCTACTTCCATTAAACCAATGTTGAAACTAGTTGGCTATTCCCACTGGATTTCAAATGATCCAACCATACAGATTATCCTATCAGGACTTTGTTAAGGGTTTTGCTAAACAACATGTAACAAAATCTATCATCTGGCCTTAATAATCTTCTGTGTCACCGGAACCCGCAAAAAGCTCGACTAACATGGGAAAAGCAACAGCCAATTTTCACACAACAAGCTCGCCACCAGAAATGTGCTAATTACTGTATAATCTTTCAAAAATATTGACTGTGGAATTTATATTGTCCAGGAGATCACAAATAACGTATTAAACCTTAAAAAAAAATCATAAAAGCATTTGTCTCTATTTCTGTGTCTCTGCGCATCCCTATGCAACTTGATCCGTGATTGATTTCCTCATCAACAGACCACAATCAGTAGAAATTGGCAACAACAATTCTTCCTTGATAACCATCAGTGCGGGAGATCCCCAGGACTGTGTGCTGTGACCCCACTACCCGCTCTATACCCATGACTGTGCAGCCAGACACAGTTCCAACACCATCTTTAAATTCACTGACCACACTACCTTTGTTAGATAATTATAGGTAATGACTAGACTAAGTGGGACCCGTTGGTCCCTCAACGCTATATTCACCTCTCCCCTAATTCCAATATTGGTGGCCAGTGGTGGGGGGGCTTTCTGGAGCGCTAGCATGGGTGTAGTGGGCTGAAGGGACAGGTTTCTAGGGGGCTAGTATGGACATTGTGGGCCGAATGGATTCTTGGGCTGGTCAATCAAGCCTGTTGTGCTGGCAGCTCACTCACTCACGGCTGATGGGCTGGCAGTTGATTCATGGCTATTCCTTGAAATCTCATTTCAAGCAGGGTGCAAGGCCACCAAATTCAAGTGCAGTTTCCTACCACTTCAAGCAAGGTGCAAGACCACCAAATGCAAGTGCAGTTTCCTACCACTTCAAGCAGGGTGCAAGGCCACCAAATTCAAATGCAGTTTCATACCATTTCAAGCAGGGGGAAAGGCCACTAAAGACAGAGAGTCATGTCCTCTCCCTCCCCTATCTTGCAGAGACTGAGCCATGCCCACACTTCCGGAAGGGGCGTGGCCTTCATGGCATGATTGACAGGAGAGCGAATCTCAACATTTTTTAAACACTAATAACTCTTTTATTTTTTATCGATGGGAAAATCCTCAGCACCTGATGAGCGGAGGAGGACTCCGAGTAAGATGGCCAAAAATCACAGCCGTATGTGGTAGCATTTTTTCTAAAATCAATATGCAGTGCAACGCGAACTGGTCAAGATCAGAGTTTTAATTATGTAGATGAGTCAGAGTATAGTAGCGAGATTGTTAATCCGGCTGAATGATGCCAG
The DNA here is from genome assembly GCA_035221665.1 of Okamejei kenojei. Lineage (NCBI taxonomy): Eukaryota > Metazoa > Chordata > Chondrichthyes > Rajiformes > Rajidae > Okamejei > Okamejei kenojei. Next base: position 34,694,072 of record CM069134.1, read on the forward strand.
AACAATAACCTAGCTCTCAACTTCAGCACGACCAACCCTAGCTGATTGGTGAGAAGGAAAAAGCAGAGGATCCACGTACCTGTCTTCATCAACAGGTCGGTAGAGGAGAGAGTAAACAATTCTTCATGGGCCCTGCACATTGAAGCAATCATAAAGAATGCCCATCACCACCTCTACTTCCTTAGATGATTGAGGAGATTTGATATATCGACGAATACTCTCTTGAACTTCTGCAGTTGTGAAGTAGAGAGCTTATTGACTGTTTGCTTCATGGCCTGGGTCGGCCACTCAAATGCCCAGGAATGAATGAGACTACAAAAAGTGATGAACACTGCCACCATCACGGGTACTGATCTCTCCACCACCGAAGGTATCAATAAGTGGCGCTACCTCAAAATGGTAGGCAGCATCCTCAAAGACACACACCACCCTGGCTGCATTCTCATTTTTTATCTCACCAGAAGAAAGTATAGGAATTTGAAAACCATGACCACCAGCTTGAAAAATAGCTTCTTCCCAAAAAGCTCTTGAACACAACAAAACACTGAACTGTGGACTTTCTTTGGTTGCTCCAAGAACTTTGGCCTGTTTTGCATGATTTAATTTATTTGTTCTTTATATGTTAATCCTTGATTTTATTTAAATTCTATATTTTATCTATGAATTATCTGAGGGCCTGTTATGCTGCTACAAGTAAGAATTTCATTGTTCCGTTTAGACTTTAGAGATACAGTGTGAAAAGAGGCCCTTCAGCCAACCAGCGATCACCCCACACGCTAGCGCTATCCTACACACTAAGGACAAATTACTTTTTTTTTTACAGAAGCCAATTAAGCTACAAAGCTGTACGTCTTTGTAGTGTAGCAGGAAACCCGGAGCACCCAGAGGAAACCCACACGGTCACAGGTAGAACATACAAACATCGCACAAAACAGCCCCCGTAGTCAGGATCAAACTTGTGTCTCTGGCGCTGTAAGGCAGCAACTCTACCACTGCGTCACTATGCCGCCACCTAAATCGGTACATATGACAATTAAACCCTCTTAATAAATGTGTTTTTATATTTCTAGATTATTAATTAAGCAAAGAAAAATGCGTCCTTAAAATTACGTTGTCATTTAATTTGCTTCACTGGAAGCTTCCAAGGTACTATACCTTTGGCAAGGAACTCCAATCGTACAATTGCTGTTATTTGGTAACGAAGAAGTTTCAACGTAGCATAACTCTCCCATCTGGTGAGTTGAACAGCAATTAAAACATTTATGAACAGAAAGAGAAGAAACAAGAGGAAATTGTAAGTGTATGAGTCACTGTGAATACCATGGGCCAAATAGCCATAATTCACAAACTGTGCACATGGTTAAATGGTTCCTTTATGATCACCTGTACCAAGGTACAGTGAAATAGATTTTTGCGTATAGATCAGAAGATTATTGCCATTATCAGTACAATGTACATAATCCATGGAAACAGCCCACTGAGTCTACATGCAATAGTTGCCAGGTTTTGGCACCATATTACAGTCCCAACTGCAGCTGGACATAAAGGCCTGTTGCAGCCGTCGCCTCTATCTGGTGGTTCTGCGAACCATCAACTCTCTGTTGCTGGGCCATCTACAATACAACCTTCGCGCCTCTCACAGCCGACTCTGAGGGCATGGTAGGGAAGATGTCCAGTTCTTGCATCCGGCCCTTTGTCCAGTGCCTGCTGCCATCCTCGACTGGTCCATGGGTCATAGTTAGAGCACCTTAGCTATAAAAAGCTGAATGGAAATGAGGAAAGGAGCCTTCAACTAAATATTTGGGAGGTGAGGTGAGGTGCAGGGAGATTGGGGAAAGAGAGCACAGAAAAGATCAACACAGCATCTCATGACGAGGTTCACTGTTTAAGGTTGAGTTTGAGAACATAAACAAAGGAAAAGGTTTCAATATAGGTTTAAGATGGAGGGGGGGGGGGGGTATTTAATACCTATGGGACAACCTTTTTACCCAAAGGGTGAATGGAACGAGCTGCTGGAGAAGGTAGTCGAGGCAGGTACTATCACAATGTTTAAGAAACATTTAGGCAGTTACATGGATAGAATAGGTTTAGTGGGATAGGGGCCAAATGCGGGCAGGTGGGACTAATGTGGATGGGACATGTTGGATGGGGCAGGCGTTGGGCTGAAGGGCCTGTTTCCAGACTGCATGACTAAAAACAACATTTGAGAAGCAAGTGGCTAAGGCAATGATTGGGGTTTTGGCAGCTGGAGAGCAGAAAAATAAGTCACACGTTGTTGAGGAGATGAAACCGGACGTGCTTGGTACTTGGCCAGATGTGGGACAAAAATGCCACTTACAGGTCAAGGCTGAAAGAGCAGACAAGGAGCATGATGGCAGAATCTGAACCTTCATTGTCTATGTATTGAAATTATTCAGTTACGGGTGGTACTGTGTATACAATCAAATAACAAACAAACTGTTAGACAATGATATGATTATTGAACCAAGGCAAATAAATGGAGTAAAGATACAAGCCGAATGTGATATGACTGAATGCTTATACAGTTTCAAGAGGCTAAGCTGGTTGATTCTCGTAATGAAAGATAATTAATAGGTTATCATTATCTTTATTTAATACTTGCTGAGTAACTCAGAGAAGGATGTCAAATTGACAAAGTATCTGAGGTGCTGTGCATCTTCTTTTGTAGAATTCTTATGTCGGCCTGGATAGAATGGACGTGGAGAGGATGTTTCCACTCGTGGGAGAGTCCAGGACCAGATCCCATAGTCTCAGAATAAAAGGACATACATTTAGAAAGGAGGAGAGGAGGAATTTATTTCGTCAGAAGGTGCTAACTCTGTGGAATTCATTGCCACAGATGGCTGAAGAGGCCAAGTCAATGGATATTTTTAAGGCGGAGATCGGCAGATTCCTGATTAGTGCCGGTGTCAGGGGTTATGGGGAGAAGGCAGGAGAATTGGATTGAAAGGGAAAGGTAGGATAGCCATGATTGAATGGCGGAGTAGACTTGATGGGCCAAATGGCCTAATTTTGTTCCTATAAATTATGAACTTACGAATCACATATCTGGCTTAAATAGTAGCTGAATCAGCACTCTGTCTGACCTACTCTTCAAGATGCAGGCAAAGAGCATTAATAATAATAACATTTGAAAAAATGAATTAGTGGTAGACATTTCCCGGACCCCCCATCATGGGTACTGACCTCACCACCATCTGAGGTATTTGTAGGAGACACTGCTTCAAAAAGGCAGCCCATACCATCAAAGTCCCACACCACCCTGGCCAAACTCTCATTTCTCATTTTAACTTCGGGAAGGAGTATCTCCCGAGCCTGAAAACCATCGCCACCATGTTTAAGAACAGCTTCTTTCCAACAATCATGGTCTTGAACACTGCACAACACTAACACTACTTCAGCAACTTGATCTTCTATGGATTATGTCTATGCGCTACCAACTTGGGTTTTGCACTATTATGGTCACCTAGTATTACAGTTATTAATTTATTGTATCATTGATTACTATGTATTTATCTGTGTGTTATTGCATTAACAGGCCTGTTAACTGCAGTAAGACGGGTGGCACGGAGGCACAGTGGTAGAGTTGCTGCCTTGCAGCGCCTGAGACCTGGGTTTGATCCCGACTACGGGTGCTGTCAGTACAGAGTTTGTATGTTCTCCCTGTGACCACGTGGGTTTTCTCCGAGATCTTCGGTTTCCTCCCACACTCCAAAAACATACAGGTTCGTAGGCTAATTGGCTTAAGTAAAGAGTGTAAATTGGCCCTAGTGTGTGTAGGATATTGTTAATGTGCGGGGATCGCTGGTCAGTGCGGACTCGGTGGGCCGAAGGGACTGCTTCCGCGCTGTATCTCTAAACTAAACTAACTTTCATTATTCTGTTGACAATGAACCACTCCTGACTCTCTTGAATTTCACATTGATATCAATGCAAGATCCCATCTATTCTTGATCTCACTGGAAAGCACATGATCCACACTTAAACGAATATCAGGCTACGATTCAGCCTAAATCTACAAATTCAACTATTTACACGAATTAGAATTAGTAACATACAAAATCAAAATAAGCAAGATATTCACAACTCAAGGCAAAAAAAAATCAATTTTGTTCACAAGATGTGCAAGAATACGTTCTGCCGATTGTATTTTTTAAACTGCCAAATTGTGTATAAAATCATGAGAGTGTATAAAATCAGAAGAGGAATCGATCGGCTAAGCGCACAGTCTCCTGCCCAGTGTAAGGGAACCGAGAACCAGAGGACATAGGTTTAAAGGTGAGGGGGCAAAGATTTATTAGGAAGCTGAGGGGTAACTTTTCCATACAAAGGTTGGTAGGTGTATGGGACGAGCTGCCAGAGGAAATAGTTGAGGTAAGTATTATCGCAACGTTTAAGAAACATTTGGACAAGTACATGGATAGGACAGGTTTGGAGGGATATGGGCCAAACGCAGGCAGGTGGGACTAGTGTAGATGGGACATGTTGGCTGATGTTGCCAAGTTGGGCCTATTTCCAAGTTGTAAGACTGACTCAATTACTCTAATTTAAATTTGGTAAAAACTGCTTTTTATAAGCTTCTTGATCAAAGGAGATCTGTAGCGAATTAACGTGGCTTTTCTGCCATCAATAAGAAGCTTAGATTACACCAGAGAAACAGCTGAGATTTCACTACAGCTGACAAGAGTAGAAGCATATGTTTCACCAATAGTTGGTCTCTGGACAGTGCAGTGATTCAGGTCAAATCAAAAACACAAATCAGAGACACATCAACATAACACGCTCCAGTTACTCTGGTAGCAGTGATTGAACTTGTGACCTCTTTCACCTGGAAAGACATCATGCTGATGGGAACACACCGCATGCAGATGGGAACACACCGTCTGCAGATTTCCTGCCAAAGCACACACATTTCAACCTGGATATGCATTGCCATTAGACTTAGATACAGTGCAGAAACAAGCCTTAGGCCCACCGAGTCGTTGCCAACCAGTGATCACCTGTAAATGGAGCACATTTACCAGAAGCAGTGGCAAGGCACAGTGCCACAGCAGTGGAGGTGCTACCTTACAGCGCCAGAGACCCGGGTTCGATCATGACTACGAGTTCTGTCTGTAAGGAGTTTGTACATTCTCAATGACCACGTGGATTTTCTCTGGGTGTTCTGATTTCGTCCCACACTCCAAAGACGTACAGGTTTGTAGGTTAATTGGCTTCAGTAAAAATTGTGAATTATTCCTCGTGTGTACTAGGATAGTGCTAGTGTACAGGAGGATCGATGGTCGGTGCAGACTCGGTGGGCTAAAGGACCTGTTTCTGCGCTGTATCTCTAAAGTCACTGCAATCACTCAACAAGTAAGCTCACTAGCAGTGAAGACAATTAAGAAAAAGCAATTAATACTCCCCCTCGCAAACAACTATAAATAAACACAAATACTTTACAAAATAAAATACAAAGGTGTCATTTGTACTCCAGGCTTTACATTTTAAATAAGTGTAAAATGTAATTAAGCAACATCTAAAAACCTCAAGGCTATGTATCCAGCTTAATTCACAAGTTTAATTCACCGACAGTGCATTCAGAAAGTATTCAGACCCCTTCACTTTTTCCACATTTTGTTATGTTAAAGCCTTATTTTAAAATTGATTAAATTCTTCTTTTTTATCAATCTACACACAATACCCCAGAATGAAGAAGTGAAAACAGGTGTTTAGAAAATGTTGCACAGTAATTAAAAAGAATTAATTGAAATATCATATTTATATAAGTATTCAGACCCTTTGCTATGACACTCAAAATTGAGCTCAGGTTCATCCTGTTTCCATTGATTATACTTGAGATGAACTTGATTGGAGTCCACCAGTGGTAAATTAAATTGATTGGACGATTTGGAAAGGCACATACCTGTCCGTATAAGGTCTCACAGTTGACAGTGCATGTCATAGCAAAAACCAAGCCATGAAGCCGAAGGAATTGGCCGTAGACCTTCGAGGAAGGATTGTGTCGAGGCACAGATCTGGGGAAGGGTATAAAACAATTTTTGCAGTATTGCAGGTCCTGAAAACCACGGTGGCCTCCATCATTCTTAAACTGAAGAACTTTGGAACCACCAGGACTCTTTATAGAGCTGGCCGCCTAGCCAAACGGAGCAATCGGGGGATCAGGGCCTTGGTCAGGGAGGTGACCAAGAACCCGATGGTCACTTTGACAAAGATCCAGAGTTTCTCTGTGGAGATGGGAGAACCTTCCGGAAGGACAACTTCCTACAGCACTCCACCAATTAGGCCAAGCCGGACAGAAGCGTCACATCTGGAGGAAACCAGGCACTGCTCAACACCTGGCCAATACGGTGAAGCATGGTGGTGGCAACATCATGCTGTGGGGATGTTTTTCAGCGGCAGGAACTGGGAGACTTGTCAGGATCGAGGGAAAGAAGAACAAAGCAAAATACAGAGAGATGGTTGTGATCGTCGATGTAACGGAGGTAGAGGTCGGGGATGGGGCCCTGGCACGCCGAGGACAAGGATTGTTCGACGTACCCGACAAAGAGGCAAGCGTAGCTGGCCCATGCGTGTGCCCATAGCTACGCCTTGTGTTTGGAGGAAATGGGAAAAGTCTGAAGAAGGGTCTCTACCCGAAACGTCGCCTATCTCCTTCGCTCCTTAGATGCTGCTGCACCCGCTGAGTTTCTCCAGCCTTTTGTGTAACAAAGTACAGAGTGATCCTTGTTGAAAACCTGCTCCAGAGCGCTCTGGACCTCAGACTGGGGCGAAGGTTCATCTTCCAACAGGACAACGACCCTAAGCACCTAGCCAAGACAATGCAGGAGTGGCTTTGTGACTACTCTGTGAATGTCCTTGAGTGGCCCAGCCAGAGTCCGGACTTGAACCCGATCGAACATCTCTGGAGGGACCTGAAAATAGCTGTGCATCGACTCTTCCCATCTAACCTGACAGAGCTTATGAGGATCTGCAGAGAAGAATGGGAGAAATTACTCAAATACAGGTGTGCCAAGCTTGTAGTGTCATACCCAAGAAGACTTGAGGTTGTAATCCCTGCCAAAGGTGCCTCAACGCAATACTGAGTTAAAGGTCTGAATAGTTATGTAAATGTGATTTTTCAGTTATTTATTTTTAATTACTTTGCAAAAATTTCTAAACACCTGTTTTCATTTTTTATTATGGGGTATTGTGTGCAGATTGCTGATAAAAAAATGAATTTAATCAATTTTAGAATAAGGCTGTAACGTAACAAAATGTGGAAAAAGTGAAGGAGTCTGAATGCACTGTTTCTTACTCACAAGCCCTCATCACTTGCCCTTCATTCTGTACCAGCAAGGCAAGACAGTTTCTACCTTGATAAAAATGGCATAACTATAAGCACAATTATACTAAAATGGAAATGTAAGAAAAATGAAACAAAAAATAACATATCACGAGTCTGAGGAGCTATTCTATTATTGCAAACCGCTCAAATTAACGCATGTACCACCTTATTCAGAAATAGCTTTTTCCCCACTGTTTGGGGAAGTTATCAGCTACTGAACACCTGCCATAAAGTAGGGTGTCATCCCAATCTCCCAACATACCTCATTGTGGACCTTGCACTTTTTAATGTGCACTTTCTCTGTAACTGCAACACTATATTCCGCATTCTCATATTTTTCTCTTTGCACTACCTATTGTATTTGGATATGGTTTGATTATATTAATAATAATAATAATAATAATAACTTTATTACGGACTCAAGGTCCAGACAAGGGGCAACGTTACATTAAAAAATGCATTGCATCTCAAATATCATAAATATATATAAAATCATGGTAAATCACATAACATCATAATTTATATATTTTTTAAAAAAAACCCACAATACTTAAGTTAAAAATCCAGAGTAAAAAATGATCAATGTCGTACAACGAGACAACGATACCAGTGTCTCCACAACTGGGATTCGTAGCGTGTAGAGCTAACCCTTATGTTTGTCAAGGCCACAATAAGCACATTTTTAGAGTCATTTATCCTGCAAATGAATTTATACATGTGGTGTCTTAGGATAGCTTCTAGAGTACTGACTCCTGCAGCCACAAACATATTACTGGCACTACACCATCTTGGTTGCCTTAGCAGTATTCTCATGGCATCGGTATATGCAACCTTTTAATCTCTGCATACTTGTCTTTAAATAGTTCGACCACAGGTGCGCAGTGTAGAGGGGTGTGCAGTATGCTCTAAATAGTGACATCTTCACCACATCTGCACACGCACCAAATTTACGCAAGAGGATATTCGCCTGTATATACAGCATGCGTCGTTGCCTATAAATATCCTCATCATCTGTCATTTGTTCTGTAATAATATGCCCTAGATATTTTATCTTATTACAGACACTAAGATTGTTGTCGGACAATTTAAAATCAAGATATTTTAGGCTTTTTTCCTCTTTGGTTCTACAGACCATAACAGCACTCTTACTAGCATTATATTGAATGTCATGTTCCAAACCATACACGGAACATGCAGTAAGGAGCTGCTGGAGACCAGCGCTAGATGGACTAAAGACCACAAGGTCATCTGCATACATAATATGGTTCACTAGATATTACCAATCACGCACCCAGTGTTACAGGCTTTCAATTGTTTAGACAGATCATCAATATATAGATTAAAAAGGACTGGGGATAAAAATTCCCCCTCTTCTAACACCATTGCTAACCCCAAATGGGGCTGAGACCCTATAGCCCCATTTTATTTGCATAGTCTGGTGGGCATACCAGTAGGCCAGTATTCTCACAATGTATTTAGGCACCGCTCTTTGACGCATTTTACCAAACAGCTTTCTGTGATTAACACGGTCAAAGGCTTTGGAAGCATCAATAAAGCACATAAGGATTGAAGAGTTTTTGCCTCTATATTTGTTTACAATCTCCTTTAGGGCATATATGCATAAGTCAGTGCCAAGTTTATCTTTAAAGCCAAACTGTGGAGTTAACAAACTCATGTATTCTATCCAGCAGAACTCTTTCTAATACTTTTGACAATATGCTGGCTAAAGCTATGGGCCTGTAATTATTTAAACTGCCTACTTTACCCGCTTTGTCCTTAATAACCGGCACTAACGGGACAGACAACATTGAGTCTGGTAACATGCCATGAATCATAAAGCCAGTAAAACAAATAGCTAGGAGAGGAGCTATCCTCATACTTGCATACTTAAGATGTTCAGCAGAGATATGATCCAAGCCACTTGCTTTGTTGTTGGACAGCTTGTTCATGGCATGATACACCTCATGTGACATAATCACCATCGAGTCATTACTCTCAATATTGTCCACCCTATAAAAATCACCTTGGACACAGTTGAATAAAGTGCTATAATGTTGTCGCCATAACTCCGCGATATTAGCCGTTCCGGAGATTCCATCTACAGTACATGGTAGAGATGTTTTGCATATATAGCATGATTTTATACTATGGTGAAATGGGGAGATAGCACAGAAGCAGTTAAAGTGCTCCAATATTAAAGTACTGCGATTCCTTTCTTGAAAAACACTTGTATACAGGTTTTATTCCCCCCCTTATGTTTACCTAAATACACATTAATTTGAAAGGTCAATCATGTAATTCCCTTTCATAAATATTGCAGTGAAGACAAAGGCAGCCAAATGAAAGAAAACCCTCTACAGTGCCATTACAAATGTAAAAAGCTTTTCCTGTTACTTCTGTTGCAAATTTTCAAAACCCTTGTGTGCAGTTCTTGACGTGACCTAAATATTTAATGTACAGAGTATAACAAAACAAGTGATGTAAGGTAACAGAAGACCAATCTGAAAGCTGTGTGCAATTTGTTTTTTTGTGCACTAGTATCCAACAAATCTCAACAGACTAAGTGCCAAATGCTAGAAGCTTGAAACTAAACTGCTGACCTTACTCTTTAGAAATTTGTATGAAAACCTTTGGCAGCTGCTGCAACCCATGGCCAATGTAGAATTGGATGTTTCAATGAAGAAACACATGATTGTCATTATAAGATTTATTACAAATGTCAGATTGAAATTAACTGGAGCCTTTCAAGCTTTATCATAGCCAAGCATAATCATTTATCTTTATTAATCCAAACGGTGAGCATGCAAAAGGCTTGGAGTGTAACATTATAACGTTCTATTAACATTTTAGATACATTAACCAGTTTGACTCTACCAGCAAAAGTACAATTAAATCACTTGCAGCTGAATAATCTCATGTTGTTCTGTCCAAAAGATAATGCTCAAAGGCAATCGATGCCAATGAAACACGGTCAGTCCACATTAGCAGTATATTCAGTGATCCTGCATCCCAGTGGAGCCTTGATCAACGGTGGAATGGAGTTCTGGTTTGTGAGCATCTGCCTGTGATCTTATAGCACAGCTATATCATGAATTTACGCCATACTTACCATTAGTCAATCATGCTGAGTTTTCAACCGACCAATTTTCTTTATCTTACTGGCCCTTAACTTTGATAATGGATTCAAAATTCTGTGTTCACAGTTTCATCTCCTACTCGCCTACTACATTGAACAAGTTCTGGCAGATGTCAAAACTTGTGTATATACACCATCAAACGATTACAATTTGGACGTGTTTAAATAGCACAAGGGCTCGTGTACTAAACTTTGGACGAGTTTTATTCCGTTGTTTTATATACTATGCTTTATTCTGCTAATACTTGCAAAATCTTGTGACTATGGAAAAATAGTGAACAATATTGTAAAATAAAAAACAAACAAATAAGTTCATTATGCATGAGTGCAAATACATAATTAGAAAAGGAACAAGTCCATGATAGTGCAATTGGTGAGCGAATTCAGTGCAGAGCACGATGGAGCCACGGTAGAGCTGCTGCCTTACAGTGCTCGAGAGAGACCCAGGTTCAACCCTGACAACGGTGCCGTCTGTACAGTTTGTACTTTCTCCCTGTGACTGCATGGGATTTCTCCGGAAGCTCCAGTTTCCTCCCACGTTGTAAATTCGTACATGTTTGTAGGTTAATTTGGTAAAAATGTAAATTGTCCTTAGTGTGTGGGATAGTGCAAGTGTGTGGGGATTGCTGGTCGGAGTCGACTCGATGAGCTTTTTGGCTCAAATCTCTAAAGTCTAGTCATAGAGTTAGAGATGTCATAGATCTAAAACTTGATGGTTGGAGAAAAGTAGCTATTCCCAAAGCTGGTGGTGTGGGGCTTCAGCCATCTGTACTTCATGCCGATCTGTAACAGTGGAAAGAAGGTATGGGCCGGATGGTGGGTATCCTTGATGATGTTATATAGGGCATCATTCATTAACACAAGAATGATTCCAGAAATGAGTGGGTTAGGATACAATGAGCGTTTGTCAGCACTGGGCCTCTACTCGCTGGAATTTAGGGTGGGGGGGGGGGGACTACATTGAAACCTACAGAATAATGACAGGCATCGATAGAGTGGATGTGGAAAGGATGTTACTACTGGTGGGAGAGTCTAGGACCAGAGGTCACAGCCTCAGAATTAAGAGTGGGTCTCTTTTAAAAAGGTGCGGAGGAACTTCTTTAATCAGAGGGTAGTTAATCTGTGGAACTCATTGCCACAGAGGGTTGTGGAGGCCAAGTCAGTGGATATCTTTAAGGCAGAGATAGACATGTTCTTGATTAGAACAGCTGTCAAGGGTTATGGGGAGAAAGCAGGAAAATGGGATAAGGTGGCAGAGATCAGTCATGATTGAATGGTGGAGTAGATTTGATGGGTCAAATGGTCTAATTCTACTCCTATAACTTGTGATGGAGTGGAGGGCTGCCCTTGATGGACGGGGGGCCGGGTCCGCCACTCTCTGCATCCTGTGCATTGGAATTGCCATTCCAGGCTTTTGATGCTACCAGTGTGGATACTTTATACAGTACATCGATACAAGTTTGTTAAAGTATTTGGAGCTGATTCTGCCAAACACCAGGCACTCTGCAAATCTTTCCCTGTGAGTCAAGGATTTCAAGGGGATAGCAAGTCATCTGTGCATGCATCTCAACATCTGCACTGCAATTTCTTAATATCTCTAGAACTTGCACAATCTGCAAAAGTCCACACCATTCCGGCCAACATGTGATCTGGCATGTACATGACATCACCAAGCCTTCTCAGCTATCCTTAAGGTCTCAACGAGGGCAGTTTGTGATTCACCCCTGTCACCCTGTCTTGACTACTCATTCAGAGATTTTTATGCAGGGAGGGGATATGAAACAAAACACAAAGTGTTGGGGTAACTCAGCGGTTCAGCCAGCATTACTGGAGGGAATGGATAGGCAACATTTTGATCGGTACCCTTCTTCCCCCTCAGGATATGATATAGAATTTGTTTCGCAGTTCAGTGTGGGTCTACATGTTTTTGAGCCAAATAGAAGTGTGGATAAATAAAAAATAGAAGTTCATCTTCATTTTATTTCACCAGGGTTAAGAGAGAAGGAAAAACAGGGACAGAAATAACAGGGGAAAAAAATATTAAAAATTAAATATCTTGTAATCTCCAACAAGAATTTACAATAAGCAGAAATGAGACTCAACACTTCATGTATTCCCTTTCTAACAATTATCACATTGTTAAACAGGTACTTATTATGGCAAGTATGAGCTGTGACGAGTTTAATGGGCGATTAATGTGCAAATCCAGCAAGTTTTTACAAATAACAGAGAGGTTGAGGCAAAATGCCATTTGCATGAAGCAAATTGTCCAGCAATTTTGTAAAGAGATTTTAAAACCCTGGGTTTGTTTCCATGGAGTTTGGTGGCCAATTTATACAGTGATAATAGCAAGCACGAGGGTAAGGTACATTTTTCCAGGGAGAATTGGCCAATTGTTTGCATAAGAAGCAAAGGTCTAACACGAGTTCAGAAAACAGACACTCGAATAACAAACATTTAATTTCTTGTTATATACAAAACTAGGTGAGGGTCCCTGAAATCAAGGTGACCACTGTGCTCAAGGTTCTTAACGGGTGAATGTATTGTTGGGTACGCATGATAGTCACATCTAAATATAATTAATGCCAACTCCAGCTTTTTTAGCATAAAATCAATTCAAAGTAATTGTAGGCTGAACTGCCAGAAAGAACAATGCTCCGAGTTTGAGATATGTTTCTGTAGTGGATTCTCTTTCCAAAGTGTGGGTATAGATTTCAGCTGAAATAAAAAATGCAAATACTCAAGAGGAGAGACGAGCTCTGTGGGGAGAGCCACAGAAACAACATTTCAGTTTGATGGTCAACGACTGACCTGCAAGTTTAACTCTATTTCTCTCTCCAGAGGACATGCTGAGGATATCCAGCAGTTTCTGCCTGCATTTCGGATTTCAGCCACGCATTGTTTTGTTTTTGTGTCAGTGTAACCCGTAGAAACAATCGCTTGAAACACTACAAATTTCAAGTTCCTTCCATAAATAAGTAAGTGCTTCATTGCTTTCATCCCTAATTCAAATTAAATTACCGTCACCACCAAAATCGACAAACTTGTCTTTTTTCAGCTTTCTTCCATTTTTTTTTTTTTCAAAATCCACAATAGTGTAGAAATGGTTAAACAGTAAAGTTTGTATAAATTCACATTAACTTCAGCAACACATTTAAAAATTAATAACTTTATTTGATAAGCATGGACTGCAGCGGTTCGAAGAACAATAACATGTTGGGATCAAGAACTCCCATTTCATGCCAAAAGAACCAAATTATTATTATGGCTCAATAACTGATGCTAAAGTCAATTTGTCATGTTTTTCTGCTCTATTTTCAGGCCAAACGTGGTGAAATATGGTCCACATATGCAATAATAAAAAAGCATACAAAGATATCTGCCATCACCCAACTACAAGATGACACAATGGCATAAAGCCCATTCCTGGTTCATATCTTTGTTTTATTAGATGGCCCATTATAATCAAAATCTATGCAAGTATCAGTCAGAGAGCCATAAAGCACAGAAACGGGCCTTTCACCAACTTCCCCATGACGACCAAGATGGCCCATGTACACAAGTCACACGGGTCCGTGTTTGGCCCATATCACCTCTAAACCTTTCCTATCCATGTACCTGCCCAAATATTCTGTAAATATTCTCATAGTACCTGCCTCAAGTACCCACTCTGGCAGCTTGTTTCATACACCCGCCATCCTGCATGTGAAAAAGTTGTGCCTCAAAAGTTCCAATTAAAATCTTTCCCCTCTTACCTTAAACCTACATCTTCTGGTTCTTGCTTCCCCTACTCCATTGTTTCAGGAAAACAAAAGCATAAAACCACCACAACCTTGTTAAATATTATTCTAAATGTACGAAATTAAGATGTTTTGGGGTCAGGACACAGTGACAATATTATCATTGGAAATCAAGGTACGCAGTTATTATACACTAGACTGAAAAAAGGCACAGTGCTGGAGTAACTCAACAGATTGGGCAGCAACTCTGGAGAATGTGGATAAGTGACTTTTCGGGTCGGGACCTTTCTTCAGACTGGAAAAAGGATCCTTCCAGTCGGAAGAAGGGACCCAACCTGAAACATCACCTATCCATGTTCCCTAGAGATGCTGCCTGTCCTGCTGAGTTGCTCCAGATCTTTTGTGTCTATTTTTGTAAAGCAGCGTTTGCAGTGCGTTGTTTCTACGGTTTATACATTAGATTACCTCTTGTTGGAGATGGCTATTTCATGGTACTTTTATAGCATGAATGGTCCTAGTCATTTATCTCACAAGCCTGCATGTTATACAGCTCTTGCTGCATGAGAAATTGAATAAGCAGCAAACATGCAATTCAGGCCCTTATGGCAGTAGAACCCTGAAGCTGAGATCATTGACCCCCAATAATAAAAAACATCTTCCTTGGTGCAAACTAAAATTCCAATCATTGGAGCCTTTTCCCGTTGACTTTATTTTTCCCATGATTGCTTGGAGTCACACTCCTGAGATCAGGAGGAGTCACACTAACCTCAACTCTTAGTTCATACTTGGAGCAAAGGTATGATAATTTCTGCAGTTGAGTCATCAAACATGTCAACAGTGAACAGTTTATTAACACCACATCTGGGTAAGGGATCTGGGATTTAGATGAATTTAGTTTATTATTGTCACATGTACCGAGGTACAGCAAAAAAGCTTTTGTTTGTGTGCCATCCAGTCATAGAAAAGACGATACACAAATACAATGAAGCCATCCACAGTGCACAGGACAAAGGATAAAGTGTGCAAGATAGAACTTTGAAGGACGATTAACGACAGTTTAAAGGTCTCCAAAGAGGTAAATGGGAGTTCAGAACCGCACTCGAGCTGATGAGAAGACCGTCCGGTGGCTTGATAACAGCAGGGAAGAAAATGGCCCTCATTTTCAAGGTATGCATTCACAAACTTGTTTATGTCTTGACTGATGGGAGAGGTGAGAAGAGTGAGTGACTGGGATGAGACTGATCCTTGACTATGCTAACGACCTTGTCGAGGCAGGGTGAAACATTATCTATTAATGGTCATCCATCCCAACCCGAAACATCATCTATCCATGTTCTCCAGAGACACTGCCTGACTCTCTGAGTTACTCCAGCACTTTGTGTCCTTTTTAAAAAAAAACACAATATCTGCAGTTCTTTGTATCTCCAATATATGAAACAAGGTTCTTCAGGTATTTTAATATTACACAGCAAATTAACGCACAGCTCCATAGTTGCAAAATTCAATCCGTTATGCAACAAAAGTAGTAGGCTGCCTGGTTGCACAAACATAAACTGGGGCGATATAATTAGTTTCAATTCTTTTTGGCCAACAAATGACCCTGTCTATTTGAATGATTTCATGTTTTACCGCAACTTCCAACATGCTTTCGCTTTTAATTCATTAATAATGTAGAGCAGTGATTGTTTTAGGTTGCCACATAGGCAATTTAAAAGATTGGAGCCTTTGATTATTAATTTAGGCTCATAAAACGAGTTACAGGGGAATTTATTAGGTCAGAAATATTCCCTTCCAATTACACTGCTATTGACAGATGCCATTTGGCTGGTGATGTTCCACGGCTAAACTTTGAAGAGATCCAGTCTGCTTTAAATGGCTCGACAGATGTGATTGCGTAGCCTTTTTCGAACAAAAAAAATATTGCTACAAGGTGCTGTTTCTCCTGCTTTTGCTCCTCCGGTACGTTCCCAGGAAATCAAATTTCTTCCTATGTAGGTTTGCTCCTCTGAACATGTGATCTGGATGAAAGCCAGCACCTTTCCCCTGCCATTTGTTCCTCCCAAGTATGGCTTCAGCCAACTCCTGACAAACTCCAGGGTTTCCACGTTTGCGTGGCAGGTTAAACAGTCGGATGGTCAGACAATTACACAGCTCTCTTATTTTAGAAATTACAAAGCAATGTGCACATACAAATCAATAAATGAGGCTTAATGCGTTGGAAGAAATTGCAGATGCTGGTTTACACCGAAAACTCTCAGTCACAAGAAGGGTCTTGGCCAAAAAAATCACCTATTCCTTTTCTCCAGAGTTGCTCCCTGACCTGCTGAGGTACTCCAGCATTTTCTATCTATCTTAAATGAGGCTTAAGTTTTGTTTGACAAGACATGCCACAGGAGAATTAATCTGTAACTTCTGGATTCATGTCATGTAGAGCAGGACACAATGAATAGAACGCTATTTGCCTAAATACGACCACAGTCGGCATTTCAGACCATTTGACTAGAGCATTTATGAGGTAATCAGCTTTGGTATTCTTACCAATAAACTGAAATGAACCCACGGAATACCAGTATCTCAATAGCACAGGGCAGCATCTCTGCCAATAAGGTTATTTTTGGTCCCTTACAATTTGAACTTTTCATGAAAAAAAATCCAATATAATATTCAATTCAGACCATAGGAGCAGAATTAGGCCATTCGGCCCTTCAAATCTGTTCTCCATTCAATCCTGGTTGATCTATCTTTCCCTCTCAACCGCAGACTCCTGCCTTCTCCTCATAACCTTTGACACCCTTATTAATCAAGAAGCTATCAATCTCGGCTTTAAAAATACCCAATGAATTGACCTCCACAGCCATCTGTGGCATTGAATTCTACAGATTCATCAACCCCTGGCTCAAGAAATTCCCCCTCATCCCCATTCTAAAGGCAAATCCTTATATTCTGAGGCTGCACCCTATGGCCCTAGATTCTCCAATTGACTTAACGAATTAACAAAATTCGCCATTTCCGCCATCATAAAATCGCTATAATTAATAGCATCCCCCGAGAATCTATACTGAAATCATAACCTTTCTTTAGATTTATAAATGACCAATTACCAAACAGAGTCATATAAGTCAAGTTTGCTGAAACATTGCTGGTTTCGTAAATTGTGTTATGGGGACACAAAATTGCAGAGAGATGTTGGTACAGTAAGGGATTGGGTAAATCTGTGGTAAATGCAATGCAATGTCGATAACTTTGTCCAACCTTATAGCTAATATCCTCTCATCCAGGCAGCATTCTAGTTTAAAAAAAGGCACAAGGTACTGGAGTAACCTATTGGGTCAAGCAACATCTCTGGAGAGCATGGATAGTTGACACTTTCTGGTAAACCTCTATGGTAATCTCTCCAAAGCCTCCATATCCTTCCTGTATTGGGGCAACCAGAACTGTATCCGATACTCCAGATGAAGCTGGAACATTAGCTGTACAGCGATTACTCAGTGGTTAAGTCCTGTTAATACTTTCATGGGCAGAACATAGT
The DNA here is from genome assembly GCA_035221665.1 of Okamejei kenojei. Lineage (NCBI taxonomy): Eukaryota > Metazoa > Chordata > Chondrichthyes > Rajiformes > Rajidae > Okamejei > Okamejei kenojei. The sequence continues at coordinate 34,711,825 of CM069134.1, forward strand.
CATAGTGTCATCGAATCATACAGCGTGGAAACAGGCCCTTCGGCCCAACTTGCCCACGCCAACCAACGTGTCCCATCCACACTAGTCCCACCTGTCTGTGTTTGGTCCATATCCCTCTAAACCTGCCCTATCCTTGACCCTGTCTGTTTCTGAAACGCTGCAATAATCTCTGCCTCAACTAACTCCCCTGGCAGCTCGTTCCATGCACCCACCAACTTTTGTGTGTAAAAGTTACTGCTCAGGTTCCAATTAAATCTTTCCCCCTTCACCTTAAACCCTTGTCCTCTGGTTCTCATGTGCAACAATCAGATTAGTGAGGATGCTTCAAATTAACTTATTCCTCATGTTTGCAGTCTAATCTCCTGCCACTAACCTAGTTTGGCACTGCACTTCAACCCTAAAGTCCTCCACTTTCATTGCTACCCTTAACTGCACTCACCACTTTCACTACATTCATTGCCACCCACACTACCTCCAATTTGTGTACAACCTTGAAGAAAACAGATTCAGCAGCTGACAGATAATATGCAGTTATCAACAGATTCCCTTGCCCATTCCATTGGTGCCAGGAGACAACGGGGTCCAACGTCAATGTTGAGGACTGGCAAGAACACTTGATCCTGACATATTCACACAGTCATAAAATCTGCCAAATCAGGTCATATTGAACGTTTGTGATGGATGAGTCAGGGTCAATTGAAAATTGTAAACCCAAGACAGATGGATTATTGTCAGTCAAATGTATTAATGATTACTGAGCTCCAATGAGTGGATGGTGGTAAAATACAGACAATCAAAACTAGCTTTGAAGTAAACCTCAGCTTCTCTGGTTGCGATCCACAAACTATTTTTGGAAAGTGCTCATTTGTCTGCATGGAGATAAGAAGAAATTTGGCGTTGATATTCTCCAGTTATATAATCTGTCAGAACTGTCCATTTGAAGTGAGGGTAATTTTGGAGAAAAGAGGTGTAAAGAGAAAAAAGATCAATTAGGAAAACACTTCCTATTAAGTACCCTTACAGCTGGCTACTATTACCCTAGACTGGCTTTAAACATCCTGGCTGCACAAATGCAAACATAATTTTGAACCTAATTAGACAAGCAGCCCACTGTGATCTACTGTTAATTGTTTTTATTTAACCTTGCATATTTGGAATCATAATTCATATGGAATGACATGGCTGAAATGTGTATATTAAAAATACCTCTGCTATATTTCATCATTACTCTTTTACAGTGAGATTGTCAGTGAGGAGGTGAAAAAAGTGCTTTGAAAGTGATTTTCAAAAGTCTCGATATCGCTGTAGTTTGAAAATCTGTGCAAAGATATTGGAAAATACCGATTAACAGCTGCTTTACGGTAGCCTTTACGGTAGAAACACCTCACATTAATTGAAGAGGTATAAGCTTCCTCATCAAATAATTCCCAAGCAAATGAATATTAATCCTCCAAATTTTAGAAAAGGTACCCCGAAATAATAATTGTTCAGTGGACATACCATGGAAAGTTGTTGGTTTTGATTAACAAGTGGAGATGTAGAATACATGGTTATTTTGTACTTCTGTTCATACTTCACATAGAGAGGATAGCAACATGTACCATATCAAGTTAAACTCATGACAATCGCAACCAAAGACATGAGGAACTACAGATGGTGGAATCTTGAGCAAAACACAAAGTGCTGGAAGAACTCAACGGGTCAGGCAGCATCTGCGGAGGGAATGCACAGATGATGTTTTGGGCTAGGACCCTTCTTCAGATCGTAGAAGGCGAGAGAAAGCTGGAAATTGCAAATGTATGTACAATTAGCTGGAATTAGCTGTCTTCCTGGATCAATAACTTGCTCCCCCTTCTAATGACTGAAATTATTTAATGAATTTGTTTCTGTGTGAAATCAGATATTTAATTCATTAGGTGAAAATTCTGTTCTGCAAAATTATCTAATTTGGAAATTAAATCCTTAAGTGACAGCAGTTATAAGAACAGCAGTAAACAAAAAACAGATGCAACAGATTCAACTAATGGCTTTGGTGTCCATAGAAACCATTCTCACACACTGGGAGAATGAAGTTGTCACTAATTTTTATTGATTTCACATTCATTTTGCAACATTTATGTGATTAGCTCAGGAACTAAACATGCTGCATCATCATGAATTACATACAAAAAGCTTTTAACCAAGTACGACTGGCGCTAAAATCAATTTGGAAATCAACTTGCAGTCTCTTCGCAATGCCAATTTCGCCAGCGGATGGTGTCATAATTACAGCAATTTTTAAAACCTTCACGCCATGTTCAATTACAACAGGAAATACTTTAGTGATTTACATCTGTACCACGATGCAGTAATTATTAGTGGGAGAAGTTTATTATTTTTCTGGAAAAGCAATCATTCTGTTTATACTACTTTGTGCTCGGATAACGACAAATTGGACAACTGCTTCCATAATGATCAGTCAATGCCCATTTATAATTATCTAGTTTTAGGAACAGGCCATACATTCTCACTGTTGATGGGATTACATTTTGAAGACCATGCATTGAGCTGATATGTTACCTGGGCTTTTTCTCCACAGATGTTACTTGACCCGACACAATATCCTGCATTTTTCACTATAATTTTACATTCATGATTGTCTATTTTACTAACATTTCAGGGAATGATTTTGGACAGTGACATAGTTTAAACAGGGCAGCACAAAAGCACAGTGGTAAAGTCAAAGACCTAGGTTCAATCCTGACTACGGGTGCTGTATATACAGAGTTTGTATGTTCTCCTTGTGACCACATGGGTTTTCTCTGGATGCTCCGGTTTCCTCCCGCATTCCAAATACGTACATGTTTGTAGGTTAATTGGCTTTGGTAAAATTGTGAATTGTCCCTAGTGTGTGGGATAGTGCTGGTGTATGGAGCTGATTTCTGGTTTACGCAGACTTGGTAGACCGAAGGGCTAATTTCTCTATAATCTCTAAAGTAAAGTAAAAAAGTATAGCTCTTTATTTCAATTTTGAAATTACTCAAAACTTAATTACATGCTTTGATGCTTGCTTGGATCTTTATTGCTTTTGTTTACTGCTTCTATTCATGTCTGTATTTTAGGGTTTAATTTCTAAATTAAATAACTTTGTGGAAGAGAATTCAGGTCTAATGAATAAAATAATTGATTTGATGCAGAAATAAGGTGATTAAATAAGTTTATGAGAAAGTCTGGAATCAGAAAATACCCAATGATCTATATGTCTGTTGTAAGAGTTTGAAAATGCATACTTTAAGATTCAGGGACAGTTTCTTCCCAGCTGGTATCAGGCAACTGAACGGTTCTCTCATCAGCTACAGTGCGGTCCTGACCTCCCGTATCCCTCGTAGGAGTTCTTTGAACTTTATTTAATCAGACTACATCAGACTTTATTTTGCACTAAATGCTGTAACCTTTACCCTTTATCTGTGCACTGTGGACGGCTTGGTTGTAATCATGTATTGTCTCTTCTTTGGCTGGATAGCACGCAAACAAAAACTTTTCACTGTTCATTGGCACACGTGACAATAATAAACTAAACTACCTCTTAAATCTTGTGCATTTTTGTCAGGCATAAATCTCGCATCTCAAGTCAAGAATATATGGATACAAATTGCACTGTCAGATTATGGACATCATTCTAGTTCAAAGGAAGTGTCAAGCGTGTCTAATTGTCATTTGTGTCGGCAACAGAACAATGGGAAATGATGGATGTCTTCAACTTTTCACTTGTACACTTCAATCTAATTAACAAAACGTAGCAAATGCACTTCAATTTCATAACATATAGATAAAGTACAATAAACTGAACTGCTGATATTTTGAAAGTTGCAGTGTAGAAATAAAGGCATCATAGTGTCCTGAGATTCCAGTGAAACCTTTCCATCAAGTTAATTGGCCTTCAAAATAATTTTAAAAGCTCACTAACTGTGAGTCATTTTCCAAAAATAAATGCCACATCATACAATCAGAAAATCTCATTGTGCCATGTTCAACAATATTAACATCAGCTAAAGGAGAAACAAAAGCAAGAGCAACCAATGCAGGACTGGACGTGCAGGAAGGAACTGCAGATGCTGGTTTCCATTAAAGGTAGACACAAAATGGTGGAGCAACTCAGAGATGCTGCCTGGCCCACTGAGTTACTCCAGATTTTGTGTTGATCTTCAATGTAGGACAGGAATGGAAGTGGAATCAAGTAAGTGAGTTCAACTCACAAGAACATAATTACATAATTCTGAAATTAATAGCTAGATGAAAAATGCCGGGGTGCATAATAGCACACGGGACGACACAGTGGTGTAGCAGTCGAACGCCAGAGACCCGGGTTTGATCCTGACTAAAGGTGCTGTCTGTACGAAGTTTGTTTGTTCTCCCTGTGACCACGTGGGTTTTCTCCGGGTGCTCCAGGTTCTTCCCACACTCCAAAGGCGTGTGGATTTGTTGGTTGATTAGCTTTGGTAAAATTGTAAATTGTCCCTAATGTGTAGGATAGTGCTAGTGTACGGGGTGATCCCTGGTCGATGTGGACTTGTGATGGAAGGAACTGTTTCCGCGCTGCATCACTAAAGCACAGTCTAAAGTCATCGTCTTTAATATCCCAAGAGGAAACAATTTTAGTTTCTTCTTTCTAATTAAAAAAATACTAAAAACTAGCACATTTTGTTAAAGCAAAAGTGAACCATGCATATTCAGGATAATGTCCAATTATAGCTTGCATTACAACAGCTCTTGCACACAAAGCTAAGGTTCTGTTCATGATCTCCCAGCCTACGTCATTGTGGCCCTTGTGCTTTTTTTAAATCTGCACTTTCTATGTAACTGTAATGTTATATTGCTGGAGCATTATTTTCAGCCCTTCAGTATTTTTTCTCTTTGCACTACCTGTTGTACATATACTGTACTCGTGTGGTATGATATGACTAGAGTACTCCCAAAATAAGCTTTACACAGTATCTTGGTACACTTGACAATAATAAACCAAACCAACCACTACTCATCTGATACTTTCACTATTTCCCAGGTCACTTTTCTCTTCTTAAACCAGTGAGACCTTAAGTTTCACAACTGTACATTCAAGGAGTCATAGAGTCGTACAGCATGGACACAGGTCCAACTCGTCCATGCTCGAGATGCTCCATCTTAGCAAGCCCCATTAGCCCCATATCTCTCTGAACCTTTCCTATCCACAAACCTGTCCAAGTGTCTTTTAAATGTTATTATACCTGCCTCAACTACCTCCTCTGGCAGCTCGTTTCATGCACTCACCACCCACTGAGTGTAAAAGATTCTCCTCAGGGTAATATAAAATCTTGCCCTCTTGTTTTTGATTCCCCTACCCTGGTTAAAAGACTGTCCATTCACCCTATCTGTTCCCTCGTGATTTTACACACCTCTGTAAGTTCACCCCTTAGCCTTCCAAAGGAAAAAGTGCTCGTCTGCCCAACCTCTATCTATAGCTCAGCCGCTCAAGTCCCAGATACGTAAACCTGGCAAATTTAAATTAAATTAGTTGAGAGGTCATATTGCAGTTGTATAAGACATTGGTGAGACCGCATTTAGAATATTGAGTTCAGTTCTGGGCACCATGTTATAGGAAAGATATTGTCAAGCTTGAAAGGGTTCAGAAAAGATTTACAAGGATGTTGCCAGGACTAGAGAATGTGAGCTATAGGGAGAGGTTAAGTAGGCTGGGTCTCTATTCCATGGAGCGTAGGAGGATGAGGGGAGATCTTACAGAGGTATATAAAATCATGAGAGGAATAGATCAGGTAGATGCACAGAGTCTTTTACCCAGAGTAGGGGAATCAAGGACCAGAGGACATGGGTTCAAAGTGAAGGGGAAAAGATTTAATAAGAATCCGAGGGGTAACTTTTTCACACAGATGGTGGTGGGTGTATGGAACAAGCTGCCAGAGGAGGTAGTTGAGGCTGGGACTATCCCATTGTTTAAGAAACAGATGGACATGTACATGGATAGGACAGTTTTGGAAGGTTATGGACAAAGCATAGGCAAGTGGGACTCGGGTAGCTGGGATATTGTTGGGCGAGTTGAGCCGAAGGGCCTGTTTCCACACTGTAACACTCTATCAGAGATTCAAAGTGGAAAGAGTATAGCGTGGGAGAGTGGAGTTGAGGCCAAGACTGGAAAAGTCATAATTTTATTCAACAGTGAAGCAGGCTCTAAGGGCTGATTATATACTTCTTATATTCACAAAATATGCCTCAATTTTTAGCGATATATTCCCATGGAGGTACACCTATGTTATATATTATTCTACACATTTAGGTGACAATCTCCTCCAATATAAACAGCTTACTTTCTCAGCTACACAAACAAATATTTTATAATGTACCTTTGCGTGCTGTGCGCTGTCTGATAGAAGCCAGTGATAAAAAAATACCACATTTACTTAACCATGAAATGCCAGTACATGTCATAAAAACAAACAATAAATCACCCATATGAGAAAATGAAGCTTTGACAGGATTTACAACAAAGAAAGTAACATTGGCAATGCAATTAAAATTCAGCAACATACATACAAACTTTGACAAGTGCAGCTGCATAAGCACCAATATGCTTTGCATGTTTGGTAGCTCAGTTAGTTGCATTGCACTAAAGATTGATTGAATTGATTCAAAGATACAGGAAGGAAACAGGCCCTTCTTCCCACGCCGACCATTCACACTGGTTTTATGTTGAAACAAGCAACTACAGATGCTGGTTTACAAAAAAGGACACAACATGTTGGTGCAACTCAGCGGGTCAGGTAGCATCCCTGGATAACATGGATAGGGATCTTCATGAATTAAAGTTATGGTAGCAAAATCCGGCCATTCAGCCCATCTGCTAATCTATCTTTCCCTCTCAACCCCATTCTCCTGCCTTCTACCCATAACCCCTGACACCCATACTAATAAATCGTGTCTTTTTTCACAGTAGTTCTGTTGTCCTACTTTTTCATTCACATCTTATACACTAGGGGTAAATTACAAAGGCCAATTAACCTATAAACCTGCACGTCTTTGGGATGGCAGGAAACTGGAGCACCTGGAGTAAAGCCATGTAGTCACATGGAGAACGTGCAAACGCCACACAGACAGCACCCAAGGTCAAAATCAAACCTGGGTCTCTATTGCTGGGAGGCAGCAGCTCTACCAACGGTGCCATTGTGCAGCCCACAATGATATTCTATTCCCACTGGGGGAGGCGACCCAAATATTTTTAATTAAACATTTCTGTCGAGCATATATGTACATTAAGATTAGGGGATAAGGAAACAATAATTGTGCTTGTTGACTGGAAACACAGATGTTGCCTTTCAATAAAACACTATTGGGCCTGTCCCACTTAGGCAATTTTTTGGGCGACTGCAGACGACTGCCTCACATTTTTCAACATGTTGAAATTCTTTCGGCGACAGTGGCGACAATGTTTGCTGTCGTAGGTTGTCGCCAGGTGTCGTAGGTGAATTCCATTAAAACTAGTCCCTGGCAGTCGCCTAAAAAGTCGCCTCCGTGGAACAGGCCCATAGGTGCTGGAAGAACCCAGCAGGTCAGGCAGCATCTGTGCAGAGAATGGACAGTCCATTCCCTCCACAGATATTGCCTGACCCGCTGAGTTACTCCAGCAATTTGTGTTTTCCTCCAGATTCCAACACCTGCAGTTCCTTGTGTCTCCTAGCCTTTCAATAATACTTGCTGCCAATTCCAGCACTGTCCACATACAAGTAATCAGATTGACCAGATGTCATCAAATAAGATAAAAAATTCCAGGCAATTTTGTTATTCAGTTTGCAGAAATAAAGAACTGCAGTGCTGATTTAACAAGGAAAGACTCAAAACACTCGAGTAACAGCTGGTCAGGCAGCATCCCTGGAGAACATGGACATGACGTTTCAGTTCGGGAACCTTCTTCAGACTGGGTTTATAAGTTCATGAGTTTGAAAGTTATATCCTAGGCCTGGGTCAATATTTGTTAGGAGTGTCATAGGAGTACCCGGGAAAAGCTTGCCATTTCTACAGCTGATTGTTTCACATGTGACTCACTAAGAGAAAACCAAAACAAAATACCTGTTGCAGTTTTTGTCTTGAGAGGACTACTGGCATATTCCGAGGCCTGGTTTGACTGCTGCATTGCCAAAGGTGTGCTGCCAACTGATACCTCGTCTTCTTTCTTCCTTGTGGTTGGCATGACTAATTGAACAGTTCCTGCAGACTGCTGAAAGAGAAAATACCCAGCATTAGGACTAATTGATCCGTTCAACTCGATCAGAGCTCAAAACAGAGATATCTTCCCTCTGCTTCTAACAGGTGCCTTAGTCATCAGTCACAGGAAGATTCATCTGATATGACAGTGTGCACTTTTCTTCTCTGCAATTTTATGGCCTCCTTGGTTAACATGGCCCATTTAGTGCAATTATTGGGCTGTTTTCCATTATAGATCCATTCTGGGAACGAGCTGACATTGTCTAAATTTATTTCATACGGGCTTCTTAGCAGCCAAAATTCAGAAAACTGTTTCATTCCGTAACATTCGACTAGTTTCAATTCACAATGCAGACCACAAAATGCCCATCTCTCGAGTTAATATGCAGTCCAAATCCTCTGTTCCAACCTCTCCCACCTACTAAAGCACTTAATTATTAAAGCCTACTTTTTCACAAAGCTTTTGGTCATGTGTTTTAATTTTAACAGGGGTGGCACCGTGGCAGAAGAGGTGGAGTTGTTGCTTTACAGCTTGAGACCCGGGTTCAATCCTGACTACGGAGTTTGTATGTTCCCCCTGTGACAGCGTAGGATTTCCCTGGGTGCTCCAGGTCTCTCCTACACTCCAAAAGAAGTACAAGTTTGTAGGTTAATTAGCTTCAGTAACAATTGTAAATTGTCCCCAGTGTGTAGGATAGTGTACGGGGTGATCGCGTACTTGGTTTAGAGATACAACGTGGCCTGTTTCCACATAGTATCTCTAAACTAAACTATAAACATTCAGAAAAATGTTTAATCCCATAAATTGCAACTAGTTTCAAATCCATGACACACACGAAAATGCCAGCCTCTCTCGAGTTAAGATGCAGCCCTAATCCTCAGTGCCAACCTTTCTCACAGCTACTAAAGCACTTATTCACGCCTACTTTTTCCCCAAAGCTTTTAGTCATGTGTTTTAATTTTAAATGGGGGCAGCATAGTGGTGGTAGCAATAAAGTTGCTGCTCCAGAGACCTGAGTTCGATCCTGACTACGGGTGCTGTCTGTACAGAGTTTGTACGTTCTCCCTATGACCAAGCGGGTTTTGTCCGGGTGCTCTGTTTACCTCCCACATTCCAAAGACGTGCAGGCTTGTACTGTAGGTTAATTGGCTTATGTTCCCTAGCGTGTAGGATAGAACTTCTTGTCCCTAGTGTGTAGGATAGAACTAGTGTACGGGTGATCGTGGGTCGGCATGGAATCAGTGGGTTGAAGGACCTGTTTCCATGCTGTATCTCTAAATTACACTAAACCTTCTTCATCATTTAATATTTGTCTTTTGTCTTTTAAAGATGTCTGTCTTTTAATTCTCTTCTGAATCCCCTTGGGACATTTTATTAGATTAAGTTAAAAAATAAATGCAATACCAATCCTTTTGAAAATTAATTTCTCTATGTATCTTTATACAATGTGCAATCCTTTTAATTATGGAGAGCTGCAAAGACAATAGTTTCACAGAACCAATTCTGGTATATATTAAGGCACCAGATGGTCTGCCTATGTGTTTTGGAAAGGAATACAGAGAAATACTTCTATTTATATAACTTAACACTTCATCAAAATGTTTCGCACAATGAAACAGAGTGAACTATTTTGTGGTAACAATGCCCTATGAGCATAAGTTAAATTATTTGCAGCAATTTTTGTTTTCTCGGGACTGATGGATTGAAAAATGTTGGGCAGCAATTCACAAGTGTGCCTGCTCTTTTCCAAGAAGTCCTGTTGCATGGATAATAGTTATTCAGTTGAAATGTCAGGACTTCAGCTCAACATCCTGTCTTATGGTGGGTACCTAGTAACCCTAATTAAGCAATCGTCCCTCCATAAAAGGTATTTCAGCCTGAAATTGTACAACAAAAAAGCCAGCATTACACTTAATATAACATTGAACGTAGAAAAGTAAAGCACAGGAACAGGCTCTTTAGTCTACAAATTCTGTGTGCCGAACATGATGCCAAGATAAACTACCCTTTCTGCATGCACATGATTCAATTCCCTCCATTCCCTGCATATCCAAGTCCCTGTCTGAATGCCTCACTAAATGTCACTATCTACCTCTACCGCCACCCCTCGCAGTGCTTTCCAGGCACCCACCACCCACTGCGCAAAAACTTGCCTTGCGCATCTCCTTTACAGTTCGATCCTCTCACCTTAAAACACGGTGGCGCAGCGGTAGAGTTGCTGCCTTACAATGCCAGAGACCCAGGTTCGATCCTGACTATGAGTGCTTGTCTGTATGGAGTTTGTACGTTCTCCCTGTGACCTGCGTGGGTTTTCTCCGGGAGCTCCGGTTTCCTCCCACACTTCAAAGACGTAAAGGTTTGTAGGCTAATTGGCTTGGTAAAAATTGTGTGTGGGATAGTGTAAGTGTGCAACGATCACTGGTCGGCACTGACTCGGTGGGCCAACAGGCCTGTGTCCGTGCTGTATCTGTATACAAAACAAAACTAAACTAAAAAATGATGCCCTTGAATTTTTGACACTTCCATGCTTGGAACACGGTTTTACATGTCTACATGTTACTTAAAGTGGTACAAGCTAAGCTAAAGGACCTGTCCCACTTACGTGTCCTTGGCACGCAAATTACGCGACCTCGTCGTCGCATTGAGGCGCATGGGCATCGTGTGGCCGCGCGGGGCCGGTCCCACTGAGAAGCGCGGAGGGGTATGGAGTTGTGCACGGTATCACGCGGCGCTCCGAAATTTTGTAGCGAACAAAATCTTTGCGCGCCAACGGCCTGTTGCGTAATTGACAGCGCAAGACCGTGTTGCGTAAGTGGGACAGGCCCAAGACCCTGGCACGACGCAACGTCTCACCTCCAACAGCAGCAGAAGCAGGCAAACGATCGCCGAACTCGGCCTGGGGCTCACGGCTGTTGCGGTCCGGATCCGCCCCCACTTCTACTCCCAGAGCAGGGCCAAGAAAATTGAAGATAGACACAAAATGCTGGAGTAACTCAGCGGGACCGGTAGCATTTCTGGAGAGAAGCAATGGGTGACGTTTCGGGTCAAGACCCTTCTTTCAGACTGAAGAGTCTCAACACGAAATGTCACCCATTCCTTCTCTCCAGAGATGCAGCCTGTCCTGCTGAGTTACTCCTGCATTTTGTGTCTATCTTCAAATGACGTCACGCACTCCAGACGGCTGTGCGAACGCATGAAGTCGCGCGGGACCATCGCAGCTCAACGCGACCACGAGGTGGCGTAATTAGCGTGCTAAGGACACGTAAGTGGGACAGGGGCTTAAGACACATATGAAAAAGGGTCCAACCCAAAACGTCATCCACACTTTTTCTCCAGAGATGCTGCCTGACCCGCTGAGTTACTCCAGCACTGTGTGTCTATCTTTGGAAAACAGTGGACAAGCCTAGAGCTTAATGCATGACTCAATGCACAATGTGAGAGGTCTTAACTTGACGTTAAGGGAAGTTATTTTGTGTTGCTCAGGAACTTAATCTCTTAATATTGATCAAAGGAAAAACTTGGACTTTGGCCATCACTACTAAACACACTAAACATCTGAATCCACAGAAGCCAATAGAACCAAATGAGTAGATTTGGAGCCAATGTTCCCTCATAAGCACATTTAGCAGCAATTCTGTATTAATTTCCATAAACAAAATCATATTTGTTTCTTTCACACATTGATTTTAATGTCGGAAACAGAAGCGGCTCTTCTTTCTGGCATTACTATGCTAACCTTTTTGATTGATTGATTGATAAATTGAAAGATACAGCATGGAAACACGGCCCTTCTGATCACTGAGTCCATGCCGACCATCCAGCACTCATACCCTCGCTGTTCAATAAAACTCCTCAGAGCCCTGCCATTTACTATGTATATCCTGGCCCGGTTAAACTACCCACAATGTATCACTTCAAGTTTGTCTGAGATACATTCCAACAGCCATTCCCTTGCCCGCTTTCCCAGTTGATCTGGATTCCTGTGGCAACCTTAGAAAATAACACTCACTGTCCAATATACCATCTACTTCATCATTCAGTAAGATCAAAGCTGGTACTAAACCTCAATGCCATATTCTTGCACTAATGCTATTTGCCTTAAATCCGTTGTGCCTGAACAAATACTTGCAATTCTAATCTTGAACATGGTCATTGAATGAGCCTCCACAGACCATCTGGGCAAGACATTCCAAAGATACACCACTGCCTGGCAGAAGACATTTCTTCACATCTCTGCCCAGGTTGGCTTCAGGTTGTGACTATTAGTTCTAAAAGCCAGAGTAAACATCATCATTCCACCTACTCCGTTAAACCTCATAAGAATCATGCACAGTCAATAGCTTTATCATGTATCTGTACACTGTGGAAGGCTCAATTGTAATCATGTATAGTCTTCCCGCTGACTAGTTAGTTCGCAATAAAAGCTTTTCACTGTACACGAGACAATAAACAAAACTTAACTCAACTCAAGTGTTACAATCACACATTACAATCGCTTCACTCTTAAATCTCTACTCCGACAGCAACATTTCTTACTTTAACTATGCTCACGTCATTCCCTTTGTCATGTATCTGTACACTATGGATGGCTTGATTGTAATCCTGTATTGTCTTTCTGCTGACAGGTTAGCACGCAACAAAAGCTTTGCACTGTACCTCAGTACACGTGACATTTAACTAAACTCTAAACTCTCAGTTCATTGAGGTCCCTCGAACTCATGCAATTGTTTCATATTTTTCATATACAGCACCATTGCTTGAATCAATTTGATGAACTTTGCTGCACTGCTACTATCACAATTACATCATTTTTTAAGTACAGAGAACAGCATTGTACACAATATTCCAGATGCAAATTCACATGCCTTATATAATTAGGGCAAGATATATTGATCATCAAACATAAACTCTGTTGCAATGAAAGCCAATCTACCATTTTCGTGTAATTACTTGCTCCCTGCATGCTAACCTTCAGCGATTCAACCCGCCACTTGTTACAAGCCTCCAGTCTCAACCTCCACCATCACCCTCTCTCTCCTTCCACCAAGGCAATGTGGATCCCAGGTGATCTAACGTTTGGGATTAGCATACCATGTGGGATCTTATCAAAGGCTTTCTGAAGTTCATGTAAATAATGTCCCTGCCCTCATCAATCACGTGTGTCACCTTCTCAAAAATAAAATCAAATTTGGGAGACGTGATTTCTCACGTACTAAGCCTTGCTAACTATCTCCAAGTCTGAAGAAGGGTCCCGCCCCGAAAAGTCATCTATCCATGTGCTCAAGAGATGCTGCTTGACTCGCTGAGATACTCCAGCACTTTGTATTCTGCACGTCTTTGGAATGTAGGAGGAAACGGGAGCGACCCGGAGGAAAGCCATGCAGTCACAGGGAGAACGGACAAACTCCGTACAGACAGCAGAGACAGCAACTGTAGTCAGGATCGAACCAGCGTCTCTGGTGCTGGAAGGCAGCAATTCTACTGCTGTGCCACTGTGATGCCCCCTATCTCGAATTGTGATGCTGCTGCAAACAGGATGTTTGCTGCACTTGTACCTCACCTTACTTGTACATATGACAAGAAACTTGAATTGACTTCCCCACTATTATTGAAAGGCTCACTAGCCTGTAGTTTCCTGACATACCTGCTCCCCTTCTTAAATAAAGGCTAGCTACATTCTCAAAAAAAATCTCCATTTATCAAATATGATATCCCTTTTATAAAGCCATATTGATTCTGCCCAATTCTAAGATCATTGTCTCGCTGTCCTACATTTCCTAAATAATAGATTCCAGAGTCTTTCCTGCTACTGCATTCAGATGTTGATGAAAGCAAGGGGAATAAGAGGCCAGGTTCAAGGTCAATGCACCATAGGCTGGAAAAATTGTAGTTCCGAGGTTGTCACATTGATTCTGGATTTGCAAAACATGAGTCTTCAAAGTGGATGATAACAGAATAGGAACCAAGAGTTAAAAAGCATGATTCAGAAGGTCACAACCTCGATAATTTAGGAAAGAACAGAAAACATGAAGCTCTTGTTAGCTACAGCGTCAGAAACAGAGGTAAGGCAACTGAAGCTTCTGCTAAGATTGACTGATATGCTATTTGAGAGACAGAAGGCAGGTATATCCAGCCGCACTTTGAGTCTTTATCCAATTATTCTGTTGGCTGGGTTCTCCACTTGAAGGCAGAATCACGTAATGAATGTAATAATTGGAAGGCCAAAGGGAGCAAAAGCTCCCGTAAAAAGGGGTTATTCAGTTTGTGCTTGCAGGGAAAAGCAAAAACTACAGAAGTCAGGGCTATTAGGAACAGATGTTCGATGACTATAGATGATCTATCACAAATTATTCAGGCAAATCTGTACTAAAAGTAAAACAAGGAAGATGATCATTCTTGAAGAAATGACTACCTCATGCATCGGAAGAGAGTTTGAATCCGTTCATGAAAGTAATGGTATTTGTAGTCATTTAAACCAGAAAGGAAAAGTGGAAAAATCCACAAATGTTGTGTTCTAATTGCTTACATGACCTCCCATATTATGCATATGTTTTCCAGATCTTGCTTAGAAGCTCAGAAGAAAAGGAATAAATTACCTTTCTGCCAGTCTTCACTGAAGTTGTGCCAGGAGATTGGGAGAAATCCCATATTTTGTTAATTTAATCAACAATTCAAGCACATTTCACAAGTGCATAAACTAAAGAAAAGATATTGTGATAAATTCTTGCTCTTATACGAACTTCCCAACAGCTCAGTTACTTTAAATTTGTATTTGGTTGAGCCACGCCTGCCAGACAATCAAGATTTCAGGACTTTAGTAAGGCTAGTTTAGTTTAGTTTATTATTGTCACGTGTACTAAGGTGCAGTGAAAAGCATTTTTTTGTTGCGTACTACCCAGTCAGTTAAAAGACATCATGATTACAATCAAGCCTTCCACAGTGTACAGATACAGGATAGATTAAGAAGACCACAGTTAGAGTAAGAAATACTGCTGTTGGAGTAGAAGTTTAAAAGAGTGGAGCGATTGTAATGAATGATAACAGATCCACTCCTGGGAGCAGCAGGCAAAGAGTCGCCTAGATTTGGTGCCATCTTGGGGGAATGAACATAAAGAGGCTAACAAAAAACATTGGTGCAAAACTCAGTAGTCAGTATTGTCACATATACATATTTTAACTAAACCAAACTCATATGCGTGTATATATGTACTGTATATACACATACAAGTGTGTAATACATACACACACACATATACATACACAAGGATGGGCGGCCTGTAGTGTCACACACACACTAACCACCCACCCCCCACACACACACAGAGGGGGGAGAAGGGGGTTGGAGCGGGGGTTGGAGAGGGGGGAGGAGAGGGGGGAGGAGAGGGGGGAGGAGAGGGGGGAGGAGAGGGGGGGAGGAGAGGGGGGGAAGAGGGGGGGAGAGGGGGGGAGAGGGGGGGAGGAGAGGGGGGGAGGAGAGGGGGGGAGGAGAGGGGGGGAGGAGAGGGGGGAGGAGAGGGGGGAGGAGAGGGGGGAGGAGAGGGGGGAGGAGAGAGGGGGAGGAGAGAGGGAGAGAGGGGAGAGAGGGGAAGAGGGAGAGAGGGGGAGAGGGGGAGGGAAAAAGCTGTCAAAATCTGCAGAGCAAATAACCGCAAACTTTTAAAACTGTAAAGGAATTATTGGTTCAAAACGGACCCCTTTAAAATAAATAGAGAATTCTCAAACAAGCGGTCTAAAAATCTGCAGAGCAAATAAAATTATTACGTGAAAAAATACATCTTTGAAATTAAATGTAAACTTTAAGAATTATTACAATTAAATCTTTGAAGAACAAAAAAAAATCAACACTTTCTAAGTTAAACAAAAAGAATGAAGTACGATCGGACTCATCTTTAGAGATGTAGAATGGAGCACTTCGTTGTTCACAAACAAAGCAAGAATGACCGTTGGTGATGGATTTGATGAATGTTCTCGAAATGATAGCCCGCTCATTGTGACGCCATCACTCGGGTGCTCCTCGGCAGCTCTCGGTTGCTCTCGGGAAAGCCGAGCCGAAGCGCAAGCGTGAAAAATAGTGCGCAGCGGGCCGCTCCTCTCGGCATCTCTCGGGTTACCTCTGGAAACCCGAGCCGACGCGCGAGCGTACTGCGTGTTCAGCGGGTTCAATCCAGAGCCCTGGTGGGTGAGGGGGGAAAGGTGGCTGGGCGGGGCTGGGCGGGGCAGGACAGAGCGGGGCGGACGGCCGGCTGAATGCGAATTGAATGCGAGCGGGAGGCGACAAAATTACTGCGAGTTGGAGGGGGGGGGGGGGGGTGGTTAACGTAACTCACAGCTCGTGCAAAAACAATGCTCAGCAGGCTGCGCTTTGAAAATTGTGCGCAGCTGGCCGCGAGGAGTAGAGCCATCATCAGCTCGTTAGCTTTAAAAAATCTCAGATGTGAACAATTTTAATTAAAAAATTCAGGAAATAACTATTCAAATTTTCAGATGAGGCGATTTTCGAGATCATGAGGTAAATATCGGAATATGTAAAAATTTCACCTTTAGCGCGTCGTGTTTTCGAGGAGATGTGAATCACAGAAAAACACACAAATACACACACAAAAACACAAATACATCCACATCCAAGATCAGAGTTTTATAAGTATATATATATATATATATATATAAAATATATATATAATATATATATATATACACATAAAATCTAAATCAAATTGATTCACTGTTCATGTTTAATTAATGTTTAATTATACTGGAGATTGACAATACTTTGGTATTTTAAGTCACAGAGAGAAACGTCTTCAGCAAACTGTAATCAGACATACTGGAACTTTCATACACAAACTCCCACATGATCTCAATACCTGTGATCGATGTTTCACATTCCCTTTCTGAGGCTGATGAAGAAGCCATGTGTAGAAGATTGGGTCCACATTGACAGCAATTCCCTGCACGGAGGCCAACAGAACAGCCCCTGGAATAAAATATAGCATTGTTTATTGAAATGATGAATGATACATCATATATCACAACATCGATATTATGCTGGTGGCATAAAATTAAATGGCAATGTAAAAATGTTACATTTTCTCAGATACATTTGGACAGATACATTTTCTGAAAACGTGGCAGTGATGCTCTGTCTTGAGTGGACAAAAATAAAAGAAGGAACAGCACAGGTACTATCGCAACCTTTAAGAAACATTTAGACAGATGGATAGGACAGGTTTGGAGGGATATGGGCCAAACACAGGCAGGTGGGACTAGTGTAGATGGGACATGTTGGTCGGTGTGGGAAAATTGGCCAAAGGGCTTGTTTCCACGCTGTGTGACTCCATGATGAGATGCATGGTCTGATGAAATATTGGGACTTGGGATAGGGAGAATGCACAGTCTTTTTCCCCAAGGTCTGGGAATCAAGAACTCAAGGGCATAGGTTTAAGGTGAGAAAGGCAGTATTTTATATAAATCTGAGGGACAACTATTTCACATAAAGGTTGGTGGGTATAAGGAAGGAGCTGCCAAAAATATTTTATGCAGATACAATAACAACATTTAAAAGACATTTGGACAGATACATGGATAGTTTAGTTTAGTTTATTGTCATGTGTACTGAGGTGCAGTGAAATGCTTTTTTGTTACGTGTTATCCAGTTAGCGAAAAGACGACACATGAAGACAATAAAGCCATCCACAGTGTACAGATACAGGATAAAGGGAATAATGTTTTGTGCAAATAAAGGGAATAAAGTTTAATGAAGAATAACGTTTAGTGCAAAGTTTGGGGATAGAAAGGGTTTAGACCAAAGCTACTAGAGGAGATCCTCTAGTATCTTTGGCTTTAGACTAGAGGGCAGAAACAAAGAACTGCAAATGCTGGTTTCTCCCAAAGATAGACACAAAGTGCTGGAGTAACTCGGCAGATCAGCATCTCTGGAGAAAAAAGATGGGTGATGTTTCAAAATGTCACCTGTCCGTCCAAAGGTTCAGAGGGATATGGGACAATTGCAGGCAAATGGGACAAACTTCGATGGGGCATCTTGGTCATCATGGACGATTTGGGCTGAAAGGCCAGTTTCTGTGCTTGTATAACCTTATGACTGTTTCAGACCAGCAGAAGATTGCATAGGGTGGGTAAGTTAAGGGTTCAGTGAGTACGTTGTCACTAAAAGTTAAATTGGAGGAAGCCTGGGGAGTTAGTTATTTGCCACACACTGAGTATAAGAGACATCCAGGAAATCTGCAGTGCTATACGTGACTGGGAGCAGCAATGCTTCTCAGCAATAAATGATTTGAGTGCCATGAATGAAAAACGCTCCAAAACAAATCACCCACCTTGGCCAAAAATGTACAAAATATTTGCATCCAAGAGCTCATATTACCAGTTAAGCAGATAATTTGGCCAACATAGCTCACACATGTGCACAAACCTCTTCATATTTATGAGTCTTTATTGATCATTCCCGTCCAAATTTATTCCATCTGACTACATTACCATTTCCCAGTTAATAATCTCATCGGATCCATTTCCTGAATTCACGCCAGTGAAAAGAGTATTAACTTAAAACCACAGCAGGAACAGAATAACTTTTGGAGAGCTCTTCATGAAAAAAACTGTATGCACTTTGTGAGTTGCAACAGTGTTTTTCACTTTTCACATCTAAATGACGGAATCAAATCTAATCTAAATCTAAATTTCTACATCTAAATAAAGTACTACTTAAACCAGTGGAATACATGTTTTGAGTTTGTCACCTTCCACAAGTCGTGATTTAAGTTTTGATAATTTTTGCTGATCTACATGGATCTATTCCCAAAACCTTTAGGGTAGTTTATAGCAACCAATCAACCTGCAAACCCTCACGTCTAGGAAACCGGAGCATCAGTAGAAAACCCACGCGGTCACAGAGAGAACGTGCAAACTCCACACACAGACAGCATCTGAGATCAGGATCGAACCCGGGCCGTCACAATGTGAGGCAGCAGCTCGACCAGCTGTGCCACTGTTGTGGAATAGTAGCTACGATGGCTTCAACATAATGGCTGAACCAGCCACACACAAACAGAGACCACAAGTTCAAGTCACAAGCTAAACATGAGGAACTCATCTCCTGAATTTCCTTTCCCATTCTCCCATGTACACAAAGGTTAGGTCACAAGTGCAATGGAATATAATGGGTTGCCTGCAGAAGTACGATTCCAACAACGCCCAAGAACCTCACATCATGCAGGTCGAAGTAATGTCTTCATCGCTACACTTATTTCACCAGCCCAAATACAGTTCAGTTTTAGTTTATTGTCATGTGTACTGAGGCACAGTGAAAAGCTTTTGCTGCGTGCTAACCAGTGCTATAATACTTATACCTCCACCACCAAGCAGTTCGGTATTCCAAAAAACGCAAGGAATCATGGGATTTGTCAATGGTCGAATGTTATAAATTATACGAGACGCTGTAGATTCAGTGAGTATAGTGTGGGTCCGGGGGGGTGGGGGGGGGAAGACCAGGCGGGCGGGGGGTGGGGAGGGGCAGACCGGGCGGGGTGGGAGACCCACAAGCGCTACCGAACTGCCACTGGACTGTCCCCCCGGTGTCCCCCACCCCAACTCGAGACGGGACACTGGCTCCCAGGCCCAGCGTGGAGAAGCACCAACCCCAGCTCACCTCCGCCTCTCCCGTTAGGCCAACCGACAGCCCGGATCGACAACACCAGCGGCCCCAGAGCCACAAAACCCTCAGCCAGCGCCAACTCCTGCCCAACCCCGCTCCAACTTCAGAGGAACCTGCTCACCAATGGACGGCTACCACCGCCGGTGCCAGTTTGCCCACGGCCTCAGCCACTACCCCAAGTACAAGCCGTACCTTGCACACCACCAACTTCTGCCCCTACGTTACCCGCTGTCACTTCATCCACCACCCTGCGGAGGAGCGAGGGCCCCGGCCTCGCCTGCGCGTTAGCGTGGGCTCAGCCACCTCCGGCCCGGCACTAGATTGGATCTGGCCCAGACCCTGAGCTTGGGGCTGGGCAAGGGAGGGGGAGGAGGTTGCTGCTGCCGCCAGCACCACCATCACCAACCCGCAGCTCGAGAGGTCACCCAGCCTGTCCATGGTCAGCAAGAGCACGTCCACAGACACTCTCCGACCAGGATGACTCCAGCAGCAGTGGCTCCGAGTCGCCCGGCAGCTGTCCATCTTCAGCAGGATCTCGGTGTCAAACTGAGGGGAGGGGGGTGAGATTGCAGAGAAAGCCCGTGCAGATCACAGGGAGAACGTACAAACTCCGAACAGACTGAGGCCAGAAATGAAAAGATACAAGGTGTGAAACAAAAGGATAGAAGAGTTAGACAATAGACAATAGGAGCAGGAGTAGGCCATTCGGCCCTTCGGGCCAGCACCACCATTCAATGTGATCATGGCTGATCATCCCCAATCAGTACTCCGTTCCTGCCTTTTCCCCATATCCCCTGACTCTGCTATTTTTAAGAGCCCTATCTAGCTCTCTCTTGAAAGTATCCAGAGAACCGGCCTCCGAGGCAGAGGCAGAGAATTCCACAGACTCACCACGCCCTGTGAGAAAAAGTGTTTCCTCATCTCCATCCTAAATGACTTACTCCTTATTCTTAAAAAAAGTGTTTCCTCGTCTCCATCCTAAATGGCTTACTCCTTATTCTTAAACTGTGGTTCTGGACTCCCCCAACATCGGGAACATGTTTCCTGTCTCTAGCGTGTCCAAACCCTTAACCATCTTATATGTTTCAATGAGATCCCCTCTCATCCTTCTAAACACCAGAGTGTACAAGCCCAGCTGCTCCACTCTCTCAGCATATGAGAGTCCCGACATCCCAGGAATTAACCTTGTAAACCTACGCTGCACTACCTCAATAGCAAGAATGTCCTTCCTCAAATTAGGGAACCAAATCTGCACACAATACTCCAGGGGTGGTCTCACTAGGGCTCTGTACAACTGCAGAAGGACCACTTTGCTCAAGGGTTGTGAATTGTGAAGCTTTTGGAAGGAATGTAGGCAAAATTGGAGGTGGAGAGGAGAAATAAGTGCATATCCAGGTGGGGCACAGGGAAAGAGGGGGAGGGGAGAATGTGGGGGTAGAAAGGAGAGGGCGAGTGGAGATTGTGGGGGTATAAAGCAGAGGGGGAGTGTTTTGTAAGTACCTAAAATTCAATATTCATACAGTTGGGTTGTAAGCTACCCAAGTGGAATATGTGCCGTTATTCCTCCAGTAAAAATAGTACCACTCGCATGTTTCCCTCCAAGTCACACACTATTTTGACTTGGAATTGCATCACTGTTCTTTTCATCTTGTCTGGGCCGAAGTCCAGACCTTCCTAACTCACAGCACCCTGGGAGCAATTTCACCACAAGTGCTGCAGCTGTTTAAAAAGCCAGCTCATCATCATCTTCTCCAGAGCAACAAGACGATATGGCTTTTGACGTTGGCCTTCTCGGCAACACTAAATCCTTTGGGAAATCTTTGAAAACTATAGAGCAGATATTGAAATGGCAATAAGCCTCAACTTAATGAAATATTTATGTAAATAAGGTGCTTAAGAAGAACAATTTAAAAGTTGATACACGGGAGTTTCCACATTACACCAACATAAAGTTTCAATGTCATGTTGAGATTGGAGCCATTCCTTTTGGATATATTGTTTTATCATCTAAGTTTTAAATCAACTTGGTTTAAAAATTATTACCTGGAGATAATTTAAATATTTAGGGAAGTAGTGACAACAATTGTTTTGTTTATAGTTTTATTTAGTTTAGTTTAGTGATACAGCATGGAAACAGGCCGTTCACCCCACCGAGACTACGTCAACCATCAATCACCCATTCACACTAGTTCTATGTTATCCCACTTTCACATCCACTCTCTGCACTCAAGGGGCAATTTACAGAGGCCAATTAACGTACAAACCTGCACATCTTTGGGATGTGGGAGGAAACTGGAAATCTGGAGGAAACCAACACTGTCACAGGAAGAGCATGCAAACTCCACACAGACAGCATCCAATGTCAGGATCAAACCCTGGTCTCTGGCACCATGAGGCAGACTGCTTTGCCACCCTTTATTCAACACATTTACAGTATACATTTTAATTGCTAACAATGGAAAGCTCCAAAAATAACTGCAAGCATACACTTTTAAAGAGATTGCTCATTCACAAGATTAATATTTGATGGATAGATTCTGACTTGAATCTTACATTAGAGCAAAATCTCTGCTAAACATCTGATGGATAAAGTAGATATTGATAATTAGTTTATTAATGTCACGTGTGCGAAGATAGGAGAGGTTAAGAGGGATATTGGCTAAATGCAGGCAAGTGTGACTAATGCAGATGGGACATTTTGGGCCAAAGGGCTTGTTTCCGTGCTGTTCTTTACATGTTATCCAGGCAAATTATACCGTATAAAAGTACAACGTAGTGCAAAAGAGAAAAAGAACAGAATGTAAATTATAATGTTACAGCTACAGGGAAAGTGCAGTTAAAACATGTTAAGGCAGCATCAAAGTAGATTGGGAGATCAGGAATACTTCCTTGCGTCATAAGAGGTCTGTTCAAGCGTGGGATAACAGCAGTGAAGAAGCTGTGCCTTGAATCTGGTGGTATGCACTTTCAAACGTTTTTATCTCCTGCCCGACAAGTGGGGAATAGAAGAGAGAATGAGCGGGCTGTGAGTGGTCCTTGATTATGTTGGGTACTTTTCCAAGGCGGCGTGATGTATAGATGGAGCTTATGGGTAGGGGAGGCTTGTTTTGGGTGCTTTACTAGCCTGCAAACACAACTCTTTGCAATTTCTTGCAGTCTTGGGCAGAACAATTGTCATATAATTGACGTGTGTGTTGACAACAGTTAACAGCGGGTAGTTCTTTTGAACAATGTTTCTTGAACCACCGTCTGAAGCAGGGTTGGGCCCCAATCCGAAACATCACCAAACCATGGGTTCTCCAGAGATGCTGAATGACCCACTGAATTACTCCAGTACTTTGTGTCTTTTTTTGGCCACCACATAGTTTTCTTTAAAATATTTAAATTAAATGTGTAAGTCTAAATACCTAAAAAGATATACCTAATAAAATGTGTTCAGTTAACCACAACTTCAACAGTAAGCAGAGCAGACTTTTGCCATTCATGGTTTAAAGCAGATAGCAGAATATGCACAGTATCCCATCTCCATCTGTAAGAACCAATTCTGTGAATGAAAGTGAGGGATGCTGCTGTATGACTAAGTTTGCCAAATACAACATAGGCTTCTTCACTTCAGCTTACAAGTTTGCAAACAACTTGAGGTACGACCAAGGCTTGCAGCCAAAGGAACACTTTTGAAGTACAGACACTGTTGTAATATGGGAAACACGACGTCCAATTTGTACACAGCTGGGAACAAAAAAATAGAAGCGTGAAAATGACCAGAAAATTGGTTTTCTTTTATATAAAGTTCATTGGGGGCTAAATATTGGTTTGGTCGCTGGCAAGAATTCTCTCGATTTTCATGGGCTACTGCTGTGAGATTAGGACTCTTAATCAGATTAAAGTATAACGTATAGAAAGGAACAACAGATGCGGGTATGCATCAAAGATAGACACAAAGTGCTGGAGTAACTCAGCAGGTCAAGCAGCATCTCTGGGGAAAAAGGGCAGGTGACGTTTCGGGTCGGGACCCTTCTCCAGACCCGATCTGAAACATCACCCATCCTTTCGCTCCAGAGATGCTGCCTGACCCGTTCAGTTACGCAAGCACTTTGTGACTATCTATAGTATTATGCGATTTGACTGGAAGGCAAGCTTTTCTTCATACCTCAGTACTCGTGACAATAATAAACCCGAACCTAAACAGCTAACATGGGTAGACAGAGGGCATCACTCGTTCTTATCTATTTAACGGTTCAGCAGTTTCTCATTGCTGCACGAGTGTCAGTCCATACTTCCCAATTCTCCAGAGAGGGCCTTGAATGTACTTGAAATCCAACCCATGCCAAGAGTTTCCTTTGTACTTTTATTCACAATGCCATTTATGGTAAAACTAAGAACTCCATTATTTTTTCATAAAATTCTATGATGCTCAATTAATTTGCACTCTCAAATTCCAGGGGAGGCAATATAAGTACCACCGATTTTCCAGCACCCTTGGTTCCAGACACATGCCGGATTATCCGTTCCGCCGGGCCAACAGTGGTCACGGTCTCTTAGAGGAGTCGGACAGTCCGCCTAGACCGAGATACTGGCTCGCAAAGTCAGCCTCAGAAGTCGGAACGGAACTGCCAGCTCCAGCCGGGCCTGAGTTCCATAACCATGGCTGCAGGGGGCAAATTCGATCCACAGATTAGAAGTCTGGCCGCCAAAGTCCCGGTGAGGTCGGGATCTGCTGCCTCGCCTCGCCTCGCCTTGGCACCACATTTTCAGGGGGACTTCCGGGGGGATTTCAAGTGCTCTCTCGTAATTTTGTCCCGATTAAATGAGGTGCTGGACCACCAGTTGCCGGAACATCGGTGGTGGGCCCGTATATAAAATTATGAGAGGCGTAGAAAGGGTAGACAATCGTGACAGTCATGAACTTGATTTAGTTACTTTAGGAGATAAAGAAGGTGATCAATAAGGGTAGGGTAGTAAATGTTGTTCAATTTTGAGAAACAGCGTGGAAACAGGCCATTCACGCCGACCAGCAATCCCCATTTACTAGCACTATCCTACACACTACGGACAATTTACACTCTTACTTACGCCAATTAGCCTACAACCCTGTATGACTTAGGAGCGCCCGGAGAAAACCCACAGTCACAGTGAGAATGTACAAGAATGTACAAACTCCGTATAGACAGCACCCGTGGTCAGGATCAAACCCGGGTCTCTGGCACTGTAAGGCACCAACTCCACCACTGCGCCACTGTGTCTACATTTTATTTGGATAGTAGCCCAAGTGGAACCCTTGCGGGGGGGGGGGGGAGGCAGTCTGCGGCATCACACACACTAACCACCCCCCCCACACACACACAATAACCCCCCCCCGATATTATATTAATATTATTAATTTGCTCTTTTTCTCCCATCCCCCGCCCTATCCACTCACGCATAGCCCCCAACTGCGCAGGCGCGGCTAGAGAGGGAGAAGGGAGGGAGTAGAGAGGGAGAGGAGGTAGAGAGGGAGAGGGTGATGGGGGTAGAGAGGGAGGGTAGGGGAGGGGGGTAGAGAGTGAGAGGAAGGGGGGTAGAGATTGAGGGGTGGGGGGCACGCTGCGTCACAGGGGAGGGCTGGTCCCCGAACGCAATACTCCACCATTCACCCATAGGTCCCAATACTCACCTCCCCCTAGAGATGGGGGGGGGGGGGTTGAGAGGGAGTGGTGGTAGAAAGGGGGGGGGGGGTAGAGAGGGTGGGGGGGCAGAGTGGGAGGGGGTTCAGGGGGGGGGAGGAGGGTAGAGACGGAGGGGGTATAGAGGGAGAGGGTAGAGAGGGATGGGGAGGGGCAGGGGGTAGAGAGGGAGGGGGAGGGCGTCAGAGAGGGAAGGGTAGGGCAGGTGAAGGCTTGTTCCCGAATGCAATATTCCACCACTCACCCATAGGTCCCAAAATTCACCGCTTCCTCGAGAAGGAGGGCAGGTAGAGAGGGAGAGAGGGAGGGGTGGTAGAGAGGGGGGTGGTAGAGAGGGAGGGAGGGCAGAGAGGGAGGGGGTAGGGAGGGAGGGTGAGGGTAGAGAGGGAGAGGGAAGGGAATGGGCTAGAGAGGGGTGGTAGAGAGGGAGGGGTGGTAGAGAGGGAGGGGGTAGAGAGGGTGCGTTGGTAGAGAGAGGGGGATGTGGTAGAGAGGGAGGGGGAGGGGTAGAGAGGTAGACAGAGGGGAGTGGAGTAGAGAGGGAGAGAGGAAGGGGTGGTAGAGAGGGAGGGGTGAGAGACAGAAAGGGCGGTAGAGAGGGAGGGTGATATAGAGGGGGGGCAGAGAGGGGGGGGCAGAGAGGGAGGGGGGAGAGAGGGAGGGGGTGTAGAGATGGAGGAGGGGGTAGAGAGGGAGGAGAAGGTAGAGAGGGATGGGGTAGATATGGAGGCGGTTAGAGAGGGAGGGGATTAGAGAGGGAGGGGGAGGAGAACTTGTTGATCTTATTTGATTGTGCACGCCAGGTTGATTGCATTCATGGAAACAGTGCGGACCACGTGAACATTGCTATCTCCCACCCATGTCCCATTGTGATGTCATTGTGGGTACACAAAAAAGCTGGAGAAACTCAGCAGGTGCAGCAGCATCTAAGGAGCGAAGGAGATAGGCGACGTTTCGGGTCGAGACCCTTCTTCAGACTGGTCAGGGATCAGGGAAACGAGAGATATAGACGGTGATGTGGAGAGATAAGGAACAATGAGTGAAAGATATGCAAAAAAGTATCGGTGATAAAGGGAACAAGCCATTGTAAGCTGTTTGTGGTGTGAAAATGGCTGGTGCGACTTGGGTGGGGGAGGGAGATAGAGATGCTTGTTCCCTTTATCACCGATACTTTTTTGCATATCTTTCACTCATTGTTCCTTATCTCTCCACATCACCGTCTATATCTCTCGTTTCCCTGATCCCTGACCAGTCTGAAGAAGGGTCTCGACCCGAAACGTCGCCTATCTCCTTCGCTCCTTAGATGCTGCTGCACCTGCTGAGTTTCTCCAGCTTTTTGTGTACCCTCGATTCTCCAGCATCTGCAGTTCCTTCTTTAAAAAAAAAGTGATGTCATTGTGATTGGATGTCTGTGAGATGGCACTGTGACATCGTCAATGGAAAGTGCTGCAAGACTCTCCCACTGAAAAGCAGTTAATCTTTTGAAATAAATGATTAAAAGTTTAAAAACTTCGGAAATATAGGTCGGAATGCGACGGGAAGATGTCTATCCCGCAAGGGAAAAAATGTGAGTAGAATGTGTGAAAATGGGAAGGCTGTGCCCTAGCGTTTGGAAGAAGATACAAATTAAGGAGAATAAAAGAAAGCCAACACAACCCTGGCCCACACAGACATTTAGAATGTTAAGAACAAAGGGAAGAGTTTTAGTATAATAGAGATTTGATAAACTACTTGATGGTCTGCTGATCCAGAAGATTAAGATGCATGAAATCCATGTTTAGTTTCAAAACTGCATAACTCATAGCAAAATAAAAAGAGTTGTGGTGGAAGGGTGTTATTCTGGCTGAAGGTCTGCGACATCAATGGAGTTCTACATAGATCTGTTCCAGTCCCATTCATCCCAGGGTGGAAATGTCAAAGATTGGAGAGTATAGCTTTAAGTTGAGGGAGAAAGTTTAAGGGAAAAGCTTTTTGTGAGTGCCTAGAACACACTGCCAGGGATGGCAATAGATGCAACAGCGGCATTAAAGAGGCTCTAAGATTGCCACATGGATATGCAGGAAATGTAGGAATATGCACCGTCAAACATAACAAAAGGCATCATGTTCGGCAAGGATATTGTGGGCCGAAGGGCCTGTTAAGGCACTGTACTGGTCTATATTCTATTTCAATCTGGACTGTGACGATGGTTTTGGCATTCTGCACAAAACGTCTACAAAAAAAATGACCTAAGATAAAATAGAAATGAGGCAGGTGTTGGGCCAGACTCACAAAGGCCTTTCAATTTAAAACATATCAAACTCAGACAATTATAACATAGCACTTCAATTAAAATATAAAAGACGAATTATAACCTCATTTGAGGTCCCAAGATAGGCACCAAGGGTTCTAGAAATAGTACAGAAACGTTGTTCTCTTTGTCCAGTCCAGGCGATTAGCACCGGTCGTTAAGATGACTCATTCCAAATCTGTTGTAAATCACTGAAAAGGAAATATCTTGCTCTGTTTAATTTTAGTTTAGGCACAGCCAGGAAAAAAGTGTGCAGTGTTACTTCAGTGCATTGCCAAAATGGCTCAGTGATCCACATTCTTCACAGGCTTAAACAATTAACTATCCCAGGGCACCTCAATCATTTACAGTTACATCCTCTGTTGAAGAATGAAAGCTGAAGCAGAAATTATACATCTCAATTGGAAGTAATATAAAAGCTTGTGCTGTTATTGGCGGTTTTGGAATACATTCAACAAGCTTCCTTGTAAAGAAGCAACTTTTGCAGGCACAAAATGTCCTGCATTTTATCTTAACAAGTGAACTTGACAAGCAAAAAGGGCAAATGATACAAAGTTCAAATAGTAACGTCTTATTCTTCCCCAGTTTATTTCTCAAGACACAAACGTCATTATCTTTGCTGCTTTGTCAAGAAAGCCTCATAAATCAACAATTGTTCCAACAATCCTGGATCACCATTTGACAGCGACATGGTTGGCTAATGAAAGTATATTTTTTGCCACCCTCATCCAAGAAATGACACAGTCGATAAATTTCCGAGATTAACAAAGACAGTTAATTATATATTGATCACTTCTGATGACATCCTTTCCTGTGCCAGCTCTTGAGCGAACAATTATCACTCTGAGAACAATACTGATAGTTTGATGAGATTGGACGATGAGCAAAAATTCATAAAAAAGCTCGCTGACAGATCTCTTTGAAAAAAAATTAACAAGACTGTAATATGTCATTTTAAAAGAAACCAGTTGCGTCAATCCAAAAATAAATTAACAATGCTAATCAGTTGTAATGATATTGTAGCAAAAAGAATAGTGAACATGTGCATGAAACGCTCAGGTCAGAATTCGTGCCAGATATGTTTGAGCAATCATTCAACTCAGAAATTGTTTTGGACCAGCCAACATTTTTTTTCTTGCCGCCTATTAAAAGTACAGTAACCCTCGCAAAATAACAGACCTCGATATAGCGGATTTTAGTTCTAGTGTACTGAGAACTGAGACTACGGTGCACCCGCAGCACTGCCCCCCACTTCCTGCTGGTTACCTAATGAGATGGCATCACGCGGAGTGCTTCCTATTGCGGCAGCGGAGAGAGCAAGCAGCATGAAGGCAGCGTCGTGTGTACTGGGCACATATTTGGCGCGTCGTGTGTGGGGCCGGGAGCTCTGTGACTCCCCATCCTGTGAATATCTGCTTGTTTAACCCTCCCCACCCCCACCCCGCCCAAATGTCACATTCCTTGGGCCTGGCGGAAGAGGACTCTGCCCGAGCCGTTTCCAGGGTTACGTCCGTGCTCGGGTGGTGTTAGAGAGGGACTACGCACTGTCCACGGGCACCCTGGGGGATTGACGGGACTGCTGGGCATCACAGGGGGTTGAATGCATCCTTGACAAGGAGTGTAAGATAATTGTATAATAGTTTATCGTTTGCCGTGTGTTATGGTGGTGGGCTCTGTTTTGTTTTTTACTGTACTGTATATATTATTTTAATATTTGAATAAATATTTTTGATCAAAAACTTGCATTCCTTCCCTCCAAGCCTTTGGTTAAACTTTACTCCCTCGCTCGGTTAAAGCGGACAATCGGCAATAACGGACACCATCTTCCCCCCTCCTGTGATCCGTTATTGCGGGGGTTTACGGTAACTATAAATGTGAAAAAATGTTTATAAATTTTTTGTAATATAGCCAAATGTAACCTATCTGGTCTAAGAAGGGCCGTGACCCCTAACATCATTTATGCACTTCCCTCCCCAGATGCTGCCTGGCCTGCTGAGTTCCTCCAGCAGTTTGTGTTTTTCTCAAGATTCCAGCATCTGCCATTTCTTGTATCTCCATTTAAACAATATCTGCTTTCTGGTTCCATGGAAATCTAATTGTTACTATCTCTTAATTAAACAGCAGAGCCAAATGCATCATTGTGCTGACTAAGCCAAAAGTCAAGCAGACTGTTCTATATACAACAATGAAGTTTTCTTTTTGAAAGTTTTAAAATCTAGTAATACTAGACCATAATAGCACCCTGCGGCATCACAAGATCTTCAGTCTTCTTGACAAATAGTCATGAATCATAGACATAATGGAACCCATCAGCAATCATTTGCAAACTCTCAGCTGGAAAGTAGAAGCAAACCGACCTATGGAAATGTTTTGAATCACGACCGTGTAAAAGGTTCTTGACAGGTCTCCTGGACCATTAGTAGAGAGATATGACGTGCCATTACTTCATTATAGCAATTGAAATGCACTTCACCTGGTGAATTTGAGGTTTAGGTTTAGGCTTATTATTTTCACGTGTGCCGAGGTATAGTGAAAAGCTTTGTTGTTGATTCAATCAAATCAAATCAAATAATACTGAAGTACAGAACAAATGTATTGGATGAAAGTAGATGCTCCTCTGGGACAAATGCGCACAGGTTCACCACGTCCCGATGCCATTATCTCAAATTTACCATTGGATTTAGATTGAGACTGCTCCAAATTATTTCTGTCCTGTTATATTTTTGTACTAAACAGTGTAAAATGTCAAAAAAATGTACTTTTCTTGGTCACCATTGCAGAAACTGTGTAGAAGGACATTTTGCATGGAATCTCATTTTGGCAGTTGTGAATAGTAAAATGTTAAGAGTTCTCAAAGTGTCCTTCAGAGGCTCATTGCAAGAATTGGAAGCAAAAAGCTACCTTCAGATTCAGAGACATTCTTCCCAACTGCTATCAGGCAACTGAACCATCCTACCAACAACTAGAGAGCAGTCCTGAGCTACTATCTACCTCATTGACAACCATCGGACTATCTTTTATTTGAATTTTACTGGACTTTATCTTACACAAAACGTGATTCCCTTTATCATGTATCTGTAGACTGTGGAAGGCTCGATTGTAATCATGTATAATATGTCCGCTGACTGGTTAGCACACAACAAAAAGATTTTTATTGCACCTCGGTACACGTGACAATAAACTAAATTAAAACTAAAAACTAAAACTAAACTCTTTGTTTAAGAAGGAACTGCAGATGCTGGAAAATCGAAGGTATACAAAATGCTGGAGAAACTCAGCGGGTGCAGCACCTCATATTCCGCTTGGCAGTATGCACCCTAGCGGCATAAACATGGACTTCTCCAATTTCCGGTAGCCCTTGCCGTCTCCTCCCCTTCTCAGCTCTCCCTCAGCCCTCGGGCTCCTCCCCTTCCTTTCTCCTTTCTTCTCCCTGACTCACCCACCCTACATCAGTCTGAAGAAGGGTTTCGGCCCGAAACGTTGCCTTTTTTCCTTCGCTCCATAGATGCTGCTGCACCCGCTGAGTTTCTCCAGCACTTGTGTCTACCAAAAACTAAAACCTTGTTGTCTGTTCGACTTGAACCAAAGGGTAGAGACAATGTAGCTAAAGGGCTTTAGTTGAAGTAAGATCACTTGAAGCAGGGAGGGTACGCAAAATTAAGGGACACCAAAGACAGCTACATAAGGCCTATGAGGATCTACAAATCACGGATGGACTTTGGCTTAAACCCAAGCAATTTAATTCCAGTTGGGTATATTATATTTCTCACAATCTCGGGTGTGCCTTAATTTGCTCAAAATCTAACAAGCCAATAACAGAACGCAAGATATTCAACCCTGCACACCAGAGATTAAAAAATACTTTCACAATGAACTCTCTCTCTTAAATGGAAAAACTGATGCCAAAGACTTAACTTCTGACCACTATGTTCTCATTTAACTAACTGTGGTAATAAGCATCACACAGTCACGGAGTTGCATGGAAACAGGCCTGCTACATCTATGCTGACCTCATGCCTATCTATAGTAATTGCACTTGCCTGCACTGATTCCATATCCCTACTCATTCATCGGCAGACAGCCCCGGGTTACATAAGGGTTCCACTCCTAACAGCTGTCCAAAAAACCAATATTTCCAAAAATCAAAAACGAATGCCGGAGGTTGCGAAGAGACCCGATAGAAGTACATAAAATTACGAGAGGCGTAGAAAGAACATACAGTCAGAATTGTTTTCTCAGGATGGAAAAATTAAACACTGGAGGGCATAGCTTTAAGGTGAGAGGGGCAAAGATTAAATGTGATGTACAAGCCAAGAGGGCGGCGAGTGTCCAGAGCATGCTGGTGGTGGCTGGAAGTAGATGCGTCGTGGTATTTAAAAGACTTTTGAATAGGCATATGATATAGGGAATATAGCGATATGGGTTATGTGCAGGTAGATAAGCAATGGTCTCGGCATAGACATCGTGAGCCGTAGGGACTGTTCTTGTGCTGTACTTTTCTGTGTTCTATGAACAATTTTAATGATTAATTAGCATGAGTATTTATTTATTGCCTTCCCTTGAACTGTTGCAATGGTACGGAATGAGAATGTCCCACATCTAATAGCTAATTCTGATAACCTTCAAGTACCAATGGATGTCAATTTTCTTAATAAAGTAACTTAGAAGTATCAAAGAAAATATTGTTTTGTCAATCCCCAAAGCAAATTTCACTAACCCTAACTTATGCCCTGTAGTTTCAGTCACCCCTACCATGGTAAACAGATACTGTCTATGCCTCATAACATTACATACCTTGAACATGTCACTTCGAGAGGGATATGGGCCAGATATGGGCCAACAGGGTGGCACAGTGGTAGAATTGCTGCCTTACAGCACCACAGACCCAGGTTCGATCCTGACGATGGGTGCTATCTGTACAGAGACTCGCATACTCCCAGGGCGTACAGGTTTCTAGGTTAATTGGCTTCAGTAAGTATTGTAAATTGGCCCTAGTGTGTAGGATAGTGCTAGTGTACAGCATGGATTTGAGGGGTCGAAGGGCCTATTTCCACGCTATACCACGAAACTAAACTAAAACGAGGGCAAACGGGACTAGCTAAGAAGGGGCATCTTGGTCAGCATGGATCAGTTGGCCTATTTCCATGCTGTACAGTTCTATGACATCCCTCAGTGTCCTTCACTCCAAGGAAAACACTTGACGAATCACAATCTTTCCTGACAATTTTTTTGTTTCTCTATTGTTTTATCTGTTTATGTATTCAAGAGAGTCAAGAGATATGGGGAGAAAGCAGGAACGGGGTACTTATTCTGGATGATCAGTCATGATCAAATTGAATGGCTCAAAGGGCCGAATGGCCTACTCCTGCACTTATTGTCTATGTTTCTATGTATAGTCTTTTTTCGTGACTGCTGGCACAGTGGTAAAATTGCTGCCTTACAGCGCTAGAGACCCAGGTTCGATCCTGAGGACGAGTGTTTGTCTGTGACCTACATGGGTTTTCTCAGGGTGCTCCAGTTTCCTCCCACACTCCAAAAATGTAGAGGGTTATAGGTTAATTGGCTTGGTATAATTGTACATTTTCCCCAGTGTGTGTAGGATAGAGTTCATGTTCGGGGATTGCTGGTCAGGATGCACTCGGTGAGCTGAATGACCTGTATCTCTAAACTAAAACTAAACTCAAGAGAGAATTAGATTTGGCTATTAGGGCGAACAGAATTAATGAATATGGGTAAAAAGCAGGAATGGAGTACTGATTTTAGATGACCAGCCATGATCATATTGAATGGTGGTGCTGGCTCGAAAGACCGAATGATCTACTCCTGCACATATTTTCTGTGTTTCTATGTTTCTAAACTAAAACTAAACCAAAACCAGGCAAAACATGAACAATCCGCAAAGCTCCATGTCTGAAAAATTCAACCGTTTATGCAGCAAACAAAACATCCGTCACTGAGACCAAGCACAGATTTTAACGATACAGAGTGGAGGCAGCATCTTACTCTACATTTTGGATGAAAAGTTTAGCTTTACAACGTATCACCCTCATCTAAAAACAATCACCCTTTGTGTTACCATAAACAGTGCTACACTATGTTAGCTGCTAATATAAAGTTGCCAAACCCAAATAGTTATATAAGAATGTTCAGGCATGACAATGGAATAAGTTAACTTTCGAGAAATATCTTTCAACTGACTGTTTCAGAATATTTTCAAGTAAATAAATAAAGGAGAATGCAGTAACCTGGCAAAATTAAATAATGAAATTATTCAAAATGTTGTCTCAAAAAATAATCAAATGTCACACTACTTCTTCTGCCTTTGAATACATGCATAACATTTCTAACGCCCACAAAACAGTAGATATCAAAGTTAGGCAAAAAGCCATCTTTTGTGTTCCCGAGCATCTTCACCCACATTAAAGACCTTGAACTCTATAAAGCCCCGACTTGGAAAATATTCTTCAATTAAGTCTTGCTCTTTGAGCCTAAAGGTGGCATGCAGCCACCATGTGTTGCACATAGTGGCATCACCATTCCCAGACAGAATGGAGGTAATTCAGTAATTTAACCTCTTAATCACATCAGAAAATCTCAGTGGGTGTATGTGACTGGAAGTGATTTTGCACTCGATTTCTGCTTGGTCCAGTTTAGTGGAAGCCCCTTTCAAATTATATCTGCAAACTGGATTTGCTTGCATCGTTTTGTGCCATTTGTCCATCTCTTTGCTAGATTCAGTTGACACTGAAACTAAACTTTAAAGAACAATAGACCACGTGGGCCAACGCAATTATCCACCACTCACCCGCTCCCCCAGCGCAACTGGTTTCCACCACACACCCGTTCCCCCAACGTAACCTGTTCCCCTAACGCAATAATCCACCTCTCACCCACATCCCCCACGGGAGGCCTGGTCCGCTAACGCAATCCGTTCCCCAACATAAGATTCCACCACTCACCCGTTGGGTCACAAGGGAGGCCTAATCCCCATTGTAACCAGTTCCCCAATGTAAGAATCCACCACTCACCTGTTCCCCCAACGCAACACGTTCCCCCAAAGCAATATTCCACCACTCGCCCATAGCCCCGGACAGTGCATGTAATTTTAAACATTTAAAAAATGCAATTATTGGATAACAAAACTTGTTATCCAAATCTAATCATTGAACTTTGCTGTGCTGGGTTAGGCTGGCAGATTCTTCCCCTTTGTTATCTAAATCTAATTATTAAACTTTGCTGTGCTGGGTTAGGCTGGCAGTGTTCTGGGATAGAAACATTTAGCCAGTAGGGCAATGTGACATCATAACTGCCTAACTCCCAGTGCAGATTTGAAGAAATCCAACTTTTAAATGCCACTTTAAACCTTTTAAATCTCCCCCACTACGTCCCTTTCCTTACAACAATTTTAAAACACTTTCATAGCTTATGTATTGGCAGTAGAGATCTCATTTCGGAATCTTCATGGCAGCTTGTGTAAATGAGATCCCATTGTGTTTGGACAACTGTGAAATGCCATTGTGACATAATCACTGGAAGCTGTTGGAAGAGTCTCCCTCTCAGTTATTATTCTCAAAGTTGGCTTTTTTTAAACATTAAATATCAATAACCTGTGACATATAACATAAAATCTGAAGGAAACGTATTACATCGACGATGGGAAAAAGCTGAGTAAGGATCTGCAATAATGTTCGCACTATTGTGTACCGTTTTAGCGAAAATACAATCACACAGACAGACAGACAGACAGACAGACAGACAGACAGAAACAAGATGAGACTTTTATAAGTATATAGATCCCACTCGTGGGTTTCAGAAGTGTGGAAAACGTGTTAGGTCTCATCTGGGAGTCGAGCCAAGGGTGGGCAGCCTGTGCATTATTTAAAGGAGAGAACCGAGGACTTAACTCCACTTCAATTACTTAAGACTTTTTAATCAATTACAACTGAAATGCTGCACTTATCAAGGTGACGTCATTACAATTCAAGATATCCTTTGTGCAACATCCAACCTTTCATTGTCCCTTTGGAAATAAAGTGATAAAAGTTCATGCAACACAATAAATATCTCTGGAATTTATTGGAATGCCAGAGGTAGTGAGGGACCTGATAGAAGCATATAAAATTATAAGTAGTCAGTCTTATTTATAAGAACTGTAATTATTATTATTATAGATAGGGTAGGCAGTCAGAACCTTCTGGAATGCCTGGATGGAAAAAATCAAATACTAGACGGCATAGCTTTAAGGTGAGAAGGGCAAAGTTAAAAGGAGATGCGCAGGGCAAGGTTTTATTAAAACACAGAGGGTGGTGAGCGCCTGGAACCCGCTGCCGGGGGTGGTAGTTGAGGAAGATATGACAGCGGCATTTAACAGGCGTTTGGATAAGCATGTGGATATGCAAGGGATGGAATGACATGGATTATGCGCAGGCAGATAAGGATCGGTCATGTTCCGCATGGACCTTGTGGGCCAAAGAGCCTTTCACGCCTCTGTACCTTTCAAAGAGCATGAAAGAAAGCTTGTGGGGAATATATAAACTGACTGTAAATGTTTTTTTTAGGTATGTAAAAAGGAAAAGATTAGTGTAGACGAATGTAGGTCCCTTACAGTCAGGGACAGGTGCATTTATATTGAGAAACAAGGAAATGGCAGAACAGTTAAACGAGTACTTTGGTTCTATCTTCACTAAGGAAGACACAAACAATCTCCCGGAAATACTAGGGGACCGAGAATCTAGTGGGAGCGAGGAACTGAAGGGAATCCGCATTAGTCGGAAAATGGTGTCAAGTAAACTATTGGGGCTAAAAGCAGATAAATCCATAGGGCCTGATGCTCTGCATCTCAGAGTACTCAAGGAGGTGGTCCTAGAAATCGTGGATGCATTGGTGATCATTTTTCAATGTTCTCTCGACTCTGAATCAGTTCCAGTGAACTGAAGGGTAGCCAATCCACTCCACTTTTTTAAGAAAGGAGGGAGAGAGAAAATGGGGAATTATAGACCAATTAGCCTTACATCGGTAGTGGGGAAGATGCTGGAGTCGATTGTTAAAGATGTTATAGCAGCGCATTTGAAAAGCAGTGATGGGATTGGTCAAAGTCAGCATGGATTTATGAAGGGGAATTCATGCTTGACTAATCTTTTGGAATTTTTTGAGTATGTAACAAGTAGAATGGATAGGGGAGAGCCAGTGGATGTGGTGTATCTTGACTTTCAAAAAGCCTTTGACAAGGTCGCGCACAAGAGATTGGTGTGCAAAATTAGAGCACATGGAATTGGGTGTAGGGTTTTGACATGGATAGAGAATTGATTGGCAGACAGGAAGCAAAGAGAAGGAATTAACGGGTCCTTCTCAGAATGGCAGGTAGTGGCCCGAAACGTCACCCATTCCTTCTCTCCAGAGATGCTGCCTGTCCCGCTGATTTACTCCAGCATTTTGCGTCTACCTTCGATTTAAACCAGCATCTGCAGTTTTTTCCTACAAAGTATCAAGAGATATGGGGAGAAAGCCAGAATGAGTTACTGTTTTTGGATGATCAGCTATGATCATATTGAATGGGGTGGAAGACTGCAATCTTCATGAGGTCCACCCTGTTTCGACAAATGCAATCAACCCGGTGTGCACAATCAAATAAGATCAAATAGAACAAGTTGTCCTACAATTTTGGGCTGTGCACGCCATACGCAAGATCAGATTGAATGGCGGTGCTGCCTCGAAGGGCTGAATGGCCTTCTCCTGCACCTATTTTCTGTGTTTTTATGTTTCTCATTCTGTGCTGTTTTATGCTCTAGAATGTCTCTGTGTATTTAATATATATCACTTAACACATGGCATCACCAAAATGATAGGAAAAGTCAAACCTTTTTATACTTAAACTGGACCAAGTGGGACCCGTTGGGTCCCTGTCACAAGGAAGGCCTGGTCGCCCAACGCAACCCGTTCCCCCAACGCAATATTCTACCACTAACATACATATTAGGAAAAGTCAGACCTTTTTGTACTTAAACTGGGCCAAGTGGGACCTGTTAGGTCCCTGTCGCACGGGAGGCCTGTTCCCCAATGCAACCCATTCCCCCAATGCAATAGTCGAGCACTCACCCATAGCCCCCACGGGATGCCTGGTCCCCCAACGCAACCCGTTCCCAACGCAATATTCCACTACTCACCCGTTCCCCCAATGCAACCCGTTCCCCCAACGCAATATTCCAACACTCACCCATAGCCCCCAACTGCGCAGGGGCAGCTCATTTCCATTTATCCACCCTCCCTCTTTTTAAACTTAAAATAAAAATGTAATTGCACTTGCTGCCAGGACTCAGTGTCCTGGGATTTGCAACACTGTAGCGGGCAGGGCCAGCAATTAGATTTGTATTTTTTGCAGTGAGAAGTTGAGTGAAAAGTTAAATTTTTTAAGTTTTAAATGAGAACAGCTTGTAACATATACCATCAACCTGAACAAAACTTTGATATAACACACCACAGGACAATGGTAAGGAAGGTGGTCCAAAAATTGTAGCGCTATCGTGTACCGTTTTGGCATAATTTCAGGATCTCACTCACAGACACACAAACAAGATGAGACTTTTAGTAATATCAAAAGGTTCAAAGGGTTATTTATTGGTCACATACACCATAGGTGTAGTGAAATATTCTTGCCAATGCAGCACAAAAAAATATATATATACTAGACCAAGTGAGAACAGTTGGGTCCCTGTCACACAGGAGGCATGGTGCCCCAACACAATATTCAACCGCTCACCCATAGCCCCCACGGGAAGCCTGGTCCTCCAACGCAACCCGTTATATATCGATGATTATCTCGGGCTGGATCAGTAATCTGTTTTGTGTGTTGTAGAAATGTGCCTTTTCTGGATTTAAGATCATCAAACAATGAGGGATACAATGCTGAAAATTTAATTACCGTTCCCCTTGGTCGGAAAGTCAGATATCAGGGCGGCACAGCGATAGAGTTGCTGCCTTACAGCGCCAGAGAACCGAGTTCGATCCTGACTCTCGATCCTGAAACCGTATGGAGTTTGTACATTCTCCCTGTGACTACAAGGGTGTTCCCCAGGTGCTCATGTTTCCTCCCACATCCCAAAGATGTATAGGTTTGTAGGTTAATTGGCATCAGTAAAGATTGTAAATCGTCCCTAGTGTGTAGGAAAGTTGTAGTGTACAGGGATCGCTGGTGGGCATAGATGCGGTGACCCAAAGGGTCTGTTTAAGATCCGTATCTCTACACTAAACTAAAACTAAACATGAATCCAATTCTGGACCCACAATAAACGACTGATGGAAGGATTCAGTGGGTCAGACAGCATCTGTGGGAGGAAATGACGGGTGGGTCGGGGCGCTTCTTCAGACTGATGGAGTATAGAAGAGATGGATAGTAGAAAGAGGTGAGCGGGAGAGGAGGGGCAAGATCTGGCAAGTGAGAGGTGGATTCAAGTAAGGAGAAGTTAATGGGCAGAGGAGTCTGATGGGGGGAAAGGAGAGTGGAGATAACCACAAAGACTGCAGTTGATAAGTGAAGAAGACAAGGGGCTGTGGATGGTGGAATCTGATAAGGAAGGCGAAGGATGAAATGGCAGGACATGTGATGTGAGACGGGAATGGTGGTGTTGGTGTGCTGGAAGAGGAGTCCCGGAGGATGTAGGTGTAGGTGATGAGCAGAAGAAGCAGGTTGAGGATAGGAAATGATCTAGGTGGTGGTGGGGGTGAGGGGGTGGAAAGAAGGTGTGCACAAGTTGGCCTGGGTCATCTTTCCTGTTAGTCTCGCAGCAATACCACCAACTACAAAATCAAACCCGCATAGCTGCAGTCATTATTTCCCCCGAGTGATTGTGAACAGGTAGTTCTCTTTTCCCATCACCTCAGTATTTCTCTTCACTGCAGGTGACAGCAGGTGAAAGGTGCAGTGTTCTCAGATCTTCTTATCCCCAGCTCATGGCCATTATCAGTTTATACAGATTGAGGGAGGAGCGCCGACACAAAATGTGATCTAGCCTTTCCTTGCTGCTTTCATTAATAGCAAGCCAGAAACATGGGAGTGCAACACCCCCATTTTGTTTGCTTGTAAAAGTCAGGATGTTACATTGCAATTTAAATACTTTAAATAAAATTTCAGACTCTCTTTAGCCACACTTATTTATATAATTTGACTGCTCAAGCCTGATGTTTATGCTTCGTGTAAACATTTCTAGCTTTGAATGTAGCACTCCCAGGAAAGTTATACATATATATATATATATTTCTATGTGACCAACAATCCCAGAAAATCA
The DNA here is from genome assembly GCA_035221665.1 of Okamejei kenojei. Lineage (NCBI taxonomy): Eukaryota > Metazoa > Chordata > Chondrichthyes > Rajiformes > Rajidae > Okamejei > Okamejei kenojei. The sequence continues at coordinate 34,751,957 of CM069134.1, forward strand.
TCATACGTTCCCAGAAATGCCACACACATAGAAATCAATCCCTCTGTTCAGAACATGCAAGAGAAGAAAGATGAGGGCTACTACTGTGCTGGAAATAAATTGCCTCATGCCTGATTTGTTGAGAAAATTAAAAGATATCAATTTTATCTTACTTTTAACAAGTGGTTTACATTCAGTAGCGTTGGAGTTTGCAGAAACCACTTAGTAGAGAGAGCAGTGAGAACTTTTTCAGCATCAATGCTGATGGTACTGAACTTTTAATTCAGGTGACAATCAGGTTGAAGGCAAATATAAACAAAAGTCGGTCCATTCTTACTTTAGTTTCTTTCTGTTTGGCTACAATGTCCACTTCTAACTCTCATAAGCAATCCCCCTCTGGCAGGTTATCATTTACTGTAGGAAGTGGTTAGTAATGCATCACTACCTCAAAGAGCAAGTCTCTGCCCAAGTTTATTGTTTTCTGTTCATTAATTTTCTTTGTTTAAACATTGTCGACCGCTAGACCTGTATATATATTTATAATATAAACAGCTCATTTTACTGCTAGCGAGAAGGAGATAACCCTCACACCCACAGTAGTATTTTATACTCTTGGAAACTGCCACACTGGAGCAGGATCTTCCTTTGAAGTTGAATTTCTGTGTGCAGCAACTTGGTCATACTGAACAAAATCAGTCCATACTTATTGCAAAAGACATAAACAATATTGGATGGCTTTACATTCTGCCAGAAGTGAAATGATATTAGTATTTCACATGAAAAAATAACTTGCTTCATTCAGTTGGTCTCATGGTCTCTCAAATTTAAATGAAGCTATGGTTTTCATCAGAACATAAAACAGTACAGCACAGAAACAGTCCCTTCAGCCCACAATGTTTGTGCCGAACATGATGCCTTGCTAAACTGATCTAATTTGCCTGTATATGATCCACATCTATCTATTCCCTGCACTTCATCTGCCTCCACCAGTGCATTCCAGGCAGTGCGTTTCCACACTGTTGAAATCACTTGCTCCGCACATCCCCATTAAACTTCCCCCCTCTCACCTTATAGCTATGCCCTCTAGTGTTGGATATTTCCACCCTGGGAAAATGGTTCTGACTGCCTGTCTATTATGCCTCGCATAATATATGTACTTCTATCAATTTCCCCCTCACCCTTTGACATTCCAGACAAAACCAAGTCTATCCAACCGCTCCCTGTAGTTGAAACCCTCTAATCCAGGCAGCAATCTGTTAGACTTATGAGTTTATCCATTGTTAATATACTGTGTAGGATTGAGTGAACCTAATGGACACTTGAGTAACTTAGCCTCTGTGGGTCACCCATAGTGCATAGAGCTAGGTGACATTTCGAGTCAAAAAATGTCTCCACCTGAAACGTAATTTATTCCTTTTCTCCACTGATACTGCCAGACCTGCTGAGTCCCTCCAGCTTTTTGTGTCTAACTTTGGTTTAAACCAGCATCTGCAGTTCCTTCCTACACCTGGTGTGTAGGGAGTGGATGAGAAAGCAGGATAACATAAAACTAGTCGAATGGATGATCAATGGTCGCCATGGACTCGGTGAGCTGAAGTGCCCGTTTCCATGCTGTATCTTTCAATCCATAAGATCACTGTCTGGCCTTGGTCTGCCAACTTATTTCAATACTTAAACTAAACTTAAACTAAATAGTGCTTTCATTGATCTTGAAACCACTTTGCCTTTAAAAAATATATAAAATGACACTATTTACTTTTCATTTGTCAGGTTCATTTAAGTAGATTATCATTTTCTTGTTCCCATTATGTCAATTTGCCACTAACAAAGATCACTTAGGGTAAGTAAAATCTTAAATGAGATTTCAAAGAAAAACAGGTTACTGCACAGTCACAAATTGCCAGCCGGCAGATTGTCTGATGGTGATTGTCTGGTGGTTCTGGAACATTCCAGAACCACCAGTCCTTCAATATTAAATATCAAAGTGTTGTGCAATTAATTTGTCATAAAGCTGGTCAAATCTTTTGGCTTCATGACTCAACAGTATATTAAACGACATATTAAAGAACTCTCAGGATTATCAGTTTGGTGTGTTAAATTGTCTATTTTGAAAAATCCTGGAATATTTCCAGGTTCTGCAATTGCAGCCTTTATATAGAGTTGATCTCCTATGGGATTGCACACAGCCAGCAAAGACCAAATGCCACTTTCAAGTTGCATTGAGTTGCATTGCCATTGGCAAGTCGGGAAAGGCGTATGGAATGGAAGAGTGGAGCGAATAGTAGGTAAATCAGGCAGGGTGACAACAGGAGAAACAACAGAAGACGGGAGAGGGGCATGAAAACTGTAGCTAGTGTTTTATTAAGAGAAGGGGAATGAGCAATCTCAATTGTGTTTTTCCAATTTTACAAATCCAACCTTTTCCAATTTGCGAGCCAATTTTAGGTTGGGTAAGGCCAGATCTAGATTCACCAAAGACAGACACAAAGTGCTGGAGTAACTCAGCGGGTCAGTCAGCATTTCCGGAGTGAAAGGATGGGTGACGTTTCGGGTCAGAACCGTTCTTCAGATCAGACCCGAAACATATAGAAGTAGCAAGGTTATGAGGCAGTTCAAGGAAGACTGAGACGTGGAAGGAGAAAGGAGAGGAGAGCTACACAATGGGAGTGGTCCCTGTTGCAGCATTGAAAAGGCAATAAATATTAGGAGCATCAGTTCACTCCCTCAGGAGAATGAGTAACTTCAGTTATGAGGATTGACGGAGATGAAGTTGTTGTGTCCTTTGAACAGAAGAGATTGAAAGGTATGTAGATTGAGTAGAAAGAGCTGAAGGGGTCAAGAATTGAGGTACATTGAAATGAAGATGATTAGCATCAGAACCGAAGGTGACAAAAGGAAAAATTTTCTCTCCCAAGTGGATGGATAAAATGTACTGCAACTATGGAGGCAAGTTCAATCTTAGCATTGAAAAAGGAACTGGATCAGTATCTGAAAGGAAATAGTTTGCAGGGCTGTGGGAAGAGTACAGCGTAATGGGATTGGCTGATTGTTCTTGCAAAGAGCCAGTCCACAATCTCCCTTTGAATAACCTAGTTTAATGCATTATTGTCATGTGTACCACAATATAGTGAAAACCCTTGTTTGCGTGTTAGCCAGTCAAATAAAAGACTGTACATGATTACAATCAAGCCATCCACAGTGCAATGATAAAGGATGAAGGATACAATATTTTGTGCGTTAAAAAGTCTGATAATGTTGAGTTAAAGATAGCTCAGATCTCCAGTAGGTAGATGGGAGTTCAGGGCCACATACCAGCCGATGCGAAGACTGTTCAATTGCCTGATAGCAGCTGGGAAAAAAACTGTCCCCTAATCTGGAGATATGTATTTTCAAACTTCTGTACCTCAAGCTTGGGTGTGATCGGGTGAGTCAATGAATGGGAGGTTGGTTTGCGAGATAGTCTGGGCTACGTTTACAACTTTTTGCAATTCCTTGCTGTCGTGAATGGAGTTGTTCCTAAACCAGGTTGTGATGCATCCTGATAAAATGCTTTCTACTGCACATCTGTGGAAGTTCTTCAGGGTTGTTGGGGGCAAGCCAAACTTCCAAAGCCTTCTGAGGAAGTAGAGGTGTTGGTGTGCTTTCTTGGCCATATCTTCAATGAGGCTGGTCCAGGACAAATTGCTGATGAGGCATATTCCTCAGAACTTGAAGCTTTCGTCCATCTCTACTTCAGTGCATGTCCTCCTTTCAAGCTGTAACTATTCTGGGATTCATGCTTTTGAATGTTTTATTCCCCGTTTCTACTGAATTCCTAATCTCAAGAAAGTGGGAGTAACAGTAAAGTTAGGAGTTTATTGACCACTCTTTTGCATCCTCTAGTGCCTGATTCAGGTATTTCACTGCTGGGGATTGGGAGAATATCAGTCGCACATCCTCCCAGCAGAACAGATAGGCTGGGAAAATCAGAACAACTGGATACCAGGTAATGTCCCTTCAAGGAAAAAGACCTACCAATGTACAATATATTTTATTATATTCAGTGCCAAAAAACTTACTTAACTGCATATGCCTTGAACGATTACATTTTGCTTTTTATCTGCAATATTTGCTGTCAATTGTTGCTTTGGTCATATAACCAAAATGTCATCATTACAAGTATAATACTGTTTATCCAAATTCTACTGCCAAAATAATGGCAAGGCTAATGGAGCTGTGAATTTCTTATAACCACATGTTAGGGCAACATCAGGCAAGGGATAAGGTTGATCATGGACCCTGTCCTTTGCATCTTTCCATTTCAAAATACATTCAAATATATCAAACAGCCTGAATTTCCTGCACTTGCTTATCAGATGAGGAGGAAAGAGAACGGAAAAATCAAGGCATCTTTATTTCAGTCCAAGGACCATTTTAAAATTATTTGCACATAACTTAGCTCATCGATGGAGTAATTTGTCTTCATCAACGTGGAATATCATTCCTTGCGATTGTACTTTGGAGAAATATATACAAATATAATTGTGAAAAGAGCTACCTTCTTCCTTGTCCTTCCCTCTTAATCCAATCATTCCATCTCAATTTCTTCTTTTACCTTTTGATGGCAAAAATACAAATAAATGGCTAAAGATTGAAAACTGTAGGCGCTCTGGGGGATTTTAGAGAAACAGCTGAGAATCAAGACCTTCGGCCCACCGAGTCTGCGCCAACCAACGACCCCAAAACACTATCACGATCCTACGCACTAAGAACAATATACAATTTTTACCAAAGCCAATTAACCTATGTGTTTTCACACTTCTGTACCTCTTGGCTGTAACATAGATGTCATACAGGGAGAAATTAAACAGTTTGGGCTCATATGCTCACCTTCATTTAGAAGAAGGAGGCGATTTCAATGAAACAAACAAAATTCTTATGGGAATCAACAGGATATGCACAGGGATGATTACAGATGAATACAGTTTCCACCAGCTAGAACCAGGAATTGCAGTGTCAAAAATAAGAAGTGTGAAGAGAGGTTAATACTTTAGACTTTACTTCAAATATACAGCGCGAAAACAAGCCCTTCGGCCCACCGAGTCCGAACCAACTAGCAATCACCCCCTACGTTAATACTATCCTACACACTCGGGGCAATTTACAATTTTACCAAAGCCAATTATCCTACGAACCTGTACGTCTTTGGAGTGTGGGAGGAAACCCGAGCACACAGAGAAAACCCACGTGGTCATAGGCAGAACGTACAAACTCCATACAGACAGCTCCCGCAGTCAGGAATGCACCCAGATCTCTGGCACTGTAAGGCACCAACTCTACCACTGCGCTACCCTTTAATTAAATCATTGAATTTATTTTTTTGTTTCTTATATGCTACCTATGAATATTTTACAGGCCTGTTATGCTGCAGCAAGTAAGAATTTTGTTGCTCTATTGTCAGTACATATGGAAATTAAACATTATCTCTCTTGACTCTTGAGAAGAAATGTATTTTACCCAGAGGGGAGTGTGCACAGGAAATCTGCCATACAAATGTATTATGGTGGTTCAGCCTCCGAGTGTATTTGAGAGATTTTTAGATATTGGAATTATATGACGCAGGTTGAGTGCAGGAAAATGACTATAGAGGAAAAGGTCAGTCATGATCTTAGTGGCTGATAGAACATACACAAGGTTTCAGGTAGCCTACAGCTGCTTAGATTTCTTGCATCCTTAGGATCTTCTGTACCTAATTTGACCACGCTTTAACTTCCTCAGCAGTTTATGTTCATAAGTTATAGGAGCAGAATTAGGCCATTTGGCCCATCATGTCTACTTTGCCATGTAATGATTGCTGATCTATCTTTCCCTCTCAACCCTGTTCTCCTGCTTTCTCCCTATACCCCTGACGCCCATACTAATAAAGGGGAAAAGGGTAACTCGAGAGAGAGTGGGACCCCTCAGGAATCAAAGTGAACGACAGGAGTTGGGCAAGGTCCTCAATGAGTATTTCTCCTTTGTTTTTACCGAGGAGAAAGACAGGAGGACAGAGGAACTTAGGGCAGTCAATGGAAGTGTCTTGAGAGCAGTCAGTATTTAGGTCAAAGAGGTGCTGAAGGTAGACAAATCTCCTGGGCCTGATCAAATATATCCAAGGACATTAATGGGAAACTAGAGAGGAAATTGCGGGAGCCCTGGTTGAAATTTACGCAGCGTCATTAAATACAGAAGAGTGCCAGAAGACTGGAGGGTGCCAAATGCTGTGCCTCTATTTAAGAAGAGCTGCGGGGAAAATGCATGGAATTATCGGTCAGTAAGCAAAACATCTGCAGTTGGAGAGTTACTGGAGAGTATTCTGAGAGATAGGATATACATGCATTTAGAAGGACAAAGGCTGATTAGGGAGAGTCAGCATGGTTTTGTCAATGGGAGGTTGTGTCTCACGAATCTGGTTGAGTTTTTTGAAGATGTGACCAAAAACGTTGATGAGGGCAGAGCTGTTGATGATATGGTGTGCAGCAAAGCATTCACCAAGATTCCATATGGTAGGCTGCTCTGGAAGGTTAGATAGCATGGGAGGGGTGGGGGGGGGGGTGTGGGGAAGAAAGCAAGAAAAAGGTTATGTCCGCTGGTGTTCTCATGGTGCACTGGCAAGCATAATAATAATAATCAACAGAACGTCAAATGGAATTGGACTGTTTTCTGCCTGTGGCAGATGATGTTATTCAGGCAAATAGCAACCAGAGAAGCAGTGTAACTATTTACAAATCAAAGATGCTTCACAATGAGTTCTGGCTTCGAAGAGGAAGCATTTTCCCTGTCTGCTCAAAGATTTACACTTTTGTCGTCTGTAAAAACAACCCAATTTTAACTTGATTAATTATGAGTCACGCAACAGAGAAACAGTGAGATTTGCTTTTTCCAACATGTGCAGACGTTTTTGGCACAAGTCAAAAGCAAAGAATATGACATTTCTGAAGGAAAAGAATTAGAATTTGTTTAGTTAAGAATCAGAGGCATGCAGATAATATAACTCTCTGAAGATATGATATAAAGCTTGTTCAGGTGCAGATTTATTTTGCTGGCAGTGGATGCACTTCTTAATTAAACAAATAATTTAACTTTGAACTGTTAGTAGGGCCTGTTAGCACTTCAAACAAGTCAACAGTAACTCTTGTAAAAATAAACCACTACATTTTCAGAAATAAAAGACAGAAAACGTACAAGTCACGCTATCCTAATTCAGCACAATGCTGTTAAAACTCGCTATCAATCCTGGTTTGCATTTCAACTTTTGCGAAGAGTCAACTGTTGCAGAGTATTAGGTAATACCCCATAGCATTTAACTGGCATCACAAGGAACTGAAGATGGTGGTATATTGAGTAAACCACCAAGTGCTGGAGTAACTCCGCGGGTCTGGCAGCATCTATGTCGGGAATGGATAGGCAACTTCGGGCTAAAGAAGGGTCCTGACCCTAAATGTCTTTTGCCATCTTCTTCCTACCTAGGCTTTTGAGTTGCCGAACCAGGCTGTGATGCAACCAGTCAATAAGCTCTCTTTAAATTTCAAGATCAATTTCAAGATCAATTTCAAGATAAATTACAAAATGTGCTCTTGGTCAAAAAATAAAGTGCATATTTTCTATTGCTCATAAATTGTAAATACTATAATGAAATGTCTTTATATTAATCAAAATTTGTCATCACGGCAATAGAAATAATTTATAATTCATCTAAAAAGTTCTGTCACACCACTGAAGTCAATTGCAACTCGTAGGAAAACCTTGCAGTCTTTTGGATATGTCACTGAGAAATTTCTAATTTCTGCCAATGTATTTACTAAATGATGCATCGAACAGCAGTCAATTCACCTCATAACAGTCGGCAATGCTGATCAGTTTGCTTGTGCTCACCCTGAAGCTAAACACTTTGAGCTTAATTTCCTCCACAATATCAAGTTTCAGTCTTTCCACCATACATTAATGCAATTCAAGTTCCCAATGGCCTTTATATGGACAGGGGGGGATCCAACCTGCCACCAATCCTAAACAGATTCCGCAGAGATGCTGCATGACCTGCTCAGATACTCCAGTACTTTAGCTTTTTTTGGTAAACTAGCAGCTGCAATTTCTTGTGTCTACATTTTACTGCTCCACTGCAAAATCTCCTCAAGGTATACCTACTTTGAAGATGTTCTCGGTAGAGGAGTTATCCACCCATCACTTGCCAGGCTTTGTCCCAGCACTCTCAGCACTAAAGTCAGTCTGGAGAAAAGACTCGACCTGAAATGTCACCTATCTATCTTCTCCAGAGACGCTGTCTGACCTACTGAGTTACTCAAGCACTTAGTGTCTTTTTCGGTAAACCAACATTTGCAGTTCTTTTTGTCTCATTGATTTGAACCCTGTGAGGCTAGTTACAAATCTGAGTTTATGAGTTTAGTTTATTGTCACATGTACGAGGTGCAGTAAAAAGCTTGTGTGTGCTAACCAGTCAGCAGAAAGACAATATGTGATTACAATCTATTGTATATCTTCAAAATCTTATAGAAGTTTGAAAATCTGAGAAAGAGTAGCTTCTCAAATAATTTTGCACTTAACTGAATTATTTCCCTTTACCTTGGGTTAACAGTTTGTTCAATTCTTTTGACCCTTCAACTTTGGGAACAATCTGTCAATTGCCTTTATGAAAATCTGTATCTTTTGGTCATTGTATTTCAAATTAATTCATGACATTTTAATTCCAAACACATTAAAATATCAAAGGCAATCTACAAACACATGACCATACAATTTAAAAGTTGCAGATATTGCATTAACTTGCAGTTTCTGTTCTGTCTTTTTCTAATATTTAACTGCCTGCCTACGAACTAGTGTTAAGTGACAAGGTTTAGTTTAGTTTAGTTTATTGCCATCTTTAAAATCTGCAAATATGCAAGAAAAACTATTGAGAACATACCTATTATATGCCAGCATTTAGAAAATCTGCTCCAATAATATTTTTTAAAACTAGTAGAAGCAAAAGATCATTAAAATCAATCTAAGTGGAGTTCAAAAGAAATTCAAACTAGGAAAATCTGGGATTAATCTGAAGGAGTAAAACAAAAAAAATTTAAAGGCCTTGACAAAAACGTCTAATACCACAAAAAACTCAGCATGAATTTAGACAAACAAATTGCAAGCATTTGAAATGGCAAACATGGGACTATATAAAACAATTTTCAAAAATTACGCAATTTTCTAATTTCTTCACTCCCCTTATTTTGACCCTCTTACTGAATACCCCTTTCTCTTACTATGTGTAGTTATCTCTCGGCTACTAATCCTGCTGGACCCACATACTGCACTTGGCAGTGACATCATAAGAGATCAATTACTGTTATTATTACTAAATATTGTATTAATGTAATTTAAGAAATAGGAGCAAGTGAAGGCAATACTGCCCCAAGAGGCTGTTCCATCATTCACCTCCATTTTCTCACTCTGTCACACTTCTCGTGATTACTTTAATAGTGTGCTGGAATAGATTGGTCTTTGTCTTGGATACACATATCCGCAGACCTATGGCAGAGAGAATTCCAAAAATTCACACCATTTTGAGTGAAGAAACATCTCCTCATCACTCTCTGATGCCTTAATTTAAGACTGCATACCATATTCTAGATCGTAGAACCAAAGGAATGATTCTCTCATCACTTCTTCTGTCAATTCTTTTCAAAAACTGAAATGTTTCAATGAGATCACCTCTCGTTCTTCGAAGTTCCAGAAGGAATTGACCATTCATCACATTCTTTCAACCTAAGCAGAAGGATCTCTCAAAAAATCAAATTTAATTAGCAAAACATGACTAATCTTTCACAGTTCATAAGACTGCCCTTGAGGAACCAGTGACTTTCTCATGTTCAGTAATTTAATGTCATAGAATGGACTGAAGATGTTTACCCAATAACTCTTATCTGGCCTAGAATTGCCTGGCTTATCCCATCTCCTTGCTTAAATAGACTTTTAGTTAACATATAACAGAGGTTTTTAAGAAGAAATACATCTCCTATTGCAGTACTGAACTTTCACATCTGAGTATGGTCGATGGTGAATTTATTCCCAGTAGACATAAAATGTTGGAGTTACACAGCGGGTCCTTTTTCTCCAGAGATGGCGCCTGACCCGCCGAGTTACTCCAGCATTTTGTGTTTCTATCTTTGGTGTAAACCAGCATCTGCAGTTCCCTCCCTAAACGATAAGTAAATTAACACAATTGGACTCACTATCCTCCAACTAGGTACAATGAAGGAAATTAGCCTTGCTTCTTGTTCTCCATCCACATGAGCACAGATTAAAAGGAAATGATAGCAGGACTAGAAAGGAGATAAGGTAAAAGCAGATGATGGTAATGGTAGTGGTCTGGGATTCACTTTCTGCAGGACTGGCTGAAATTATGGTCAAGTGACATTCTTCTGCACCATGGAATGAATGGATTTCTAGGATCCTCTGTCCAAATCTGAGGTTTAAGAAAGCATCTCCTTCTGAAGTGCAATTAGTGATCGACAATAAATGTTGTACTTGCCAGGCATGCTCAAGTCCAAAGGATAAATAAATCAAAGATTTCACTCCATCCAACTTGAATGCCATGGAATCATAAAGTTCTAATAAATGGTCAGTTCAGCACATCTCAAATGCAGACAAAGAACGATTTTAATTGCTATTTTTATTCCAATCAAAATGTAAGCTATCGATTAGTGTTACGCTGATGGTTTTTGAGCTAAGCAATGAACTAATACAATGGAATTTTCTCAGATTCAGCAATGCAAAATTTAAAAGATGTTTGGACAGGTACATGGTAGGTTAAGAGGGATATGGGGACAGGTAGGACTAGCGTAGATGGGGTGGCGTGGGGCGTGGCGGCGGGTGGGTGCTGTATTCGCAGGCTGGGCTGTGTCCACGGGCGGACGCAGCGATCACCACAAGCCAGGAGCCGCAGAGTACAGCGGGGGCCGGGAGCCGATGAGTGCAGCCGGGGCCGGGAGCCCATGAGTGCGACAGGACTCGGGGACGGGAGCCACTGATTGAGTCCGGGGCTGGGTCCTGGTGCAGGTGAGTGCGGTCGGAGCCAGGAGCCGCTGAGCCCACACACCCCGCCTCCTCCCCCGCACAAACCGCCCCTCCCCCACACACCCCGCCCACAAACCTCCCCCCCCACATGCCTCCCGCCCACACACCCATCCCCTCCCCCCCCGACACCGCTACCCCACACCTCCCCTCCCCCACAACCCTCTCCCCTACACCCACACCCCGCCTCTCCCCACACCCCAGTATAAGGCTGAAAGAAGAACTAATTTTGTAGTTGTGGCATATGACTCCGTTTTCAGCATCCTATTGGAATCAAGCGGTAATATTCTGTGCAGTGCTGAGGATGCACTGCACTATCCGTGATGCAGTCTTCCGAATGGGAAGATAAACCTGGGTTCTCACAGGTGATATAAACTATTTTTTGGCATTATTACAAAATTACAACATGTATTGATGTCAATATTTACTCCTCAGTCGACCTTTATGGCACGGCAACATTAGGGAGGCACGGTGGCGTAGAGTTGCTGCCTTACAGCAATAGAGACCCGGGTTCGATCCTCACTACAGGTGCCTCTCTATGGAGTTTACATATTCTCCCCATGACGTGCAGGAGTTTTCTCTGGGAGCTCCGGTTTCACCCCACACTCCAAAAACGTACAGGTTGGTAGGCTAATTGGCTTGGAAAAATTGTAAAAAATTGATGTGTGTAAGAAAGTGTGCGGGGATCGCTGGTCATAGAAAAATAGAAAAATAGGTGCAGGAGTAGGCCATTCGGCCCTTCCAGCCTGCACCGCCATTCAATATGATCATGGCTGATCATCCAACTCAGTATCCCGTACCTGCCTTCTCTCCATACCCCCTGATCCCTTTAGCCACAAGAGCCACATCCAACTCCCTCTTGAATATAGCCAATGAACTGGCCTCAACGACCTTCTGTGGCAGAGAATTCCACAGACTCACCACTCTCTGTGTAAAGAATGTTTTCCTCATCTCGGTCCTAAAGGAACTCCCCCTTATCCTTAGACTGCGACTTAGACTGGTCGACACGGACCTGCTGGGCTGAAGGGCCTGTTTCTTAGGTGTATCTCTAATCTAAACTAAAATTACAAAAAAAATAGAACTGTTTGTGCGAGGTCAATATGTGCACCACTTACCGCTGGGTATCATGCATTCAACTATAAAGCTATGCAAGTCACAAATCCTAGTGCCGTAACATAGAGACCTGACTTTGGAGCTCAGTTGCGATTAAGATGTAGGAAATTATCAGATCATTTTGTCGTCATTTGTAAACTTATTACATGAGGAAGTTATTTATGATCACAACATCTCGTCAACATTTTGTCAAAAATACATAATTTACATGTGCCAGTCCTATGTGCATTTGATCGTAAATGCTGCAGCCTTTGGATGAAGAATGGGCAGACAACATGTTCTGAAACAGAGGCGAGTAATTCCATCTGTTAGTGATCTCCCTGCCCTTGCTTAATGAAGACAGTTGGATTAAATTACACATGGTGTTGATTTAAACTCTAAATAGGTTCTCAGATTGTCATCCACCCACATTAAAGAACATCACGCAACAAAACAGAAAATGTATTACCACTGGGCAGAAAAAGGACAGAAGGAGAATACTGTGCGGTGGAAAATCTGCAGAAAATCTGTTTGCACATTGTTACGATACGATACGATGAAACTTTATTCATCCCCGGAGGGAAATTGGTCTGCCAACAGTCACAACAAGGTGCACAGAAACTTGAAATTAAAAGTGAAAAAAAAGAAAAAGACAAGCGACTGTGGTCTGGCTGCCGTGTGCACAGCGCCTTCACCGGAACAAATGAACAAACAAACAAACACACTTATCCCCTGGGCAGAGGATTCTAAACCATAGTGCCCCCCCCCCCCCCCCAACACTGGGTCTCCCTTTGTTATCCCACCGTCCCTCATGGTGGTCCCCCCATGCTGGGTCCTCCATTGTCTTTCCCGCCCTCACCCCTCATGTTCCACTGCCACCGAGGTTTCTGCTCCCGTTGTCGCCGAGGCCCCACCACCGCCGAGGCTCCCATTGCCGTCAAGGCACAAGTTGCCGCCTAGTCTACTGCTGCCGTTGCCGACGATCCAATCGCCGCTGCCGCTTAGGCTCCTTCGACCAGGCTGGCCTCGCCGTCCGGCTCCCTGGGACACTTCCGCCGCTCACGCGGCTTCTCGGGACAAACTACCATTTTTTTTTTTTCCAAATCCATCTCTCTCAAATATTAATTACATTGAAATAAATACAAGATGAAGCAACATTTCTACAAGCTGGATCACTTATTTACTCCTTTAATAAAAAAACCGCATTGCAATGATTTAGTTAATAAGTAATCTATTGGCTTGACCTTTAGTATTTAAGTCTGTCTTACTGGTAGCAAATTGTAATGTCTTTTGGCATAGGATTACACCAGCCCAGCTAACCATGCGCATACAATCGCTACAATGTACATGTGGGAGTGTGTTTTCCACATCAGATTTTGTGCAAAATTCATGAAGTTTACAGTATACACTGACCAATTCGCTGGAGACCCTGGAGCATCCCAACGGCTAGGCAAACCGCGGTTGTATCCCAACCGCTGGGCCTGTTCAGTCCGTGAGGGAAGGCCGCTGAAACCAACCCCCTGCTCCGCCCCACGGGTCGGGAATGTGAGAGAAGATGAAGGGAGATGGCGATAGATGCTGGACAAAGGGCCAAGTTAGAGGAACCGGAGGTGTCACCCTCCCCCCCCCCCCTCCCTCCGGGGCTGAAGTGGGCGAGGCGTGCAGAGGGACATCGGATCCGGGGACAATCGGAATGGAGGCGACGGCTGCAATGGGCCTTTGTGGCCAACTGCAGCTGGGACTGCAAAATGGCATCTCTTGCATGGAATTGGTGGGCTGTTCTGTACATTCTGTACTAACAGGGGTGTTATGTACTGGGATAGTCTTGCTGAGCTGTATGCAAAAAAATGGTACACGTGAAAATAAAGAAACCATTGAACAATTCAAAATCAAGAACGCTTGATCCATTTTAATAAACACTCCATGTAGACTATAAACATGAACAATCAATGTTGTAGCAAGGCCAAGGAGGTGATTGCTGACTTCAGGGAGAGAAAGATGAGGACCTGGCTTCGTTGGCGAGACGGGAATGGACAGAGTCAACAATTTCAAGTTCCTGTGTATATACATCTCTGATAATCACTCCGGCACTCAGCATCTCAAGGAAAGCTCACCAACACCTCTACTTCCTGCCTGAAGCGTCTGAAGAAGGGCTTAGACCCAAAATGTTGCCTATTCCTTTGCTCCAGTGATACAGCCTGACCCGCTGAGTTAATCCAGCATTTTATGTCTATCCTCTACTTCCTCAGCAGTTTAAGATTGGGCATCTTGCCAAACCAAATAATCTACTGAACTTCCACATATGTATGGTAGAGAGCACACTGAGTGTTTGCATCACAGCCTGATTCAATAACGGAACGCTCAGGAATGAAGGAGGCTGCAGAAAGTGGTGGACATTGCCCATTCCCCAACATCCAAGGGATCTACAGGATGCATTGCCTCAAGAAGGCAGCTAATATCATCAAAGACCCACACCAGCCTGGACACACTCTCTTGTCGCTGCTACCATTGGGAGGAAGGTACAAGAGCCCGAAAACAGCTATCCCCAGGTTTAAGAGCAGCATTTTCCCATCAACAATCAGGTTCCTGAACTACCCTGCTAAAACCCTAACCAGAACCCAACCTCAGTGCTGAATCACTGTGGACGTTTGCACTACCATGGTTGCTCTATGATACTTTTTTCTGCACTATCGTAGTCTGGTTTACTTGGAATAATTGATCATTTATTGCATATTTATCTGTTGTTCTTGTTGTAGAGTCTAATGTGCCTGTAAAGCTGCAGCAAGCAAGACATTCGTTGGTCCAGATCACATCCAGTGCATATGACAAATAAACAGACTTGATTTGTGATTTGATTTATGGATCAAATTTACGACAAAAGGTTTACACTCTGTTCAACTGAAGAGTAAATCTAAATAACTAACAACACCCAAGGGCAACACCATGACAGAACCATACATACAATTTCATAGCTAAAATGTTATCGTCCAATTTTGCTTCAAATTAATAAATTCATTAATCACTGGACCATTCAACCTTGACGTGAAAGGCATAAGCTGTACCAATTATGTCCACAGGGTGACAGTATGGTCTTGTAGAATCACCAAAACATAATTTGCCGCAATATGCAATGGAATCGCAGTCAGCTAAGGGATAGATCGCGGAACGAACCGGTGCGTAAATTAAACAGTGTCTGTTAGCTTAACCTAAAATAGATTTAATGAAGGCATTGAAACATGACAAAAATTCAGATAAGGGTTTTTTAAATAATGATGTCTCCAACTGGAACCTCTGCCTTCACATTTCAATGTCTCTTAGATGCTCCAAGTTATCAATGTAACTTTTTGTTTAAGTATAGTTCGATGCAGAGATCCCTCAATTTAATTTTAGAACACATACATTTTATTATAGCTCTGACCAAAACTATTTGCCATCTGTCACCACTGACCCTGCAAGGAAAACAATTTACTCAGTTTTGCAAATGAAATGAATTAAAATTGGTCAACGCTGGATTTTTTTAATGGCCAGATTCCTCAGGCAGATCTGCCACATGCCAATGCAGAATAGCATGTGTATACATTGTTTAACAGGTCCAGTTAATGAACTATTGTTAATAGTATTTTTGTGAAATGATATACTCTGCTTGTCTATACGGAAACTTAGCTTATTAAAAGCTTTACAGGCATTTCTTGAGAGGTCCCTTCAAGGAACACGGATAGCGATCTTCAGACTTGGTCTTCCTGCCCACAGCTTACATTGCACACTTTTCTACCATCGATAACATGTTGGACCTTGCAAAGTTTAGGACAACCCCAAGATTAAAAAAATGGCTGCCTCACCAGGTGTTGGGGCAGCAAAACAAGATGGGATGATCAATCATGGTAGATTGGAGCCCAGTATCCCACAGTCCCAGCAAGCAATCTACAGCCAAAACCAATGCCACCCCAACTAATAGCACTGCCATTTGAAACGATACTTGGAAGTAGAGAGAGAGTCATCAGCATGGAAACAAGCCCTTCGGCCAAATTAGTCCATGCTGACCAACATGCCCCATCTAAGCCAGTCCCATTTACCTGCAAGTAGCCCATATCCCTCCAAACCTCTCCTATCCAGGTATCTGTCCAGGTGTCCTTTAAACATTGTTTTAGTACCTGCCTCATCGTCATGTCAAGAAACCTGCACTTACAACAATGAGACTGGAAAATGGCTCCAAACTGGCGACTCTATATTTTGTCTCAGGGTACTACTCCTGTACACTTGAACTGTATTGGAGATACATAGATATCTAAGGTATCTATGTGCTTATGTATAGTGATAATTGTACTGAGGTGTATACAAAAATGAATTTCACTATACCTCAGTATATGTGACAAATACAACCCACCATCCTCTGAGGTTAGAAAATCACAAATCCTTGTGACACTTTTGCCATGTTCAATCAGCAAGGATATACTACATTTTAAGTTTACTACATTCAGGACATCAAGTAAAGAAGTGATATACAAAACAGTGTGAAATGAGACTTGCTAATTTTGACTGGAAAAATGAGTGCTCTCTACAGCAAGTTTCAACTTTTTAACTTGTTTCTTTAAAAAAAATTAAAATGTTAGAAATGTGTTTTCGAACGGACTATTTCTCCTCTTCCCCTTCACTCTAACTATTTTACCTGAGTTTGAACTGAGTATATCTATGCATGGTATATCGGATCTGTTTGGACAGTTTGCAAAACAGGACTTTTTATTGTACCTCTGTACATGTGACAATAAGAAACCTAAATCTAAACCTAGGGCATGAAAGAGATTGAGCTGGAATAGCACACGAGGTCAGGATCGAACCCGGGTGTCTGGCGTTGTGAGGCAGTTGCTCTACCAGCTGTGTCATTGTGCCGCCCTAAGCAAACAGAAAATTATCAAGTCGATAGCTTTGTAAATTCAGTGCTTAAATCGTTTTTCATATTCAGTAGGCAATAATTAAAATTAATTTATATTGTATGTCAAATAGGACATGCTGCAAAACCTCACTCGAGCTTACAATTAGCCTTTAGTCGACTGAAAAGATACAGGAAGTATAGACCTCTGTACAGCTACCATTACTTGCATATTAATGGTTAAAAATAAATTCAAAGCTGCCCTGCTTACATTGCTCTTTATGACTCCAGCGGGACAAGTAAATTCACTGCAATTGCCCAGATGTTAAGAGTTCTGGAGGGTGGAAACAGGGTGAGCTAAGATTTGCTGACATTGTCCCATTAGTACATGTTATGCCAGAAAACCATCAGAGTGACGAAGAGCCATTTACATTGTTGCGTTCCAAAATCGGACCCGAACAACTGCCCTTGGATTAAGCAGCATGTTATAAACATGTTGGGAGTCAAATCGAGAGCCCACACATCCACAGCATTAACATTCAACTTTAAAATCCTGAGTCACAACCGTGGATTGTCCAATGAAGCAATCGAGGAAGCAGTAGAATTGCACAAGTCTTTTTAAAACTGTGGTCCGTATTTCAGCTCGACAAGCACAACTTATCGCAAATGACAGCGCAAATCCACAGACAAAGTTGCATATTAACTGAGCTGAGGAAATAAGGCACCAATACCTTCAAGACTTAAGAATAGAAATGAACACAAGGCCATAAGACATAGGAACAGAATTAGGCCATTCAGCCCATCGAGTCCACTCTGCCATTCAATCATGGCTGATCTATTTTCCCTCTCAACCCCATTCTCCTGCCTTCTCGCGATAGCTTTTGACGCCCTTATGCAATGTCTTGGCCTCCACAGCCATCTGTGGCAATGAATTCCACAGATTCACCGCCCTCCGGCTAAATAATTTTTTTCTATTCCAATTGACATCAAATTTTTATTTTTTTCGTGATATTTTGAGCTACCTATTCAGACACTCATTGTTATTAATTTAATCTAATGGAAAATTTACTAAAAATGCACCATGCATTTTTGTTAAAAGCTAGTTACAAATATACAAATTTCTAGTATTCTATCAAATATTATTCTTCAATGTGGTCACTGTTTTACATCAACTGTCCTGTCCATGCATACTGTTCACCAGCAAACTGAATGTTCTATTAATGGTACAAGGTTTCAGCTACATTGGACCTTATCTTCAGATCTTTGGCCTGTAACCAGACTCAGCAAATATTTTCTACCTTATGTTTATTCCATACATTTTTGCCTTCTCTTCTGTGAACAGCCCCCATCTCAATGAAATTCATGTGAGCTGTTCCCACTGAAATCAGACCCAGCCAACAAATATTTTTGATGGAACCCAGTTATTAGGGAAACTCATTTTCAATCCAAGAACAGGATGCCTTGAAAGAAGCTTTTAGTTAGTGGAGGCATGCCAAGAATACCCTGCCAGATTTCAAAAGTTGCAATCATCATTTTCTTCCCCAGGGACCCCCACAACTTTGGGTCTCCCCCACACCCAACTTTCAAGAAGAATCTGTTCAGATAATGAAAACAAGCAGCTCCAAAGGAAGTTGTGCAGGATAGAATCGAGATCAAAGGACCCAAGCTTTCCTGAGCTGCCACTTTGTGGAGATCCAGCGTCAATATTTAATTTCCAGACCTAAAGATTTATGTTCACAGTGCACTAATAGAGCCATAGCGTCATTATGCACAGAAACAGGCACGTTAGCCCTTCAAGCACCCAGATACACTAACTCCACAACATTTAATTTGTTTTACCATTTTGCCACCTGTACATTTAAAAAAGATGGCACATGGAAGTATAGGGAATAGAGGGATATGGATCATGTGCAGGCAGATGAGATCAGTTCAGCTAGGCATCATGCTCAGCACAAACATTGTGGGCCAAATAACCTGTTGGTGTGCTGCATGTTTGATGTTCTATGACAAAAGAGGTATGATGAAATATCTCACATTTCTCTGTGACAGGAAGGTTTCTGAGCCAGAAGACTTTAACATTAGCTGATTAGACGTCAAACCCAAATCAGGACATGGATTTCCCTCATGACAGTATTCAAATCTATATCCAGAATTCAAGAGAGCCTAGTTTCCCATGCAGTCATTTTCCAATCTCACCACAACAGCAGATTTGATTTTTATTCATTTGTGGAATGTAGTTATCGATGGTCAGAAGTTGCGGCACAATTTGCTGTTGAAGCAGCCTTGACAAGTAAAGCCGCAGTGTGTTTGCAGACAGTACACTTCTGCAGTGGCAGGACAGCAGTGGTAGAGGGAGTATACGTTTAGGCTTTTGATGAGATGTCAATCATGCAGACAGCTCAGTCCTGAATGATGTTTGAACTTCTGGTTTTGTTGGAACAGATGCACTTAACCAGGAAAGTGCTGAGTACTCGTGACTGCAGACTCAAAGTCAAAGTCAAAGTCAAAAGAGTTCATTGTCATGTGTCCCTGACAGGACAATGAAATTCTTTCTTTGCATAGCACAACAGAACATAGTAGGCATTGACTCCAATTATATACGTAAATACACACATTAATTAATAAATTAATAAAGTGCAAATAACAGATGGAGGGGTATTAATGTTCAGAGTTTTGTCCGAGCCAGGTTTAATAGCCTGATGGCTGTGGGGAAGTAGCTATTCCTGAACTGGGTCATTGCAGTTCTCAGGCTCCTGTACCTTCTACCCTAAGGTGGCAGGGAGATGAGTGTGTGGCCAGGATGGTGTGGGTCCTTGATGATGCTGCCAGCCTTTTTGAGGCAGCGACTGTGGTAGATCCCCTCGATGGAAGGAAGGTCAGAGCCGATGATGGCAGTGTTTACTACTTTTTGTAGTCTTTTCCTGTCCAGGGCACTCAAGTTGCCAAACCAAGCCACGATGCAACCGGTCAGCAAGCTCTCTACTGTGCACCTGTAGAAGTTAGAGAGAGTCCTCCTTGACAGACCGACTCTCCGTAATCTTCTCAGGACGTAGAGGCGCTGATGAGCTTTCTTAATAATTGCATCTGTGTCCTCGGACCAGGAAAGATCTTCACAGATGTGCACGCCCAGGAATTTGAAGCTCTTGACCTTTCAACCTTTCAACGTTGATATAAACAGGACTGTGGGTCCCCATCCTACTCCTTCCAAAGTCCACAATCAGTTCCTTGGTTTTGCTGGTGTTGAGGGCTAGGTTGTTGTGCTGGCAACATATGGACAGTCGCTCGATCTCTCTTCTATCCTCCGACTCATCCCCATCAGTGATATGTCCCACAACAGTGGTGTCGTCAGCGAACTCCTGATCTGCTCCTCATTACTATGGGATAGCGTGACTCTTCCGCTATGCTGCTTTTGCACATCAGTAGACATGCAATGTTTCAAGCTAGCCAGTTGACACCTCAATTTAGAAACATCACAAACTACTCTCGGTATATCTTTCCCTATGTCACACTGTATTGGGTTTCTCTCCTTGCGTGACAACAGGGGTAGACAGGGGGGGGGGGAGTTGCCGGGCCATGAAGTTACAGATTGCAGTGGAATACAATTCTACTGCTGATGCCCCACATTATTGCACAGATGACTGGCACTGAACTGCCATATTTGCTCTGAATTTATTCCATTTAATATGACTGTAGACTGATGAAGATTGTTTTTTTTTAAGCTACACAGCATAGAAATAGGCACTTCAGCCCTCACCGGCCATCGATCACCTGGTCACACTAGTTCCATGTTATCCCACTTTCAAATTGAAATATATAAAATTATGAGAGGCATAACTTTTTTCCCCACAGTGGAAATGTCCAACACTAGTGGGAATTGGCTGTAAGATGAGAGGGGGGAAGTTCAATGAAGCTGTGCAGGGCAAGTGTTTTGCACACAGAGAATAATGACGAGCGCATTACCAGGAGTGGTGGTGGTGACAGATACGATAGTGGCGTTTAAGAAGATTCAAGATTGGCACATGGAAATGCATGCAAGAGAGAGATAAGGATCATGTATAGACAGATGAGATCGGTTTAACTTGACATCATGTTCGGCACAAACATTGTGAGCCAAACATTCCTGTGCTTTTCTGTTCTATGTTGTACATACAAAAGAGTCGCACCTTTTAGACGTGCCTCGGGTTGGTTTACTCACTTCCTCACAGTCAGCAAAAGGCTAACATAACAAGATTACACGTACAGACAATCACCGACTTACGCAGTAGGCGACTTCCGTAAACCCGCACTTAAGTAAACAATTCTCTACTCAGTCCCTCAGCATTCAAGGCAGTTTGTAATTTCCACAACACTGTATGATCACTCAGGTTTACATCAGAAACAAGCCGGCAATGGCAGCAGGGCTTACCCAGAAAGCCACGTGCCTCAGAAAGTGCCCCGGACGCAGCCAAACACCGCTGAGAGTCAATACTCTCAGTGAAAGACACAAAGTGCTGCAGTAACTCAACGGGCCAGGAAGCATCTCCAGAGATCATGGAGAGGTGACATTTCAGATCGGAAGCCTTCTTCAGAATTAGTGAGTTATTTCGGACAGGGGATGGGGATGTTGATTCCGTCTTACGTAAAATCTGACTTACTTAAGGGTTTATGGAATGTAACCGTTATGTAAATCGAGGAGTGTCTGTGCATAGGTCACCATGAATTTATTTTTTAATTTTATCTTCAAAGTAAACATTTGAAGATAGAAATTGAAGATTTGCAGTTTACTATTCTGGATATTCCCTCTCACTTCAGGAGTAATTGTCAGCAGTGCAATCAATGCCGACATATTGCATTTATATAATTCTCAAGAGAAGCTTAGAAGTGCTTCGTAGTGATGTTCACCAAACGGTGAGCCAGAGATAGCGTGATCAAAGGATTGGGCAAAGGGTTAGGCGTCAAGTGTGGCCACCAGTAGCAAAAGGAAGGAAAAGCACTGATGACTTTTATCAAAGGGAGTGTGTTCAGAAAAACTGTAAGTGTGAAGAAGGTTACATAAGGACATGGAAGAATTTGAAAAAGAACAAAAGAATTAAATCCGAACGCCATGAGTCATGAAACAAATTAGCTCGGCAAGACGGGCAAATAGAAAGTTTGGGGCAGCGTAGATATAGAATGCAGAGTGGTGAGAGTATTTTTCCATGACACTGAATAAATAATCTTTGGCTTAAGCAAAAGCAAAAGCTTTGTCCTCTTTCCCTCCATAAAACCTAGAGTCTAAATCCATTGTCAGGGTTTTTTCAACTATTTTCTGAGCTTGAACTAATTACAATTTAAAGGAGGCTTAAGAAACAAACTGTTTAAGCTGTTGCCAAGTTATTCTTTACTAGCTCATTCAGACCTTATGTGGGTGTGCTGGGATCTTCAAAGGAATTTTCTTTACCAATTAAGTTTAAATTTGTGCAAGGAACACTGACATTTTTGGTAGAAAAGCTCATAAGACTAACAAAAATTATCCCTGCAATAGTCATCAATCTTACTAAAATTACATTGTACAAACACTACTAATCCATTTACATCAAATCAACAGAAGGTAACAGCAGAGAGACAGTGTTGCATTAAAATGTTTTGTTCATTGCAGTGTCCGTTAGCATGTATTCTGTTCATTGTTACTTTTTCTGCACTGTTGGTCATTAGAAGTAATTAGGTTTCTTCTCTTCTCCTCAATACCTATAAAATGAGTGTCGAAAAATTGATAAGTTGATAGAATAAATTGAAACGGGCTTGGAAATTATACTTACATAGGAAGACAACGAGGGCTGAAGGGCCTATTCCTGTTCACTCTTCAGTAGAATTTATGACAATAATTTACTCGCTTTCTAATCCAATCAGTCGAGCAACAATGTACAGTAATCACAGGAGGTCCACTGAGTTCCTCCAGCACTATTTTTTGCTCAAGATTCTCCCCCTGACTAATCTACTTAAGTCATACATCACGGAAACAGGCCCTTCAGCCCAACCCATCCATGCCAATCAAGGTGCCTCGTCTAAGCTAGTCCCATTTGTCCACATTTTGCCCACATCTTTCATATTTAGTTTTAGTTTTAGACATACAGCATTGGAACAGGCCCTTTGGCCCCACCGAGTCCACGTGGACCAGCAAGCCCCATACACAAGTGCTACCCTGCACACACTAGGGACAATTTACAATCTTTACCAAAGACAATTGACTTACAAACCTGCACATCTTAGGAGGGTTGGAGGAAACCGGAGCACCCGGGGAAGCCCACACCATCACAGGAAGCTCATCGCACATTCTTCCTGACAACGTCATACCAGGAGCACCTACCCGAGGTCACAGAGGGAGGACATCCGTCCTGAGGAAGATGTGATCCACCAGTCTCTCTAGACGCTGATTAGTAAACCTGGGGTCATACTCCCTGCCCTTAAAAATCACCAGTACGCACTATCTCAGAAGATAAAACAGGTGCTGACGATATTGTGCGCATGTGCCTTTAAAACCTGGGTAACGAGCACCCACAGCTGAGATAAAGTCATTGTTCTTCAATAATGTTCACTAGTTCTGAAGCTGGATGAAACTTGCCATGGATCTTTTTTTTCCATCAGCGCTGTCAAATGTTGTAGTCTTTTCAATACCACAAAAACAGTCTTTCTAATAAACCAATAGAAAGACATACAACATGGTTTTAATGTTAACATACCCAAACTTATATAGAGCATAAAACATAGGAAAGCGGCCTCGGAAATGCAGCCAACATAATCAAAGACGTCTGAAGAAGGGTTCCGACCCAAAACGTCACCCATCCTTTTTCACCAGAAATGCTGCCTGACCTGCTGAGTTACTCCAGCGTGTAGCATCTTTAATCAAAGACAACCCAACCCAGTCATTCCTTCTTCTCTTCACTCCCATCTGGCAGGAAGCACAGAAGCTTGAAAGCATGTACCATCGGACTCAGGAACAGCTTCTTCCCCTCCGAAATCAATCTTCTGAACTGTTCTTCCATAATGGGGTACTGTCTGATTCACCTTTATCTTATTGAGAGCACTGGACTTTGTCTATGGAACTGATACGCTAAAATGCAGAGAACCATATTCTGCACTGTGTATTTCCCCTTTGTTCTAACAAAATTATTCGCTGTACCATGATGCACGTGACAATAATAAACCTAAATCTAAACCTAGGACTGTGTGGCAAAGGAACTGCCACTGCCATGATGCCAATCTACTGATGTTTGAAGAAGGGTTTCAACCAGAAACGTCACCCATTCCTTCTCTTCAGAGATGTTGCCTGTCCCGCTGAGTTCAGCTTTTTGTGTCTATGCCAATCTACTAATTACATCTGCCTGTACATGATAATATTCCTCAATTCCCTGCCTGTGCATGTATCTGTCTAAATGCATCTTAAACATTGCTATTGTATCTGCTTCTACTACCTTCCCACCACAGGTAGTGTATTCCGGACACCCGGAAATCTGCATAAAAGTCTTGCCTTGCACTTAACCTTTAAGACACAAAGTGCTGGAGTAACTCAGCGGATCAGGCAGCATCTCTGGAGAACATGGATACATGCGTTTCAGATCAGTGCCCTTCTTCAAACACAAAATGGCACCTATCCATGTTCTCCAGAGATGCTCCCTGAGCTGTTGAGTTATTCCAGCACTTTGTGTCGATTTTGTACAGTATCTGTAGATCATTGTTTTCTACATTACCTTTAACATTTCATCCTCTCACCTTCAACCTGCGTCCTCTATAACTAACTGTCTACCCTCTCATAATTTTATAATCCGGTCTGCCCTCAGCCTCTGAAACTTCTGAGAAAATAACCCGTTTGCCTAATCTCTCCTTATAGCTAAATACACTCCATTCCTGGTGAACACGTTCTGCATCCTCTCCAAAGTCTGCACATCCTTACTGAAGTGTGGAGACTAGAACTATACACATTACTTTAAATGTGGGCTAACTAAAGTTTTATCCAACTGTATCATGACGTCCCAGCCTTTTTACTCAATGCCTAGCTATGAAGGTGTGTTGCCGTATACCTCCTTTACCACCACGTCCACTCGTGTTGCCACTTTGAGGGAGCTGGCCTGAAACTCAAGATCCCTCATTATCTACTCAGACAAAAGTGTTTTAGAAAGCTTTGATGGGCACGATGGGATAAAAATTGTGATGCAACTTCTCGATTGATGGGCTGGAATGAAACACACATAGTGACAGCTAAATGTCAGCTATTACATTTTTGCAGAACACAAGCTAAAGGATATTTCATAACCTTAAACTGTATTTAGATCAAGCCCCATAAGCACCATGCTGTTAATAAAAATATGAAAAGTACGATGTTTGAAGCTCTGACCTTTAGCCATCCATTTAGCCAGCCATACTCTCAAGATTATTATTGAGTCACCTCAACAAATCAATTTACAAGCAATCCTTAATTCTAGTCCTGTCTCAATCGGCATTCCTTTTTACTTAAAATAGCAATATTTTTTTCGATTGACAAAAAACTGGGACGAAAGTTGCAAAGCGAATTCTGGAATTGGAATAAGGAACTTGATTAAAATAATAAATTTGCAGGACAATAGCAATAGACAATACCAGGAGCAGCACGGCGGTGCAGTGGTAGAGTTGCTGCCATACCGTGGCAGGGACCCGAGTTCAATCCTGCACTATGGGTGCTGTCTGTGCAGAATTTGTACGTTCTCCCTGTGACCGTGAGTTTTCTCTAGGAGCTATAGTTTCCTCCCACACTCCAAAAACGTACAGGTTTGAGGGCTAAAGCCCCTGTCCCATTTATAATGCGACCTCGTGGTCGCGTTGTGGCGCGACGGTCCCGCGAAGATCGCGCACGACTTCATGCGTCCGCACAGCCGTCTGGAGCATGTGGCGTCATTTGAAGATGGACACAAAATGCAGGAGTAACTCAGCGGGACCGGCAGCATCTCTGGAGAGAAGCAATGAGTGATGTTTCGGGTCGACTCTTCTTCAGTCTGAAAGAAGGGTCTTGACCCGAAACGTCATCCATTCCTTCTCTCCAGAGATGCTGCCGGTCCCGCTAAGGTACTCCTACATTTTGTGTCTGTCTTCAATTTTCTTGGCCCGCTCTGGGAGTAGAGGTCGGGGCGGATCCAGACCGCAACGGCCATGAGCCCCAGGCTGAGTTCGGCGATCGTTTGCCTGCTTCTGCTGCTGTAGGAGGTGAGACAATGTGTCGCGCCAGGGTCTTGGGCCTGTCCCACTTTGGCCGTCAGTTACGCGACAGGCCGTTGGTGCACGAAGATTTTGTTCGCTACAAAATTTCGGAGCGCCACGCGATACCGCGCACAACTCCATACCCCTCTGCGCTTCTCAGTGGGACCGGCCCCGCGCAGCCACACGATGCACGTGCTCCTCAACGCGACGACGAGGTCGCATAATTTGCATGCCAAGGAATGTAAGTGGGACAGGGCTTAATTGTGTGTAGGATAATGCTAATGTACAGGGGTGATAGCTGGTTGACACGGGACTCGGTGGACTGGGACTTGTGTATGTTGTTTATTCTATGAGCTTCAAGCGAGCAAGGCATTTCATTGTCCTCTGGTCTATGTGACAATATGGCACCCCTCCCAGGTAAACACAGCAGGAACCATGGGTGTATCTTGAAGAGAAGGGTTTGCTTTTATTCCATAAGCCGACACTACTTAAACATAATTGATGTTTGTGGTTCAGACAAATTGTGGTTACGTTACTGAATTAGACTCTAGAGGCAGACACTATCATTCTGGAGATATGGTTTTAAACATGAGTTCAAACCTCACAAGGTAGTTGGGAAATGTAAAATCAAACTTGGATAAACTTTGGTAACACCAACTAGGAACATTTCCAAAAAAATTACCAGACTCTGTGAAGAACCAACATTTCTCCAAGATTAGTATTCTGCCACAGTTTTACAGTTCAGTCGATACATGACCATGGAATGCAGTTTGACACCTAGCCAGTAATGCCAATATCCCATAAGTGAAGGAATGAAAACTCCTTGCACAGGTTAGATAAATCCTTACATTGTCAGTGACTGCACTTCAAAAGTACTTAATTCGCTACGAAGTGCGTTTAATCCTAATTGCTTATTACTTAATTTAAGTAGCAAAAGGGCACAACCTAAATGCAAATATTCCCAATTGTCTTCTGCGCATGCAAACACAATCCAAATGTCACCATCACTTTCAGGCGGTCACAGAAAAAGAAAAACAACATTTTTTTTTTAAACAAAACTTGAGGCATCATTAGTACACAACAGGCTGGAGAAACTCAGCGGGTGCAGCAGCATCTAAGGAGCGAAGGAGATAGGCGACGTTTCGGGTCGAGACCCTTGTCTAGACCCGAAACGTCACCTATCGTCTCGACCCAAAACGTCGCCTATCTCCTTCGCTCCTTAGATGCTGCTGCACCCGCTGAGTTTCTCCAGCCTTTTGTGTACCCTCGATTCTCCAGCATCTGCAGTTCCTTCTTTAAAACATTGAGGCATAATTATATGGCTAATATAATTTTGAGAAATATGTTATTTCAAACCATAAATATATATTTGGCTAGCGCCTTGCATTAGAACACCATACTGCTTGTACAATTCACAGATTTCTTTATGTAACATTTAACTGTATAAAATTGTATGGCAGAATCACCAAGGGAAATCTAGTGTAGGAAGGAACTGCAGATGCTGGTTCCTCCTCCAACCTCATCTACTGTATCCGTTGTTCACGATGTGTACTATTATACATCAGGAAGACCATATGCAGACAGGGTGATCATTTCACGGAATACCTTCGCTCAGCCCACCTGAACCTACCTGATCTCCCGGTTGCCGGACACTTTAATTCTCCTCCCCATTCTTAAACAGACCTTTCGGTCCTTGGTTTTTGTCAGAGTGAGGTTAAACGCAAATTGTAGAAACAGCATCTCATATTTCGCTTGGGCAGCTTACAGCCCAGTGGTAAGAATATTGATTTCTCTCACTTCAGGTAGTCCTGGCATTCCCTCTCTTCCCCACCCAAGTCGCACTAGCTTCTCATTTTCACCCTACAAACAGCTAACAATGGCCTGTTTCTTTATCATCGTTACTTCTTCGCATATCTTTCATTCATTGTTCTTTATCTCTCCACAACATTGTCTATATCTCTCATTTCCCTTATCCCTAACCAGTCTGAAGAAGAGACTTGACCAGAAATGTCACGCATTCCTTCTCTCCAGAGATGCTGCCTGTCCCGCTGTTATTCCAGCTTTTTGTGTCTATCCAAGGGAAATCTAGTTATGGTTAAGGGACAAATATTAACTAAAAGGCATAAGGGGTACAGGAATCACAGGGACGCAAAGTAACACGTAGTGGCTTTCAATTATATGAACCTCCCGCATTTTATTCTTATTAATACTGATTTCCTCCAGTTCCTCACTTCCATTAAATTCTTTGTTAAAGGAGGAACTGCAGATGCTGGAGAATCGAGGGTACACAAAAGGCTGGAGAAACTCAGCGGGTGCAGCTGCATCTAAGGAGCGAAGGAGATAGGCGACGTTTCGGGTGGAGGCCCTTCTTCCAATTCATTAAATTAATTAAATTCTTGATCCCTTGATTTTTTTTTTTTTTGCATTGTTACCTGTGTGCTCCTCGTGAAAACAGAACCAAAATGTTTGTTTAACTACTCTGCCTTTTCCTTATTTCCCTTTTAGAATTCTTCTAAATCTGACTGAAAAACCTACATTGCTGTAGAATCTTTTCCAGCCCACATTTAGGCACCTTGTGTGAAAGATACATCTTCTAGATGCGCTGGGACGCATCCTCAGTGATGTGACCTGCAAGTTTACTCTCATAACCTCTGCTTGCACGCTCACAAATGTATTTGTCCTTCCATGCTGAAATCTACACTGCTTCCAATCTTCAGCATTGATCGCCACAAGATACACATTCTTCTGAGGAAAAATTTCAAGGATCTTTTCCAACCACGAGAAGCAACAGGGAGGAACATTGTTTACATCTCACACAAAAGACAACATTCCTGAAAAATTGCAACATTTTGCACCACATCAATACAATGACTGAGAACATAAGCCCTGTTCCTGGAAAGGAGCTAATAACCATGAGTCCCCGATTCAGATAAGAGTGGTAACACAGGGCCAACATAACCTCAACTCATCGTCGAACATCGAACAGTGCAGCACAAGAACAGGTCCTTCAGCCCACAAGAGATGAGACCAATTCTTATCTGCCTGCACATGATCCAACCCTGCCCTCGTCAACAGAGCTGAATTTGAGATTGAGATTGGTTTATTGTCATGTGCATCGAGATACAGTGAAAACTTTTCTTGCGTGCTAACCAGTCAGCGAAAGACAATACATGATACAATGCTGTGTCGGGACTGGGACTCAGACCCGTGTCGGGCCGCTCCGCTTCAGACTCAGCCCCGTGTCGGGCCGCTCTGCCTCAACCCCGAAGACGGAGGCGGAAGTAAGATCGTGGAAGTAAGATGGCGGAGCAAGATGGCAGAGGCTGGTTGCTGAAATGGGTCCTATAATTACCCATGAATCTGCCCATGACCGTACTACGCGTTTTTCGTCGGAGTGGTCCATCTTGCTCCGCTATAGGATCTTTGATATAGACAGAGATGTGGAGAGATAAAGAGTAACGAATGAAATATATGCAAAAACGTAATGATGATAAAGCAAACAGGCCATTGTTAGCCATTTGTAGGGTGAAAATGAGATACTAGTGCAACTTGGGTGGGGGAGGGATAGAGAGAGAGAGAGAGAGAGAGAGAGAGAGGGAATGCCGGGGCTACCTGAAGTGAGAGAAATCAATATTCATACCACTGGGCTGTAAGCTGCCCAAGCGGAATATGAGATGCTGTTCCTCCAATTTACATTTAGCCTTACTCTGACAATGGAGGAGACCGAGGACTGAAAGGTCAGTGTAGGAATGGAAAGGAGAATGAAAGTGTCCAGCAACCGGGAGATCAGGTAGGTTCAGGCGGGCTGAGCGAAGGTGTTCCGAGAAACGATCGCCCAGTCTGCACCAAACGCTGACAGGTCGATCGTTTCGCGGAACCAAACGCAGACTGGGCGGTCGTATATCAGAACACATTCGCTCAGTCTGCCTGAATCTAACTGATCTCCCGGTTTCTGGACACTTTAATTATCTTTCCCATTCCTCCACAACCTTTCTGTCCTAGGTCTCACCCATTGTCAGAGTGAGGCTAAACACAAATTGGACGAACAGTATCTCATATTTCACTTGGGCAGCTTACAGCCCAGTGGGATGAATATTGATTTATCTTACTTCAGGTAGCCCCGGCATTCCCTCCCTCTCTCCCTATCTATCCCTCCCCCACCCAAGTCGCACTAGCTTCTCATTTTCACCTTGCAAACAGCTAACAATGGCCTGTTTCCTTTATCATTAGTTACTTTTTGCATATCTTTCATTCGTTGTTCTTTATCTCTCCACATCACCGTCTATATCTCTCGTTTACCTGGGTACACAAAAAGCTGGAGAAACTCAGTGGGTGCAGCAGCATCTAAGGAACGAAGGAGATAGGCAATGTTTTGGGCCAAAACCCTTCTTCAGACTGATGGGAGGTGGGGGGGGCGGGGAGAATAAAGGAAAAAGGAGGAGGAGCCCGAGGGCTGAGGGAGAGGTGGGAGAAGGGTTAACAGAATCGAGAAAATTCAATGTTCAAGCCAAGAGGATGCAGACTCCCCAAGTGGAATATGAGGTGCTGTTCCTCCAACTTGCGGTGTTGCTCACTCTGGCCGTGGAGGAGGCCCAGGACCGAGAGGTTGGATACGGAATGGGAGGGGGAGTTGAAGTGCTGAGCCACCGGGAGGTCGGGTTGGTTATTGCGGACCGAGCGGAGGTGTTCGGCGAAACGATCGCCAAGCCTCCGCTTGGTCTCACCGATATAGATCAGCTGGCATCTAGAGCAGCGGATGCAGTAGATGAGGTTGGAGGAGGTGCAGGTGAACCTCTGTCGGACCTGGAAGGACTGCTTGGGTCTCTGAAAGGAGTGGAGGGGGGAGGTAAAGGGACAAGTGTAGCATCTCTTGCGGTTGCAAGGGAAAGTGCCCGGTGGAGCGGGAGGGAAGGGAAGAATTGACAAGGGAGTTGCGGAGGGAGCGGTCTTTGCGGAAGGCAGACAGGGGGTGAGAAGGGAAGATGCGGCGAGTGGTGGGGTCACATTGGAAGTGGCAAAACTGGCGGAAGACTATGTGTTGTATGTGCCGGCTGGTGGGGTGAAAGGTGAGGACCAGGGGGACTCTGCCCTTGTTGCGAGGGGGGGAATGGGGAGAGAGGGCAGTGTTGCGGGGTATGGAGGAGACCCTGGTGCGAGCCTCATCTATAGTGGGGGAGGGGAATCCCCGTTCTCTGAAGAATGAGAACATTTGTGATGACGTGGTGTGGAACACCTCATCCTGGGAGCAGATGCAGCGTAGACGGAGAAATTCGGAATAGGGGATGGAGTCCTTACAGGAAGCAGGGTGGGAGGAAGAGTAGTCCAGGTAGCCGTGGGAGTAAGTGGGTTTGTATCCAGGTAGCCGTGGGAGTCTCTCGTTTCCCTTATCCCTAACAAGTCTGAAGAAGGGTCTCGACATTTAACGTCACCCTATTCTTCTCTCCAGAGATGCTGTCTGTCCCGCTCAGTTACTCCAGCTTTTTGTGTCTATCTTCGGTTTAAACCAGCATCCCTCCATCACAGGCTCATCATTTCCTCCTTTCAGTCCATCTTCACGGTGCTTTGCATCAGGAAGTTCATAAGTTCAAGAAGCAGTATTAGGCCATTCGGCCCATCAAGTCTACTCCATCATTCAATCATGGTTGATCTATCTTTCCCTCTCAACCCCATTCTCTTGCCTTCACCCTATAACCCCCAACTACTAACTAAGAATCTGTCAAACTCCGCCTTAACAATATGCATTGATTTGGCCTCCACAGCCATCTGGAGGAAGGCTGGAAGTATCATCATGGATGCCTGCCACCTTGGCCATTCGACCTTCTGAAACCTCACCTGTCCAGACCTAGGAACAACTTTTGCCTACTGCTCTCTGACTCCAGAACCAATCACTTATTTCATACTCACCTCAAAGAGGTGCTGCACATTCTCTTACTCTTACTGTTCATAGTTCAATATTTGTATGAACTTCAGACTGCATTGCCATTTTGGTTTGCACCACTGATTGTATTTATTATTGTATTCATCATAATTGTATTGCATGATTATTGCTTACGCTGTGATCTTCACGTGATCTAGCAAGTTCATTGCATCCTGATGCATGCGACAATAAACTAATCTGATCTGATTTTCCTACAAAAGAACATTGTAATTTCATTACTTCACAAGATTCTAAATGTAGCGGCTAATAAATTCACGTACAACCCTAGTCTGTTGAAATTCTCAGCTAAATCATCCAGCATAGAGCATTTGACGTACACAAAACATACAAAGGTTTGTGCAGAAAAATTGCATGATGTCTCATCACCAGAGCTTTCAAACAAGCACGAAGGCATTAGATGGTTGTATGAATGAATGATACGTTATAATTGGTACTTTATCGTCGCAAGTACCTAGTTACAGTGAAATGCTTTGTTTTGCATTTAACTTTGGCAGTACACAAGTGTCGCCACTTTTTCGAGCCGACAGTTACTACAGTACCGAACAGTCTTATCAGCTGAATGTGACGTTCCCCCTTCCTTCTCGGTGGTCCCCCATCATTCTCGGCAGCCCTCTGCCGGGTCTCCCCATTGTTCTCGGCAGCCCCCCGGTCCCCTGGCTCAATGCCCCGAGGGTGGCTGCAGTAAAGAAAAAAATCATCAGTCATCTCCTCCCACAATGTGTCTGCAGGGGAACCTTCTCCCAACAGGCAAGAGTTATAGAAGTATAAAAACGCACACTTCCAGATTCAGGGACAGTTTCTTCCCGGGTGTCAACAGGTAACCAATCCATTCGAACCACAACAGGAGAGCAGTCCTGCGTTACCATCTACCTCACTGGAGACCTTCGGACTATCTTTAATTGAACTTTACTGGACTTTAGCTTACAGTAAACATATTCCCTTTATCATGTATCTGTATATTGTGGATGGCTTGACTGTAATCATGTATAGTCTTTCCGATGACCGGTTAGCACGCAACAAAAGCTTTTCCCTCTACCTCGGAACAGGTAACAATAAACTAAACTAAACTAAACCTTTTAAAGTGATGCAGTGGTCTTTATCAAGGTTCATCCTGACAACTGCATCACACAAGATTCTATACCTGACAGGTCTTTGTACCATTTCATACCTCTTGTTGCCTTCTCCCCTGACTCTCAGTCTGAAGAAGGGCCTTCACCCAAAATGTCACCTATTCCTTTTCTCCAGATATGCTGCCTGACCTGCTGAGTTACTGCAGCAATTTGTTTCTTTCAAGGCCGGTCCCAAGTATAGAAGTGTAGAAACAAGGAACTGCAAATGCTGGTTTACCAAGGAAAGACACAAAATGCTGGAGTAACTCAGCAGGTCAAGTTGCATCCCTGGAGAACATGGATAGGTGACATTCCGGGTCAGGACGTTCTTCAGGCTATTCGGGCTGTTCCCAAGGATGCACTGTGAGGTAAACATCAGCTGCTGCTGCTGCTGCAGAACCATCTACTCAGTCTGCTCAAAACCTATCGCTTTTCCTTGCAAAGGGCTAGACATCACCAAATATCCTGGACTCGCACAGTCAAAGGTCCAGGTCTAAATGAGAGAAGACAGACACAAAATGCTAGAGTAACTTAGCGGGTCAGGCAACATCTCCGGAGCGAAGGAATAGGTGATGTTTCAGGCTGCTAGAAGCTTGTTAGTGGAAAGGGTACGGTTTATGGCCTTCCCACCATTTCCTGAAACCTGAAGGAGGAGAAATAACTCTTGAGAATTTCTTTTGTGGAATGCATCAAAAGGAAGCAACTTATGTCATGCTGATATAAACTTAATTTTGTAAAAAATTGCAACAAGGAATCCTGATATCCATTTACCACAATGATGAAGATAATATGCCTTTTAGTATGAATGGTGACTTGTGATTGCTTACATTATATATTTATACATTTTATGAATTAAGCATATTTTTTGGGGGAAAAACTGAACGTGATACTCGTAAATCTTCCGTTTCCATCCAGACAATAGTAGTGCTCAAATGGAGATGTTCTGTTTGGTAAATAAGAAGTAATTGCTTCCACTGGCAAGAGTGTCATTCACCAGAGGAGATAGATTTAAGATAAGGGGCAAAATGGGGAGATGAAGAGATCTATGTGTTTGCACGCAGCAAGTTATGATGAAGTGGAATGCAAGGCTGTAGAGTTCACAAGTACTGAGAATGACATCAATTTTGGAAAAATAATATAAAAGGCCATAGGGAAAAAGGAAGGTTAAAAATTATTTAGAACACAACAAGGCATGAATTTCTTCATCACCTTTCTCAATGCTGATTGATTTCATGATGCATCAAAAGTTTCTCCTGCATCCTTCCCGTAAATAGAACTCTGTGGATTAGAGAAACTATATTCTACGAAGCACAGGCGTCTGTGAAATGTTAACTTTTTTGCAAAAATTACGAGAGATAGCACATTTCTCCAGTGTTCTACATTGCGCATTTCTCAACTATCACAATTATAATTTCAACTGCAATTCAGCATAGTAACTTGTGACAATTGTTTATGCGTCCTAAGTAAATGGTATCAGTGTAAAACTGTGTAAGCAAGCAATTAGCTGACAGAAGCTAGCAAGCATGTAGGTGATGATATTAGGCAACTGTTAGTATTCAAAAACAGTTTTCAACTTCCCACATTTCCTGCTTCTGATTGCGTCAGAAATCCTCCTGCTTACTTCAGACCGGTCTGTATCTTGTTAACAATAAGCTGTTAAATAGCTCAGGGTCTAATCAAATTATAGATGCAATCACAGCAACAACTTTTTATTGATCCTGATATGCATCATGCACAGCACTTTCTCCACCCAATGACGACATAGAACAAATAAACATATTCACAATGACAAATGCTGGTAAAGAGACGCCTAACACTCCCAGCGAAGCAGTCAACCCAATAGACTCCGACCCAGTAGGGGGTAACAAGATCGCTTTCCGTAAAGAGTAATCTAGCATATCAATCCTCCCACTCATCCCAGCATGATAAAACAGCTCACAGACTCCAATGTGCACCACTACTTTCAAGCAAATATCCTCCAAACTCTGACTCTCTGACATGTTATGCTCTAACTTAGTGGCTCTGCATAGGTGAAGAAGACTGAGGAGTCTTTTTTTTTGACATGCCCTTTAACGCAGGAAATGGAAGAAGTGAAAATTGAACTAAAAAAGAATGTGATAAGAAAGGTGTTAACACTGGAGTTGGCTGCATGTAACCAATGAACTCTTCCAGCAGTCAGACTCATAAATCAGCAGTATAATCCAATCATGTGGTTACTGACAACTTTGAGCCTCTCTGTAGCCTGTACCTTTAGGCCTGTTCTTTATCAAGCAGGTGACAGGTCCAGACCTTTGACATGATAATAAACTGGAATTAAAGTTGCCTTACTTTATCAGTGAGTGAGAACACCAAAAGATTACTGAAGCTGCTTTTTGCAATGCCCCGCGCTGCTGGTTCCTATTTAACAGACATCATGCGTTTTGAAGGGCTTCTTGGTCACTGATCTTGTTAACATTATTTCATGGTTAGTGCCAGTGAAATGCCAGAGCAGCGCACTGTGACATTTCGCACAAAGCACTGAACATAGATTTAATTTGAAGTCGTTGATGAAATTTAAAAAAGAATGACCACAAAATGTAGTATGGAGCATGTAGGAAACCCGACATTTGCACTCTTTTCCTTTCTTAAAGAAAAATAAAAGAATTCAGTGGTACATAAAATATTTTGTCCTTAGTTGTTGTGATCACTTAACTTCAGCAGACACCAGCTAAAGCAGGTCAGATCCAATGTAAGCATGCATATGTTATAATTTCCATTTTATTCATTATAACGTTTAGGATTAAATTGAGACGTACACATTGTTTAATTAACGCAGCACACATAAATGTAAGCTGCTTTAATGTTCTTAACATGTTTTAATTTATTTGCCAAATAGTTTAGTTTAGTTTCATTCAGATTAGTTTAATGTCACGTGTACCGAGGTACAGTTTTTGTTGCGTGCTAACTTGTCAGTGGAAAGACAATACATGATTACAATCAAGCCATCCACAGTGTACAGATGGATACATGATGAAGGTAATAATGTGAATTACATTTAGTGTAAGATAAAGCCAGCAAATTCTGATCAAATATAGTCTTGAGGGTCTCCAATGAGGTAAACAGTAGTGCACGTTCATATAGTTCAAATATTGATTGTGTTGCTATATCAACTCTATGTAAACTCTTGCTACTGTTGAAAAGGTTGCGTAACTTCACTCTCCTCCACACCTTTCACCAGAAATTTATCAAATTCAGTACATAAGACATATAGAACTAACTCGTTACCTTCGACCTTGCAAATTGTAATTGATGTTCAGGAGAACGTTATGAAAGGGGATGATGATACAGAGAGAGGCAATTGTAGGATTGGACCACCAAGGTAGGATTTGAGTTCAAATAAATTCCTGATATATTGTAAAATTAAATTCAATAAATCTGATAATTTGTCAGCCACACAAGTTGTGTTTAATGGAATCCCATCCTCCAATAAAACAAATCAAATTCCATCTATTTAGTGTCGCCAATAAACAAAAACCGTCAGTGTGTTAGA
This sequence comes from Okamejei kenojei, assembly GCA_035221665.1. NCBI lineage: Eukaryota > Metazoa > Chordata > Chondrichthyes > Rajiformes > Rajidae > Okamejei > Okamejei kenojei. Next base: position 34,788,742 of record CM069134.1, read on the forward strand.
TTCTGAAAATAAATCATCTTTGAAATTAAGTCAAACATTAAAAATACATTTTTCTTAAAAGTAATCAAATAATGTTGTTCTGTGAAGTTTTAGCCTGTCTGCTAGTGATGAGGGAAAGGGGCATAGTGCATAAGAAATCTATGCCACAAACCCAAAGACAGAAGTTCAAATCCTGCGGGCAGCTGTGGACTTAAATCCGAGTCAGAGAGTCAAACTGCACGGAAATAGGTCCTTCAGACCAACACGCCCACACTGACCAAGATGCCCCATCTAAGCAAGTCCTATTTACTAATGTTTGGTCCAGCTTGCTCTTAGCCTTTCCTATCCGTGCACATGCACCAGTCCAAGTGTGTTTTAAATAGTGATAAAATAAACCTGGACCAGTGGATTGTGAAAACTTATCTTGATCACAATTGTTCATTGGGGAAAAAAAGGCACCATCCTTACCAGGTCTGGCTTAAGTGTAGCTGCTTGCTCACCAATGTGGCTGATTCCTACTGTGTAGGGTGGATGGTGCCAATTAGAGATGCCAGGAATGCCAACATGCATTGACAAAATAAAAAATGAGCACTGTAGGTTATTGAGAACAATTAAGAATTTGTTTCTTCACACATCAACATTTATTAATTATGTGTAGAAAGGAACTGCAGATGGTGGTTTGTACTAAAGATAGACACAAGATGCTGGAGTAACTCAGCGGATCCGGCAACATCTCTGGAGAAAAGGAATAGTTGACTTTTCCAGGCAGAATCCTTCTTCAAACTGAAAGATAGAGATGGGGGGGGGCGGGCGGGGAGGAACTGGAAGCCATAAAAGGCTGTCTAGTTCAGGCCGTTTCTCACCTAGAGTGTCCCCCCGACCCCACCTTTATCTTTCATAAGGTTTCCGACCCGAAATGTGGCCTATTCCTTTTCTTCAGAGATGCTGCCTGACCTGCTGTTGCTCCAGCATTGTGTATCTATTCTCAAGATCCCTCTGTATATCAATGCTCCCTCTCTTCTAAGACAAAAACAATTAGAATGCTTTAATAGGTACAATGGGATAATGGCCTGACTCCAGCAATGTTACTCCAACAGTTTGTGTCTATCTTATGTATTAACCGTGTTAGCTTACTGACAGCCTGAAAGGTTGGAAGCAAACTTGTGACATCCCTGCTACAAATCAACAGGTCCCAAAGGCGCAGGACTGAATAAACACTTAAAGGCATGGTGATAATGATAAGCTTAGTCACAAAACATTACTGAATTAACTGGATGCCCAATGCCATATCTGGTTTCAAGCTCCTTCTTCACCTGGAGCTGGCTGAACTTGCTCAGTATCTGTGACCTTGTCTCGGTCAAAGTGTAAAACAGCACAATGGGAATGCAAGAAGGAATTTTTTCAGATGGATTAGAATCTTAATGGAGATTAACAACTTTCCTGGCCACAAGGGTAGACTGCAAAAGGCACCTGGCAATTTTCCATGTTTTCCATCAGGGTGTCTGAATATCTAAAATCTTCCTTGAAAATAACTCATAATTTACAAAAACAAGTCCATCTTTTCAACCTAGCTGTACAGCGTGCTGACACCGAATCTGTTTGAATTTTAATGCTTGTCACATACATTTTTGTTCCTGAAGGCCCATTACATGTAATAACAAATAATCTGATGCTCTTCTGGTCCTTATTCTGATAAAGTCGGCCACATTGCAATGGTTTATTTTATTCAGAAAAAGACGTACTCTGCCTGCAAGACCTGGGGTCATCACTCTATCTTAATGCTGCTATAATCCTTTCAATTTGTGCAGCTCTTTCATGCTTAATGAACTAAAAAATGGTGCAGAGAATTTTAATTTCTGACCACCTAGCAATCAGTTCATGCAACCTTTATTAATAGAGTCATACAGCACAGAAACAGGTCATTCGGCTCAACTTGCCCCTTCTAAGCTTTGCCCACATTGGGTCCATACCCCTCTGAACCTTTCCTGTCCTGTACCTGTCTAAGTGTCTTTTAAATGTTGTTCAAGTATCTGCCTCAACTATTACTTCTGGCAGCTCATTCCATATACACGTCACCCTCCGAGTGACAAAGTTGCTCTTCAGGTACCTATTGTTGTTCTCCGCTCACCTTAAACCTATATCCTCTGGTACCTGATTCCCCTGTCCTGGATGGAAGACTGAGCATTAACCCTATCTATCCCCCTCATGATTTTAATGCTCATTTCGCATGTGTACATTTCCTTTGAATAGTTAGCTATGTTTTCTTAAAGGATGTCAATCCTGTGCAGGACGAGGGGTGATCTTATAGAGGTGTATAAAATCATGAGAGGAAGAGATCAGGTAGATGCACACTCTTGCCAGGAGTAGGAGAATTGAGGACCAGAGGACATACGTTTAAGGTGAATGTGAAAAGATTTAATAGGAATCTGAGGGGTAACTTTTTCACACAAAAGGGTGGTGGGTGTATGGAAGGAGCTGCCAGAGGAGGTCGGTGAGGCAGGGACTACTGCAACGTTTAAGAAACAGACTGGTACATGGATAGGGCAGGTTTCGGGGGAGATGGGCCAATCTTAGGTAGGTGGGACGTGTGGCTGGGACATGTTGGCCGTTCTGGGTAAGTTGAGTGGAAGGGCCTGTTTCCACACTGTATGACTCTATTAAACTTGCTTCAGGTTAGGTCTTTGTTTCTGGCTTTCTGCAGTTAATCAGTTTGAGGTATGCAGTATCTATTGCAATCATGTTGAACTCTCAACCCACAGAAGCATGAATCTCAGATTCCAGTTACAACTGTCATTCACACTCTTGCTTTCATTACTCATACAGTGCATTCATCCAGAAACTTTGGAGTTGGCATGAAAATATTCACAATGAACCCAAATCAGCAGTACGCTGGGAAAAATTCTGCCAGTTAAAAGCCTGACATTTTAAAATGATTGCAACTTCATTCTTGCCGAGGCAAGTTACTTGCAGCTTAATTGATTAAAAGATACAGCCCTTCAGCCCACCGCGTCCATGCCAACCATCGTTCACCTGTTCACACTAGTTCTATGTTATCCCATTTGCTCATCCACTCCCTACACACTAGGGGCAATATACTGAGGCCAATTAACCTGCACGACTTTGGGGTGTGGGAGGAAACCGGAGAACACGGAGGAAACCTAGCTGATGACTCCTTTAATATAGAACATAGACAGTTGTTGCCTTCGTAACCTTCCCACTGTTTGTGCTACTGTCCCTTAAGGACCCCATGTTTCTAGAGTTCCAGTGTTGAGGACTCATTCCTATCTGATTTGTCACAACCACAAGTTGTTCCTGTTACTCCACTCCATTAACATTCCACACTAAAAGGACTTTGCCAGTTTTATGAGAAGTCACAGAATACATGGTCGCCAAAACTGTAGAGCTACATTTACATGCACACTCTAGGACACTCTTGTATGTTCTCCCTGTGACCTACTGGAGTTTTTGTCGGGTGCTCCGGTTTCCTCCTACACCCCAAAGACGTGCAGGTTTGTAGATTAATTGGCTTTGTAATTGTAAATTGTCCCCAGCGTGTAGGGTAGTTAGTGTGCGGGGATCTCTTGTCGGCGCCGACTCTAAACTAAACTAAATGAGTGTTGCACATCACAACATTAAAGGTGCAAATAATATATCGGCCTTGAAGGTGATTAACATTCAGAAATGACCAATGTTGTTTATATCTGGCAAACAACGTTACATTGTCACGTCATTTTTACAGATTGCATCATGAAATCTGAGTACTGAGCAGATGAATATAAGACTGTGATCAATGTGAGCAGTCAAAATCAAGCAGCCAAAAAAATTGCAGATGCTTGAAATCAGAAATATCATAATTCCGACATCATCCAATTATCACATTATCACTTGGCAAACTAGAAATTCCACAATATTCCGGTTTATTTGTTAACTTCCACTGTTTACATCTGCAGTAAAATTGTTTACAGAATTCAAACAAAGTTATTTTAGTCCAAAAGAAACATTAGTAAAAGTTTCCATTTGGAAGTTTAATGTTTTCCGTTACTGTTTATGCTGTTTTCCAGGGGGAAAAAAAGGATCTTCTTTGCAAATAAAGTTAATGAACAGGAAGGTAGTGGACTTAATCAGTGTGAAGTCTTTACGAGAGAGAAAATGAAGCTTTGCAATTACAACACATGCTCAAGAAATGTTGCTTTAGTTTTAGTTTTGTTTAGAGATACAAGCCTTACGGCCCACCAAGTCCACGCCGACCAGCGATCTCCCCGTACACGAGCACTATCCAAGCGTGTAGCGTTTACAAACCTGCATGTCTCTGGAGTGTGGGAGGAAACTGGATGACCCAAAAAAACACAACACGGTCACAGGGATAATGTACGAACTCTGTACAGACAGCACCTTGTGTCACAAGATACCTCACTGCACGGCTTGAATAGTCTAACCAGCGATTCTCAACCTTTTTACCCTTGTGGAACCCATGAAATAATTTTCATGTCTCAGGGAACCCCTAAGTTGGGGGTTGCAGGGCCCGCCACCATTTTGAAATCAGCATTTTGACTCACGTCACAATGGCGATCTCTGACGTCACAACGGGGACCCGTCAACCGCGCCTGCACAGTTGGGGGAGGATTGCCGGGCTGGGATTGCCATTTTAGCATCCAACGTTGTGTATAGGTGAGTGCTACTAGGGGAATATTGCGTTGGGGGAGGGGGACCTAACAGGTCCACGCTTGGTCTAGTTCAAGGGTTTGAAACTCATTTTAGGTCAACGGGCTGGATTGGGCAAAATGCGACATCATGCGAGCCGGATCAGTTGTGCACGCGCAAACGCACCAGCGCATGCTCCCACAGCTTTTGTTGCCTTCGTTTTATCAACCTGCTCTCATGTGTATCAGTCACTGCTATAACTACCCGAAACGTCGCCTATCTCCTTCGCTCCTTAGATGCTGCTGCACCCGCTGAGTTTCTCCAGCCTTTTGTGTACCCCCACTGCTATAACTACAAAGTGTTTCACTTTACGAGCAAGCATTTATTAGCAAGCATTTATTACTTAGAAGATTACTTAGCAAGTATAACTCGTAGGCTACAAGAAAGTTGTGATGAAAGAGAGAAAAAAACGATGCTATTTTGGCTAAGATTGTTCTCGGAGCCAAAACAACCTTTCCATTAATAAACCATTTGAAATCGAACATTAGCAGACACAAATGTAGACCTAACAAAACCAATTGTTGTTTTGTTAGGTCTACTTCTCCACCACCAGTTTAGCGCTGGCATCCAAGAGAGACTCTGGTTTGTGGCATTTGTCCATGCGGGTTTCTAGGATGATCGGGAGACTGGGAAAGGCCTAGAACAGAGACGGGTCAAGCGCACGAGCAGCGACTCAAGGGGAGCCCGTGCGACCCGGCACCAGGGACATCTGCAGCCTGATCCGGCACCGGGGACAGCCCGCCCGCATTGTGGAAATCATCCCGCGGGCCAGGATTGTACCCCTCTGCGTGCCACCTGGTCTAGTTTATCGCTATTTCTCTCGGAACCCCTAGCGACCTCTCGCGGAACCCTACGTTCGGGGGAACCTCGGTTGAGAAACGCTGGTCTAACTGGTGCATTGCATTTTTTTTCTTAACTGAAATACAAGTCTGTCCTCAATCCAGCGAGGAATTAAATGGGAGTGCAGGGAATGAGAGCACATCTGAGGGAAATCTGAGATGGGGAGTAAGGAAAATGGAGAGGGTTGTTAAGGTGGGGTGGGTGGAGCGATAAGTGAGGGCTTAGTGGTTGGGGAAATGGAGAGGAAAAGTGGAGGGGAGGAGATGAAAGGCTCATTTCAAAATAATACCAATGTATAATAATATAGCATACCACAGACAGTTAAAAGTATTGCAATGCAAAATATTTTGCCAGCTTAAAGCACTGTACCAAGAAAGAAATCCGCCAGGCATGAAGGGTTTGAAACAGGACACACAAGGGACTGCAGATGTAGGAATTTTGAGCAAAACACAAAAAGGATGGATGAGCTCAGTGGGTCAGGCAGTATTTGAGGGAGGAATGGACAGACAACGTTGGGACCAGTCCAGTATGGGTATGGGTCCAGTCTACCTGACTCGCTGAGTTCCTTCAGCCTTTGCGTTTTGCTCAAGAGTTTAAAACAAGCTTCACTATCTGAAGGTGATAAGCAAAACTGATTATATTGTAGTTAATTTAATTATCATTTGAAGTTAATATATCTCAGTGGTTAAAATGAAATAATTTATTTTTGAGAAATATGTTTGCTCTGGAAATGAATGGCATTTGATAAGAATAAAAATGAAAATAACATGTTGGAATTGTCCAAACGTCAGTATACATCCTGCTATCTAACGTATAAAAATTATCAAAACAAAACTGGTAAATTTTGCCAATCAAAATTAATGGTACTTGAAATCCTGGTAGACAGCTTGAAAGCAAATCATTTTTCCTTCCAAGGAAACATTTGCTCCCCCTTCACAATATTCTGTGCTGAAATAGTGCCAATTACTATATTTATGCACAGATCCACTGACATCCACCATAGCATTATCTTTACAGCTCAGAAAATTTACTATTACATGTCTGTACAATGCCAGTTGGCTTCAAATGGATTTTGACAGATGAAAGACTAAATTATGCAAGAGATGAACAGCATATATATTTGAATTACATGTGGGCGTTTGATGTTGCAACAAATTCTACAGCCATCACTTTCAGCCAGATAATTTATCTTGGCACGTTGTCAAGATAACTTAATCAACCAAAAATTATGCAGCTTATTAACAAAGTTTGATCATTGTACACTGCAATTGTCATAAAATGGCAACAATTTACTTTTGAAAAGCATGCTGAACAAAAATTTCCAAAAGCTGTGGTTAATATAACTTTATGTATTTCAAAAGACATCCACTATCTGGAAACGGAATGTTGCTGTCCAAGCAACACTTCTTTTACAAATGAGGTCAATCTAGATTGTTAATTGGCGCTGAGAACATGACATTTCTTGGAAATTCTTTTGAGAAGGGACCAGCCTTTTGGAGAGACGCAGAACAGTGCTAAGAATTTGGGTAAATCTCTTCAGTCTTTAAACCAACACAAAGACAAGCAGAGTTACGGGGTTTCAGAAAGGTCAAGAACATTCGGAGAAGGAAAGAAGCCGCTCTCGCTGACCCAGAGGAGACCTTTGAGATAAGAATGTGTGCAGAGAGGCTGAAGTGGGGGGAGGAGGGAAAACAACATTGGTAGATCACCAACAAGCACCAAGACCTTGCTTGGCTGACGATGAGAGGGGCCCTGCCAGTCAGATCCTTCCTGCACCGTCAGAATCTTACTACCAGTGCATGCTGCCATCGGGACGGCTGCTATGGAGAAGAGACGGTTGCCCATCTCATCGCAGAGTGTGGATTTGCAAAGAGTCTGGAGAAAAATGCAGGGGTCCTTGTCACAGTTTATCTCGAACAGCTCCATAACTGAGGACTCTCTGATTTATAGATTGTTCCCAGGGACATATTCGGAGACGGACGTCAAATGCTGCTGGAAGGTCAACAACTCACTCTTTGGACTGCCTGAAACTTGTTGAACTCCCAGCAGAGCGAGATGTCCGTCAGGGAATGTTGCTGACTGGCCCATTCCAGACTGCAGGAGTACGTGCTAAGGGACGGACTGTAGCTTGATGCAGCCAAAGCCAAGGCTCCATGGGGGAGGACCACAGTCTAGGGACCTTCTGCTGCTCAACATTGGGGGGGGCAGGTGTAGCGGAGACGCCCCTCAAACAAGGGAGGGGATATCTCCCCAGGGGGCCACATGAGTAGAAAGGATTAGCACACAACAAAAAAGCTTTTCATTGTACCTCGGTACACGTGACAATAAACTGAACTAAACTAAACCAGGGTGCCGGGTACAACACTACCAAACATAACGCTATTAAATGTATGTATAACGATGGGGAATGTCGGAGGAATTTTGCATGTTCTTGTTTTGTATATAGTTGTTATTCCAAATAATTTTGATTAAAAAAAACTTGTAAATAGGACATAAATATGAACAAGAGCTACGAATAAAAGATAACTAGGATAGTCATGATAGTCAGCACAGTTTAAGATAAAGAATAAACTGAATCCTTATTACATTTTTCACTACACTTCCGCATTTAATGCACAAATCATTGTTTTAAAATGCTAAATACATGCGATGGATGATTGCACATTCTGGTCAGAAACCTCAACCTGCAACTTCTAAGTAATGATTTTTAATAATAAGTCGCTAATTTAACCAGAACTTATTAAATAAGTGAACCATTTATCTGAATATTACTGGCACGGTACAATTAAATAACTGTTTACATGGCTTTTACAGTTTAAATATAATGTGGATAGTTGGGAACTATTCCCACAAAAATGACTGAGGCAACTATCAACACTTCTGTATGACTCAATGAATCAAATTACAAGACAAATTGCCCAGAAGAATCGTTAGTCAATTAGACCACTGGTGCCTGGTCATTTTAATTTGCTCACAAGCAAAGAACAGTGACAGTAAATTAATCAAGGTTAAAATTCACAAAACATTCACTCCTGTTTAACTTCAGTTTCACTATTTTTAAGTTCACTTGATTTTTTTTTCTCCTCTAAACACTTTGCAATTCTATACCTAAAAAGGCCATGGGAGCACATTTACTCACGCCATAAGCGCAGAAAGCAGATTAAAGGTTGACCACTAAATGCTGAGTTGAAGAGGAATTAATTCCTTCAGTAAATCCTTGGTATTCGCAGCCCCAGAGGGCTATGGATGCTGAGTCATTAAACATATTTGAAGCTGTAATATTCGTAGATTTCTTGAGGTGAAGAATTGAGCATTTAGAGGATCAGCCAGGAAACTGTTCAAGTCAAAAAACTAGATCAGCCATAATCTTATTCAATACTATAGCCATTAAGAGGCCATTTGGCCTACTCCTGATCCTACCTGTTATCTTTGTGGAGTAATAGAGTCATACAGCTCGGAAACAAGTCCCTCAGCCCAACTGGTCCATGCCGACCAAGGTACCCCATCTAAGCTTTAGACTTTAGAGATACACTGAGACCCTGCCGACCAGCGATCATCCCCGTAAGTTTGCACTATGCTGGAGACAATTTACAATTTTCACCGAAACCAATTAACCTACAAACCTGTACATCTTTGAAGTGTGGGAGGAAACCAGAGCACCCGGAGGAAACCAACTCAGTCACAGGGAGAAAGTACAAACTCCATACAGACAGCACCCGCTATCAAGATCGAACCTGGGTCTCTGGCAGTGTAAGTCAGCAACTCTACTGCTGAGCCACAGTGCCACCCGAAGCTAGTTCCATTTGACCACATTTGGACCATATCGCTCTGAACCTTTCCTCTCCAAGCTTCTCATGAAAAAGCTGCACAAAGGTCAAAGATGGAAACAGAGCAGTGGCCCAATTAAAATGACTAAACAGTGCAGTTGAAGGAAAATTAGGCGGCTATGACATGTAACTAATATTCGGTCTGCAATTCTCACCCAAAACATTTGAATCTTAGTTTAGTTTAGAGATGCAACACGGAAACAGCCCTTTGGCTCACCGAGTCCACACCTATCAGCAATCACCCATATGCTAGTTCTATCTTACGCACTAGGAACAATTTCCAGAAGTCAATTAACCTACAAACCTGCACATCTTTGGAATGTGGGCGAAATCACAGCACCCGGAGAAATCCCACGGTCACAGGGAGAAGGTACAAACTCCATACAGACAGCACTGGTAGTCAGTATTGAGCCCGGGTCTTTGGTGCGGAAAGGCAACAACTCTCCCGCTGTGCCATTGTGCCGCCCTGCAAAAACACTTTAGCATTTCAATGGCTTCCTCCTCCCTCAGCTCCTCCTTGAAATGTACCTCAAAGATTACCTCCCTAATATCCGTAGGAATCAGTATCCAATTCCTTACCTTTCACCTTATATTTTCTAACCTAAAGGCATTATAAAAATGCAATTTTTTGCGTTTTAATATAGTGACCATACAATGAAGGCAGGTTAGAGGCAGCTGGTAGAGCTGCTGCCTCGCACACCAGAGACCCCGGTTCCATTCAGACCTCGTTGCTGTGTGGAGTATCAAAACTCCTTAGATTCTGGACTAGTTCCTGAGGATTGGAGGGTAGCTAATGTAACCCCACTTTTTAAAAAAGGAGGGAGAGAGAAAACGGGGAATTTGGTGAGACCAGTTAGTCTAACATCAGTAGTGGGGAAACTGCTAGAGTCAGTTATTAAAGATGGGATAGCAGTACATTTAGAATTTGGTGATATCATTAGACAAAGTCAGCATGGATTTACGAAAGGTAAATCATGTCTGACGAATCTTATACAATTTTTCGAGGATGTAACTAGCAGAGTGGATAAGGGAGAACCAGTGGATGTGTTATATCTAGTCTAGATGTCTAGATATAACACATCAAGTCTAGATGTGTTATATCTAGACTTTCAGAAGGCTTTCGACAAGGTCCCACATAAGAGATTAGTACACAAACTTAAAGCACACGGTATTGGGGGTTCTGTACTGATGTGGATAGAGTACTGGCTGGCAGACAGGAAGCAAAGGGTAGGAGTAAACAGGTCCTTTTCAGAATGGCAGGCAGTGACTAGTGGGGTACCGCAAGGCTCAGTGCTGGGACCCCAGCTATTTACAATATATATTAATGATTTGGACGCGGGAATTGAATGCAACATCTCCAGGTTTGCGGATGACACTCAGCTGGGGGGTAGTGTTAGGTGTTAGGAGGATGCTAGGAGGCTGCAAGGTGTCTTGGATAGGCTGGGTGAATGGGCAAATGCATGGCAGATGCAGTATAATGTGGATAAATGTGAGGTTATCCACTTTGGTGGCAAAAACAGGAGGGTAGACTATTATCTATGGTGGCAAATTTGGAAAAGGGGAGATGCAACGAGACCTGGGTGTCATGGTACACCAATCATTGAAAGTAGGCATGCAGGTGCAGCAGGCAGTGAAGAAAGCAAATGGTATGTTAGCATTCATAGCGAAAGGATTTGAGTATAGGAGCAGGGAGGTTCTACTGCAGTTGTACAGGGTTTTGGTGAGACCACACCTGGAGTATTGCGTACAGTTTTGGTCTCCAAATCTGAGAAAAGACATTCTTGCCATATAGGGGGTACAGAGAAGGTTCACCAGACTGATTCCTGGGATGTCCGGACTTTCATATGAGGAAAGACTGGATAGTCTTGGCTTGTACTCGCTAGAATTTAGAAGACTGAGGGGGGATCTTATAGAAACTTACAAAATTCTTAAGGGGTTGGATAGGCTAGATGCAGGAAGATTGTTCCCGATGTTGGGGAGGTCCAGAACAAGGGGTCACAGTCTAAGGATAAGGGGGAATTCCTTTAGGACCGAGATGAGGAAACCATTTTTCACACAGAGTGGTGAGTCTCTGGAATTCTCTGCCACAGAAGGTAGTTGAGGCCAGTTCATTGGCTATATTTAAGAGAGAGTTAGATGTGACCCTTGTGGCTAAAGGGGTCAGGGGGTATGGAGAGAAGGCAGGTACAGGATACTGAGTTGGATGATCAGCCATGATCATATTGAATGGCGGTGCAGGCTCGAATGGCCGAATGGCCTACTCCTGCACCTATTTTCTATGTTTCTATGTATACACGTTCTGCCTGTGACCGAGTGGGTTTCCTCCGGGTGCTCCAATTTCCTCTCACATCCCAAAGACGTGCAGGTTTATTGGTCAATTGGCCTGTGTGAGAAAAAAAAATGCCCCTAATGTGTCAGGAGTGGATGAGAAAGTGGGATAACATGGAACTATGGGATAATGTGGGATTACATAAAAGGACATACCTTTAGAAAGGAAGTAAGGGGAAATTTATTTTGTCAGAGAGTGGTGAATCTGTGGAATTCATTGCCACAGGCAGCTGTGGGAACCAAGTCAATGGATATTTTTAAAGGGATTGACAGATTCTTGATTAGTACGGGTGTCAGGGGTTATGGGGAGAAGACAGGAGAATGGGGTTGTTAGGGAAAGATAGGATAGCCATGATTGAATGGGGAATTGACTTGATGAACCAAATAGCCTAATTCTGCTCATAGAACCTATGAGCATGAGATCTTGTTTGAACGGGTGATCGATGCTGTCTACTGTCTCTAAATTCTAGAAAGGGAAGGTGAGCTGAAGGTTTTGGTGACTAATTATTGAAGGAGACTCAGAATGAGAGACATAGTTAAAGATGGATTGGATCCAATGGTCTGTTTCCATAAGCTCCATGAAAATGTACTGAACAAAACTGATCTCGTGGAAACAATGTATTCGAAAGCCAAAAAGGTTTATTGTGTAAACATTTAAAAATTTGCAGTCCTATGCTGCACTGATCTTTGGATATGCAATTAACAGTTTTATAGGGCAATAACAGGTAAGGTTTGACATAAAGATGATCTTTAGACTTGCTTACACAGGAGTCTTTGTACAGATATGAATCTGATCTCATTTCACAGTGTATAGTGTAAACATACAAAATGGCACTACAACCATACAAATCCAGAATGAAAACTTACTTTATGTTCCTGGCTCCATGCCCCAAATTTGATTGCAATCAGCAAAATTATTCTGTTATTTTTAAACATAATTTCTTTGAAATCACAGAAATTATTTCACAAGATTGTAATTCAAGAATATTTATGAAGGGTTAATCACATCAACAACAAACCAGTATAAATTAAAATGTTGGCTATTCAAGCAGTAATTTAACGCAGAAGATGATATTGCATCGTGCTCCATTAAAGCTATCTTTGCTGCCATTCCAATATAGTAGAAAACAAGAATAAACAAGAATGGACAACAAAAGGGCATCAAAACTCGGCATCTCTAAGTAAAAGGGCATTGGAGTAGTGGGTAGAGAGAATGCCAGACGAGTGGGGTGAAAGAGCTGGGGGAGAGGGGAGAGAGAAGGTTGGAGGAGTGGGGAGAGAGAATCCCAGAGGACCAGGGAGAGAGAGGGACAGATGAGTAGGGAGAGAGAGGGACAGAGCAGTAGGGAGAGAAAGAGAATGAGGAATGGGAGAGAGAGGGCCAGAGGAGTGGGGGAGAGAGGGACGGAGTGGGGGAGAGAGTGGTGGAAGAATGGGAAGTGAGAAGGCCGGAGGTGTTGGGCGAAAGAAGGCCGGAGGGTGGAATGAGAGAGGTGTGTATGACTGGGTCTGGAGGCATAGGAGGATAGATGGCCGGAGGAGTGTGGAGAGGGAGAGCCGATGGAGAGATGAGAGAGAGATACACATCTCTTTATGCTTTCAATATCAATTGCTGTACATTTCTAGCAGATGTAACTGAGCAGTGATTAGAACAGGAAATCTGGAGAAGTGTTATCTTTCCAACCTCAGCACCCTGAGGCCAGGAGTCACCTTCATATCTACCTCAGCTTAAAGGAGGCATAATTGAACACAGTATCTGATTGAAAAAAATCATTCAGCCATCAGTGTTATCTGACGAAGTACACATCTAATCACAACTATACAGTTCTATATCTTCTTGTAGTTAATGATAATCCAAACATACAATACATTTTGTTATGGATATTTTGCACGAGTAATTATGCTAAAACACATGAGAAAACAACCATCATTAGTTTCAATAATAATTTCTAAATAAAATTAATTCTCTGGAGTACTCAAAAATACCCACATATTGCTCATTAATAAACATTTCCACTTAATGTATGATCAGTGTTACCACTGTAAATATTTCCACTGACCCAACCAAAAAAAAGTTCCATTTTATTTTCTTTGTTGTTCAATTTGTAATTAAATAACACAGCAAAAAAAACCAGCACCAAGTCGAACATCAATAAAACTATATTTAAACTTGTTTTTCAATCAGTTTCAAGGATAAGGACACCAAACCGACAATTAATGACTTTCTCCAATTGCTGGTTCTCTGGTAATTTACTGCTGCACACTTCATAAATTTATCAAGAGAACTCCTGGCATATCCAGTTCAAGACTCTGGCATGGGAAAATTCTGCTTTACTGCAGTCTTTTGCCAATAAATGAGTGAGCCTAACTAGCTGATAACCCTCCCACACTAAAAGTTGTTTAGTTTTCTGCACTCAACCAAGGAAACTCCAATTTGTTCCACTGATGGGACAGAGAAATACACTGGCTTATTCTCTGTATAAATGTGAACTTTGCTCTAGTTCATATGCTGGCTCTGAATTGTCGACAAGCTTGAAATCTAAAACGATTTAATCGACATTTGATCAGAAGGTGGATAACTACAAATCAACTTAAGTTAACAAATGGTATGTGCAACTGAAATGTAATGCTTATAAAAACTTTATTTTGAAAAAAAATGGACCCAACTTAATTGAAGCCCACCGCTGTGTAAATATGTTTTACATGGAGAACAGTGTTTTATCTTTTTTATTAATTAGCATCCATTTAAAATTAAATGCTTGAACAATTAACTTTTTTGCTGATCTTAATATTGATTTCCGGGAATTTAAAATCCAAAGAATTTGTATTCTTTTGAAACAGATATAAGGTGTTTAATTAAATTGTGTCGCAAAGCTACCGTTACATTAAGCACATGCACTTTATCTGAAACATGCAGTAAATACTCCCTTTTTAATAAATTGTCTGAGTGATTCTTTGCCGATTTCAATGCTATAATTAAATAATTGACTTCTACTTAAAATTAATTGTGGTTTTGTGTGGGAGATTGTGCATTGATGAATATACAGTCTTCATCACTTCTACTTTCCAGCCACCAACTTGAAACAATGGCACTGACCATTTGCTATTATCACAAGCATCAATTACAAAGATACCTCAAACTAATAAAGTGGGCCAATTATACTGAGCAGTTTGAGTGGCTGTTCACACCTCAAGATTAACAGTCATTAAGTTACTCACTGCTTGAAAGTAGGAATTAGGTTTTGGGCATTCCTCAGTTAACTTTACCTTATGGTGGAAAACAATGTTTTTTGAAGGTTAACACAATGAAATTACTTTTTAAAGCTTCTAGAAATCCTGCCACTGGCTTGCTGAACTCATCAGAATCTGGCACAGTTTTACAATTAAGTATTATATACAGAGGAAGACTTTGAAAAATGATCTGAACATTCAACAACACAGCTTTCTGCTAATTTAGTTCATTTTGGTCAAATGCACTAAAGTTAATATCAATATCAGAGAGACAGATGGAACTTCACTTCAATTTTACAACGGTCGTCCGGTGTCGGAGTCATACAACCCCTTCGGCCCAACATCCATACCAACTAAGATGCCCCATCTGAGCTAGTCCCATTGCCTGCTTTGGCCTATGCATCGCTCTAAACCTTTCCTATCTACACACCTGCCCAAGCGTATTTTAAATATTGATGTAACATCTGCTTCGACTACCAAATCTGGCAACTCAGTCGAGATACCCACCCACCTCTGAAGGCAAAAGTTGCTCCTCTGATTCCTATTTATGTGTTTCCTATTTTGTCCCTCTAACCCTGAACCATGGTTCTTGATTCCACTACCCTAGGTAAAATTCACCCTATCTGTTCCCCTCATGATTTTATACACATCTTTTAGAAGATGCCGCAGCTTCCTGCATTCCTAGGAATAATGTCCTTGCCGGCCCAATTTCTTCCAAGAGCTCAGTTCTACAAGGGCTACGGTTGAAGTCTTTAATCGTTGAGATAGACTGAAAATCAGCCAATCACATTGGAGCAAACATCAAGATGCTCATGAGTGTGTTAGCCTGAGTTAGAGCATGCCCTGTTGACCATCAAATCAAATCAAAATCAAATCATATACGTTTTATTGTCATTGCACAGCAACTGTACATCGAAATTTCATGTGCATCTCCTTCAGTGGTATACAGTAAAAGACACAGGATAAAAACATTTAAAAAGAACAAAACACAATAACACAATCAACCATTTACTCTCACATTTACATTTACCGCAGATCAATGCATAAAATAAGTAATAGATAATAAAAATGATGCACATTATATTGCACACTCCAGCAGACAATTTTGTATAACTTCAAGCATCATCCAAGATGGCAGCAAAGCCAGGTGACTCTTTATGTGCCAGTCACAGAAGTGGATCTGCAATCACGCACTACAATCGCTCCACTATTTTAAAATCTCTACTCTAACAATAGCACTTCCTACTTCAACTGTGCTCTTAATCTCCTTTCTGCCTCATTAGACGCCCTGTGAGTATCTTTGATCAGACTTTACTGGACTTCAGCCTGCACTAACGTTATTCACGTTATTCCCTTTATCATGTACTAGATTAAGTAGGACTCGTTCCGTCCCTGTCACATGAGAGGCCTGGTCCACCAACGCAACCCGTTTGCAATGCAATATATTGCAACGCAATATTCCACCACTCACCCATAGCCCCCAGCTGCGTAGGCGCGGCTCATTTCCCCTCATCCCCCAGCACTCCCACCCTATCTCTTCATTCTCCCTCTTCTCTCCCCTCTCCTCCTCCCCTCCCCAATCCCTCCCTCCCTCCCCTTTCCCCAACTCTGTCACCCCCTCCAAAACTCCTCTCCCCACCCACCTCCTATCCCGCTATTCCCCACTCCTCACCTCCCCCTATCCCTCCATCCCTTGTCACCTCACCCACTACCCTCCTCTCCCCTCTATTCCCCACTCCCTACCGCCCCAATCCCCCCTCCTCTCCCTCTATTCCCCCTCCTCCCCCAGCACTCCCTCCCCTTCCTCTTCACCATCCCACTTCTTTCCCCTCTCCTCCTCCCCTCCCCTCCCTCACCTCTCCCTCTCCTTGCTGCGGGCACTCACTGCCCCCCTACCTTCCCCCCCCACACACACCCCGCCAACACTCCTCCCCTCCACATTTTAAGCTTTAATAAATCCCTTTTCCACTTTACGTGCCCGTCAGCTGCGCCTGCGCAGTAATACCTATGTGTTCTACGTCACAATGAGAACCCAATGGGCGGGAATGGCTGCGCCGCCAGAGAGCCGCTAAGAGTGGATGGGGGGGGGGGGGGTTGAGGGGGAGGATGGAGTGCTTGGATGGGGGGGGGGAAGGGCAAGAGGCAGATTGTGGGGTGTGAGGGGAGGAGGGGAGTGAGGGGGCATCACAATGGGAACCCATCAGCCACTCCAGCGCAGTTAGGGGCTATGGGTGAGTGGTGGAATATTGCATTGGGGGAACGGGTTGCGTTGGGGGACCAGGCTAATTGTCTTTCCGCTGACTGGTTAGCACGTCACAAATGCCTTTCACTGTACGTCAGAACACGTGACAATAAACTAAACTCAACTCAATGATAACTAATAACCAATTGGATGGGCTACTGAAGGTCCTTCCCCACCAAAAAATAATATTCAATAACTTCAGAACAGAATATCTTCTAGAAATATTGAAAAGTAAAGGCAATGTACCAAAAACGAATTTAGTCTCTCACACTCCTGTTCCCACCCTAATATCTCCTTGCATGATCCAGTACAATTATTTCTATATTTGTCCGATATAGAACTTCCCAAAACTACATACATCAGCTTTTGTGGAGCGAATGGACAGTAGGTCTTCAGATCAGGACCCATTTTCAGACTCTGACTGAAGAAGGGCCCAGACCCAAAACATTGTCAGTCCATTCCCTCCACAGATGCTGCCTGAACTGCTGAGTTACCCCTGTATTTTGTGTTTTACTGAAGAATCCAACAGCTGCATTTCCTTGTGTCTACATCAGGTTTCTCTCCTTATTGTCAAACACACGCTCTGTGTCCAAGTCAAAGAAGAGAACAATTACCACAGAAGTCAGCTGTGGGAGGGCTCGAGCAAAAGAAGCCATACTCTCCCTACCCATCTGTTCCAAGCGCAAGTCACTGTTGAAACAGGGTGGTTTTCAGAAGTTTGCAGAAATACAGGCATTGGATTCAAACCCTATGCAATTCAACATCTGTTTAAGTACTAAATGAAATATAAACCTGCAAGTTAAAGGCACCTTGGGAGCAGATGTTGTGTAAAACTTTTCAATGTGGAATCAAGAACTTCCATTAATCATGATGAACTGAGATGGTGTCCCACAGCTAATCATTTTCACTCAGAATACAGATGCAGGAGAATTTATTTTATAATTTTTCTGCACGCACATTTATTCAACATAGTACAGGAAGTGGCATATAACAAATTAAATCCTACTTATGTATATTAAAAAAAGGCATTTCGCATAATTGCGCAGAATGCCTCAATAATAAGTCAGAATGTGAACAACAGGAAGTTGAAACAAGGAACTGCAAATGCCAACAAATGCCACAAAAAAAGTGCTGGAGTAACTCAGCGGGTCAGGCAGCATCTCTGGAGAATATGGACGTTTCAGGTTGGAAGAAGGGTCCCGACCCGAAACATCACCTATCCATATTCTCCAGATGCTGCCTGACTGGCCGAGATACTCCAGCACTTTATGAAGGGCATGGAGCTTTGCTGAGGATTTCCACTTTATCCTTAAGTGAATGAGGAACAATTCTTTCCTGGATAGAAGTGCTGCCCTTGCTCCACATTAGTGGAACGTTTATATCCTTCCTAATGTCACAATCTACCAGGTTGGTCAGCAGAAGCCCTCCTGGAAAAATCCTTTGTACTCAGCTACTCTCCTCGTTGGGAATGAATAAGTCGATACCATTCTATCCTATTTATTCCAGATGTTGCTGACTGGCCGAGTACTCCAGCACTTTAACTGGGACCTTATGTAGTGGAACGTTGTAATTTTTCAGCCCTGAAAATCTCTTCTATCTGGGACCTACTCGTTGGGAATGAGTAAGCCCGAGAGGCTAAGTCCCTAAATTTTCATGAGTGTGCGTAAATGTTTAGTGTTGGAGATACAGTGCAGAAACAGGCCCTTCGGCCCACCGAGTCCATGCCAATCAGCCATCCATGCATTTTGACACTATCCCACATACCAGGGACAATTTACAATTTTACTAAAGGGGCTGTCCCACTTGGGCGACCTAATCGGCAAATTAAAAAGAGTGTCTTCGATCTTCCAGCTCGAGGGCACTCGCCTGGAAAGCCTCGAGCTGGATCGACCGTCTGCGTTGAAGCCGCGAGCTGCATTGACCGACCGCACACAAACACACACACACACACACACACACACACACAAACATATCGCAACAGCGGGGGCTAGGGAAAGCGGAGGAGCGCTGTCTGCACGATGAAGAGGAAGGGAAACGGCTGCCACAGTAAAGGTAAGTCCTTTAGAGAGCGCGGGGTAAGGGGGGGGGAAGAGAAGGGGAGAGAGGGAGAGATAAGGGGAGAGAAGGGAAGAGAAAGGGGAGAGAAGGGGAGAGAAGGGGGGGGCAGAAGGGGAGAGGGGGGGGGGGAGAAGGAGTGGAGACACTTTTTAAGAAGTTTAATAAAGTTTAACGGGGATTTTACCTACCGGTAGGTCTTCCTGGGACCTGAGAACTCCAATGAGCCAATCAAAATGCCCGGTCAGCAAAGGAGATTGCCTACGGCTGCCCTCGACTGCCTGTAACTAAATAGCGATCCCACTCCACTGTATTGCGAGTTAAAAAGATCCATGCCGACCAAATTTTACTCGCGGAAAATTTTTCAACATGCTGAAAAATTTTCCGCGACCCAGCTGAGGCCGCGAGTATTCGGGAACTTCCCTCGAGCATGAAGGAGAGTTCCAGCGTTCCTCATGGGACATCCTAGGACCTCGTGACGACCATGCTGCGAGTTTGAGTCGAGGGCAAACTCTTCTAAACTCGCAGATTAGGTCGCCCAAGTGGGACAGCCCCTTAAGCCAATTAACCTACAAACCTTTGGTGTGGGAGGAAACTGGAGCACTCGAGGAAAACACACGCAGGTCACGGGGAGAACGTACTAACTCCGTACAGAGAGCAGTAACATTAGACAACAGAGAGCACCCGTAGTCAGGATGGAACCCGGGTCTCTGGCAATGTAAGGCAGCAACTCTACCATTGCGCCACTTTACTGCTAATTGGTTATGTATTTAAAAAATATGCATTGCAGACAAAAATGTCTGTGCCCAGTAAAGATGTATCATCTGGTTACTTCAACAAATAACTGCTCAAAGCCAGATGAAACTAGGCTCAGCCAACAACAAGCAATTCCAAACACAACTGAGGCCAACCAACACCCCACTAGATCAAGCTCAGAGAGAAGGGATGAACGTAAAGTGCTCAGAAGGAATAAAACTGAAATGGACAGCAAGGATATCTTTTACTCAGAGAGCAGGAGAGGATGTGAGACTGGAAGCAGATAGACACAAAATGCTGGTGTCACTCAGTGGGTCAGGGAGCATCTCTGGATGTTTTGGGTCGGAATGGAAGGGTGAAGAAGAGTCCCTACCTGAAATCTCACCCATCCTTTTTCTCCAGCGATGCTGCAGTTACTCCAGCACTTTGTGTCTATCTTTGGTATAAACCAGCAGTTCTTTGGTTCTACTAATGTTACTTATCTTATCGATGGAATACACTCTCAACAATCTATGCAATAAAGTGAAAGTACCAGTCCTACATAATAAACAAAACCTAGGGGATGCAGTGTGATGTGCTGTGTTGGATAAATTAATGCCCATTGTGAAAGTGAGTTCGTAGTGTTGGATAATGATTCATGCTTTTTCAATGAATGTGAATGAGACGTATATTAACTTTTGTGTGTAATAAGTTTCATTTAGAATGAAAAAATACATTTGTCATCAATATCTGCTGAATATCACTTCAATAATAATAATAACAATAATACACTTTATTGTCATTGTAAATACATACAACAAAATTTCAGGCGCACTGCCCAAGCGGAGCTCCAACGTATCAGATAAATATTGACGACAATGGAAACAACAAAAACTGCAAGAAAAACGTCAAGTCAAGTCAGAATGTGCAATATTTCACAGTATAGTATTATAGCAGTACAACATATTGGCGATGGGGGGTGTGTGTTCAGTGCAGAGTTCAGAGTGATGGCCTTGGGATAAAAACTATTTGTTAATCTTGTGGTGTGTGATTTGATGGACCTGTCACGCTTTCCTGAGGGCAGGAGGGCAAACAAGTGATGTGCGGGATGAGATGAGTCCTTTAGGATGCGTGATGCCTTCCGCAGGCAATGGGAGCCTTCGGAAGGCATCACGTATAGAGCTATATCACTTTTAAACACAGATCAAAAAATGTTAGCAAAGATTTTAGCAAGAAGATTGAGTAAACATATTAATAAATTGATAAACCAGGACCAAACGGGGTTTATACCTAAAAGACAATCATTTAACAATTTGAGACGACTTTTTAATATAATGTATTCACATAAAGGGGAAAAGGAAGACTTATCAGTTATATCTTTGGATGCAGAGAAAGCATTTGATCATGTAGAGTGGCAGTATTTATACTTCAAAAATTTAATATGGGAGATAATTTTATTAGATGGGTAAAATTATTATATGATAAACCAATGGCAAGAATATTAACTAATAATATGTTGTCTCCAAAATTGCAATTATCACAGGCAATAAGCAGGGATGTGTTTTATCACCCCTGCTATTTGCCCTTATGATAGAGCCTCTGGCTGAAAGGATAAGAACACATCCGAATATTCAGGGATATAATACTAAGGACTCTAATAACAAAATTTCATTATATGCGGATGATATACTTTTATATATTAGAAATTCAGAAACGAGTATCCCGAATTTACTAAATGTAATAGAGGAATTTGGCTCTTTTTATGGATATAGAATAAATTGGAATAAAAGTCAAATTATGTCATTACAGCCCCAGAAAGCGAATCATCTATTAATATTTCAATTAAAATTGCAACGGAAAAATGTAAGTAATTAGGTATTCAAGTTACTAGAAGATATAAATCATGATTTAATGCTAATTTTAGTCCTTTGTTAAATAAATTGAACGCTGATTAAATTTTGGAAAACGCTCCCACTATCATTAATTGGCAGAATAAATGCTATAAAAATGATATTGCTACCACAAATAATATATTTATTTCAATCCATACCAATATATATACCAAAATATTTTAAAAAAAAACTAGACTCTAATATTACTAATTTTATATGGGACTACAAAGCACATAGAATTAAAATAAATAATTTGTGTAAACCTAAAGATGTAGGGGGACTTGCACTGCCTATTATTTTATATTATTATTGGGCAGTGCATATTAAGAATATCATTTATTGGTTGGACTGTCCTTCCCAACAGATGGAATGGATAAGAAGGAGGAAGAGGATTGTTTTCCTTACGATTTAGGAGCGATCCTCTTCTCCCCGATAAAATGTAATAATATATTATATAAGAAGAATCCAATTATACACAATATAATTCGAATTTGGAAACAAATAAAATTAACTTTAAAATTAAGAAACTTATCATCATTAACGCCAATAGTGAATAATCCGGCATTTAAACCATCATTTATGGATAAAACATATAGACAATGGGAAAGATTGGGAATTAAAAAGTTGGGTGACATGTATGAAATGGGAAATGTATTATCATTTCAACAACTAAAATCAAAATGTAATCTGAATAATAACCAATACTTTAAATATTTACAGATATGTGACTTTATAAAAAAAATATATACCAAGACTACAGAACATAATGATAGTCCCACTGGAAGAAACAATTAATATTAAGGCGGACTCACAAAAATTAATATCATATTTATATAACGGTATTCTTAATAGAGAATTGCCATCAGCAGAGGCAATTACAGAAGACTGGGAAAAATAATTATTCAAAAGTTAGGTTGAATAAATGTTATTCAAATATTTCCCCCATCTGTGATAAATGTCTTTCTCAAAATGCCAATTTCACACATTCTTTTGTTTCTTGCACAAAACTTCAACGATTTTGGTGTGATATATTTGATATATTCACTAGTTTATTTAAGATAAAAATGGAACCTAGCATGGAAATGATTTGGAGTAATCGGAGATGGAAACAAATTAAATATATCCCAAATCTCATTTTTTAATTATGGTTTAATAACAGCAAAAAAAACTCGCACAAATTTTGGAAAAAGGCTACTATACCAACACTCAAAATGTGGATTGGTAATATGTTGGAAACTGCCCATTCGGAAGAAATGAGACTCCTCCTAATAGAAAAAAAGACCAATTCTTAATGAGTTGGTCTCCATTTATTGACCTTGTGGATTCATGTGGTGCAATAGTATCGTAAAATTAAAAATTCTGGGCTTGGGCGAAAAATGATTAAGAATATAAAAAAACTTGTGGCATAGGAGAATCTCCTTTCTGCTTCACTTTCTCACTTATTTCTTTCTATACACCACACTCACTAGACTATTTACTCTTCATTACTTCTTTCTTTCTCATTTCTTTCTTAAACAAAAGTAAGTTGTACAAAGAATGTTTTAATAATTCTGGGAACCTGTAAAAGGTACCATCAAAATGTAATGTTCTTACTTCTAATCAATAAATAAATAAATAAAAAGTAATAATTTAAAAAAAAAAACAGCAAAAGTCAGAATGTGCAATATTTCACGGTATAGGTATTATAGCAGTACAACATATTGGCGTTGGGGGTGTGTGTTCAGTGCAGAGTTCAGAGTGATGGCCTTGGGATAAAAACTATTTGTTAATCTTGTGGTGTGTGATTTCATGGACCTGTAACGCTTTCCTGAGGGCAGGAGGGCAAACAAGTGATGTGCGGGATGAGATGAGTCCTTTAGGATGCGTGATGCCTCTTCCAAGGCAGGCAGATGTGTGTTGGTGATCTTCTTGACTGTGGTGATGACTCTCTGCAGAGCCTTCTTGTCAGCTGCAGAACTGTTTCCATATCACACCAGGATGCCATGTGTTAGGACACTCTCCTTGACAATAGATAATAGATAATAGAGAATAGAGAATAGGTGCAGGAGTAGGCCATTCGGTCCTTCGAGCCAGCACCGCCATTCAATGTGATCATGGCTGATCATCCCCAATCAGTACCCCGCTCCTGCCTTCTCCCATAACCCCTGACTCCGCTATCTTTAAGAGCCCTATCTAGCTCTCTCTTGAAAGTATCCAGAGAACCGGCCTCCACCGCCCTCTGAGGCAGAGAATTCCACCGATTCACAACTTTCTGTGTGGAGCAACGGTAGAATGCCACTAGCAGCTGTTGTGGAAAGTTGACTTTCCCGAGTGATCTTAGGAAGTAAAGCCGTTGTTGTGCCTTCTTTACCAGGGAGTGCGTGTTAGTTGACCACCTGACATCTGCTGAGATGTGGGTGCCCAGGAACCTGAAACTGGAGACTCTGTCCACTCTTTCTCTGTATATGTGCAGTGGGGTCACCCTGCTTCTTCCTGAAGTCAATGATGAGCTCTTTTGTTTTCTTTGTATTGAGTGCGAAGTTGTTCTCTGACCACCAGCCAAGTAACCTCTATACCTCCTCCCTGTAAGCTGACTCATCGCCCTCAGTGATCAGCCCCGCCACTGTCGTGTCATTTGCAAATTTAATGATGGTGTTCGTGCTGTGGGTCAGTACCCAGTCATAGTTATAGAGGGAGTATATAGGTATACAGGGGGCGCCGTCCAGTTGGGTATGGCTGCAGGCATTTCGTCTTTTCACTTTTTTTTAATTTTTAGTATGTTAAAATAGTGTTTTGTTTTGGAGGTCTAGTCTTTTTATGTGGGGGTGGGGAGGGGGGAAAGGGGGAAACCGCTTTTCCTAGTCCCTACCTGGTCGGATAGCTGGCTTTTCCTCCAAGCAGCATCTTCGACCCGTCCTCGCGGCCTACCATCTGGTCTGGAGCGGCTTTTCCTGAGGGCCAGAACCACAGCTTCGGCGGTGGCACAGCGCTGGAGCGCTATCGCGGAGCGGGCGATACCTTGCCCAGGTCGCCGCGCTGGAGCTCTGGTGTGCTGGGTCCGCCGATTGAACATCGCGGAGCTGCGGGTCTGTGGAGCGGCCAGTTGCGGGCGGTGGCGCTGACTTTGACATCGCGGAGCCTGGGATCTCTCGCCGAGATCGCCAGTGGTGGAGCTCCGTCCAGCGTGGCCTGTTGGCTTCGAAAGCTGTGGTCTCCGGTAAGGAAGCGGCCGATTCTATTATCCCAAGCCGCTGAGAGGGTTCTCCCGACACCAGAGCACCATCACCAGGCAGGAAGGGCCTGAAACATCAGGACGCCGTAGCAGCGACTGCGGAGGCCTCAATAGACCCGACTATGGGTGGACAAAGGGATGGAGACTGGACTTTGTGCCTTCCCTCACAGTGGGAACTATTGTGGGGGAATGTTTTTTCATGTTTAATGTTAAATTCCTTTATAATGTCATGTTGTATTCTTATTAATGTGGTGCAATGGCAACTCGAATTTCACTACACCAATTGGTGTATGTGACAATAAATGAACCTTACAATCTTTGAGTAGACGAGGGTGCTCAGTACACAGCCTTGTGGAGCTCCTGTGTTGAGTGTCAGAGTGAGGGAGTGGTGGGGTCCCATCCTGACTGACTGCGGCCGGTCGGTAAGGAAGTCCTTAATCCATACACAGATGTTGTGTTCGAAGCCTAGGTCGGACAGCTTGGAGACCAGTCTACTGGGTACAATCTGACCCGAAACAGACTGAAAAAGGTCCCGACCCAAAACAGTCTGAAGAAGGGCCTGACCCGAGACTTATCCATTTTCTCCAGAGATACAGCCTGATCTGCTGAGTTTTGTTTCTTAAAAATATTGTGTCATTTGTTTATCTTAAAATGAAATCTTCTGTGTACATTGGATGGGGTACAGTAGATCTCATAATGATAGGTGCCATTGATAAGGGATAATGCAACATCTCCAGAACCTGTCTAATTTTGGCATCTTGACACGGTTTCCTGACGGAAAATGAAGCTGTTTGGTTTCCAGGTGGGTCCAAAAGTGTAACAGAAAATATGTGGTTTCAGTTTTGTTCCTAAATAAAACGCTAAGCTGTATATAACCATTTAAATTCTCATTTCACATGTCCCAGACACAATCCCCCAGACATGACACATATGCAAACCAACTGTGGAAGTAGGACCAACTTCTCAGACACTTTACAGAAAGGAGACATCGCCAGCTGCATGAACTCTGCCATTTCTCTCTCTCACCTGAAATAAGCGCAGATCTCGTCACTAAAGCTTACATTTCTGAAAACGAGGAAGGTTTATATCAGATTTTGTGAGCTGCTCTTGGAAAAAAAGCAAAGGAATAAAAAGGTGCAAATAGTTTCAAACTACCCCTCCACACATTAACTGTAATCTTTAAACTGTGGGACAGTAAGAATTATTTTTAACTATCGTAACTAATATTTAAATTCTTACAATGGACGAGAGGGTCTCTTCATATGTTTGTCACTTGCAATTTAAATCAGTCCAAATCTAAACCAGTCTTCATAATCAGTTACGTTGTGCTTTCTTACTCCATTGTCGAAGGAGTTGTAACTTTACAGAATATTTTTTGAATATGTTCAAATGATTGAACACATGTTCCGACACCATAAGTACGAAGGGTTTCAGTGCTCAAAGGGCCGATGAAATCTTACTGGGTAAGTGTTGAGGAAAGGAGTGTAAAAAGTGAGGAAATTGTTAAAGACCATTAGCTTAAATCTTTTGGTGGTTGAAAGTCAGCTGTAAATCTCATTTGATTTTCATAATGTAGCAAATGCAGAGATAATGGGGAACTAAAATACGATAAATTAGAGAAAGATTTGAAGAATATAAATGGAATCAATGTAGAGGTCTTAATGAACTATGGGCTGAAGAATAATGTCGATAATATATTCTTCACTCCTCAGATTTTCCTCTCTGGCACGTTCCACTGGCAGCAGAGAAGCAGAATGATTGATCTTTTATTATTGTTCCCTTGTATACAGAACAAGAGGATCAAAGTATAAGCTGTGCAAAGAATTTTGCTCCTTTACTTTGCAGAGAGTCTACTGGTAAGTACTCAGCACAAATTTCCACTGCGCATTTGGCACATCGGAAGTGAACTACTTCACCGGGCTACTTAAAAATTGCGCTTGTTGTAATTTTCTTTTTTCAAAAATTCATCTGCAATCCTCAAAGGGGAATAATAATTTATTCATAACTGCCAATTCTGCTACCAGCTGTAACAGTAGGAGATAGATTTCCTGCTCTGCAGTCAAACAAAGGAAAAATTCTAAACTTGGGAAAAATAAAATCCTACAACGACTGGCAATAAAGCAACAAATATGGAATCCCCAAAGAGGCAGAAAATCGTGCTCTCTCTCCTTATCCAACTTTACTGCAGTCAAGAGAGTTATGATATATTTCTGTAAAATTTTGTGGAAATATAATTGATTTTCAGCATACAAAAGGTAAATATTTCCACCTGAGTGATGCTTTGCAGCAACAAGAAAATTGGATCACAATGAATACTTAAATGGCCACATCCATTTTGATGTCAACCATGAGCATCCAAGTCTCCCCTCATCAGCTCATAAAATGAGCCCCGCACCTCAAATGCAGATACATACACACATGAATGTACAAATTAGGAACAGGAGTAGAAACATGTGACTGCAGATGCTACACCAAATGTCGGAGAGCAAGGATAGGTGACCTTTCTGACCCTTTTTCTATTAATGAATGCTTCCAAATAACATGTAATATGAAGTTACCTTCCAAGTCTACTTTCAAAAATATTGATTAATACCTAAATCTCTGGGTTGGTTATCAATAAGCAAAGCAGGAACTGCTTATCAATAAGCTCTCGGAACATGTCAATGTATTGGTTAGATGAAGATGAAGAAAAGTGGCAACTGGAATTTAATCCGGAGAAATACAAGGCTTTTTCTTTGAGGACAAACAAGGTAATGGAATATTTAATAAAGTACAGAGGAACAGTCGAACTTTGATGGAGATCCCCAAGACATACAGAAAAGAAATTAAGAAAGTACATGTGATACTTGTATAGGAATAAACTGTAGATGCTAGTTTAAACCGAAGATAGACACAAAAAGCTTGAGTAACGCAGCGGGTCAGGCAGCATCTCTGGAGAAAAGGAATAGGTGACGTTTCGGGTCGAGACCCTTCTGCAGACTGAGAGTCAGGGGAAAGGGAATCAGGAGATATAGATGACACATCAAACAAATGAATGAAAGATATGCAAAGAGCAACGATGATCAAGGAAAGGTGAAGCCCATAATGGTCCATTGTTGGCTACGGGGTAGGTGATGAGTTAGACACTCAACAGGACAATAGTGAAACTAGTACGACGACTACATGGGGGCATGAATTGACCAAACTCAAGAATGTAAAAAACTCTCAACCCAAAACGTCATCTATCCATGTTCGCCTGGGATGCTGCCTGACCCGCCGGGTTACACCAGCACTCTGTGGCTTAAGAACGTTTGTGTACTATTCTGGCCACCACACTGCAAAAAGAGACCATGAGTAGACACTCGTGAAATCCATTCAGTCCCTCAATGGCATCTGATGAAAGGTCTCAACCCAAAACATCACCTCTTCCTTTTCACCAGAGATGCTGCCTGATCCGCTGAGTTACTCCAGTTTTTGGTATCTATCTTCATTTCTTCAAGCTTGTTTCACCATTCAGCAGAATCATGGCCGATGAGACTTTCTTGCCCTTTCCCCAAATCCTTAGATTCCCATACTGATTAGTAATCTATCGCACCTTTAAGTATACCAAATAACTCTGCAGCAAGCAATTCCAAAGGTTCGCATTCCTTCAAGAACAAATACTTCCTCATCTCAGGCTTATTCTGAGATCTTGCCCTATGGACTTTCCCCAGGTGTGGAAATATCCTCTCAGCATTTACTTTCCCCAGCTCCAGAAGAATTTGCAATTCTTTTCAGGCATTAAAACAGGTTTAGCAATTGCCATCATGCAGCTTTTTATAAAGATTGCAAAATTTATTAGCACCAATTCCAAGACAGCGCTGATGAGCTCCCATGTGTAAGATCAATAGCTGTATTTTTGGGTCAAATTTCCCTCATTAGTCACAATTTTCCCTAAAGCGCTGACTTCAGGAAGCAGTTTTTACAGGGTCACACCACAATATAACCAGCATTCTTTCAGCTACAGGAAATAGGCCTACCACAATGGTCAGGGAGATTGTGGTCTGGTGGTAGAGGGGAGGCAGGGGAACCTGCAGAGACTTTTGAAGAATAATGTGCACAAAAAGTAACCGTATTGTCCGAAATGCAATTATAACAGGAATTTATACAGGTGGCTGTAAGGGCAGAAGAGCCCTCTATAAATGGCTGCACTTTGGGGAGATGTGCAATGCAGTCAAATGCTCATTCCAGGAGCAAATACAAAGATCACATTTACCAAGAGCAGAAGCCAGCAGAGTTTTTCTTGACTTCTGCAGTGCAACAGTGAGTTGACAAGTGCCAGTTGAGTAAATTTCAACAGATCCAAATACCACAGATACTAGTAATTTAGGACAAAAACCCTGGCCACTCCTTCTTCTCCCCTCTCCCATCAGACAAGAGGTATAGAAGTGTGAAAACGCGCCTGAACGATCCTACCAACAACCAGAGAGCAGTCCTGAGTTAAGGGCCTGTCCCACTTGCGTGTCCTTGGCACGCAAATTACGCGACCTCGTGCTCGTGTTGAGCCGAGACGGTCGAGTGAAGGTCGGGCGCGATTACATGCGTGCGCACAGCCGCCTGGAGCGTGTGACGCCATTTGAAGATGGAGTAACTCAGCGGGACCGGCAGCATCTCTGGAGAGAAGGAATGGGTGACGTTTCGTGTCGAGACTCTTCTTCAGTCTGAAAAGAAGGGTCTTGACCCGAAACGTCACCCATTGCTTCTCTCCAGAGATGCTGCCGGTCCCGCTGAGTTACTCCTGCATTTTGTGTCTATCTTCAATTTCCTTGGCCCCGCTCTGGGAATGGAAGTGGGGGCGGATCCGGACCGCAACGGCCGTGGGCCCCAGGCCAAGTTCGACGATCATTTGCCTGCTTCTGCTGCTGTTGAAGGTAAAACGTTGCATCGTGCCAGGGTCTTGGGCCTGTCCCACTTTGGCCGTCAGTTCCGCGACAGGCCATTGGCGCGCAAAGATTTTGTTCACTGCAAGAATTTCGGAGCCCCGCGCGATGTCGGGACCAGCCCCGCACAACTCCATACCCCTCCACGCTTCAAAGTGGGACCGGCCCCGCTTGGCCATACGTTGCCTGTACGCCTCAAGCGACCACGAGGTCACGTAATTTGCGAGCCAGGGATGCGTAAGTGGGACAGGCCCTTTACTATCTACCTCATTGGAGACGTTCGGACTATCTTTGATCAGACTTTACAAGACTTTATCTTGCACTAATATTAGTCACATTATTCCCTTTATCATGTTTTGTTTCAGTTTGGCTTTGTTTAGTTTAGAGATACAGCTTTGAAACAAGCCCTTCTGCCCAAGAAGTCTGTGCCAACCTGCGATCATCCCATACACTAGCACTAT
Source organism: Okamejei kenojei (assembly GCA_035221665.1). NCBI lineage: Eukaryota > Metazoa > Chordata > Chondrichthyes > Rajiformes > Rajidae > Okamejei > Okamejei kenojei. The sequence goes on from CM069134.1 coordinate 34,819,142, forward strand.
CATATACACAAGGGACCGTTTACGATTTTTACCATGACATTTAAGCCACAAACCTGTACATCTTTGGAGTGTGGGAGGAAACCGGAGCACCCGGAGAAAACTCATGCAGGTTAAAGGGAGAATGTACAAACTCTACACAGACAGCACCTTTAGTCAGGATTGAAACCGGGTCTCTGGCGCTGTAAGGCAACAACTCTACCTTTGCGCCACCGTGCCGCCCACTACCCACTGTATCTTTTCTACCAACCATCCCATCCTCCCTCTGCTTCTACTCACTCCCACATTCCCTTTTTTTTAAATCAGATTCCACCATCTGCATCCTTTTGTCTTCTCCGCTTATCACCTCCAACCTTGGTCACTATCCCCTCTCCCACCAGACTCAGCTGCCAATTAACCCCTCCTTACCTTGATTCATATCACATTCGAGCTCTTTCCCTCGTCACCTCCCTCTGGCAGCTCTCTCCCCTCTATTCCATCAGTCTAAAGAAGGGTCCCGACCTGAAACCTCCACAGATGCTGCCTGTACCATCATTTTATTTTTTTAACAAAAAGATGAGCCAAGGGAAAGGGCTGCCCAACCTTAGAGAGGTGTACAAAATAATGAGAGGAATAGACTGGGTAGATGCACAGAGTCTCTTGCCCAGAGTAGGGGAATTGGGAACCAAAGGACATAGGTTTAAGGTGAGGAGGGAAAGATTTAATGGGAACCAAAATGCAAAGAGTGGCAATAAAGGGGGCTTTTTTTCTGGTTGGCTGCCAGTGACCAGCGGAATTCCGCAAGGGTTGATGATGTGGGTCTCAATTCTTCACGTTGTTAATTGATGATTTGAACGAGGGGATTGAAGGCTTGGTGCCCAAGTTTTCGGATGATATGAAAATAGGTGGAGGGGCAGGGAGTGTAAAGAAAGCAGGGACTCGGCAGAATGACTTGGACTGGTTGGGAGTGTGGGCAGAGCAGTGGCAGATGGAATATAGTGTAGCAATGTGTGGAATCATGCATTTTGGTAGTAGGAATAAAGGCATGAACTATTTTCTAAATGGGTGAGAATCCAGAAATCGGAGGTGCAAAGGGACTTGGGAGTGCTGGTGCAGGATTCCCAAAAAGACAATCTGCTAGTCGAATCAGTAGTAAAGAAAGCAAACTCAATGCTAGTATTTATTTCAAGAGGGCTTGTATACAAAAACAGGGCTCTATAAGGCATTGCTAAGGCCGTATTTGGAATATTGTGAACAAATTTGGGCACCATATCTGAGGAAGGATGTGCTGGCTCTGGAAAGGGTCCAGAGGAGATTTACATGAACGATCCCAGGAATGAGTACGTTAACCTATGATGAACGTTTGTCAGCACTGGGCCTGTTCTCATCGGAGTTTAGAAGAATGAGGGGGGACCTCATTGAAACATACAGAAAAGTGAAAGGCTTGGATAGAGTGGATGTGGAGAGGATGTTTCCACTAGTGGGAGAGTCTAGGACAAGAGGTCATGGCCTCAGAATTAAAGAATGTTCTTTTAGGAAGGAGCTGCGGAGAAATTTCTTTAGTCAGAGGGTAGTGAATCTGTTGAATTCTTTGTCACAGAAGGCTGTGGAGGCCAACATTGGATATTTTTTGAGGCAGAGATAAATAGATTATTGATTAGTACATGGTTAGAGGTTATGTGAAGAAGACAGGAGAATGGGGTTAGGAGGGAGAGATAGATCAGCCATGATGTAGACAGCAGAGTAGACTTGAGGGGCTGAATCACCTAATTCTACTCCTATCCCTTATGACCAGAGAGTTGTTATTTATTTGAAGGTGGGTGTGTGGGTGTATGGAACAAGCTGAGTGTATACATGGGTGTTTGGAACAAGCTGGCAGATCAGGTAGTTGAAGCAGGTACTATCACAAAGTTTAAAAATAAACATTTAGACAGGTATATGGATAGGGTAGGTTTAGAGGGCCAAATGCAAGCAGGTGGGACATGTAGATGGAACATGTTAGTTGGCCTAGACAAGTTGGGCCAAAGGGTCTGTTTTCACACTGTATGACTATATGCTGTTATGAACATGATAACAACATTAGACGTCATGTAGGTAAGCTGAACACCTGAAAAATAACACCATCGTACAAGAGGTTTTGGCATTGGAAAGTCTGGATTTGATTAATGACTGGCATTAATTCACTCAGAAACGTGCAGAAAATTCATTAACACCATGTTAATGAGTCTTTTGGGCAATGCACAGATGAATTTCTCAGCCAAGTTTTATTTGGCTAGGATGGCTTGTAAACATTGGTTTAAATTTACAGTGCTGTATGTTGTCAACTGAAGTTGTACTTCTTTTCCTAAATAACAAATCCATCGTCAGCACTGCAAATGTCACGATTTAATATGTCAGTTGCATCTCTTCTCGCGAGTTTTACTAAAAATAAAAGTGCTTCGTCAGTTTGGATGAACTTGTTTTTGTAATGTCACCTCTACTGGTGTTGTGAACCATTCATGTCTTCTGTTGGGATACATCTGAATGGTTCTTTCAGATATTGAAATCACTGAGTTTTTGTGCACCACAAGAAATTTCAAGAAGGAAATTTATTTTACCATAATTAGTCGAGAGAGAGAAAATGGCAAGTTAATTTGGAAACTAAGGAAAGCTGATGCTGGTTTACAAAAATGGGCACAAAGTGCTAGAGTAACTCGGCGATCAGGCAGCGTCTCTGGAGAGCTTGGATAGGTAACGTTTCGGGTTAGGACCTTTCTTCAGACTGACCTATGCATGTTCTCCAGAGATGCTGCCAGACCCGCTGAGTTAGTCCAGCACATTGTGGCAAATGAATTTAAATAGTTTCACTGTGAAAATGATTGATTGCAGATGAGGTGTGGGTGTGGTGGTACAGTGGTAGTTAAAACTGCTACACCAGCAATCTAGTGGACGAACGAGCCAAGGACCGGAGTTCAAATCACACCATGGCAGCTGAGGAATTTAAATGCTGTTAATAATCCAAAAATTGAAACAAAAACAACCAGCTAAAATAATGATGAAAACAAAGCTATCAGATTGGCGTAAAAACCCATCTGGTTTACTTATGTACTGGGAAGAAATCAGTCATGCTAGGGGTGGCACAGTGGTGCAGCTGGTAGACCTGTTGCCTCGCAGCGCCAGAGATTTGGGTTTGATTCTCACCTCGGGTGCTGTCAGAGTGGAGTTTGTATGTTCTCCTGTGACCATGTTGGTCTCCTCTGGGTGCTTCAGTTTCCTCCCACATCCCAAAGACATGTGGGTTTGTAGGTTAATTTGCCTCTGTAAAAATTGCCCCAAAGAGTGAATGCGAAAGTGGATAACATAGAACTGGTGTGAACAGGCTGTGAACAACGAGTGATGGTCGGCATGGACATGGTGGGCCAAAGGACGTATTTCCATGATGTATCTCTTAAACTAAAAAAACAAGCTGGTGCTGTCTATAGATGATTCATAGCCCTGTTAATTATCACTAGCTCTTAAAATGTCCCCCATGTTAAGAGTTTGTGATAATTACCAAGGCTATGAATCATCTCTAGGCCTGACCAGATTGGTTAATTTAGTTCAGTTTAGAGATGTTCAGGGACAATGAGGAATGAGCAGTAAATGTTGCACTGTCAGTGATGCCCACATCTCAAAACAATAAACATGAGTTCTCTCTGCTTTTTCAGACAGTTGGGTCTGATGGCCACAAATATGACTCTCATTGATAGTCAGAACAGGTGCTCCTCCTTGGGAAAGTGCTGACGGGATCACCAGTAGTGCAGTCCAACACAAGGGGCTGGAGATTATCCTGAGATGCTGAGTACTGTGGAGAGCTCAGCACTGTAAGGAAGTCCTCGCAAGAAGAGAACCCTTGACAAAGTCTACTTCCGAGTTTTCCAAGTGTGGTGAATTGAAAGAGATACCTATACCACCATTGACTGGAACAGGTAAAGATTATGTTCGACAATGCATTACTCTCTTAATGCTATATCTGACTGAGTGGGTGAAAAATATGACTTGTTTTACTATCGATTTTACATTATTCATTAATTGTCAGATCATCAGATATACAGAATCATTTTATAGCTGATAACAAAGTGACCAGACTTCCCACCATTGACTCCATCTACACTTCACACGTAAGCAGCCAACATAATTAAAGACTTGGCCCATCCCGGTCATTCCTTCTTCTCCATGCTCGCAACTGGCAGAAGATACAGAAGCTTGAAAATGCACACACCACCAGACTCAGGGACAACTTCCCCTCTGTGTCAGGCTTCTGAATGGTCCTTCCATAAATTAGGGTACTGTCTGATTCACGTCTACCTCATTGCGGACACTAGACTTTGACTGATGGACTTGATGAGCTACATTCCACTACATTGCTGAGAACTATATTCTGCACTCTGTATCTTGCCCTTTGCTCTATCTCTTCTAGGCAATATATATGACATGCATGATCTTTTGGATAGCATGCAAAAGACCATAAGACATGAGCAGAATTGGGCCATTCAATGATAATGATAAACCTGAACCTAAAACTCAAACAGAAAATAGTTGGATACCTACTCAATTATAAATAATAAATTTAAATCAAAGGATTGTACAGAAAATGGCAAAATACCTAATTCCGAAATTAAGATTGCAGCATTTTTGCACACCCACTGTAATCTACTCTCCCTATTATATTTGCTCTGATTGATGAGGCTTTTTAGGTCCTGGTCATACTGCATTTGGAGTATTGTGAGCAGTTTTGGGCCCCATAACTGAGGAATGACATTGGAGAGGGTCCAGAGAAGGATCCGGAGCATGATTGGGTTAACATATGATGAACGTTTGAAGGTACTGGGCCTGTACTCGCTGAAGTTTAGAAGGATGAGGAGGGATGAGTAGACTTGAATAGACGTGATAGGCCCATTCTGCTCCTGGAACATATGAACATTATGATGGCACTGCATTGGAGAGTATTTTTAAGATAACCAGTCAGACACCAATGTAATCAAATAATACCTTCATCAAGCACTGAAATTAAAGCAATTGATTGAAGCTTAAGCAAAATGCATCAAATATATATTTCAGCCAACTATTTAAGTGACATTAAAGATTAAATTTGGAGCGACTGGGTTCGATCTTGACTATGGGTAGCTGTCTGTATGGAGTTTGTGTATTCTCCCCATGACCTGCATGGGTTTTCCCAGAAGCTCCAGATTCCTCCCACTCTCCGAAGATGTGATATTTGGAGGACTGTGTGGGGTGGGAGGACCCGTTGCTCCTCCCGTGCAGCAGGTGGTGCTGCACAGGACAAAGGGAGATGTCTTGTATATAATTTATTCTGTCGGCAGACAGTATGCGGGCAACCACTGTGACTAGTCTTGCTGCCCGCATTAGGTGAAACATTAAAGACCTCTGTTGTAAACTAACGACTCTCATGTTTTGTGCAGACCTGCAAAAAAGAACACGAAAGTGGAGTCAGAAGTGGGATTCTTCAGATTTCGTCCAAAGACCCAGATAAGAAGTCTGAAGAAGGGTCTCGACCCGAAACATCGCCTATCTCCTTCGCTCCTTAGATGCTGCTGCACCCGCTGAGTTTCTCCAGCTTTTTTTGTGTAACCCAGATAAGAACCTATTTTTCGTGTTTTTTTTTAAATGGAACTCAAACTAACATGTCTCGGCAATTCGATCATTTCGATCCCAAGCGAGAAAGGTGATCGTCGTATTTAATGCACGCTGAGTTTTATTTTGAAAGTATGGCAATCACGACTGACCAGAGGAAGAAGGCTCTCGTGTTCATCAATGTCTCCAGAAACTTTTGCACTGCTTCAAAATTTACTTACAGAAGAAGTAACTAAAGCCTCGAAATTTCCTCGCTTTGATTTCTACAGGACGGTGCAACAGGAAGGGCAATTGATTACCGAATTTCTTGCCGAACTCTATGCTGCGAAAAGTGTCAAGGCAATGCGTTGCGGGATAGACTGGTCATGGGCTGCAGGCACACATTCATCCAGCAGCCGATTCTCAAGGAATCGGACGCGTCATTGATGAATGTGCGGCAGTGTGCTAAGATGGGCGAGCTGCTGAGTAAAGAACTGCACAAAATGGCCAGCGAAACAGCGTCGAAGCTCCCTCCAGAGGTGCATACAGTTCATCAGACTCGTCCGCAACGCCAGAAACCAGTTGATCGACCCAGAGCAAATCCAAATAAGGTGGGACAGTTTCAGAAGAGCCGTCCCCTTGTGGGGGGAGGATCGAAACCCTGCTACCAGCGCGGCTCGACTGCTCATCATCACCGTGAGTGCCCGTATATCAAGTCCGTTTGTTATGCCTGTTACCGAAAAAGTAATCTCCAGGCAGTGTGTCAATCCGCAGGACAGCAGAGAAAGGGCAAGAAAGCGCAAAACACAATCGACCAAATCGCGGAGACCATTTCTATTGAAGTGCTTGGTGTGGCCATGATCACCCACAAGCCGAGGATTTCGCTGCGGGTCTTGAACATCGATCTACAGTTCCAGGTGGACACTGATGCGGCTGTGTCGCTAGTGGGTCAGGACATCTGGGTGAGGATCGGATCGCCGAAACTGAAACCGGCCAACATCCGCCTTTTCGGATACGGACGACAGCCCATTCCCACGAAAGACAAATGCACCGTCGCCGTTTCCTGTAATGGTATGACACACATGTTGCCGCTGATTGTCGTTGGTTAAGAAGGTACATCCTTGTGCGCCATTGACTGGATCCATGCTTTCAAGCTAGACATGAATGCCTTGATCTACGATGGATCAACTATGGCATTGTCATCGACCATGGATTGCAACATGGTCAGCAAGTGCGAGAATAACCTGCGAAAACAGGACGTCAAATGGCACTGGTACAAAGAGTGCGACCATGCATTCACCAGGTTGAAGGAGATGCTCGCCCAGAAGACGCATTTGGTCCACCATGAGCCATCGAAGCCGATCTCGCTGGCTGCCGATGCATCGCCATATGGTCATGGAGCTGTAATCTCACAAACGGCGCCGAACGGCAAGTTCGCATCCAAAACGCTGACGACCGCCGAGAAAAACTACAGCCAAGTGTAGAAAGAACAGCACACAGATAAAGCAAATACTGCTATCTCTTCAAAAGAGAGCACCGAGGAAAACTCTGTTGATTCTGAGCCTTTAGCAAGAGTTATGAAACGCAAAAAAGGCTGGGAAAAAAAAGAGTGAGGCGAAGTCCAGCCAAACTGGAAAGGGGAATGTGATGTTTGGTGGACTGTGCGGGGTGGGAGGACCCATTGCTCCTCCTGTGCAGCAGGTGGCGCTGCGCAGGACAAAGGGAAATGTCTTGTATATAGTCTATCCTGTAAGTAAAAGACAGTATGGGGGCAGCCTTTGTGAGTTGTCTTGCTGCCAGCATCGAGTGAAACATTAAAGACTTCTGTTGTAAACTAAAGACTCTCAAGTTTTGTGCAGACCTGGAAAACGAACACGAAAAAAGACATCCAGGTTTGTAGGTTAATTGGCTTAGTAAAATGGTAAATTGTCCCTCGTGTCTGTAGGATAGTGCTAGTGTATAGGGTTCGCTGATCGACGTGGACTTGGTGGGCCGAACAGCCTGTTTCCACACTGTATCTCCAGACTACACTAAATAAAAAGTCATAAGCCAAATGACAAAAACATAAGGATGCATTTGATTGTCAACTTATTGCCACTATTCTAAAGGCAGCGACATTGCAATGCTCAGTGCCAGAAAAATAAGGAGGATGTGTGAAACAGCAATAACAATTTCTCAAAGATGTCACAAAAAAGCAGTCATTACCCATTACTGGGACTGCTTGTAATAAGAAGTAACATGACCACCCATTATTAGCCAACTCGACCAAGAAACAGAAAGTCCCACTGCACTGTCCATTTCGTACGGTGAACTCCAACTCAAGACAATTATCCTGAAAATAAGTGGGCTGATAATTTAGGAGGCAGCAGCTGCAGAGATTGATGAGTTTAGGCAGTAATTAGACTTATCCCATCCACTTGTTCCAAATTCAGTCCCTGCCAGTAGTTGATAGGAAATAAAAGTTTTCCAGCTGCTCTGAGGCAGCTTTCCAGTCTGCTACATTCCACATTTTCCAAGATTTCCAAAGCCATATCCAGGCTATTATTGTTTGATTATTAACTGCAAAATCAACCAATATATGCTGCCTTTTGACTTAATGAGTATTCCAACATAATAAAAATCTACAAGTGTTCAACTGTTCATTTTCCCCTATCAGTGAATAAATATTACACATGAGTCCATATCAATCATTAGAGCAACCATTATTGGGAGCAAAGACAACTTTGCATTGTTTTTATTGCAACGGAATGTTTATACTTCAATGTAATATTGTGGATGACATTACCTAATTGAGCAAAAATGGTAAATGGTAAATGCAGGTGATATCAATGTCCCAAAATATCTAAAATAGAAACCTGAGGAGCAACCTTTACCACAGAGGGTGGTGGGCTATGGAATGAGCTGCCAGAGGAGATAATTGAGTCAGGTACTATAACAACTTTTGAAAGGCTTGTGGGCTGATACATGGATAGGAAAGGTTCAGTGTGATAAGGGCCACATGCAGGCTGGTGGGACTTGTGTAGATGGAGCATCCTGATCAGCATGGGCAAGTTAGGCCAAAGGGTCTGATTCCATGCTGTATAACTATCTTGCCCTCAACTCTGCATAAATCCATTGGCAATTAAATACTTTCAATATTTTGGACATATTTTCTATTTTTTTAAATGCTTATATCAGTAAGTAACGTAAAGATTTATCAAATGCACAAACTCAAATGGAGCTTTATTGTTCACAGAATTTAATCAGGTTTGTGCAATGCTCACACTAAATGTTCTGAGGACATAGGAGACTGCAGATGCTGAGAAAAAACAAACTGCAAGAATAACTCAGCGTCTCAGAAAGCATCTCATAATTAAAAATGATGTATTGAGTAAATTAAATAATGTTCCTACTATAGAAAGATAGTTAATCAATTTATTTTCTTTGGTATTATCTCTTACAAGAAATTGACACAAGCACGTGCTTCACTATTTTATTGGTTTTAGCTATTTTACAGAATTTTTGATTTATTAAAAAGGGTTAGAATTTAAAGACATAAACATTGCTCCTAAACAGCTCTTTATGGTATGTACCACAATCTATGCAATGACAGGCAATACTAAAATAATATACTTTTATATACACATTAACTTCCCAACAATTCCCAGTGCAGCAATCAGCAAACAAAATGCAGCAACACAAGAGCCTGCAGATGCTGGAATCTGGAGCACGAAACAGAACTGCAGGAAGAATTCAGCTGGTCAAGCAGCACATGTGGCTGTTAAGGCCGATAGTCATTGCCTTCACAGATGCTGCTTGACCGACCAAATTCTTCCAGCAGTTTTCTTTTTGAACACAATATGGAAAGCTGGAAGAATGCCACTGCCTAGAAACGTACTAGAATGACTGATATTAGAACGTATTTATCAGAAATAAACTGTTGGGAATAATAAGAGGCAAGATAAATTAGACAGAACAATGCTAGAAGATCAAGAACAGTGGGATATGGATATATTTGCATGGTTCGTTGGGAGAGGCAGACCATGGAGAAAAAGTGGTTGGAAAACCATAGGGGATGTCAAGCTTTGTGTAGGTAATCTGAATTACTGCTTGTGTCAGCTTTATTTTCTCTTAAAGTAGTTAAAGTACTGTTAAAGTAGTTTTGCCCAAACGGCAAAATGCCTAGACGAGTATCAAGGGTTATGGGGAGAAGGCAGGAGAATGTTGCTAGGAGAGAGAGACAAATCAGCCATGATTGAATGGCGGAGTAGACTTGATGGGCCAAATGACCCAATTCTGCTCCTATCACTTATGACATGACTTTACAGTATATCCTATTCATTGGTATTGGTTTATTGTTGCCATGTGTACATGACATGTGTACAAGCCCGTGTTTTGTGTGTTATCCAGACAGACCACAGAGACATAGAAAATAGGTGCAGGAGGAAGCCATTCGGCCCTTCGAGCCAGCACTGCCATTCATTGTGATCATGGCTGATCATCCACAATCAGTAATCCGTGCCTGCCTTCTTCCCATACCCCTTGAATTTGCTAGCCCCAAGAGCTCTATCTAACTCTCTTTGTTTGTTTCCTGTCTGCCAACCAATTCTCTATCCATTGTCACATCCTCAAAAAATTCCAGAAGATTAGTCAAGCAGGATTTCCCCTTCATAAATCCATGCTAACTTGGACCAATCCTTTTACTGCTATCCAAATGCGCCATTATTACTTATTTAATAATTGATTCCAGCATCTTCCCCACCACCGATGTTAAGCTAAGTGGTCTATAATTCCCCGTTTTCTCTCTCTCTCCCCTTTCTTGAAAAGTGGGATAACATGAGCTATGCTCCAATCCACAGGAACTGACCCTGAATTTATAGAACATTGGAAAATGATCACCGATGAGTCCACAATTTCTGCAGCCATCTTCTTGAGGACCGTGGGCTGCAGACCATCAGGCCCTGGGGATTTATCAGCCTTCAGTCCCATCAGTCTACCCAATACTATTTCTCACTGAATGCAACTTTCTTTCAGTTCCTATGTCTCCCTGGATCCTCTGTCCTCTAATACATCTGGGAGATTGTTTGTGTCTTCCTTAGTGAAGACAGAACCAAAATACATTCAACTCTTCTGCCATTTCCTTGTTCCCCATAATAATTTGACCTGTTTCTGCCTTCAAGGGACCCACATTTGTCTTTACTAACCCTTTTCTCTTAACAAACCTATAGTACCTTTTACTATCCTTCTTTATATTCTTAGCCAGCTCACCCTTGTACTTCATCTTTTCATCCCGCATTGCCCTTTTTATTACCTTCTTTTGACCTTTGAAAGTTTCCAATCCTCTGGCTTCCCACTACTCTTTGCTATGTTATACACCTTTTCTTTTAGTTTTATTCCATCCCTAACTTCCATTGTTAGCCACGGTTGTCTCTTACTCCCCTTGGAATGAAATAATCCTGCATCTTCTGGATTATGCCCTAAATTCCTGCCATTACTGTTCCATTGTCATTCCTGCTAGGATCCTTTTCCAGTCGACCTTGGCCAGCTCCTCTCTCATGCCTTCATAGTCCCCTTTGTTCAAGTGCAACACTAACTTCTGATTTAACCTTGTCCCTCTCAAATTGCACATTAAAACCTATCATGTTATGGTCACTACCTCCTAGCGGTTCCTTTACCTTGAGTTCCCTTATTAAATCTGGTTCATTGGACAACACTAAATCCAGAATTGCCTTCTCTCTGGTAAGCTCGAGTACAAGCTGCTCTAAGAATCCCTCTCGGAGGCACTCTACATACTCCCTTTCTTGGGGTCCAGAACAAACCTGATTTTTACAGTCTACCTGCATATTAAAATCTCCCATAACAACAGTGACATTACCTTTGTTACCACACACGAGTACAATAGCGCAGAATGTAATGTTACCGCCACTGCAGGTTAAAAAAATTAAAGTGTAAGGGCTGCAGCAAGATAGGTTGGAGGATGGGGGATACATCCTTAGCATTTGAGCAGTCCGTTGAAGAACCTGATAACAGCGGGAAAGAAGCTGTTCCTAAATCTAGTGTGTGCATTCAAGCTTTTGTATCTTCTGTCCAATGGGAGAGGAGAGAAGAAGGAACGATTGGAGTGTAAGCAGACCTTAATGATGTTGGCTGCTTAACCACGTTTACAAACTTACAGGATCAATTCTGGGTGAGGCAGCAGTTCAATCAACTATATCTCTATTCCTTCCTAAAGGATTACGAGTATTGTTAATATGGGCAGCTTACAACCCAGAGGTATGAACGTTGATTTCTATAATTTTGTTATTCAAAATGTCACCTGTTCCTTTTCTCCAAAGATGCTGCCTGACCCACTGAGTTGACACACATTGTGTCTATCTTTGATATAAACCAGCTTTTGCGGTTCCTTCCTACACATTTTTAATACAACGCTGCTGCTTCTTATCACTGCCAGCTACCTGGAGTGATTTGAAACTTACGTCCAAAATACTTTCCAATGAAAAGTTGGGGAATTGTATTGTGTTGCACACATGTTCTAGAAAAAAACAAAAAACTATGTAGTAAGCATACCAAAAATCACTGCATGCAATTGAAAATGTGAACTCATTCTAAATATTTATGAGGATGTTTTCCAGGACTTGAAGGCCTGAGCGATAGGGCATGCTTGTACTTAATTCATGGGAACGTGGAAGACTGGGAGGTGATCTTATCGAGTTATATAAAATCATGAGAGGAATACATAGGGTGAATGCACTGAGTCTTTTACCCAGGATAGGGGAATCAAGAACCAAAGTACATAGGTTCGAAGGAAGAGGGCCAAGATAGAATAGGAACCTGAGGAGCAATGTTTTCACTCAGACCGCGGTCAATATATAGAACGATATGGAACGAGCTGCTAGAGAAGGAAGTTGAGCCAGATTTTATCGCAGTACTTAAAAGTCATTGGACAGGTTGATGGATAAGAAAGGTTTAAAGGGATATGGGCCAAATGCTGGCAGGTGGGACTAGCTTAGACGGGGCAGCTTGGTCGACATTTGTAATTTCCTTGCTGTACAACTCTATGACTCTATTTTTGAAGCAAGCTTCCAAACAAGTAGAAAACCAAGAACATGACTGGGATTCAACATAATGGTTAAAGACTATTTCGTACATCACCTACTTGGTTAGGTTCTTACCTCCCACTGGACTTGTAATCATTCTTATAGACTAACAAAAGGGCTTTTAAAGTAATTATGTGTTCGAGTGTGGTCCCCCACAAGCTACTAAGTAATAAAAAGGATCCTGTGACTCTTTTTCTCATATAATCCCACTTACCATGTTTAAATTAAGATAGTACAGCAATCTGATTCCATATTCCCACAAGTTGCTGCTATGGTAAAGAGATCAAACCAAAAGTTCATAACTAACATCTTTAAAATTTGTTCTGCTTTCCATGTATTTTTATTAAATGTTACATTTTTAAATCTTACAGTTCTGACAAAGGCATAAATCTTTGACAGCTGTTGCTTTACTCTGCAAACACATGTACTTTCTTCTTAAAATCTACCATCATAAAATCCCACAGGACCAAGTCAGTAGAACACCTGCATTTCTTCATTCATTCCGCAGCACAACGTCTAAAACTAAAAGTACCATTAATTGTTTCACTGCCCTGCTGCAGTTACATTTTTCACAAATTCCCGTGAACAAATGCTACAAGCATGAAATCATCCAGGCAACTCTGTCATCGGGAGGATAATTTTTTCTCCCCCCCTCGCTTAAGCAGAACTCCAGTGGGAGCAAGTAGAAAAACTGGCAGCAATTACAAAACAACAGCGCTTGATACAATCTCAGGGGAAAGCTTCGGAAATGTGTCACGGCAAATTGGAATAACTTTCACAGATTTTTAATGAAACCAAGGTTTTTTTTAAATTGAGGATATCATCATTGCTATGGCACTTTACATGTTTGGATTACAAATGTAAATCCTACATTTATATATTGTTTGCTTGCACACTATTTTTTTCTGTATTTGAGCCTTTGCGAGGAGGTGTGTAACTGGGGGAGGTTAAGGGAATGGGTGGGATAGGGTGTAAATTAATGGGGCAATTATGCTGTAGTATGCCTGCGTCAGTTGAACTAGGTGTGCAATTGAATCGTTTCCGGCACTTTTAAGCAATTGTTGTGTAGAGCAACTATTAAACTCAATAGGTGCCATCTTTCCAAACGTCACCTCTTGAATCCCAAACTGACCATCTTCCCATTGTCACACTCAACAGTTTCTTCAATCTGTCTGCTACCCTGGTCAAAACCACCATATCTGGAAATTTGTTCCAGCTGTCATTCATGTTTTTAAATTGGTGTGTTCCACTGCTTGCCCAAAGCATTGTTGTATTGCTGTGAAATTGTGGAACAAATTACTATGACAGGCTTATTTTTAAAGGGGCTATATAAGATCCCATTTGGAAAAGTGAGATATAGAGCTATAAAGGGAAGACATAACTTACATGAATATTGTACTACGAAGGACATCCAACAGTGAACCAGAGTGAAAAGATACTTTTGATTTCTGAACTTGTTCCATTATCATTTAAAAGACTGCCTGTTGCGGGGGAAAGGGGGGAGTGAGGCAATGGAAGAAAGTTTGGAAGGGTACAAAAATGAGCTAGATGGATCACTGAACTGAAACAAGACTACTGCTACAAAACAAGTCATCTCCAATGATGAAATAACAAAAAGACAAGTGCTGGAGTAACTTGGCGGGTCAGGCGTCATCTCTGGAGAACATGGACAGGTGACGTTTCGGGTTGAACTCTTCTTCAGACTACATGAAATAACAATGTTGCTTGCTCCAACAATTCTTGCCATATCTGATCATATCTAACATATGCTTCAACCATACCATCTTTGCAGAGAGAAACAGTAGAAAAGAGAAGTGAGGAAAAAGTGAGACAAATATTTTTAAAATATTACAAATATTAACAAAATACAATCCAGTCTGGCTAAGGTTCAGTAGGAAATGTTTAAACTGCCTAATTGTCCTTATGTAACTGACATTAGCTGTTACATTTATTAGAGTCAAAGATCCTGCTAATGGCCCTGTTGTGAGAAGTTAAATAATGCTTCTGTGCTGCTGTGCTTCATGGAGCCATTAACTATTTCAATCAAGCATATCAATCTTTGCATCAGATTTCCATTCGCTCTGCAGCAGTCTGCAGCTAAAAAGTTGGGCAACCTATTATTTATAATGTTTAAGTACCAACCACCATGGTAAGTTTGTGGGGTTTTATGTTCAATAAATCTAGGAAACAAATGGCATTGCAAACTGCTTATTGTAATAAACATCCGACAGTCATCAATATGTTTCAGAATAAGAAACCTGTAACCAACCTGGCCTGGCTTATGTACAACTACCGTTTCAAAACAGCCTGGTTAACTTTTAGAACCCTTTAAACCCCAGCATACAACTCAGTCAGAGCAGAATACGACTACTGAATAAGGCACCCCTCTGCTCCTTTGTTGGGACGTAAGTGCAGAATTGGCATCACGACCCCAATTTTTAAAAAAAGATCAGGGCATCCTTCCCAGAAAAACCTAGTGTATGTTTTCGATTAAGTTTAAACTGCCTGGGTTTCTGCCTCCACTTTTGTTTAATCTAGCCATCACCATCACTTCTTCAGATCAACCTTCCTTACCGCCAAATTGTGATTCAAATTAAATGGTGCTCAGGATAATGGATATCTATAAATATTGACCTCTTTTCTGGATGTCGAGTCCAACATTTCTAAATGCTGTGCTGATTAATCCCAACACTGCAATTAGAATTTTGCCTTATGGTGACCAGAACAGCATGCAGTATTCAGAAAACAGTCTAAACAAGAACACCAAATAGCTTCAGTATGATTGTCTCAGATTTGTACTTTACAGATTTGGCACTGGAACTCAGCATTCCTTTTTCTTTAAAGGACACTAAGTGTTGGAGTAGCTCAGCGGGTCAGGCAGCATCACTGGCGAACACAGATAGGTGACGTTTCGGGTTAAGACTTCAGACTTATTGCAGCGGGCGAGAAGAAAGCTGGAAAAGGGGAGAGATTGTGGTTCTGCTATATATAGTCGTAGTCAGTGTCCAATATACTATGCTCCACATATCATTCCATCTCTTCTCTATTTAGTCTAGTTTAATTTATAGATACAGCATGAAAACAGACCCTTTGTCCATTGAGTCCACATCAACCATTGATCACCCACTCGAACTAGATCTATGTCATCCTGCATTCACATCCACTCCCTACACACCAGGGACAGTTTACAGCGGCCATTTAACCTATTTTAAATGCGGAAGAAACCAGAGCACCCGGAAGAAACCCCCAAGGTCACAATGTGCAAACTCCACACAGACAGCACCTGGGGTCAGGATTGGACTCAGCTCCCTGGCACTGTGAGGCAGCAGCTCCACCATCCACGCCACTATGCTGTTGAGTTCCATCTGATCAGATGCAATGCAAGAACTCTTGATTTTCCTTAGATTTTCATATTCAAAATATCATCTGCAAAAATTAGGTCCACCAATAAACCACCCTTCTGACTTTATGCGTGTTTCTTCAGACTCGACTGGCCTTCCTGAGTTGGAAACAGGAAGAACTGAATCCAATTAATTGCAGTTCTGAATCCAATTAATTTGTTTATGGATTCAAATAAAATACAAACATCTATTGTGCATCAAAGTATTTCTGCAGCCCAATATTAATTTTCCCCAATTGAACTTTTTTTTAAACTACAGATGCTGAAGATTTAAAATAAAAACAGAAAATGTGGAAAATTATCGATGAGTAAAAAGCAAAATTGTTGGTAATTCCATCTGTCAGGAGCTATAGAACATCGTTCTAAAGCTCAAGAACGAAACTATATTTCTTTATGTTTTTAAATGTTTTCATCTTTAACGCAGTCCAAAAAAGACAAGGATGGAGATATGAGTAAAACACAAAGTGCAGGAGGAATTCAGTGCGGGAGGAACTCTAGCAGCATCTGGGGATGGATATGGACAGGTGACGTTTCGGGTCAGGACCCTTCTTCAGATTGTAGTCGAGAGGGAGAAAACTGTAAAAGAGATGGGGGCAGGACAAAGCCTGGTAAGTGACAGGTGGATGCAGGTTAGGTGGTGTGGAGTGAGGGGGCTTTATTGGCAGATGGATGGGCAAAGACTAGAGAAGAAAAAGAGACAAAAGGGTGTTAGATAAGGAGAGAAGAGGAGTAAGATGTAAAGCCAGAGGGAGGGATATAGGTGGATGGAACAGGATTGAGATAACATTTCAACTTTGAGACAATTACTCTCTTGGAGATATCTCTCAAGTATTATTATATGGGCTTCCATAATAAAACACATCTTATTTTTTATTATTAACAGTCTGTGATTGAAGCTCCATTCATTTGTCTATCCACTAAAGAGGAAGCAAGACTCAGACTGGATTAGCAAAGTATCTGATTAAATTACTACAAACTCATGTGCCAAAACTCATTTAAGCCACTCTTACATTCACCAACAATAACCACATTTCATGTGTAGTCTATCTAAACTCTCTTAAAAGAGATCTGCAAATTTCAAACAGAGTTCAGCTCTTTGAAGCCATAGCAATAATTTCTAGACTGTAGTTTTTGTGCCAGATAGCTGTGGAAAAATAAAAGTTGCAATTAACACTCCTGAGTGAATTGGCTGGCCTTCGTCATGCGTTGAAGCTACATCAGCACATGGGAATTTGTGCTCATGAGAAGGCAATCAAAGACCAAACATAGAAAATATGCAACGAACAATGAGAAACTTGTATTTTGTCTTCTAGTCATTGCTTTTATCTGCTGTTGCTCAAATGGGTTGCCTTTTCCACCCAAAAGCATTTACCGCAAACAAAATTCGGATTGCCCACTTCCCAATTGTCACAAGGAAAACAAATTGAGTTGAATGCGTGGAAGTGCGAAGCAAAATGCTGTGTAAGGGTTATCTGGGTTTATAAAAAAAAACAGGAACATAATGAAGAAGTAGAGAGATCATGCTAGAACTTAATAAATCATTGATTGGGTTACTATAGTCAATACTCAGATAAGAAAGGCAGGTCTTTGAACGAAAATCAAGAACAGGAAGTGCTTTTGGCAATTCTATGCTCCCATGTTTACCATTGCTGAGAGTAGCTTTACTAGTTTAGTTTAGTTTAGTTTAGAGATCCAGCGCTGAAACAAGCCCTTTTGCCCATTGAATCCGTGCCGACCAGCGATCCCCACACACTAACACTACCCTATACTCACTCGGGAGAATTTACATTTTTACCGAAGCCTATTATTCTATAAACCTCTACGTTCTCTCTCCAAACTGAGTACAAAGCTTTCGGAACAATAATAAAGTTTGTTGAAAAGGTGTCCATTGTGGATGAACGATCAGAGATGAATTCTCTCCATCATTGCTGTGTCATTTGCTGAATGTTTCTACCATTTTTAGTTTTATTCAATACTAACATTCATTTTGCTGACCCCACATTTTACTTCATCATTATTTTAAAACATGGTTCTCAACTGTTACAAGGTTACTTCCCAAAATGGGCTGCAATATTGATGCCTCTTAGTATTTAATCCCCTAAAAACCTAATTTCATTTTTACAATCACTTGCAACTTAACACTTACATTGCCTATTTCAAATAATTAAAAGCTTAAGATTCAAGAGTCACATATTGTACAAGAGCTGGTATTTTTTTTTTAAATCCTAAAAGAGTAAAATTCATGCCCGCTGTTCTCTCTTTAAAAAGTGTCAGTGGGAAAGAGTAAACATGCATGGTAATGCAATAGGAGAGAAATTATATTCTCCTTCATGTGTGACAAAAATATAATTTCATTCATCAGATATTAAATAACACTAATTTTTGAACCTGCAGACTCAATAATTTTGGACAGAGTTAAGTGTAATTATGATCAGTGTAGTCTTGTTTTCATAATTTCATCAGAAAACCGTAGTATATGCACGACAAAAGACACAAAATGCTGAACGAACTCAGCAGGTCAGGCAACATCTCTGGAGAACATGGATAGGCAACGTTTCGGTTCGGACCCTTGTTCAGACTGATTGTTGTGGGGTGAGGAAGACAGCTGGAAAAGAGGAAGGGTAGAACAAAGCCTGATGAGTGATGGTTGGGTAAAGGTGAGGGGGGGGGGGGGGGGGGGGGGGGGGGGTTTGATAGGTAGATGGTTGGACAAAGCCGATAGATGAAAAGACAAAGTTGTGTGATAAGAATGGAAGAGGTGCAAATTGTGAAGCCAGAAGAAGGGATATAGGTGGAAGGGGAGGGGTAAAGGGAGAAACGTGTGTGAGTCCAGGGACAGGAAACACAAGCACAGGGAAGAGGAGAGTGACGCAAAAAAAAGGAGTTGTTTGCAAGTTAGTTCCCTAAAATTGGAGAATTCAATGTTCATACCATTACATTGCTGAGTTACTCCAACACTTTGTGTCTTTTTTTTTTGGAAGCAAACATCTGCTGTTCCTACTGTCCACGTAGTATATGTATGATATGTACCATCATTCTTGAGCAACACTTGCTGAAATTGAGAAAATTAAAACCTCAGGAGTTAATTCTTACCAGAGTTGTGATAGCTGTCCATTTGCAGAGGAACCTGGATAGTGAAAGCCAACAAATCGGGAGCTAAAAGAGACTCTGGTTTCCTGCTTTCATTCAACCATTTGCTCTTGTGCAATTCTCTGGTGTCTGAAGGTCCTTGTATTAATGGAATCAATTTCTCCTTCCTCCCATCACTTCTTCCTAATTTTGATTAAAAAAAATTACTGTCAACAATTTTCTTTAAAAGCATTAAAAACCTCAAATCGAACGCAAGCAAACTATCTACGTGCCAACCAGCAAGGCAAAGACATTGGACTATTAACCTCCAATCTTGGATGTAAAATGACATTTTGAGACAAACATCTTCAATATACTCAACTGCAATAAAAATCAGCCAAGAAAATGTTGTCCCACCGACCGCAAGGATTTTTTTAACCCACAACAGAATATCCATGACCATTGCTGCTTTGAGAAATAACGCCTTCACAGAGAACGTTTTCATTCTTTTATTTGGAATTTCCAAAGGACATCACCTAGTCGAAGATATTTGGAAATTGATATGATTTCACACAAACTAATTTCCCTCAGGCGAAGAACATGTCATTCCGCAGAGTTAGTATGTCATTCCAGTGTAATAAAAATGTGCAGCAAAGCCTTTGGGAGTGGTCTACAGGATTTGTTGTGTGGGATCTTGGCAAGTGACGAGATACTTGATAGGAACATAATACTGTCCAATATAATTAATTTAACTTTTTCTGCAAACACTATATCAGATACCACAGCAAACCAACATTATAACAAAACATTGAAATGGGAATCAGATTTTCTTTTAGTAGATCATGCCATGAGCAAAAAATTGTCCGTGAGAACCTCACGGCCTGGAAATTGGGTTCTATGTGCTCACTTTATAGAAACAGAAATACCCCAAGGCAAGGTTGGAATACAACCAACCAGTCTGCACAATGAGTATGTAAGATTCAAAAATGGCACCTTAACATGTGTTTCAAGCCCATTTTATAAAATCTGATTGTGAATTACAACATCAAGTGTCACGCATTCTACTGTCAAGTCCTTCAGCCACTAAAAAACCAAACCTGCAGCTTTTAATAGATGGCTGCCATCTGAAAAAGTAAGTTTGAAATAGAACACAGAAGAGTACAGCGCAGGAACAAATCCACCTACGAGCAGTTTTAAGCCAATCGGACAACATGGTCCTTTCCTCCATTCAATCATCGCTGATCAATCCTTTCCTCTCAACCCCTTTTCACTGCCCTCTCCCTGACATCTGTACTAATCAAGAATCTGTCAATCTCAGCCATAAATATCCATTGATTGTGGAAAAGTATCTACAGATTTACAACACTCTGACGAAACACATTTCATCTCATCTTCTTTTTAAAGGTACGTCTTTTATATTGAGGCTATAGCCTCTGATCCTAGACTCGCCCACTAGTGGAAACTTCCCCTCTACATCCACACTATCTAGGCATTTCACTATTCGGTAAGTTTCAATGAGATCCCCTCCTCATCGTTCTAAACTCCAGCGAGTACATGCCCAGTGCCGTAAAAAGCTCATCATATGTTAACACAATCATTTCTGGGATCATTCTCATAAACCTTATTTGGACCCTTTCCAATGTTACCACATCCTTCCTCAGATATGGGGCCCACAATATCCGCGCCGAGCATGATGCCAAGACCAACTCTTAACACCCTGCACATAATCAACAATTCTCCATTTCCTGCATATACATGTGCCTTTCCAAAAGTCTCTTAAATGTCACTATTGTATCTGCCTCCACCACCATCCCGAGGCAGTGCATTCAAGGCGCACATCACTCTGTGTAAAAAAAACGAGCAGCAACATCTATCTCTCAGATCCCCTCACACAAATGAAAGGAATTAGCTACCCCCACCACTGTTTGAATTATCTTTCCTACCCCTCACATCAAACCACAATCTTTCAACTACTCTGTGACAAGGAAGCTCCCTCTGGGACCTTAAGATGATATTGAAAAGCACCCAAAAAGTCAGGTGACTCTCTGCTTACTGGTCCCAGAAGAGGATATGCAATCATTTATTACAATCACTCCACTCTATTAAATTTCCACTCCATATCTGTACATTGAGGATGGCTTGATTGTAATCGTATGTAGTCTTTCCGATAATTGGATAGCACACAACTAGGTTAGTGAATGTGTGGAAATCATTGCCACAGATGGCAATGAATGCCAATTAATTGGGTATTTTTAAGTCAGAGATCAATAGATTCTTGATTAGTATGAATGTTAGGGATTATGGAGAGAAGGCAGGAGAATGTAGTTGAGAGGGGAGATAGATCAGCCATTATTGAATGGCTTAGTAGATTTGATGGGCCAAATGGCCTAATTCTGCTCCTATAGCATGAACATAAACAACAAATATTTTCACTGTACACGTGAAAACTAAACTAAACATCAGCAGCTCACGGCGAGTAAACAAATGAAACCAACTGGCTTACTTGTGGTGCTGTAAATTAATAATCAATCGCTAAAGTCGAGATGATTCACATTGCAATCACAGAAGCTGCAGGACCATTATTTTAGCCTTAATGGTCATAGTTGCTATTAGGTACAAGTATGACATACATTTAGCTGAGGTAATGCCTAGTTTCCAGGCCATTATGCCTCCACTATTGAGCACGATTGGCAGC
The DNA here is from genome assembly GCA_035221665.1 of Okamejei kenojei. NCBI lineage: Eukaryota > Metazoa > Chordata > Chondrichthyes > Rajiformes > Rajidae > Okamejei > Okamejei kenojei. The sequence goes on from CM069134.1 coordinate 34,840,950, forward strand.
CCCGCCAACAATCTGTCTGTTTTTTATTTATTTTTTGTTATTTTTAGTGTGTTTAAAAGGTTTGTGTAAATGTCCTCCGATTTGTTTTATGCGGGGGGGGGGGGGGGGGGGGGGAGGGGGGGGAGGGGAAAACTCTTACCCAGCCGGGGATGCGAATGCTTTCCGGGTCGTACCTCCGGTCACTCTGCACCTAACATCTTGGGGCTGGAGGCCTATTCTGACTGACTTTGAGCCCCTTCACGGGGCGTGGACTTAACATCGGAGCCGATCCCTTGCCTAGGATCGCTTCAACCGCGGCCTGTGGATTTTACCATCGAGAGCTCACAGTCTCGGGAGGGGTCGCAGATGTCGGGAGCTCCAACAACGCAGAAGGTTTCAACTAGCCCCGACTTGGGTCCGATCGCTCGGCGAAGGGAGCTGACATCCCCCCCGATGCGGGAGCCTGATCACCCCGTCGCGGAGGCCCCAAACGCCGCCGGCTACGGGAGTCCCGACGGAAAGCCTGAGGCCCCCGACCGTGGGAGAACACAAAGCTTTTTTTCGCCTTCCATCACTGTGAGGAATGTGGAGGAGTCACTTTGGTGAATGTTTATGTTAAAATGTATTTTGTGTTTTCCGTTGCTTTTTATTTGTACGACTGACTTGGCAAATGAAATTCCTCGTATGTTGCAAAACATACTTGGCTAATAAAGTATTATTGTATTGCATTGTATTTTATAAAGTATTATTGTATTAGAAAATAAACTCCATATAGATAGTATCAGGAACGACTATAGATGGTATCTTACAACTCTAATAGTCCAGACTAATTTATTTTCATTATTATGTTACACAGCAGACTGAACAAGCTAGCTAATGCTCTTCTGCAGAAAATACATTTTCCCCGCAGAATTTCAACATTTCCCAGGGCAGAAATGTCAGACTAGAGGGCATTGCTTTAATGTGAGAAGGGCAAAGTTTAACGGTGATATGTGGGACAGGTTTTTGTTAAACTCAGTGGATGTTAAGTACCTGGAACACAGGAGATGGTGGAGGTAGATATGATAGGACATTTCAGATAGATACAGATAGGTACATAGATATGCAGAAAATGGAGGGATATGGATCATGTGCAGACAGAGGAGATTAGTTTGTCTTGCCATCATGTTCAGTTCCGAGATTGTGGGCGGAATGGCCTGTTCAATGTTCCTGCTGTTCTGCTCTATGTTCTATGTCTGCATGTATTTCTCTCCATTAGGGTCCTTGCACCACATACAGTGGCTTGCAAAAGTTTTCATACCCTTTGAACTTTTCCACATTTTGTCACGTTACAACCACAAACGTAAATGTATTTTATTGGGATTTTATGTGATAGACCAACACAAAGTGGTGCATAATTGTGATGGAAGGAAAATGATACATGGTTTCCAAATTTTATTACAAATAAAAAACTGAAAAGTGTGGCGTGCAAAAGTATTCAGCCCCCCTGAGTCAATACTTTGTAGAACCACCTTTCGCTGCAATTACAGCTGCAAGTCTTTTGGGGTATGTCTCTAACAGCTTTGCACATCTAGAGACTGACTTTTTTGCCCATTCTTCTTTGCAAAATAGCTCAAGCTCAGTCAGATTGGATGGAGAGCGTCTGTGAACAGCAATTTTCTAATCTTGCCAGAGATTCTAAATCGGATTTAGGTCTGGACTTTGATTGGGTCTTTCTAACACATGAATATGCTTTGATCTAAACCATTCCATTGTAGCTCTGGCTGTATGTTTAGTGTCGTTGTCCTGCTGGAAGGTGAACCTCCGCCCCAGTCTCAAGTCTTTTGCAGACTCTAACAGGTTTTCTTCCAAGATTGCCCTGTATTGGCTCCATCCATCTTCCCATCAACTCTGACCAGCTTCCCTGTCCCTGCTGAAGAAAAGTATCCCCACAGCATGATGCTGCCACCACCCTGTTTCACAGTGGGGATGGTGTGTTCAGGGTGATGTACAGTGTTAGTTTTCCACCACACATTGCGTTTTGCATTTAGGCCAAAAACTTCAATTTTGGTCTCATCAGACCAAAGCACCTTCCTCCACATGTGGTGTCCCCCACATGGCTTGTGGCAAACTGCAAACGGGACTTCTTATGGCTTTGTTTCAACAATGGCTTTCTTCTTGCCACTCTTCCATAAAGGCCCGATTTGTGGAGTGCACGACTAATCATTGTCCTGTGGCCAGATTCTCCCACCTGAGCTGTGGATCTCTGCAGCTCCTCCAGAGTTACCATGGGCCTCTTGGCGCTTCTCTGATCACTGCTCTCCTTGCCCGGCCTGTCAGTTTAGGTGGACGGTCATGTCTTGGTAGGTTTGCAGTTGTGCCATACGCTTTCCATTTTCGGATGATGGATTGAACAGTGCTCCAAACAATGTTCAAAGCTTGGGATATTTTTTTATAACCTAACCTTGCTTTAAACTTCTCCACAACTTTTTCCCTGACCTGTCCTTGGGCTTCGTGACGCTATTTGTTCACTAATGTTTTCTAACAAACCTCTGAGGCCTTCACAGAACAGCTGTATTTATACTGAGATTAGATTACACACAAGTGGACTCTATTTACTAATTAGGTGACTTCTGACGGCAATTGGTTGCACTGCATTTTATTTAGGGGTATCAGAGTAAAGGGGGCTGAATACTTTTGCATGCCACACTTTTCAGTTTTTTATCTGTAAAAAAATTTGAAAACCATGTATCATTTTCCTTCCACTTCACAATTATGCGCCACTTTGTGTTGGTCTATCACATAAAATCCCAATAAAATACATTTACATTTGTGGTTGTATCGTGACAAAATATGGAAAAGTTCAAGGGGTACAAAAACTTTTGGAAGCCACTGTAATTACATGGAGACAGTAAAGAAACTGGAATTGGAGCAGAGAAGGTGAAGCATGGATTTAATAGAGATGGACACAAAAAGCTGGAGTAACTCAGCGGCTCAGGCAGCATCTCTGGTGAAAAGGAATAGGTGACATTTTGGGGCAAGACCCTTCTTCACACTGAGAGTCAGGGGAGAGGGAATCGATGGATGCAGACGGCGATATAGAAAGGTACTAGACTAATTGGGACCCGTTGGGTCCCAGCATCACACAGGAGGCCTGGTCCCCCAGCGCAATATTCCACCTCTCCACCAATTCCAATATTGGTGGCCAGTGGGGGGGGGGGGGGGGGGGGGGGGGGGGGGGGGGGGGGTTATGGAGCACTAGTATGAATGTTGTGGGCTGAAGGGACTGGTTTCCAGAGGGCCAGTATGGACATTGTGGGCTGAATGGATTCTTGGACTGGCGGCTCAGTCACTCAAGCCTGTTGTGCTGGCAGCTCACTCACGGCTGGTGGACTGGCAGTTGACCCACGGCTATTCCTCGAAATTCCATTTCAAGCAGGGGGCAAGGCCACCAAATTCAAGTGCAGTTTGTTACCACTTCAAGAAGGGTGCAAGGCCACCAAATTCAGGTGCAGTTTCTTACCACTTCAAGCAGGGTGCAAGGCCACCAAATTCAAGTGCAGTTTCATACCATTTCAAGCAGGGTGCAAGGCCACTAAAGACAGCGAGCCATGACCTCTCCCTCCTCCATCTTGCAGAGACTGAGCCATACCCTGGGTTTTATAGACCCTCCCCCTCTCCCACCAGAAGGCGCGTGGCCTTCATGGCGTGAATGACAGGAGAGAGAATCTCAACATTTTGTGAACACTAAAAACTCTTTTATTTTTCATCGATGGGAAAAAATCCTCGGCACCCGAGGAGCGGAGGGGGACTCTGAGTAAGATGGCCAAAAATCACAGCCATACGTGGTAGCGTTTTTTCCTAAAATCAATATAAAGCGCAAACAGGAAGTGATCAACATTAGACTTTTAATTATATAGAAGGCAAGGCAACTTTAATTGGGCAAGTCAACTTTAATTGGGCAAGGCAACTTTAATTAGGCAACACAGCTTTAGCATTTCCAAACCAAAGGCAACACAGCGTTATCATTTTCAAACCAAAGGCAACACAGCTTGAGCATTTCCAAACCAAAGGCAACACAGCTTTAGCATTTCCAAACCAAAGGCAACACAGCTTTAGCATTTTCAAATTATATTTTCAAACCACATTAAGGGCACTGACAGGTCAGCTAAACCACTCACAGTTTGGTAGACATGTGTTCAGTGTTATTCACAGCTCAGACTGAGAGACATTCAAGATTCAAGAGAGTTTATTGTCATGTGACACAGATAGGACAATGAAATTCTTGCTTTGCTTCAGCACAACAGAATCATAGAAGGCATGCTCCTCCATCTTGCAGAGACTGACTGAGGCACTCAACACGTAGTCCCTCCAGAAGGGGCGTGGCCTTCAGGAGAGAGAATCTCAAAATTTTTAAACACTAATAACTCTTTTGTTTTTAATTGATGGGAAAAATCCTCTTGTCCTGCGCAGCGGAGGGGGACTCTGAGTAAGATGGCCAAAAATCACAGCAGTAAGTGGCAGTGTTTTTTCTAAAATCAATATACAGAACACCTGGAAGTGGTCAAGATCAGACTTTTAGTAATATAGATAGATAGAACAAATGAATGAAAGATATGCAAAAAGCAACAATGCTCAAGAAAAGGTGGAGCCCACTATGGTCCATTGTTGGCTGTGGGGTAGGCGATTACAAGTTATGAAGCTCAACAGGACAATAGTGAAACTAGTATAACGACCAGGGTGGGGGAGGGAAGGAGAGAGAGCTGATGCAACGGTTACTTGAATTTAGATAAATCAATATTCATACCGCTGGGTTGTAAGCTACCGAAGCGAAATATAAGGTGCCTTTCCTCCAATTTGGGATTGACCTCACCCTGACAATGGAGGAGGCCCAGGAGAGAAAGGTCAGTATGGGAATGGGAAGTGTTCAAATTAAGCATGCTTTAATGGAATAAAGGAGAAACTCTTTCCTCCAGCAACAGTGCCAGTGAATAACCAGAGGAAACAGATTTAAGGAAATATAACAAATATAATGATAAGTTCCCTTTAACACTGCTTATTGTTAGGATACAGAACTAGCAAAAAGAGGATGAAGTAAATTTAGCTAAAATTGAGATGTAACATTCAAAAGATATTTTGGACATCTATAGAGTCATACAGCATGGAATACATTCGGCACAACCTGCCCAACTAAGATGCCTCATCTATAACAGTCCCACCTACCCACGTTTGCCCATATCACTCTAAATCTTTCCTATCCATGTACCCGTCCAAATGACCTTTCTCCCACATGGGAAAAGTCTCAGGTCAATGGAGAAAAGGCAGAAGATCAAGAGTAATTGCTTGACAGAGATGTTCAGATGTGGTAGACTTCCCCTCTGAACTTTAATTCAGACTGGAAGTGAATTACACAATATAAATTAAGCCTTGATCTATCTCAGACCAAAATTTGAATGAGGTCACTTTGAATTACAAGTCTGATACCAAATCAAAGTCTCATTGCCTACCTCTGAAGTTCCTAGTTGAAAACAATTCTGCAGGAAGATAAATATTGTAGATAAAAAAGTCATGAGCAACAGATATAGCAATTCTAAAATACCAAATTATAAGTGAAACGATAATTTAGGCAAACAGAAAAGAGAAATAATTTAAACTCTAATGATGCTTCTAGACTTGCTTTGTTTTGGACACTATTCTTTATAGCCTGTGAGTCAGTTTGAAGTGCTTGCCCCGTTCTAATGGATTGAAGAAACTGAAGAAAAGCACAGTTTGAAAAGTCTCTGAAAAGTCAGTTTTCAAAATCTGGTTTGTTTGTTTGAATGAATAACCAGTATCAATAGTTGAAGCAATTCACATTGGGATCACAGTAGATGGAGTGTCATTATTTTGCACTGGCAACAAATTTGCAACATGGAAAAGGAAGCAACTTTACAAAGGAGATGAGGAGGAATTTATTTAGCCAGAGGATGGTGAATCTGTGGAATTAATTGCCACAGACAGTGGTGGAGGCCAAGCCATAGGTAATTTTAAGGTGGAGATTGACAGATACTTGATTGGTCAGGGTGTCAAAGGTTACGGGGAGAAGGCAGGATAATGGGGTTGAGAGGGAAAGATAGGTCTGCCATGATTGAATGGCGGAGTAGACTCGATGGGCCCAATGGCCTAATTCTGTTTCTATGACTTATGAACTTACGAAGCACGCCCATTGACCAACCAGAATCACTAATGTCCGCCTGAAATCCTGGAATGATTCAGCACGGACTATTTCCCCAAGCCTCACAAGGTTTGTCAGAATACTTTGAGAAAAATGAAAGAACAAAAGAATAAATGAACAATGCAGAAAAGCAAAAGTGAAACATGACAGAGCTAGCTGAAAAATCAAGAGAATAGAACATTTGAAAATGCTGTGGTAAGAACAAAATGATAAATCCTGTTAATTTTTGACTAGAATTACTCTGAAGATGAGTCCCAACCCGAAACATTGCCTAACCATGTCCTTCAGAGATTCCACTTGACCCACTGTGTTACTCTAGCATTTTGTGCAGTTCTTCGTTTGTGAATTTTTAATGTGGGTAGGCAGGCCGAACATTAAGAGTTGGTGTACTGAAGTTTTAGTCAGGCTGGTGGGTAGGATGAATTACGTTTCTGTGCACCAATGGTTAGTATTTTCAAATTTGAAATACTTTCATTGTTAAGTCAGATATGGTATATTATTTTATTCACGTCAACATTTTGTGCTCCATCCCTGGCTGTGTATGAGCAGAAGCTGATTGGTGCTTTCTTGAACTAGTCTATTTGAGAATGCCACTTCCATAATGTTGTTATTGAAGAAGTTCCAGGCCCTGCAGTTTTAAAGGAACAATGTGAAACATTCAAATCAAAATCAAAATGTAGTTACTGTGCTCTCAGGAACTTATCCTTCTAGATAGAGACTGCAGAATTGGAGGTAGTGCCAGAGAAACCAAGGGAACTTGTTAACATAACACCTTTAAATATTTCTGCCACAATACATAGATGATGAACCTTAAGGGTGTTTAGGGGATACTAGGATCTGCAGATGTTGCCTTACAAAAAAAGACACAAAGTGCTGGAGTAACAGCGGGACAGGCAGCATCTCTGGATTACATGGATAGGTGACATGTCTTTGTCAAATTGAAGAAGGGTCCATAAGACATAGGAGAAGTAGGCCATTGGGTCCATCATGGCTGATCTATATTTCCCTTTCAGCCCCATTCTCCCCATAACATTTGATCCCCTTACTAATCAAGAACCTATCAATCTTAAAAAATACCCAACGACTTGGCTTCCACAGCCATCTGTGTCAATGAATTCCACAGATTCACCACCCTCTGGCTAAAGAAATTACTCCTCATCTACATTCTAAGGGGGTATTCTTCTATTCTGAGGCTATGCCCTCTGGTCCTGGACTCTCCCACTAGTGGAAACATCCACTCCACATCCATTCCATCCAAGATCCCGTCTCAAAACATCACCTATCTATGTTCTCCCGAGATACTACCTGACTCGCTGAGTTACTTTGTGTCTTTATTTTAAGGATGTGTAAGCTGGAGTCTGAATCCTGAAACACACTGCAGTCATGTTGGTATTGAAGAAGAAAAATGCATTGTTACAATGAACATGCTTCATGAGAATGGGCTTGCCAATCAAGGGGGCTACATTGCCCTGGATAGCATCAAGTCTCAAGTGTTATTGGAAAGGAATTCCACCTCGTAAGTGGAGAGAATTCCATCACACTCCTGGATGTTGTGGACAGTGGAAAGGCTTTGTTGAATCCTCTTGCTTCCATTAAATAAGCCAATCTCAAAGGAAAAACAGTGCTGTTATTTGAAGGACAGACAGATGCTCAAGCTCCACATAATTTCTTCAAGGTGCCTTAACTTCAAAACAGCAAGCTCAGATGGACAGTTGAAACGTTTTCCACTTGTGAAATCAGACATCCTGGCAATAGTTCATAAAAGGCACAGCAAACATACAAAGATAGGAAAGAGGTTTTGCTCTGTGAGCTCGGTCACTGGCAAAGCAGGTGCAGACGATTAAACGTTCACAGCAAGGATCATCTATAAAAAAGATTTTAATCGCATCGTTTTTGATCGAGGTAAACTGTATGATAATGCACTATACCACCCAGTTCTATTCTTGCCTTTTTTCCAAACAGTGATATTAATGAAGCTATTCTGAAGGAAAAAATGTGAAAAAAATACTTTTTAATGTAAAGGCATTATTGTGAACGGTTCACAGATTTTCAGTCATCTTCATTTCTAGAATTTAGGACCATTCCAAAAGACTCAAAATCTCTCCTCTACTAAACACACTGAATGCGCATTGTAGTAGCAATTGCCGATTGAACTCCACTTTTGAAATTGGGTTCTATTGAATTGTAGAGGTGGAGTTCAATGAACATTCATTACCACATCAAGCACTTAGTGGCTAATACACAGGACAAATTTCTAGCCTATTAAACTTTATGGCACACATGTGTATATAAGAAACTGTTCCCTACCTAGGATTATTGAATTGCTCTGTGGATATACATAAGAATTTGATTGAAATGCATCAAAATTGAAGACTGTATTTAATGGAATATAACTATTAAATTATACAACACAATTTTGAGCGCATGTTATCTGGTACCATTTTGAACACTGTTTACTATTGCAAGCACGTAACTGAATGTTCTGCTTTAGCGAAGTGGAGAAAACCACATTTACACACCTTAAGTCAGGCTTATACAGATGCCTGTGTGCGTCAAAATATTGTACTGTAATTCCTAAGAGTAAAACTTGAGGGAATACAATCAAATTCCAATACAGTTTGGGTCACATTATAAAAACAATGGTTATTTTCACTGCCTAATCATTTCATGTAATAGGTACAGTTTTTAACACAATAAGATTGTCCACTGACAAAACAACATATCTTTGGGGGGAGAGCTGATTCATGGCAGACAAAGCAAACTCTAATTTCAGTGACTTCCCATATAAAGAGATCAGCCAATTCTCCTGTACAGGCAATAAACTTTTACATGTTCCAGCTGCACATACCTGGGGCTTTGGCACACGCTTTTATTGATCCCATGGTCCCCGAAACACATTTTACCAATGATGTGCTACAATACTTCAACTCAACGTTTTGGATAGAACCCTCCAGAGTTGGCAATGGATTCTGGGATTTCACACCTAATAAAAGAAAATTGCAAATGAAGTCGTCTGCTGTATTTAAATGATCGAGAATTCTAAATAGTGGATCTATTTCTCCACACTTAACAGACTTAATGTTCTACAGACTGTGAGTTAGCATACAATTGTACGAGCTTTGCACAGAGTCACATCAATAACAAGAAAATAATATGCATCAATGCAACCTCAACTATGAATGTTCTCAAAAATACGTTTTGAAACAGTTTCTAATCATCAAAGTATTCAGATATATTCAGACTTACATATTAAATAAAATGACAAACAGAACGAAGGAACTAAAGATGGTGGTTTATAAAAAAGACACAATGTGCTGGAGTAACTCAGCAGGTCAGGCAGCATCTCTGGAGAACATGGATAGGTAACGTTCCGGGTCGAGACTCTTCTTCATAATAATGTCGAGTTGAGAATAGAATAACACAATAAATTTACAAGTTGTGAATGATAGTTACAGATAATTAAGATTTAGGTTTAGGTTTATTATTGTCACGCAAGGTACAGAGAAAATGTACCTGTTTTTTGAATGCTTTCAAATTAGATCAGACAATTCTATAAATCTATAGACAGTGAACCTCCATAATGTTTGGGGTAAAGGACCAACCATTTATTTATTTGCCTCTGTAATCCACAATTTGAGATTTGGAATAGAAAAATACACATGTGGTTAAAGTGCACATTGTCAAATTTTAATGAAGGCCATTTTTATATATGTTGGTTTCACCATGTAGAAATTACAGCAGTGTTTATACATAGTCCTCCCCATTTCAGGGCACCATAATGTTTGGGACAAAGCAATGACATGTAAATGAAAGTAGTCATATTTAGTATTTTGTTGCATATCCTTTGCATGCAATGACCACGTGAAGTCTGTGATTCATGGACATCACCAGTTGCTGGGTGTCTTCTCTGGTAATGCTTTGCCAGGCCTGTATTAAAGCCATCTTTAGCTTATGCTTGTTTTGGGGGCTAGTCCTCTTCAGTTTTCTCTTCAGCATATAAAAGGCATGCTCAATTGGGTTCAGATCAGGTGATTGACTTGGCCACTCAAGAATTGACCATTTGTTAGCTTTGAAAAACTCCTTTGTTGCTTTTGCAGTGTGTTTGGAATCATTGTCTTGCTGTAGAATGAACAGCCCGCCAATTAGTTTTGAGGCATTTGTTTGAACTTGAGCAGATAGGATGTATCTTTCCACTTCAGAATTGATTATACTACTACCATCAGCAGTTGTATCATTAGTGAAGATAAGTGAGCCAGTACCTTCAACAGCCATACATGCACAGGCCATAACACCCCACCACCGTGTTTCACAGATGAGGTGGTATGCTTTGGATCTTGGGCAGTTCCATCTCTCCTCCATACTTTGCTCTTGCCATCACTCTGATATAAGTTGATCTTCGTCTCATCTGTCTACAAGATCTTTTTTCCAGAACTGTGGTTGCTCTTTTAAGTACTTCTTGGCAAACTTTAAACTGACCATCCTATTTTTGTGGCTATCCAGTGGTTTGCATCTTGCAGTGTAGCCTCTGTATTTCTGTTCATGAAGTCTTCTGCGGACAGTGGTCATTGACAAATCCACGCTTGACTCCTGAAGAGTGTTTCTGATCTGTCAGACAGGTGTTTGGGGATTTGTCTTTATTATAGAGAGAATTCTTCTGTCATCAGCTGTGGAGGTCTTCCTTGGCCTGCCAGCCCCTTTGCGATTAGTAAGCTCACCAGTGCTCTCTTTCTTCTTGATGATGTTCCAAACAGTTGATTTTGGTAAGCCTAAGGTTTGGCTGATGTCTCCAACAGTTTTATTCTTGTTTCTCAGTCTCATAATGGCTTCTTTGACTTTCATTGGGACAACTTTGGTCCTCATGTTGATAAAGAGCAACAAAGGTTTCCAACGGTTATGACAAGACTGCAGGAAAAACTAAGTGCTGAGAGCTCTCTTACACCTGCATTAAGGAGACATTTAAACACACCTGAGCAATTACAAACACCTGTAAAGCCTAGTGTCCCAAACATTATGGTGCCCTGAAATGGGGGGACTATGTATAAACACAGCTGTAATTTCTACATGGTGAAACCATAATGTATAAAAAAAAATTTCAGATCGCAAAAGTACAACTGCCACTCGAAAATATTTCACACTGACATATATCAGTGACCTTGCGGAACAGAAGCAACTCTGGCTTATGATGGGCACTACCCAACTAGGTTTGATAAAGGTGTACATTGCAATTTCCAACAAATCTACACTTGACATTTCAGCAGGCTGCTGTATTCAGTATTAATACCTTACTATTTCAAGTGATCCTTGCTCCACTAATTAAACTTTGCACATCTGCATCAGACTCTGAAGGAGGAAAAACAGGCAAACTGAAATAAAGGCAATGAAGACATTTTAAATCTGTCCGGTGCGGGGCATATCCGATTTGTTCAACTTGGTGTCATTTCACAGCTGTCTGAATTGTGTGTTTGAAGAAGGGTCCTGACCCGAAACGTCACCATGTTCTCCAGAGATGCTGCCTGACCCGTTGAGTTACTCCAGCGCTTTATGTATATCTTTGGTATAAACCAGCATCTGCAGTTCCTTGTTATTATGTCATTTCAAAACCTTGGTTTAAGATTCTTTGAAAACTACCTCTGAAGTTCACATTGTTTCAGACTTCAGAGGCTTTGAGCTGGAGATTATTTTAATGTTTAGTCTCCCTGCTTGCTCCTTAACTCAACAAGCTACTTAGTTCATTAATAAACCACACAATGTATTTGAAGGTTCGGCTATTTTGTTAACCATTTACTCTACTAATTTAACCTTTGCCTTACCTGGCTACTTATTATATATATCTGGGAATTTTACACCGTTTCATTTACAAACATGCAGATAGTAAAAACTAGGAATAAAACCGTTACTTTGCTGGGATGGAAAGTCATGAGTTGCGATCATTTTTAAAAGAAACATAAAACATGTTCACTTTGCAGTTAAACTGTCAGAACAGAATAATGAGTATGTTAATTATTCCTCAGTGAGCATCAAAAATATCATCCAATTATTGTTAGCAAAAAAAGTTATATTTAGTTCAGTTATTCAGAAAAATTAAATTATTTCGAGCTAATAATGATAGTTGTACTGCACGGTAACTGGCCCATCAGCCCAAATTGCCCATCTAACCAAGATGCCCCATTTAAACTAGTCCCACCTGCCCACGTTTGGCCTACATCCTGCTAAACATGTCCTATCCATGTCCCTGCCCCAGTGTCTTTTAAATGTTGTTTTAGTACCTGCCTCAACAATCTCCTCAGGCAGCACATTCCATACACCCACCATCCTCCGAGTGAAAAAAAATTGACCCTCAGGTTCCAATTAAATCTTTCCCGCCGCATCATAAGCCTATATCCTATGGTTCTTGATTCCTCTATCCTGGGTAAAAGACTCTGTGCATTCACCCTATCTATTCTTTTTATGGTATTACACACTTCTATAAGATCTCCCCGCGGCCTCCTATGCTTCTTTTGTGTTCCAGAAACACAATTGTTAATTGTTAGTAGGTTAACTAAATTCACAAACCCACATATCAATACGTTAAAAACATGCTCCATTCATCAAGGAAACTCTGAAGACTAAAGTCAAAACTGAAGGAGAGGAGAAATTCTAGCTGATACGGCAGATGAACATCTCCTCATACTCTGCCTCATTTAAAGCCAGAATTATGGAAGAAATTTGTGAAAGATGCTGCATGAAATATGAAGGTAGACAAAAATGCAGGAGGAAGGAAATAGGCAACGTTTCGGGTCAAGACCCTTCTGTCTACCTTCTATTTTCCAGCATCTGCAGTTCCTTCTTAAACATAAAATAAGAAATCTTTGGAGAAAATTAGACTATTACTTAATAAAACAAGCAGGTTAATTAGGTGACAGATGGAATTACATATTTAAATACATGTCAGAAAAGGGGAAAGGAAAATAATTAAATTAACAAAAATTCAAAGCGAAGGAAGAGCAAAGTAAAAGGAACTGGTTTCAACATGGCTGGGGATTATTTCAAACAAATGAGATAATCAGACACAAAGTTCCACAGTAACTCAGTGGGTCAGGCAACATCTCTGGAGAACATGGATAGATGGCATTTCGAGTTGGTAGCCTTCTTCAGACCCAAAACCTTCCCGATACAAAACATCACCTATCCATGTTCTCCAGAGATGCTGCCTTACCCTCAGTTACTACAACACATTGTGTCTTATTTTATAAACAGCATTTGTAGTTTCCAGTGTCTCCAAATAAAATTAGCGTATATGCACTGGAAAATAGCTTTATAAATGAGTTGCTGTAAAACATAGGCGATCTCATAATTTCATTTGAATTAGGTTTATAACTATAATTATGAGCACAAGTGTGTCTGCGCACACACCCCCACAACAGCAATATTATCATGTGTGCAGACCAGTCATGCGTTCATCAGCGAACACCACTGATGACAAAGAGAAGGGAAACAGGCCCTTCAACCCAACTTACCTACAACAACTAAGATGCCCCATCTACACAAGAAATCTTGGTGGAAACGTCATAGATCCATACAGCAGGGAAGGAAGCCCTTCAGCCCAACTCTTCTCGGGTGACTCAGATGCCCTATCAAAACTAATCCCACTTGCCTGCTTTTGGCCCTTATCCTTCAAAACTTCTCCTATCCATGTACCTGTCCTTACTTATTTTAAGGGCTGTGATAGTACCGGCCTCCAATATTTGCTCTGGCAGCTTGTTGCATATACCCACCAGCCTTTGTGAGGAAAGGTTGCCCCTCACCCTAAACCTATGTGCTCTGGTTCATGTCTGCCTTATGCTCCATAAGCTGCACAACCGGAGTACTGAACTCCATTAGGAATATATCTGGGGGAGTGAAGGAATGGGTGTGTATAATGACTGCAAATGCCCAGAAAACAACTGATGAGCAAGGTGTGAGACAATCCAACCCATTGTCTGCAATGGACTCTGTCCATCACCAGCACAACAGCCAGGATGCTAGGTGAAAAGGATTAGGTGCGTGTTCAATTTGACAGCTAAGAGGGAGAGTTGATCTTTATTGGGAATGATGATGGGTGTCTAGAAAGCATTGGATTAGCAAAATTGAAGGTTACATGAGGATTTCAACAGTTTTATTTTCACTTGTTCACAGGATGTGGACATTAATGACAAGCCCCACATTTATCACCAATCCATAACTGACCAAAATACTTTAACTGAAGTAATAAATTAAAACAGTTTATTTCTTTTTAAACAAAGTCTTGAATGTAATCTGCCTCAAGCAAAAAATGATTCCTCCTGGTGTTATTTCAGTTTAAATTGTAACTTCGAAGAACATTTGAAACAGGCTTTTGATAAGATCCAGGGCTAGCCAAGGCAATTAGTTAAGTTTTACATACCAAGGATAAAGTTCTGAATAATTGTTTGACTAGAATTGTGCTGCAATTCATCTTAATTAACATTTCCCCTTGCGTTTACACTGAAAGGAAATTTTTGATTTATTATTGGACATTTCCAATATTCACTCATTGTTCAGAGGCAAATATGTACATGGATGCTCTAATTTCCTTGTTGGGGCAGAAATACTTCTTTAATTAATATTTTAGTAGCACACGGCAATTCATTTTAGTTATTCCTTGCAACATAAAGAAAGCTCAAAAGATATAGTTGTTCAAAATTAAAGTCAACTTGATGTGGATGTTCCTATCTCAACCATCCTTTTGAGAATAGCTTTGCCTGATCTGGATACTGTCACGAAACATTCACTCGTTTTCAAGTCATCTTTATGTCGTGGTGTCAGTTGCAAAAATGCAGCTGTTTTTTTTCCCCCCAACTTCTGATGATATAGGTGACATTGGAAAGGCTATTTATTGCCATCTCTAGGTCCCCAGGGAGCATTAAGAATCAACCATGTATTCTGGGCCTTGAATCGACAGACCAGGCAGGAGTGGCAGGTCACTTATCTGATGGATATTAATGAACCAGCCGCGTTTTACGGCCATTTTAACTGGCACTAGCTAACTCACAAATTACCAGATTTATTGATCTCAATTTAACTGCTTGCCTTGGTGGGATTTTAACTCGTGACCTCAAGGTTGCTTGCCCATCCCCACAATTACTATGAAGATAGACACAAAAAGCTGGAGTAACTCAGCGGGCCAGGCAGCATCTCTGGAGAGAAGGAATGGGTGATGTTTTGGATCGAGACCCTTCTTCAGACTAGTCTAGTCTGAACTAGTCTGAAGAAGGGTCTCGACCCAAAGAAATTACCCATTTCTTTTCTCTAGAGATGCTGCCTGTCCCGCTGAGTTACTCCTGCTTTTTGTGTCCATCTTCAGTTTAAACCAGCTTCTGCAGTTCTTTCCTCCCACAATTACTACACTCTGGCTATCGATACATTTGTAGTAATGATACTCTCTAAAGAAAAATCAGGTTTTTAAAACGAAGGGTTCCGACCCAAAACATCACCTATCCATGCTCTTCAGAGATGCTGCCTGATCCGCTGAGTTACTCCAGCATTGTGTACCCTTTTTTGTAAACCAGTATCCGCAGTTCCTTGTTTCTCCATACATACTCTATTTATTTTTAGCAAGTAAGAAATTAAGGGAAATTGCTCATCATCAATACCACAGTAAAAGACAAAGTGCTAGTGTAACTCAGCAGGGCAAGCACCATCTCTGGAGGGAATGGATTGGTGACGTTTCACACCAGTACCCGTCTTCTGACCCATCTACAGTTCTTTGTGTCCCATTTAGTTCCACAGGTTTGTAATGTTTGTTTTTATTCACTGGTGTAATTCAATTAATGGCTCAATGGGACATTATTGTTCTCCCCATGACCTGCATAGGCTTTTTCCAGGATCTCTGGTTTCCTCCCACACTCCAAAGACGAACATGTTTGTAGGCTAATTGTAGGCCAACTTTATTGTCATGTGTACCGAAAGTACAGTGAATTTTTTTTTTTTGCATACAGTTCAGTGAGAATCCTACTATACATTAGACACAATTATACTAAGTATAAGAATCTTTAAGGAAAGGTACTGACCCAAAACGTCACCTATCCATGTTCTTCAGCAATGCTGCCTGACCTGCTGAGTTACTCCAGCATTTTGTATAACTTTTTTTTTGTAAACTAGCACCTGCAGTTCTTTGTTTTTAGATAATCCAATGATTTAGGTACAATGGAACAATCATCCTTAGATGCTGCTGCACCCGCTGAGTTTCTCCAGCCTTTTGTGTACCCTCGATTCTCCAGCAGTTCCTTCTTTAACACATGCAAGATAAACTAGTCCTTTGCTGCATGTGATCCATATTATTCCATTCCCCGCATGTCCACGTGCCCATTTACAAGCCTCTTCAACACCACTATTGCATCTGCCTCCAGCACTATCCTGACAACAAGTTCCACACACCCATCACTCTCTGTGCACAAAACGTGTCCTGCTCTTTTCATTTACACTTTTCTCCTCTCAACCCTACGGTTGTTAATCTAGGGAAATAGGGTGGGGGTGAACACAATTCCGTCCTCATCAATAGTGCAGCTACAGTAAAGTCCTAAATTGAACCCTTCACACTGAGGCAGTGGTCAAGAAACCATGTCAGCATATTTATTTTCTTAATCAATAAGAAGATTCGGTATGTCCAAAGGATTTTAGCTTAATATTAGTTTAATTTAGATATACAGAGCAGAAACAGCGAATGTCAACCAGCAATCCCTGCGCACTAACATACACACACTAGGGACAATTTACAATTATACCAAGCCAATTAGCTTACAAACATGTACATTTTTGGACTGTGGGAGGAAACCGGAGATCCTGGAGAAAACCCTGGCGCTGCAGGTCACAGGGAGAACCTACAAACTCCATGCAGACAGCACTGGTAGTCAGGATCAAACCCAAGTCACTGGCGCTTTAAGGCAACAACTCCAGAGTTGTGCCACCTGCCGTCCACAGGATTCTCGAGGATTTCTAGAAATGCGCTATAGGAAGTATTCTGATGGGATGCCTTTCAGTCTGGTGTGGTAACTTGACTGCCTAAACATGCAGAGAAGGCTGAATGCTGCCCAGTCCATTACAGGCTTGTCACTTCCTTCACAGCGCCAGAAGATACAGGAATGTGAAAGCCCTGATGTCCAGACTTAAGAGTAGCTTCTGAACCACTGCTGTCAGACTCCGGAACCAATCACTTCTCACACCTCATTCATGGATGTTCTACCACATACTTTTACTCTTAACTCTATCTCACTCTACTATCCTGTAATTGTACTTTAGTTGTTTTTCACACAACTTCATATTGCACTGTAATCTTGCACCATTCTGCTGCTTCGCACTCTTCCATTATTAATTATGGTGTTTATCATTCTGGATGCATAGTGTTTACTCTATGGCCTTCACTGCACTGTGTATATGACAATAAACTAAACTGAAACTCAATCTGAGTGCCAATATTGAACTAATGTAAACACCAGACAAAATCTGGAAATTATCAGTGAAGATGGATTGGTTCAGGTATGCGGCAGCATCTGATAAATAGAAATACAAATATATATAGAAAATCATGAAGTACAGTGATATAATGAGAGCATAACAGGGTGATTTGACAGATGGGTTTACAAATACAAGCAAAATAGGAGCAGACACACTGGAGAGTTTCTGTGTGAAAATTGTAGCAGAGAGAGCCGGAAGAACATTTTCTTACTTACACATGGTTTGTGAGATTGTGGAATGCACTCTCGAGAGGTATTGACAGAAATGTATTGTAGGTCAATTTATAAGAATGGATTAGATTCACGGTCGAAGGAAAGGAGAATAAAAAAAGTTGAAACCAGATGGACATATGGGATTTGGTCTATGTTCTTCAGAATAAGCACTAATACAATTTGCAAGGTCAAAATGGCTCAGACTAGTTTTCTTTTTTTTTGCACAATCCAATGCAAAGAATATATTCCTTTTATTGTTACTTTATTTGAAATTTACTGGATTTGAGTGCCACGGCCAAGCAATGATTGTCCAGTTTAGTTTCTTCCAGCTGTCATCAGGCAACTGAACTATCCTATCAACAACGAGACAGCCGCCATGAGCTACCATCTACATATTTGAAGACCCTCGGACTTTACCTTGCACTATACGTTGTTTAAGAAAGAACTGCAGATGCTGGAAAAATCAAAGGTAGACAAAAATGCTGGAGAAACTCAGTGGGTGAGGCAGCATCAATGCGGAGAAGGAATAGGTGACGTTTCGGGTCAAGACCCTTCTTCAGACCCTTCTTCAGACTCAGCGGGTGAGGCAGCATCTATGGAGAGAAGAAATTCTTCTCTCCATAGATGCTGCCTCACCCGCTGAGTTTCTCCAGCATTTTTGTCTACCTTTGCTCTATACATTATTCCCTTTATCCTGTATCTGTGCACTGCGGATAGCTCAACTGTAATCATGAGTAGCACGCAATAAAAATCTTTTCACTGTACCTTGGCATAAATGACAATAAACTAACTACCCATTCAGCATGATTACGGTTCCAGTTCTCCATTACCTTCAATTCCTCAGCCTTTCAAATATTTATTAATCTCCATCTTAAGTATATCTGATGATCTTGCCTCCACCATCTCCCCCCCACCCCGCACCCCAACTCCCAAGACAGAGAATTCCAGAGATTCACTAACACCTGTGAGAAGTTTGCACGCATCTTATCTTTCAAACGCCAGCCTTCTGATGTTGCAACTGTGCCCCCTTGTTTGTGATCCACCCACTAGTGAATACATCACAGTGTCAACCCTGTTAAACCCCTTTAGGATCTTCTATTTTTGAAGGACATACCTCGTTCTTCTAAACACTAAGGAATACAGATCCAAACTGTTGAGCCTCTCCTGATAGGACTACAATCTCAACCCTGGAATTAGTCTAGTATTCTCCAACATTACCATAACCTTTTTTTTTAATGCCAGGAGACAAAAACTGTGCAGAATATTCCGAGTATGGCTTCATCAATACCCTATACCAATTATAACAAAACCCAATTCTTAAAATTTCAAGATAGACACAAAAAGCTGGAGTAACTAAGCTAGAAAAAAAAATCTGTGACGTTTCAGGTTGAGACCCTTCTTCAGACTGAGAGTCACGGGGAAGGGAAACCACCTCAAGGAAAGGTGGAGCTCAAAATAGTCCATATATGGCCTCAACCTCTTCGCAATAAAGACCATTGGACATGCCTGCCAACTTTGTGTGATTCATGCACGAAACATCGAGATCCATGTGAATAACACCCAATTACAGTTTCTCTCCATTGAGTTAATAATCTGCCTATTGATTCCTCTTACTAAAGTACATGATCTCACATTTCCCTACAGTAAACGTCATTTGCCAGATTTTCACCGAATCATTCAATTTATCTATATCCCATTGCAGAACCACAATATCATCATTACAACATCCCTCTCACCTTCTTTCATATCATTGGCAAACTGGGAAACATTACATTCTGTTCCCTGTTCCATTTAAATAATGTAACTAATAAATAACTGAGAGTCAAGAGCCAATTCCTTGGGAGGTCTACGAGTTACATCTCTCCATCTTGGAAAGGATTCATTTATTCCAACTCTTTAATTTTGATGTGACACTTAGTTTTCGATCCATTCCAACATACTTTGCCCAATACTTTGGGATCTTCATTTATGCCTTAGCACTTATGGCACTTTGTTAAATGACTTGTGGAAATCTAATTTCACTCCATCTACTGCTTCTCCTCGATCAACTCCCCCAGTCACATCCTCAAAGAATACGAGCAAACTTGATAAAAGAAACAGGTTGACAAGGTTTAATTCAGTTTAGTTTATTGTCACATGTACCAAGGTACAGTGAAAAGCTTTTGTTGCATGCTAACCAGTCAGTGGAAAGACAAAAAATGATTATAATCAAGCCATCCACCGTGTGCAGATATATGATAAGGGAATAACGTTTAATGTAAAATAAATTACATAAGATAACTAGACCAGGTGCAGATGGGTCTGCTCCCCAATGCAAGATTCCACCACTCACCCATTGTCCCAACGCAATACTGCACCACTCATGCATAGCCCCCAACTGCGCAGGCGCGGCTCATTTCTCCTCATCCCCCAGTACTCCCTCCTCCTCACCCTCCCTCTTCAATTCCTGGAGAGGGATAGAGAGGGATGGGGGGCAGAGAGGGAGGTGGGCAGAGAGGGAGGGTAGAGGGAGGGGGAGGGTGGTAGAGAGGAGAGGGAGGGGGGTAGAGAGGGAGGGGGAGGGGGTAGAGAGGGAGAGTGGCAGAGAAGAAGGGGGTGAGAGAGAGAGAGAGAGAGAGAGAGAGAGAGAGAGAGAGAGAGGGGGGAGTGGGGTAGAGGGAGAGGGAGGGTGTAGAGTGGGGGGAGGGAGGATAGAGAGGGAGAGGGAGGGGGTAGAGAGGGAAAGGGTAGAGAGGGTGGGAGCAATGGTAGATAGGGAAGGGATAGAGTGGGCAAGGGAGGGTAGAGAGGGAGGAGGCGAGAGAGGGAGTGTAGAAGGGTTCTCGTACTCAGACCGGCCCTGGCTGTAAACTCCAGCCGACCGCTCGGTCGCCGCCTGGGCTCCAGTCCAGGCCCTGACTTCATCTCCGGGCTCGTCCCTGACCCCAGACCCAGGATCGTCCTTGGTTCCAGCGGCAGCTTCTTTCTCGGCCCCGATCACGGCCCCATCTCAAGCCTCAGGCTCGGCCCTCATTCCAGCTCCAGCACCAGGCTCGGCTCCAGCCCAGGCCCAGTCCCCGGGCTTGGCCCGCGGCACCACCCTCCCCACCAGGTACCGGGTGACCGTTGGGCATCGGCAGCCGCCGCCGCCACTCCTCGTTCACTGCAAGCGCTGGAGTGCCCCTCCCTCCCAGAGTGTCCCGTCCTGCCTGGCGAGTGCATTGTGACGTCACTATTTTTTTTTTCCGAATTGGGTGAGTTTTTGGGGCTGTTTTTAAAATTTAAAGGATTAATAACCGGAAATAGAGATGGGAATACGACGGGAAGATGTTTATCACCACGACAGGAAAATTGTGAGTAGGATGTGTGAAAGTGGCCTAGCATTTGGAGGATAGGAAAACCAGATTGACACATCGTGGGCACATCGTGGACACAAACAAGACGTAGACTTTTAGTCATATAGAGATTATTATATTCAGCTTTCCTAAATGAGTAGTTATTTCCTCTTTGATCGCTGACTCCTGCAACGTGACAACAACAGATGTTAATTTAACTGGCCTATGATACCTGAATTCTGCCTTCTATCCTTTTTGAACAGGCTTGAATATAGAAACATGGAAATGCAGATGCTGATTTACAAAATAAGACATAAAGTGCTGGAGTAACTCAAGGGGTCCGTCATCATCACTGGAGAACATGGATTGGTGACGTCCCGATCCAAAACATCACCTATCCATTCCCTCATGAGATGCTGCCTAACCTGCTACCTGCTAAGCTACTCCAGCACTTTGAATGTTTTCCAAACTGCACCTCAGTACACATAACAATGATAAGCGAAACTACATTAAATCAAACCAGACTCCCCACCATTGACACCATTTACACTTCACTCTGCCTCACACCCCAGTTATTCCTTTCCCACCTCGGTTATTACTTCTTCTCCCCTTTCCCATCGGGCAGAAGGCACAGAAGCTGTTCCTGAGACCGCCAGTCTCAGGAACAGCTTCTTCCCCTCTGCATCTTATTCTGAACAATCCTTCCATTTGCCAGGGTACAATCCTGATTCTCCAACCTACCTCATAGCAGACATTGGACTTTTTCTCTGGAACAGTTATGCTCCAAAGCTGAGAACTATATTGTGCACTCTGGTGTATTTCTTTTCACTCAATCTTTTGTACTTGAGTTGGGCTTCATTCTATTCATGTACATTATCTGATTTGATTGGAGAGCATGCAAGTAAAAGCTTGTCGCTCTATCTCGGTACACCTGATGATAATAAAGTTAAACTTAAAGTTTGCCAAGACCATACAAATGCTTCCAAAGAGCCCATAAATTTAAAACATTTTGAATAAACAAGGGTAGAAAAAATTGATCGGAATTAATCTTCAGTCCACTGAAAAGTTATTGTTCTACATTATTTTCCGACACTGTCATTCTGATAATTCAGATTGAAGAGTGCATGTTCCACAAAACATGAACAGTTTTTTGCCTGTTTTATTAACGAGTTTAGGTGTCTCCATACAATAGGTGAAACACTTGACATCCATATAACGAAGTACACATTCCAATGTAGACTAATGAGGTGAAGGATAGAACAAAGAAAACGGTCATTTCCTGTTTAAAATTGAGTTCTGACACCATCTTTAGAAGTAATTTAGGGCAAGGCTTCAATATGGAAGGCTGTCACATTGAAACAGACACAAATGATAAGTGGAGCTGAGCTGGTCAATTTGCAGAAGCTTAAAGAAGTGTAAAGAGGAAAGTGTTCTTTTTACGCACAACAAATTTTGATTTCAAAGGAATGGTTAATCTTCAAAAACTACATGTGCAAGCTTACATATAATCCTCCATCTTGGATTCTAAAGCAGGGGGATTTGGCTGTTGGAGTACAGAATCTTGCAGTGCCAAGAAGATTGAGATACAAAGCTGTTTTTGTCAGCTTTTGAAACAAACTCTGCTCTCCTGAAGATTGAGATCAATTCAACCAAAATTGAAACAGATTTTAGAAAATAATCAAGAGACAAGAGACCTGCCTGCATCCAGCAAAGGACAACACAGTCTGAAGAAGGGTCACGACCTGAAATGTCACCTATCCAGGTTCTCTACAGATGCTGCCTGACCTGCCGAGTTACTCCAGCATTTTGTGTCTTTTTTTGTAAACCAGCACCTTGTGTCTCCAGTCTTAGTGCCAGTCCAAATAAGTTGAATAGTCCTTGGATAAAGAGACACATGCTCAAGAAAACAGTTGCCATACAAAAAATCTGCTTATAAAATCCCAACATTAATTCGAAATGAAACAGAGTGCTGGAAATCTTCAACAGGTCATATAGTCTCTTTGGAAAGAGAAATAAAGTGTTAAAGGAAAGATGCGTTTAAGCTGAAAAGACTTCAGAAAAAGTATGCTGCTTGGACTCGACAGCTGGAGCATGAGCAATAGGGTGAGGTTGGGCAGGATAGAAGTTCATCCTTGGAGTGCAGGAGGCTGAGGGGCAATCTGACAAGTGTATAAAATGAGGAGGGGAATTAAATAGGGTGAATGCGCATTGTTTTTTTACCACGGGTAAGGAAATTAAGAACAAGAGGACATAGGATTAAGGTGAGAGGAGAAAGATTCAATAGGAGGGAGGTGGGTATATGGAACGAGCTGCCCAACGAAGTAGCTGAGGTGGATACAATAACAACATTTAAAAGACATTTGGACAAATAGAGTTTAGAGGGCTATGAACCAAATATGGGCAAATGGGGTTAACTTAGATGAAGCAACTCAGTCAGAATGGATGAGTTGGGCTAAAGGGCCTGTTTGTGTGTTCTATGACTGTGACTCTCAATAACCTGGGATAGATCTCATCATGTCCTGGGGACTTATTCACCTCAATGTTTTTCAAGAGATCAAATACCCCCTCCTCCGTGATAACAACATGCCCCGGCATTTCAACATATTCCTCCGTGCTGTGCAATTCTATGACTCTCGTGCAAAAGAAATAAACTAATTTAACAGAACTTAAAAGTTACTTTGGAATTTGAAAAACAGGGAAAAAAAGCTATCTGAGATTTAAAGTGTAGAGTGTGGAAAAAAAGATGGTCCATATAATCTCCCTTCTGGTTACACAGTGCTGGAGTAACTCAGCAGATCAGGCAACATCTCTGGAGAACATGGACAAGTGACGTTCTGGGGCCCGACCCGAAACATCACCTATCCTTCCTTGTTCACCAGGGGGAAAAAATTAACGTTGTTATCGCGAGTCTGAAACTATTTAGCCATTAATCCATTGACAGTTCAGCTCAGTTTTAGCTTATTGTCACGTGTACCAGGGCATAGTGAAAAGCTTTTGTTGTGTGCTAACCAGACAGCGGAAAAACAATACATGATTACAATCGAGCCATTCACAGTGCAGAGATACATGATAAGGGAATAACGTTTAGTGCAAAGTAAAGCCGGTGAAGTCCGATCAAAGGTAGTCTGAGGGTCCCCAATAAGATAGATAGTGGATTAGGACTGCTCTCCAGTTGCGGTAGTTGCCTGATAACAACTGGGAAGAAACTGTCCCTAAATCTGGAGGGGTGCGTTTTCACACTTCTATACGTTTCGCGCAATGGGAGAGGGGAGAAGAGGGAGTGGCTAGGGTGCGACTCATCCTTGATTATTTTGCTGGCCTTGCCGAGACAGAGTGAGGTATAAATGGAGTCAATGGAAGGAAGGTTGGTTTGTGTGATGGTCTGGGCTGCATCCATAATTTGCTGAAATTTCTTGTGGTCTTGGATGGGGCTGTTCCCAAACCATGCTGTAATGCTTTCAGATAAAATGCTTTCAACAACACATCTGTAGAAATTGGTGAGGTTGTTGGGACATGCCGAACCTCCTCAGCTTTCTAAGGAAGTAGAGGCTTGGTGTGCTTTCTTGGTCATTGCTTCAATGTGGGTGGTCCAGATGTCGTTGATATTTACTCCTAATTTGAAGTTTTCAACCATCTCTACTTTGGCACCATCAATGCAAGCTGAGGACTTATCCACCTCAATGTTTCTGAAGAGATCAAATACCTCATCCTTCTCAAAATCAACATGCCCTAGCAGTCGATCACTATCTTTGTTGTCTTTGATCAATGATCTTCTACACAAATCATTACATGATTTTATATGACGAGGTTTCTTAGGAACATAACTATCAAATTTTTGCAGAACTACCTATATCTGTTTTAACCATTTCCCCATATCACTAGGGCCCTTGAGCTCTGTAAATAATAATTCTTGAATATACTTAATAGTTTAGCTTCAAATGCTTTCCATGGTTAAGATTCCACACGTACGTCTCTCTGGGAAAACTAACTTATTCTCACAGTCTTCTACCCCTTACCCTTAGACTGTGACCCCTGGTTCTGGACCACTTCCATCAGGAAATTCTTGCTTAATCTAACCTAGGAAAAAATTTAGAATTTTGAGGGTTTCTATTCACTCTCGTTCCTCCAGTAAATATAAGGTTAATTGACCCAATCTTTATTCATATGTCAGTCCAGCCATCTCAGCAATCAGCTTGCTGAACATTAAGCTGGTCAAAATCTTAAACTGTACAAAATAACACTTGGCAATTTAACTGAGATCACCTTATCAATTTTATCTTTGATAAAGGATCTATTGTCAAAAAGTGTCAAAGAACACAAAATCTGTTTTGTGCACAAGGGGCGGCACAGTGGTACAGCGATAGAGGTGCTCCAGGTGCCCTGGTTTCCTCCCACACTCCAAAGAAGTGCAGGTTTTTAAGTTAACTGGCTTTGGTGAAATTGTAAATTGCCATTAGCATGTAGGATAGTGTTAGTTGGTCGTCACACTCGGCGAGCCGAAGGGCCTGTTTCCGCGCTGTATATCTAAAGTAAAATTAAGTGCGAAGTCATAACAAAATAAAAATCTATGCCCATCATAATGTATGACGAAGCAAAGCCTACACCAGTTCAGTTTAGGTACAAAAATAAAAGCACTTGCACATGCTAAAGAGTTAAAATATCTGTAAGGAAGTGTTATTTATCTTCATTTTGTGTAAAATCCTCCACTTATTTTATTAATCCCTTCTGAGAATAATAGCAAACATGATGGAATTTAACTTGATACAAGGGAAATACAGTTGTATTTTAAAAAAGTTTACATTTCAAAAATGAAATACCATATTCATTAGTCATTTCAAATTTCTTTGACCTATGGATGCACGTATTTGAATTTTTAGCACTCACGTTTTTCAGCTTTGCAGGTATAATCATTTTACTTAAAAGTTCAATGTTGTTAAAACATGAAAATCAAATGTGTTACTTAAGGTGCAAAGCAATCTTTAGATATGCTTGTATCAATTTGAAGCTGCTATGTAAACAAAGAGAAAAATAATTTGATAAATGGGAAATGCTGCTTAACTTAATTCAATGCAATAAACAACTTCAACAAACCTTTCAAGATGGCCAAGGGGAAATGCTTAATTAACTTTCACCTTTTGAATATTTTCATATAACGAATTTACTACTAAAAATCTATTGGGCCGCGTTGCTTTCTATGCTGAATGTTCTTCACAACATACTCTTTTACTGCATGAGACTGCCACGATTGCAATTGTCACGTACCAGAGTGCATCTAAGGAATTTAGAGCAACAACATGTGTGATTTAGGAAATGATTCATGATCTGGATTTTGTCATTTGCCATCGTAAACCAGGTGGAAGTGCATAGACTATAACAAATCCAAACTCCATTGTTATATCAATTCCAGTCTACATTGGTTAGAATCTTTTTCTAATCTCTTACCTTGACGGAGATGCCATTTTTTTCCGTATCGTATCGCCTTCCGCACTGAGGCCTAACATGGAGCAGTCGGCGGCCTTTGCTGGCGACCAATTTTGAGAGTTCCTCCGCAGGTGACTGCGGGACTTTAACATCGCGGAACTCGCAATCCCTTTGCCAGGGGTCAACCTCGGAGTTCCAACCGTGGGTGTTTACGGACTAAACATCACGGAGCCCATGATCTCTGGTTAGGAGACCGACTTCGGGAACTGCAGGCCGCGGGAGTTTTGACCGCCCCGACGCGGGAGTTTCCATCGTCCCGATGCGGGAGCTTGTTGCTTTTTTTTATCGTATGGCTGTATGGTAATGTACATAGAACTGTGCCTTAATTGATCATGTGACAATAAAAGACCTTCGAAAACTTTGAAACTCTTGATATCATTGCACCACATAACAGAAACCTTTTCTCTACCGGGAAAGTATTTCAATCCTCCTATTAACAGTTAGTTAGAGAAATGGTCTCCTTCCTTTCCAATCCAGATTAATAATCATGAAAGACGGGGCCTGATGAAGGGTCTTGACCCAAAACATCACCAATCCATGTTCTCTAGATATGCTGCCTGATCCGCTGAGATCCAGCATTTTGTCTTATTGTAAACTAGCATCTGCAGTTCCTGGTGTCTCCAGCAGGTAGCCAATATCATCTTGATAATACCGATTACTACGAGTTTCCCAAAGAATGCACCAACCGGAATGAAGAACTCCTGGAATTTCAGTATTAAACACGTTCATTTGTACATTATTTTTCTTCTGAGGCAGTCCCTTGGGATGAACGTGACTTGTTTCAACTCTAGTTTTGTGGAATCTTAGATGATTGATGAGGCCAACATGGGAACCACTCACTCTTGTACAGATGGGACAGGGAACCATAGAGCTCACTTGTGACAGGGTCCACACCTTCTGTCAGACTTCTACATATTCCTTGTTCGTGAATACACTGCGCTCGATCCTATCCCGAATATTCCTCCTCCACTTTGAGCAATCTTGGGCCAGGATTTCAAAAGGTCATTTGGAATCTTGCAACTTTCAAGGAGACTTTTAGCACAGCTATTGAATCTTTTTCCTCTGTACACCTGATAATATCTTCCTTGTAGGAAATGAGTACTTATTTCATTAGGCTGCTGCACATAATATGGCCAGTAAAACAAAGATAATTAGCTGAAATTAGGTCCTCAATGCTGGGGACATTGGCCTGGGAAAGTGCATTGATTTTAATTATTTTATGACAGTGAATTTCAAAGATATTGCAGAACAGCATTGCTGATCTTTTTCCAGTGCCTTGAGGTGCCGAATGAAGGGCAGTAATCATCAATGTTTGGTAGACCACGATTTTGTTCATGCTCAAGGTCATGATCTAAAGAGCATCATCCTCTACATGCATGGTGATATTAGTTTGGTTTAGTTTATTGTAACATGTACCGAGGTACAGCAAAAAGCTTTTGTTGCGTATTATCCAGGAAGTGGAAAGACTATACTTCATTACAATCAAGCCATTCACAGTGTACAGATACATGATAAAGGGAATAACCTTGAGTACAAGATAATGTCCAGTAGAGTCTGATGCAAGAAAGCTCAGTAGCTCGAGACAGTAGCTCAGTACCGCTCTCTAGTTGGTTAGTTGCCTGATAACAGCTGAGAAGAACCTGTCCATGATTTTTGCCTCTTGCCTGATGGGAGAGGGGAGAAAGAGTGACTCGAATTTGATTATGCTGGTGGCTTTTCCGAGGAAGCGTGAGGTGTAAATGGAGTCAATGGAAGGGAGGTTGGTTTGTGTGATTGTCTGGACTGCGTTCACTATATGAAAGAAACCCTTTCTCTACCGGGAAAGTGTGACATTCCACATATGCAATTAACTAGAGGAACCGTCTCCTCCTTTACTAACCTAACTTAAAAACTGGAAAGTGTTGCTTCCTGGGTGTAATAGCAAGGAAAATAATGAACAGAGTCTAAAAGCCAGACGAGGGGGAGCAGTTAGCTGTTGTAGTTCATTCAGAGACTCATCGTTTAGTTTAGAAAATTTAGGAAACATCCATGCTCCCTGTAGGCTTTACAACTGTTTTAGTCTCTTCCTTCGGGGGGGATGCGACTTTTCTTGTCATCTCCCCCGTCTCTGTCTCCGTCTGCGCTGAGGCCTAATGACGGAGCTGGTAGCCTCCAACTGTGACTGACCTCGAGGCTACAGAGGCAGAGCCAGCCAGGACTTACCAGCGCGAGGCTGGCCAACTTCGGGGCTGTGGCGGGTTCCGGCGGCCCAACTCGGGGCTGAGGCAGTGTTCCGGCGTTCCAGCGGCCCGACTCGGGGCTTAGGCGGTGTTCCGGCATTCCGACGAAGCTGTGGCGGCATTCCGGCGGCGGTGGCGCGACTTCGGAGGTTCGGCTGCGGGCCCAGTAGACGACATCGTCAGGAGCTCGCAAGTCACAGGTTGGTGACCTGTTTTTCCAGAACTCCCGTGGCAACAGCTTCGTCCACTGGACTGGAGGGCGGCAGCTTAGGCAGCTTCGACCGCCCCGGGCTGCGGAGTTGAACTGGCCCGTTCGTGGAGCACGGTTGAGCTGCGGGCCTACTTACCATCACCCGGTGGGGTCACAATGTCGGAGACCTGGATCGCCTCAGCGCAGCGGAAGAACAAGAAGGGAAGACACAAAGACTTAAGATTTTTGCCTTCCATCACAGTGAGGAGGTGTCTGGTGAACTCACTGTGGTGGATGTTAAATTTGTGTTTATTGTGTGTTTTGTTATTTTATTAAATGTATGACTGCAAGGCAACAAAACTTCGTTCAGACCGAAAGGTCTGAATGACAATCAAGATTCCAAGATTCAACTACCCAGAACCCCAATACATTTGAACAGAACTATGACCAGAATGACAAAACTTTATAAATGTGCAAAATAATTCAGGAAATTAGTGCATGACCAAGGATGTGGTGTCAGGAGACAGGATTCCTTGTTTATTCAGCAGATGAAAGAGATGAGAAAGCTGTTCTGTAACTTATTCCTCTGCACCAGAACATGCTACACCTGAACAGTGGAAGTGGAAGTGCTATGGTACTACTCAAAAGGTTAAAGGAGAAAGCAATCAGCGCGTAAAACAGGAGACATAAAATAGGACCGCAATGCAGCAAGGGAAAAAATGGGTAGGTTTCATCTTCAGGCAAATAAGCATTTAATAATAAGTAAAGAAAGAAGAGCAGTTAGATCAAATATACAAGTTATGAACAGGGAAGAACTTCAAGAAAGTTAAGGGCCTGTCCCACTGCGAGGTAATTCAAGAGTTCTCCCCTGATTCGAGCTCGTGTAATGTACATAGTGGGTACGTGGCGGCTCGTACGAGTAAAAAGTGACCATTTTTTTCATTGCGAGTATTTTTTTACTCGTGGACAGTGTTGAAAAAAAGTCACGAATTTACCGGATTTCCCGAGTACCTACCGTTACTCGTACGAGCAGCTACGTGACATCCACGAGCTCCTACGTACCCGCTACATACATTACACGAGCTCGAATCAGGGGAGAACTCGGGAGAACTCGTGAATTACCTTGTACAGTGGGACAGCCCCTTTAGGCATATTTTTTTGAAATGGAGAAAGCAAATGAAATTTAAAAAAATGTTTGTAATGCAATACACGATTGAAAATAAACTAGAAGGAGCAATAATTTTACAGAAAGTAGACGAACTAATGGCATAAACAAACACATGGCCTCAAACTCAAGAACTTAAAAGATCCAGGTTTTTACACCTCAGATCTTGTTTCTTCCCACACTCCCAATACGTACAGGTATTTAGGTTAATTGGCTTAGTAAATGTTTAAAAAATTGGGTGTATGATCGTGTTAATGCGCGGGGATCGCTGGTCGACGTGGACCCGGTGGGCCAACGGGCCTGTTACACACACACACACACACAAATATAATAACATATATACATGTGCATGTATACACACACACACACACACACACATATATATATATATATATATATATATATATATATATATATATATAAAATACACACAGGCCTGGACTAATAATCTGGAGATACAAGATCAGATATTACCGTGGCAGCTGGCAAATTTAAATTCAGTTAACTAATTAAGTAAACCAGGAATAAAAAGCTCGTATCAATAACTGTGAACATGAAACTACCGGATTATTGTTAAAACGAACATCTGGTTCACTGATGTCCCTCAGGGAAGGCAACATGCCTTTCTAACTTGATCTGGCCTATTTAAGACTGAAAACCCACAACCACCTTATTGACTCCTAACTGCCCTTGGAAAGGCCTGAGCAAGCCTTGATTACAAAATCATGAGAGGAATAGATCGGGTAGACGCACAGAGTCTCTTGCCCAGAGTAGTGGATTCAAGAATCAGGGGTTAGGTTTAAGGTATAGATCTTAGGGCTAACAGAATCAAGGGATATGGGGGGAATGTAGGAACAGGGTACTGATTCTGGATGATCAGCCATGATCATATTGAATAGCAGTGCTGGATCGATGGGCCAAATGGCCTATTCCTACACCTATTTTCTATATTTTTATGCTTCTACAAGTCACCACATTACGGAAAGGATGTGGAGGCTTTGGAGAGGATGCAGAGGAGGTTCATCGCGAAAGATACCTCAATTAGAGTGTATTATCGACAAGAAGAGATTGGACAAACATAAATAGTTTTCTATGGAATATTGGAGGCTGACAGGAGACGATAGAAATGTATAAAATTATGAGAGGCATAGATAGGGTCTTTTTCTGGACTTTTTTTTGGTAAACCTCCTCTGTACCCTTTCCAAAGCATCCACATTCTTCCTGTATTGGACAATAGAAAATAGACAATAGACAATAGATGCAGGACTAGGCCATTCGGCCCTTCGAACCAGAACCGCCATTCAATGTGATCATGGCTGATCATCCCCAATCAGTACCCCGTTCCTGCCTTCTCCATATATCCCCCGACTCCGCTATTTTTAAGAGCCCTATTTAGCTCTCTCTTGAAAGCATCCAGATAACCTACCTCCAACCACCTTCTGAGGCAGAGAATTTCCGCAGATTCACCACTCTCTGTGAGAGTCTCCGGTTCGGGAACATAGCATAAGACCTTAACAATCTTATATGTTTCAATAAGATATCCTCTCATCCTTCTAAACTCCAGAGTGTACAAGCCCAGCTGCTCCATTCTCTCAGCATATGACAGTCCCGCCATCCTGGGAATTAAACTTGTAAACCTACGCTGCACTCCCTCAATAGCAAGAATGTCCTTCCTCAAATTAGGGGACTAAAACTGCACACAATATTCCAGGTGTAGTCTGACGAGGGCTCTGCACAACTGCAGAAGGACCTCTTTGCTCCTATATTCGATTCCTCTTGTTATAAAGGCCAACATGCCATTCGCTTTCTTCAATACCTGCTGTACCTGCATGCTTATGCCCCTGTCCCACTTAAGAAACCTGAACAGAAACCTCTGGAGACTACAAGGTTTCCGTGCGGTTCCCGGAGGTTGTTGTCCTCCGGCAACCACCTTCAACTAGCAACGCAACTGGCTTGGACTAAAAAATTACTGATTTTTAAAACGGAAACCACTTTGGACCATTAGGGAGACTGACAAAAACCTCCGAGAACCATACGGAAATCTTGGGTGGGGCGCAAAGTCTCCAGAGGTTTCCGTTCAGGTTTCCTAAGTGGGACAGGGGCATAACTTTCATAGACAGATGTACAAGGACCCCCAGATCCCATTGTAGTTCCCCTTTTCCCAACTTGATGCCATTTAAATAGTAATCTGCATCCCTGTTTTTGATTACCAAAGTGGATAACCTCACATTTATCCACATTAAACTTCATCTGCCATGCACCTGCCCACTCCCCCAACCTGTCCAAGTCACCCTGAATTCTCATAGCATCCTCCTCACAGTTCACACTGCCACCCAACTTTGTGTCATCTGCAAATTTGATAATGTTACTTTGAATCCCTTCATCCATTGATGTATATTGTAAATAGCTGCGGTCCCAGCACCAAGCGTTGCGGTACCCCACTCGTCACTGCCTGCCATTCTGAAAGGTACCCGTAAATCCCTACTCTTTGTTTCCTGTCTGTCAACCACTACTCTATCCATGTCAGCACTCTACCCCCAATAACATGTGCCCTAATTTTGCCCACTAATCTCCTTTGTGGGACCTTATCAAATGCTTTCTGAAAGTCCAGGTACACTACATGCACTGGCTCTCCCTTGTCCATTTTCCTAGTTACATCTGCAAAAAATTCCAGAAGATTAGTCAAGCATGATTTCCCCTTCGTAAATTCATGCTGACTCGGACCGATCCTGTTACTGCTATCCAAATGTTCGGCTATCTCATCTTTTATAATTGACTCCAGCATCTTCCCCACCACCGATGACAGGCTAACTGGTCTATAATTCCCTGTTTCATCTCTCCCACCTTTCTTAAAAAGTGGGATAACATTAGCTACCCTCCAATCCACAGGAACTGATCCTCAGTCTATAGAACATTGGCAAATTATCACCAATGCGTCCACGATTTCTGGAGCCACTTCCTTCAGTTCCCTGGGATGCAGACTATCAGACCCTGGGAATCTATCAGCCTTCAGTCCCATCAGTCTATCCAACCATTTCCTGACTAATGTGGATTTCCTTCAGTTCCTCCGTCACCCCAGATCCTCTGGCCACTACTATATCAGGAAGATTGTTTGTGTCCTCCTTAGTGAAGACAGATCCAAAGTACCTGTTCAACTCATCTGCCATTTCCTTGTTCCCCATAATAAATTCATCTTTTTCGGTCTTCAAGGGTCCAACTTTGGTCTTAACTTTGGTATTGGGGCAACCAAATCTACACACAATACTCTACATGTGGCCTACCCAAAATCCTATAAAACTGTAATAATGGCTTCCTGACTCTTAGACTCTATGCCTCAAACAATGAATGCAAACATTGCTTCTTGTGTTGTCACTTTCAGGGAGTATTACGTGTAGTTCTGTTCGGCCCATTGCAAGAAGGATATGGAGGCTTTGGGAAGAGTAGAGATAAATCTTTTCAGAACGATGCTTGGATTAGGGGATATTAGCTACAGAGAAAGGTTGGATAGTCTTTGCGGCCTTCCATCGGGTCTGGAACGGCCTTTCCTGAGGGGACCGGCCAGAACCACTGCTTCGGCGGCGGCACAGCGCTGGAGCACTATCACGGAGCGGAGAGGGCGATGCCTTGCCCGGGTCGCTGCGCTGGAGCTCCGGTATGCTGAGACCGCCGATGAACATCGCAAAGCTGCGGGTCTGTGTGGCGGCAGCGCTGACTTTAACATTGGGAGCCTGGGATCTCTCACCGAGATCACCAGTGCGGCCAGTCGGCTTCGGAAGCCACGGTCTCCGGTAAGGAAGCGGCCATTCCAGGCATCCCAAGCCGCTGAGAGGGTTCTCCCGACGCCGGAGCACCATCACCCGTCGAGAAGGGCCTGAAACATCGGGCCCCGTAGCGGCGACTGCGGAGGCCTCAATAGGCCCGACTATGGGTGGACAAGGGGATGGAGACTGGACTTTGTGCCTTCCCTCACAGTGGGAACCATTGTGGGCAGATGTTTTAATGTTTTATGTTAAATATCTTCATAATGTTGTGTTGTATTCTGATTAATGTGCTGCAATGGCAACTTGAATTTCACTACACCAATTGGTGTATGTTACAATAAATGAACCTTTGAACCTTTGACTTAGATAGTTGTCTCTGGAATGCAAGAGGTCAATTGGAGATCTGATAGAAGCATATAAAATTATGAGATGGATAGATAGGGGAGACAGTCAGAAACTCAAGAAGATCTAAGTTCTATGTTCAAAAGCTATGCTGACTGTCCCTAATTAACCCATTCTCTTCCAAATGAGAACAGATCATATGCCAAACAATCCACTCCAATAGCTTCCCTACCGTTGACGTAAGGCTCACCGGCCTAGAATTCCCTGGATTCTCCCAAATTCCCTTTATGACAAAGGAACAATGTTAGCGACTTTCCAGTCCTTCCGCACCTTGCCTGTGACTGGAGAAGGCACAAAGATCTGTGTCAAGGTTCCCGCGATCTCCTCTCTTGCTGCCTCTCTCAACCTGGGATAACTCCCTGAAATGCATTCACTGTAATGCTCTTCAAGAGCCTCAATACCACCTCTCTCTTAATCACAAACTGCCCTTGCATATTAACATTCTCCACACTGATCTCATTGTCCTCCATGTCCTTTTCCTTGGTGAAAACAGTTGCAAAGTACTTGCTTAGACCTCGCCTACATCTCCTGACTTGATTCACAAATGCCTTCCTTTATCCTCAAACTGTCCTAATGTCTCCCTGGTTACCCTCTGGTTTCTAACCTCTGGTTGGTATAAAAAGCCTTGGTAATGAGAACAGGCCAAACAATTATTTCTGTAGACAAGATAAAGAAAGGGAGAGAGATGTCCTGCTCGGAGTCTTTAAAATTACAGTTCATTAAAACTTTTGGAGAAAAGAGGCTTCAATTTGTGGATGCAAAAAATTATGTTTTTTTAATAAATAGTCCTTCACACATAATTAGTAAGGATTAAGAAATCACAGCTGTATGAACTGACCAAAATGAATAGCACAGACATTTTTATGGGAACAAATAAATGAGGAAGATAAGTGCATGCCAGAGAAAAGAATAGAAAATGTTGATTTAATGTTTTAAGATGGGAGATTAAACATATGGAGTAGAAACCAGGTGGCCTCTATTTGCACTGTCATTGGCAGATTTAGTTCTGAGCAATGAAATAAATCAGATGGATGAATTAAATGTGGGGAACTGCAAAGGCAATGGTGACACCATTAAGAAAGAGTTTCAGACCCAACAAAATCAATCCAATGCAAAAAATAGGAATGCAGCACTGGCATTTTTTTTTTAAATGAGAGGTAACTGAGAGAAAGGACAAGATTAAAGTTCACAAACAGAATGATATTGCAACTTGGGTAAATTTAAAGAAGGGATTGCAAGATATATATCAAGGAAGCAATGAGTTTCAGGAATCCGTGGATAAGTAAAGGAGTTAGAATCAAATAAAACTTTAGTGGGCCTAAAAAATTGGGAACAGAGAGATTATGAGGTAAAGCAAAATAAGGGAAGGGAAGCAAGGAAAGTAGAAAATCCATGTAAAAGAGTAAAATTGTTCAAAACCATTATTATAAAGAAAGAAAATGTTAAGACTATGAAAATGATAAAGGCTATATACCACCACAAACCCGGTCCTTCATTAACAAGACCATGGAGAAGTACAGATTGGAATGGTTTAGAAAAATATGGGCCAATCCCAGACAGTAGGGACCAGTGCAGATGGGGCATCATGGTCAGGCTGGGGAAGTTGGAACGAGAAACCTGTTTCCGCACTGTACGACTCTATGACTCTATCTTAGTTGGTGTTTTAACTCAAATTTGGTTTTGCTCCCTATCCCTATATTTAACTTTTCCTTAAAAGTTAGGATGTTATGTTGCAGTTGTACAAGATGTTGGTGAGGATGCATTTGGAGTATGGTGTTCAGTTTTGGTCACCCTGCTAGAGGAAGGATGTCATTTAGTTGGAAAGTGTGCATAGAAAAGGGGGAGATGTTAGGCAGGCTAGTACTTTATTCCTTGAAACACAGGAGGTTGAGGGGTGATCTTACAGAGGTGTACAAAATCATGAGGGGAATAGATAGGATGAACACACAGTATTTTACCCAGAGTAGGTTGAATCAAGAACCAGAGGACAGAGGATGAAGGTGAGATGGAAAAATCAAATAGGAATTTGAGGGGCAACTTTTTCACACAAAGGAGAGCGAGTATAGGAAACGAGCTGCCAGAAGTGGTGGCTGAGGCAGGTGCTATAACAACATTTAAAAGACATTTAGACAGGTACATGGATAAGAAACATTTAGAGGGATATGGGTGAAACGCGGGCAGGTGGGACTAGCGTAGATGGGGCATCTTGATCGATATGCGCAAGTTGGGCCAAAGGGCCTGTTTCCGTGCTGCATGACTCTATGACACTGGGAACAATTACACTGCCTCATCTCGGATGAGTTACATATGTTCCTTAACATCCATCTTAGAGGGCTGACAGGACCTTGGTTTATTACTTCATCCAAAAAAATGGCAGCTCTGCCAGCATAGCACACCATCAGAGCAACAATGGAATAACTGTATAGATAGTTCTGCTCAAGTCCTGCCAAGCACACTCAGAAGTTGTACATAAATCTTCAGTTGCTTCCTTCCTCACCCAAGTGACATCCTTTTATTGTTTGGCATTGCTGGTGTGCATTACAGTGTTTTATACCATTTCTGTCCAGATTCAACTTCATATTGAAAGCATTTGAGTACCAAGTACCACCAGAATCACCGATATATTTTCTATCAGTTTGAAGTGCCACAAAATGAATGTAAAACTGCATAAAAATAACAAACTGAAGTATTTTGCCAGTTATTTGTTGTTTCTCAGCCTGCTGACATCAATCTAATAACTATTGGGTCTGAAGAAGGGCTTCGACCCAAAACGTGTTCTCTCGGGATGCTACCTGACCGATTGAGTTATTGCAACATTTTGTGTCTTTCCTTGGTAAACCTGCATCTGCAGTTCCTGTTACTCCAATTTATTTTCTGTGGAATCTATTTTCTATGGAATGTTGGAGGCTGACAGGAAACGATAGAAATATATAAAATTATGAGAGGCATAGATAGGGTAGATAGCCCAAGTCTTTTTCCAGACATTTGTTTGGTAAACCTCCTCTGCACCTTTTCCAAAGCCTCTACATTCTTCCTGTATTGGCAATATTGACCAGACTGATAGCTCTTGGGGTGTCATGTGGGCACCAACACAACTTACCTCCTATGTGTCCATTCAAAAATATTATCGCGTCTGCTATCTGACAGATGTAAAACAACTCAATACTCTATTAAACCTCTCATAACTACACTGTCAAATATCTACCTAGTCCATTTTAATTGAGCAAGCTGAATCTATATTGACATTTAAAATAAATCAGGGCTGCCACTCACTTAAGTGGGAAATCTTTCAATTCCCTTTGGCTGCAGTCATGTGCTGACTGTAAGGCATGCAGCTCAGCAGCTGTGCTTAAGAACCAATGATTAAGTCCTTGGTTGCAACCAACATTGGAATGTGTTCCGCTAAAAGTTAGAAAGTTAATATTTTGCAGACTGCTCACATCATCTACTGTCATTTCCTGTTTCATATAGTTAAATATTGCAGTTATTGATGCTTAGAATCACTCAAGTACTGATGTTAACTTGGACCTAAATTAGAAGCAGTCACATTCTTCAATCGTGGTCAAAGACCTTCTGCGGCAATCAAAGAGCAGGCAGAAAAATAAATGAAATAGTAACTATTTCCAATTCTATTCATTAAGCCTTTGTGGTCCCTGTATGGCCTGTAATTGATTGCCACATGTTCAGAAGTGTAGTCATCACACATTGCTATTTGCTTTGTGGCTGTTCACCTGTTTGCAAGTCGGGCTCGATTCTTGGTTCCACTCAAGCACCATTTACAATTGATGACATGTGGCGCTGATACACAGAACAATTGTAAGAAATTACTGGCTAGAGTTACTGAAGGACATCTGTGCAAGAGCTACAAGTACTCAATCATATGCTTGCAACCTGCAGGAGCGGCAAAAGCCTTTGAAGTGATACCTACTGCAAGAAGATCAGGATCAGCTCTTGGCATAGCTGCCTCTGCTATATTCCACTTTGGAACTTAATCTCAAATTATGCAATAAAATGGTTTGTGCCAGAAATCTGCACTGTTATGAAACAGCCTTTCAAATTTGAAAGATTATGCCACCATCCCAAACTGCTTGGTAGAAAGCAGGCCACCACCATTCCACAGGTTTCCTGTTTCCCACACATCAGAAAATATGTTTCAAACATGGTCTCGTAAGCCTGTATAGCAGACTTAAGCACGACAATTGCTGCTAGGAACCTTTTTTTCCCCCCTGACAACCTTCAAACATTTCTTTCAATATCGCCTCTTCTGTTCTTAATTACATAAAAGAGCATTTAAATAGCTCCGCACACCATGGTAGAGATTTGTAAAATTACAGTTCGGAGAAGCTCTGTGTTGGATGCTGAAATAAATAAAAGTTATGCCTCCTTTGTAATATCAGCAGGAAACACTGCACCTGTGCAATACAACAGCTGCCACTTGAAACTTGCACGTATGGATTTCAAAAGAAAACTTCTTATTTGTCACTTGGCTGGGATCATTTTATATACTTTGAGCAGAGCAGACCTGGACAGGAGTCACAGGTGCGTATTACAGAGAAGGAACCAGCAGCTGCAGCTGAATTGTCCCAAATTCCTATCATGCACCCAAGGGGATCTCCACAGCTGTAGAACCAACCAAATCCAGGTCCATAAAGAACAGTTCAGGTTATTGAACAAAAAAAAGGCAAGAGAAGGATAGGATTAATTTGGACAGATTTGGACTACCTTAGTCAGAAGGTGGTGAATCCGTGGAATTCATTGCCACAGACGGTCATGGAGGCCAAGTCATTATGTCTTTTTAAGACACATTGACAGATTCTTGATTAGTAAAGTTGTCAAATGTTACGCGGAGAAGGTAGGAGAATGGGGTTGAGAGGGAAAGATAGATCTGCCATGATTGAATGTGCAGGAAGGAACTGCAAATGCTGGTTTACACAAAAGATATACACAAAATGCTGGAGTAACTCAGTGGAACAGGCAGCATATCTGGATATCCCTCTGAACCTTTCCTATACATGCACCTATCCAAGGTTGTTTAAATCCTGTTCTAGTACCTGCCTCAACTACCTGCACTGGCAACTACCCTCCCCTGTTTTCAATATTCACATTATCCTCCTAGTGGCCTTGGTGTGAAAAAGTTCTTGAGGTTCCTATCAAATCTTTCCCCTCTTGCCTTGAATCTACATCCTCTAGTTTTCATTTGCCATATTCTGGGTAAAAGACTCATTTTACACACCACTATAAGATCATCCCTCAGCCTCCTGCTCCCAAATTAAGTCCTCGCCCACACAACCTCTCCCAATAGCTCACCACTTGAGTCCTGGCAATATCCTCGTAATTCTTCTCCGTACTCTTTACACCTTCTAGTTGCAGAGTGACCAAAACTGAACACAACACTCAAAATGCAGCCTTACCAACATCTTGTACACATATGACATAACGACCCAACTTGTTTTTTCAATACCCGGACTGATGAAGGCCAAAATGCCAAAAGCTCTTTGTCGAAAAGTTTCAGCCTCTCACCACCACTGGACGTTTTGCAATGTCCAGTGGTGATCTTAAATTCCAAACAAGATTTATTTATTTTGCATATCATAATTGCCAGTTATGTAACTCCTGTTCTTAGTTTGTAGATTATTAATGTGAACTTTTCTCATTACAACATTTTTATTTAAAGGTATGAAATTTGGACTTACATTAAAGTGTGCACAGATCTTTGAAGAACAAGTTTCAGACTCTAACCACTGATTGTATAAGAAGTTAAGTGGTGTTCTTGTAAGGTTAGTTTCCCTTATTTCCTTTTCCAATGATTCCAAAGGAGATTCCTATTGTGACATAAGAAATTGCAGATGCTGGAATCTTGAGGAGAACACAAACCGCTGGAGTAGCTCAGTGGGTCAGGCAGCATCTCTGGAGTACTTGATAGCCGACATTGTGGGTTGGGACCCTGATTCAGATGAAAGGTCCCAACCTGAAGCGTTACCTATCCATGTCCTGCAAAGATGCTGCCTGACCGTTGAGTTACTCCAGCACTTTAACTTCTGTGCAAGATTCCAATGGTATACAGAAGCAATGACACCAATATATGTAAGGCGACAATGCAAGGATCTGGAAGCCACACTAAGCTGTATCATACTTACAATAGAAAACAAATTATAAATGACCCGACAGTTGTGCATTTGTTACTCTTTCATATTTGTTAGTGCACAAATTTGCATTATTATAACATATATTACAGGAATAGACCCTTTGGCCACAATGTCTGTTATCTGCCTGCACATAATCACAGTGGTAGAGTTGCTACCTTACAGTGCCAGAGACCCGGGTTCAATCCCAACTTCAGGTGCTGCCTGTATGGCGTTTGTATGTTTTCCCTGTGACTGCATGGGTTTTCTCCAGGTGCTCCAGTTTTCTCCCACATTCCAAAGACGTACAGGTTTGTGGGTTAATTGACCTGCTAATTGTAGATTGTCCCCAGTATGTGTTGGATAGAACTACTGGAAGGGGTGATCGTTGATCTGCGCACTCAGTGGGCCAAAGGGCCTGTTTCCTTGCTGTATCGCTGTTTAAAAGTCCATATCCGTCCTTTACCTGCATATCCATGTGCCTATAAAAGAGTTAAATGCCACTATCGTATCTGCCTCCACCACCACCCGTGGCAGCATGTTCCAAGCCATCAACCCCTCTGTGTAAAAAAAACCTGCCCCACATACTGTCTTTTAAACTTTCCCCTTCTCACCTTAAGGTTCTCCCTCTAGTATTTGATTATAATATTCAAAACTTGCATTTGGAGTTATGTCCAAACTTCTTGAGAACCAAAGTATTCCTTAAAGGTTTAAAAACTCTTGTATACATGCTGGGCGGAAAACATGTTGACAGGTATGATATTCCTAGGAATCTGAAGACACAGCAATTGTCAATTATAAGAACACTAAGCGGTTACACGGTCAACTATTGCAATAGTATGCTTAGTACATGCTTTGGCACAAATGGGTAAAATCAATACACTAGTGCTTGGAACACATTTCAAATAAATACCTCTGCAAAGACAGCACAGAAATTATCTGCATTACATTATGAATCAAACTAAACCTTAAAAAAAATTAAATATTAAGCAAGATATTTCTTAAATCGGAAAAAAATTGTGAAATACACATTTGTCTTAGAAATTGCTGTACTTAATTTTGCAACATTTTATTAGGTTCTACAATAACAAATAATCAGGAAGTGATCAAGTAGACACATGCATACAAAAACATGATGATGGAAAATCGTTTTACTTTGTTTGAAGCACATTGATTTGAGAAGGCATTGAAGTCTGGCCAAAATGTAGTTATTTGTAAAGTTGAATTATGTTTCCTCAAACCCAATTAAAATAATCCAAAGGTGGTGCAGTTAAATCTATGATGTGAATACAATATATTATTAATGCCTCTTCAGAACATTGAGCCCCCTGAACAATTGGATAAACCGGACAAGCAAATTAATATGTGTAGGAAGAACTGCAAATGCTGGTTTATACCAAAGACAGACACAAAATGCCGGAGTAACTCAGCGGGTTAGGCAGCATCACTGGAGAAAAGGAATAGGCGACGGAAGAAGTCTGAAGAAGGGTTCTATCCCGAAATCATCCATTCCTTTTCTCCGGTGATGCTACCTGACCCACTGAGTTACTCCAGCATTTTGTGTCTATCTAAACAAAATAAATATATCTCATCTGAAAAAATAAAAAGGAAATAGGATAAGCGGGCCGACCAAGATCACCACTTAACAAGTCCACCTCAAATCAACAAGAGATACTAGACAGAACCTTACTTCTGGGTGCTTTCTGTTGCATCTTGCATTTAAAGATTGGATTGAACAAATGTAAAAAGGGATAATGAGAAACATAAATTATATTAACTAAAGAGTTTTTAACTTATGGAGGGGAGACTCTGGTTAATCAGAGTTGCACACTCTGGTTAATTGATCTAGTTGAAACAGATTTTGTGAGGGACTGATAGGTGGAGATTTATTTTTTACAGATACTGAGTCGAGATATTGGAATAGCTGTCTCAGAATTCATTAATCACATTAAATGCAATGTGTTGGATCAAATAACAGAGCAGTCTCAATGGGCCAAATGGTGTAATTCTGCTCTTATATCTTATGGTCTTATGCAGGCCGAATTGGTTATAATGTGATTTCGTTCATGAACCAGAGAACCAGTTAAAGGTTACTTTTGAATTTGACAAGAGAAAAGCAAGTTGTCTTTCAAAAAAAAACAAGAATCTAGGGAAAAAAAGATATGCTTCCATGTAACCTCCCTGTAGTAATCATACACCATCATCTTTTAAAAATGCAGTCTGTGGGTTTTATCACAGGTGGCCATAGGAATTGACAAGCAATCACTTCTATTGACATGTGTGCAAAGATATAACAATACTAATCTATTAAGCAATGTAACATGCAGTCCTCAGCATTTTTAATGATGTAACAATAATAAACCAAGCTATTAAAAGGATGTTTATTTTTGAGAATCCTGCTGAAAAAATAACGGTTATTACAAGTCAGAGGCTCTCCAGCCTTGACACAATGTTAACCCGTTGACACAATGTTTTTATA
Organism: Okamejei kenojei; assembly: GCA_035221665.1. Lineage (NCBI taxonomy): Eukaryota > Metazoa > Chordata > Chondrichthyes > Rajiformes > Rajidae > Okamejei > Okamejei kenojei. Next base: position 34,883,957 of record CM069134.1, read on the forward strand.
ACACGATTTTCTTCAAGTGTGGTTTCTGAGGTACACACCTTTCATTTTATGCCAAAACTACATACAGAACTGAAGCGAGAACATTTTGAGAAGAACTGGCATCAAGTATTGGCAGCCATTTGGATGAATTAATTACCTTCGCACAAATGCACACGTTCAGGTGAAGTATTTTATTTTACTCACAATATTTTATTTATTTTACTCACAATATAATTCCAGCCACTCTAATTGGACATTTAGACTATAGACTTTGGAGATACAGCGCGGAAACCAGACCCTTTGGTGCTCCGCGCAGCGCTGACCAGTTCACCCCATACACGAGCATTATCTTACACACTAGGGACAATTTACAATTTTACCAAAGCTAATTAATCTCCAGAGATGCTGCCTGACCCGCTGAGTTACTCCAACTTTCTGTGTCTGTCTTCAGCTTTAAACCTGATTTGTAGTTCCTCCTGACACAACAGACAAACCTTATGTCTTTAGAGTTTGGGAAGAAATTGGAGCACCCAGAGAAAACCCACAAGGTCACTGGAAGAATGGACACACCTTACAGACAGGACCCGTAGTCAGGATCAAACCCAGGCCTGTCGCACTATAAGAGCTAATCTACTGCCGCTTCTTTGAGATGTGATAAATGACTAGGAATGTTGTTTGGCTCTTCTCCTTCTACATCTTTCTGATCTTCTAAAATAATTTAAAAGAACAATATACTGGTGTTGAACTGTTCATTGGGCAGGGCCCCAGGGTATAAGGACAGAACAATAATCAAATCTTAAGGTCAAGGAATAGGATTATAATTAGGCCATTTGGCCCATCAAGTATACTCTGCCATTCTATCATGGTTGATCCATCTCTCACTCCTAGCCCCATTCTCCTGCCTTCTCTCCATAACCTCTGACATCCGTACTAATCAAGAATCTATCTATTTCTGCCTTAATAAAATCCACTCACGGCCTCTATGGCCTTCTGTGGCAAAGAATTCCACAGATTCACCACCCTCTGACTAAAGAAATTTCTCCTCATCCTCTTCCCAAAAGAGGGTCCTTAAATTCTGAGGCCCTCTAGTCATCGACTTTCCCACCAGTGAAAACATCCTCTCCACATCCACTCTATCCAAGCCTTTCACTATTCTGTGTGTTGCAATGAGGTCCCCCCTCATTCTTCTAAACTCCAGCGAGTACAGGCCCAGCGTCGACAAACGCTCATCATGGGTTAACCTACTAATTCCTTTAATATAAAGATCTCCCTTTCAGCAGAATACACTACTAAAACTTATTGCAATGGTGGCAATTATACTTGCACCATATAAAGTAATACAATACAGTTGAACTTCAACAGTGAAAGAAAACTACTTGCTTGAAAAGTCCATATATTGGTAGGTCTGGTTGCAACAAAAGGGTAACATCTGCAAGATAGCCGACCAGCACATGGCTACTGAATAGAAACAGCGCCAAACACCATAGTCACAGACCCTTCAGCCAACCAAACACCCAACTGCACTAATCCTAAAATAATTCAATTTATTTCTCCCAATATTCCCATCAAGTCCCTACAGAATCTACATTCACTTACACATTAGAGGCAATTTTTGAGTGGCCATTTAACCTCTGGGACATGGGAGGAAACCAGAGCATTCGAGGAAACACATGAAGTCAAGTGTATCCATCCAACACCAGACCAGAGGTGAGGATCAAAGTGGCGTTGCTGGACTGGTGAGGCAGCAATTCTACCAATGGGCCCACTGAGCCACGTGTAAGATTTCAGTGTACGGAAAATATTTCATGATAATCTTTTGAACATAGAACAGCACAGCACAAGTACATGCCCTTTGGCCCACACTAGTCACCTTTGCCTGCACGTGATCCATTTCCTCCACTCCCTGTATATCCTAAAAGTCTCCATATTTTAATTTAGTTTAGTTTGGAGATACAGCGGGGAAACGGGCCTTTCGGCACACAGAGTCTGCAGCGACCAGCGATTCCCGCACACTAGCACTTACAATTTTACCAAGCCAATTGGCCCACAAACCTGTACGTTTTTGGACTGTGGGAGCATCTGGAGTAAACCCACGCAGGTTACGGGGAGAATGTACAAACTCCATACAGACTGCACCTGTGAACAGGATCAAACCCAGTTCTCTGGCGCTGTAAGTGCAGCAACTCTACTGCTGCGCCACCGTGCCGTCCCAACAATTCTAAATTCCTCCACAATTATCAGTTCCACTATCTCATCTGCCTCTACCACCACCTCAGACAGTGTGTTCCAAGCACCCACCTCTCTCTGTAAAAAAAAAAACATGCACCTCATATGTCCTTTAAACTTTGTTCCTTTCACCTTGTGAAAGTCATGCCCTCCAGCCTTTGTACACAGGGAAAAAGATTCCAACCTCATAATTTTACATACTTCGATCAAGTCTCTCTTCAGCCTCTGACTTCATTTAATGGAGTCAACCATCCCAAGTCAATTTTCGAAGTCAGAATGCTCATGCAATATTGCTGTAGACATTGTTAGAAGGATGTGAAGGCTTTGGTATAATAGACATTAAGGCCATAAAAGGCTTTGGTTTAATAGACATTAGAAAACTGCCATGTTATGAAGAGAAACAAAACTGGGGGGGGGGGGGGGGGGGGGGGGGGAAAGAATGTATCCATGTGCATGTGATAACCTGGGTTACAATATTATGAAGTTGTTTTAAAATCATGAAGAGATGAACAAAAGATTCAAAAACTGAGTGGAATTTCTACGTGCTGCGTGATTGAAGGTCATGATACAATCTGTTTTTACTGCACTGAGATTTCAACATGCAAAATTACTCCTGAACCATAAATGCATTTGAGAAACCTATACAGAGAGGCCCCCTTGCACACACCCAAGAAATCATTCACTTAATAATTTATTGAGAACACAAAAGGTGGGCAGCACAGTGGCACAGCTGCTTGAGCTGCTGCCTCACAGTTCGATCCTGACCTGAGGTACTGTCTGTATGGAGTCTGCATGTTCTCCCTATGACTGTGCGGCTTTCCTCCGGATTCCACCCAAGTCCCAAAGACGTGCAGGTTTGTTGGTTGATTGGTTTCTGTAAATTGTTCCTTTTATGGGGAACAGATGCAAAAGTGGGATAACATAGAACTAATGCGAAGGGGTGATCGATAGTTGGTGTGGATTGGGTGGGCTAAAGGGCCAGTTTCTAGGCTCTATCTTTCAATCAACGGACCACTCATGCAGAATCAGGCTATAACAATTCTGAAGTTTTAATTAGGGAGGAGTCTATTTACCTGGCTCATTGCTGTATATTTTTGTATAACTCCTGTGCATTTGTGTAATTCCTGTATATTCGTGCAGTAAGTTCCCTTAAACTGCTCTGAGGCTCAGGTACCATCTCAGAAGAACATGCGTAAGCAACATTTCGGGTCAGCACCTTTCTTCAGAATGAGCTACTCCAGCACTCTGTGCCTTCCCCGTAAAATATTAACTCCCTCAAATCGAACCACTCTCTCTCCACCAAACACCGAAAATTCACCGACTCACTCCACGTCACAGACCGGTCTCACCACTCCTGGACCTCAACCAACTTCACTAACGCCTCTTTGCCTCAATCCAACCTTCTGCGTCCCAATCCTCCCACAGCCAACTCTACCCCCACCATTAAAAACATTTCACTCATCAACCAGTTAATGTCGCTTTTGAGGCACTGGCTCAGGCGACCTTTGGTAGACGAGGGGTGATTAGAGATTTTAGGAACACAGGGTGGGGGATGTTTTTTATTGAAGAGAGGTTATTGTTTCCCAGGTGAGCGGCTGTTGCAGAATCAACACTGATTTTTAGGGTTAGATTGGATCAGCGGATGAATGAAAACAGACTGAATGGAAATGAGAACAATGTGGGCAAATATGATGAGAACTATTTGTTTGCATAGTGTGTAAACACTGATACTGGCTGGTTGGCCTACATCTGAATTGTAAATCCATGCATTTCTATGTACTTATATATCTGAAGCAATTGACTCAGTAGCAAGGGAGTTTATTTAATGGCGCAATCTGTGTTTAATGAAGTTGATGGTTGTGATAATCTAATTCCTCACCCCAATAAACTCCTTGATGTGCAGAAGTTAACCAGCTCCTTTTCCCTCCCTGCCAGGCACAAGCTAGAATTTAATTCCTGCCACCCTGTTTCACCAAACAAGTTAGAATTACTAAGCAATTGGCAATCTATCATCACAGTTGCTATACATGGAACCAGGGCAGCGCAGTGGCGCAGCAGTAGAGTTTAAGCCTTACGACGTCAGAGGCCCAGGTTCGATCCTGACTCGGGGTGCTGTCAGTATGGAGTTTGTATGTTCTCCCTGTGACCGCATAAGTTTTCGCCTGATGTTCCGTTTTCCTCCCACAATCCTAAGACATACAGGTTTGTAGATTAATTGGCTTCAACATTGTAAATGCTTCCATTCCCGGCATTTCCATGTGCCTATCTAAAAGCCTCTTAAATGCCACTAATGTTTCTGCCACCATCACCACTCCGAACAGCAGGTTCCAGGCACCAATCACCCTTTGTGTAAAAAAACCCGTCCCACACATCACCTTTAAACGTTGCTCCTCACACCTGAAAGCTGTTCGCTTTATTCTTTAACATTTCCACCCTGGGGAAAAAATAAACTTTTGTCTGCCCAATCTATACCTCTCACAATTTTATTCCACTCAACCTCTGGCGCTCCAGAGAAAACAATCTGAGTCTTTCCAACCTCTCCTTATGCCTAATACCCTCTAATCCACAGCAATGCAGAGAGAGAGTTAGTGTTTAAGGGCGCATGCTGATTTCATAGTTTGTTCTGTTCCATGGTGTACTTTCATCATTTAATCAAAAACAAATAACACAGAATTTTTTAAAAATCCCAGATTTTGTCAATTGACTGTTTCAAAGACAAGCTAGTTAAATAGCATATTAGGATTTGGAGTTATAGGTAAAGCTATAAATTGCTGCCATGTCATATGATTGATGTTAGATCCAGTGCCATTTGCTTCAGACAGGGGCAGGAGAAAGATTTTTGCGCTGTGGAAGGCAGTGGGCCAGAAGTAAAGATAGAAAAATATGTTGGAATTTCAGTTTAATCACGAAGTATAACTTCAGAGGAAGAAATGATTCTGGAAAAGCAGAAAGTAATGTCGGCAATTCACCAGGTGATGATAGCATCCATCCATGGCTCTTGAAGCCGGCAACATTTTGGCAACATTTTTCAATCCATCTTACACAGTCTTGAGAGAGACCTATGCAACGATTATAGAAAAACAATTAAGGAAAAAAAGATGGGAGGGAGGGATGGGGAGAGGGGGAAGTTGGGAGGATGGGACAGGTTTAGAGGGATATGAGCCAAACACATGCAGGTGGGACTAGTGTAGATGGCACATGTTGGCCGGTGTGGGCAAGTTGTGCGGAAGGCCCTGGTTCCACACTGTAAGGCTCTGTGAATCCATGTCTATAGCGAATGCCAATTGTAGCTTTACTAAGATAATGCCAAGGATGGCAAATTACATTGTTTTGGTGAAACTTTTAATTAACGGTGCAGCATAGAATAAGAATGGGTTTCATTTTTGGGACAAAGTTGAATGAAATGTTTGGAAAATATGTGAAGCACAGAGTTGTTCCGAGATTGTGAGTAAGCAAAATGAGTCCTGGATTGTTTTGTCAATTAAATAAATATGATGGGCAAAGTGAACCTTTACTGTACTACTGATTTCTATGCCATAACTATAATATTCACTCCAAATATGAAAGGGTTTCATATTAAAAATGTTCAATTGGGTTAATCTAGTTTAGAGAAACAGCATGGAAACAGGCCCTTCGGCCCACCAAGTCTGCGCAGACCTACGATCCCAGTACACTACACATTAGGGACAATCTACAATTTTTAACAAAGCCAATTAACCTACAAACCGGTATGTCTTTGGCGTATAAGAGGAAACCGGAGCATTCGGAGAAAGCCCACGCAGTCACGGGGAGAACTTACAAACTCTGTACAGAAAGCACTGTAGTCAGGATCGAACCCGGGGCTCCGGCGCTGTAAGGCAGCAACTCTACCGCTGCTCCACCTGCCACGATACGAACCAAATTATTTTTTGTGTTCAGGTTCTGCTCCAAAATTTACATTGTACATATGGGAGATAAGTCATTCCTGCCTGTTTACTATAGCAACTCCTCATTCACAACTTGGAAACACATCATCTTGGCAGAAAAGACCAATATTTCCCATTCTACATTTTGAGGAGGAAAAAGCACTACTTACAATGTCAACAGTTTGACTACGGTTTAAGAAATCTCACTTCATTTGAACTCAGTGTAGCTAAAATTACTGCCTTTTTAAGAATGCAGCATTCTATTGTTAAAGAAAATCTCCAATGCTGAAAATATTCAAACATTGAATATGCAAATTTATGCCACATTTCTAGAACAATCAAGTAGTCAAGTAATTTCAGGAAGGGTGATCATAGATGTGCTTGGGGACGAAACCCTTATGAGAATGAAGTGAAATGTTTCCATATGTTTTATAAAGTATTCTATTCCCTCTAAAAGCAATCATTCACATGCACTTGCTGGCAATGATCCAAATAATCCATATGGACATTGCATCCCTTACGGCACCATATTAGTCATAGGACTGCTATGTCACAGTTCATATAGAAAATAATATAAAAGGCTTTGCATTCTATGTCCGATGCCTTGCTTTACTTTTTAGTCCACCACCTGACAACGTCCTGTAATGGGACATAACTGGGAATGTTTCACCAAAAAAAAACCTTTCACATAAAAATTTGAAATGGTTTCCAGACCAGTCACATTAAATTTAGATGCATTCTTTGTACTGAAAAGCACTTAGACTATTTTCTTCTTTCTCTTGCTCCGCAATAAACACTTAAATCTTATGAGGATCACGGTTCATTAGCAGGTATCAAAAATATGCCGTTTCTATCAAGTTACATCTGCAAGCCATATATTCTTTACTTTTAGAACTCAACAATTATACATGGAAAACGCACGTTTTTAAAGTTTAATTCCATCACATTTAATTAAATGAAAGAGAAGAGTAATGCCTCTAGAATTAATGAAATATAAATACGCAGCAATTCAATTTTTATAAGCTAATTCGCACACTTTTATTTAAGTGTTGAAATTACACCTTTAGCAATGTGATTAACAAAAAGTTTAATGTTTTCAATGGACGCTTCTGCAGATTTTCATTAGTGCTGGCATTTTTCTACTGGTGTTTAATTTATACACACCCAGGTGGTGTAATAGGAGACAACAGTTACACACAAACTAATTGCGCTCTGCTATGCTGTGTAAGATGCAAGATTTTATTTGAAAATTCCCTGGTAAGCTTCTAAACAGTGGTGTCTCGAGGACATTTTAGATAAACAGAATGTCTCTCATCAAAAACGTCAAGAGATCTGTAAACAGACCAAATCCTTTGCATGCAATGTACAATGATTTTTTTGTTTAGTTTCGAGATAAAGCACGGAAACAGGCCCTTCGGCCCAATGAGGCCGCACTGACCAAAGATCCCCGCGTATTAACACTATCCTACACACACTAGGGACAATTTACACACACCAAACCAATTAACCTACAAACCTGTGTGTCTTTGAAGTGTGGGGGGAAACTGAAGAACTCGGAGACAACCCACACTCTGTCACGGGGAGAACATACAGACTCCGTACAGACAGCACCTGTAGTTGGGATTAAACCCAGGCCTCTGGTGCCGCAAGCGCCATAAGCCTCTTCCTTACAATGCTACTGCTGTGCCACCATGATGTTAACAAAGATATTTTCTGCAAACACGAATTGGCCTCAGCTAAAAGGGAAAATTACACAGCATGCAATAACCTGCCAGAAGGATAGAAAGGAAAATTCAGAAGCATATAAAATCTATCACTTTAAGATTTTTCCTCTCCAAAAAGAATCAACTAAAGTTCAAAAATATTTCAATAGGAGAAAAATGATACGGAGAGAACTGTACCACATGGGCATATCCAAATAGACCACCAGTAATCAGTTTCACAGCTCCATTTATCCCACTTGGTTCCAGAAACTTCTGAAACAACATATGTAATTCTCACTATGCACAGTGATTTAAAGATTAGGAACAGAAACTTGGTAACATTTTCAAATTGCTGCATGTTTGTGAAATGGGGTGCACCCGATACCAGTAGCCTTTTAAGCCAATACTTTAAAATGAAGGGGGAAAATAGCGCTGGAAGAACTCAGCGAGTTAGGCAGCATCTGTGGAGGGAAATGGACAGATGACGCTTGGTCAACTGATGGTAGTGAGGTGAAGCCAAGTGGTGGGGTTAGAATTGGCAAGTCACGGTTGGACACAAGTGATAAGATGAGGTGATGCAATCCTGATCTCTGATGCAGTCCATGTAGAGCTTGCATGTTTTCCCAAGTGACCGTATGGATTTCCATTATGTACTCCCGTTTCCTTCCACATGCCTTAAAAACATGTACTTGGTGGGTGAATTGTCCACCATAAATTATCCCGAATGTGTAGGTGGGGGTTCGAATCTGGGTGCACACCAGCATCTGCAGTTTCCTCCAACACATAGGATTTATTCACGTCTGGAAAACCATGAATATATCAGGGATAGTTAGCATGGCTTTGCGCAGTGGAGGTCCGTCATTGATTTATTGAGCTTTTTGAGGAGGTGACAAAGGCGACTGATGAGGGTAGGGCAGTGTACTTGAACTTCAACAATACAGCAGGTTGATTCAGAAAATGATGGTACCTGGGAGTTATGGAAATAGAGATTGGATTTAAAATTGGTTTGGCCAAAGAAGAAGGTAGTTTTGGAGGGATGTCATTCTGAGCAGGGGTCTCGGACAAAAAAATGACAGTTGTGGATGAAGACAAAGGTTGTCAATATATATCAATTGAAAACATGGGCAGAGAAATGACACATGGATTTTAATCTGGACAAGTGAGGAGTGTTGCTCTTTTGGAAGTTAAATGTAAGAGGAAAGTGCACAGTAAATGGTTCGACCCTTAGGGGCATTGGAGTGCAGAGGGATCATGGGCTGCAAGTTCACAGATTTCTGAAAGTGCGTGCTAAAAGGTTGCATAAGGTATTCTTGCCTTATTGGTGATGGCATTGGGTACAAAGTTGGCATGTCAAGCTGCAACTCCATAACAATTTGGTCAATGGTTATTAGAGCATTATGTGCAGCTCTGGTCACCGCTTTATAGCGAGGAAGTGGAGGCTTAGGAGAGTGTGCAAGAGTTTCACAATGATATTGCCTGGATAAGAGAGTATTAGCTATAAGCAGAGGTTGGCCAAAATTTGAATGTCTTCTCTGGAGCATCGGAGGCCGAGGGGTGACCTGATTGAATTATATAAAATTATGAGACACATAGATAGGGTAGATACTCAGAGCAATTTTTTTCCCAGGGTTGAAATGTCAGATACCAAAGGGCATTGATTTAAGGTGAGGAGAGAAAGGTTAAAAGAGTTGCGGAATCGTTTTTTTTGTGGTAGGTGCTGGAATACACTGCCAGGGAGGTGATGGCGGTAGTTACATAGCAGCAGTTAAGAAGGAAGGCACATGAACAAGCATGGAATAGCGATATACAGACCATTCAAGATTCAAGAGAGGTTATTGTCATGTGTCCCAGATAGGACAATGAAAGTCTTGCTTTGCTTCAGCCCAACAGAATATGGTAGGCATGAATACAGAACAGATCAGCGTGTCCATATACCATTATATAAATATATGCACACATGAATAAATAAACAGATAAATTGCAAATAAACAGATAATGGGCTATTAATGCTCAGAGCTTTGTTTGAGTTGAGCTTAATAGCCTGATGGCTGTGGGGAAGTAGCTATTCCTGAACCTGGACGTTGCAGTCTTCAGGCTCCTGTACCGTCTACCTGAAGGTAGCGGGGAGATGAGTGTGTGGCCAGGATGGAGTGGGTCCTTGATGATGCTGGCAGCCTTTTTGAGGCAGCGACTGCGATAGATCCCCTCGATGGTAGGGAGGTCAGAGCCGATGATGGACTGGGCAGTGTTTACTACTTTTTGTAGTCTTTTCTGCTCCTGGGCACTCAAGTTGCCAAACCAAGCCACAATGCAACCAGTCAGCATGCTCTCTAATGTGTATTTGTAGAAGTTAGAGAGAGTCCTCCTTGACATACCGACTCTCCGTAATCTTCTAAGGAAGTAGAGACGCTGATGTGCTTTCTTATTAGTTTAAATTAGGATCATTATCACACACCCTGGGCCTGGGACTTATTATCAGACTTTAAAGCACCTGTTTTATAAATGGGTGCCTTAGCCGGACATTTCACAGGGCAGTTGGAATAAACAACATATTTTGGCCGGGAATAACACCAAACTAGGTAGAGCCATGAACTGTTTTTCTTGAAAGTGTTTATTGAACCAACTGGCAAGTTTCATACGGTTTTTTTGTTTCCATATTTTGGCATCAGGATATCTGCAACAATTAAAATAGACACCACTTTTTTATATTGAGATATGTGAAATTTTGAAGGAAAATGCCCCACTGGTATTGACAAACCCTATGCACTTTGGATGTTTAAACTACAGATTCCTGGATTTATATAGAGTGAGAAAAGTTTGTTACAATATAAGCTTTTAAAGAAATTATTTGGATGAGGATTGGGTTTATTTGTTACAATGAAAAAAAGGGAGGATTATATGATGATCAATAAGATGTAGTGATGTATTAGTTCCATTATTTAATAATGAGATGCAAAACAAGAAAAATAAATGAATTCATTGAAGCACAATGAGAATATGAAGTGCCACACAACATACATCAAAACATTCAATGGAATTTGGCAGCAGAGAAAACCTAGTTTTTGATGAATCTAAATTTGATGGTAGCTAACAAGTACCAAAGGCCAACAAATTATTTCAGGTGTAAAACGTCTCTAATTTTATTGGGCAACTCTCATTCCATGACACAGCAAGCATCCAGTAGTTAACAATGACACCAGAAAATGGTGGCAAAGAGATTTGGGTGATGCTCATAGGCAGTGAAATATGGCTTTGAACAGCATATATTTTGACAGCATATGAAAGAGAACCAAGAAAGTCAAAACATAAAATGCTGAAGGATTATTTTGGGATTTTCAATCTTGCATAAACTAGATAAAAAGCGTTATTTTTTTTATTAATAATGATTTTGATCGCACCGACTGGGACTTGTTTGCACAACAGGCTACCAGTGGTACAGAGGTCGACTTGGAGGTGTTCACATCCACTGTGCTCTCCTACATCAACTGCTGTGCGGAGACTGTCACAGTGGGCAAGCAAATAAAGATGTTCCCAAACCGGAAACCGTGGATGAACAAGGAGGTTCAGAATCTGCTAAGGGCACGCAACATTGCCTTTAAATCCAGGGACACTTCTGCCTACAGTGCTGCCAGGTCGAACCTGAACAAAGGTATAAAAAAGGCCAAAGACATCCACAGGCAAAGGGTGGAAGACCATTTCAACACCGCGGACACCAGAAGCATTTGGCAGGGTGTCAGGGACATCACTGACTACAAGAGCAGCCCTGCCTGCCCCCACAGTGATATCACACTGGCCAATGAGTTTGCCCGCTTCGAAACTGGCAACACCACCAGGAGAGGAATAACCCCGGCCATGGCGGAGGGACAGGCCTTAACACCGAGCACCCAGGAGGTACAGTGCGCTCTGCGTTGGATCAATCCACGAAAAGGCTGCAGGCCCGGATGGAGTCCAGGGTAGGGTACTAAAGGACAGCTGGCGGAGGTATTTACGTGGATTTTTAACCTGTCTCTATCTCTGACAACGGTCCCCAAGTGCCTGAAGACAGCTACCATAGTGCTGGTGCCGAAAAAGTCTAAATAACTGAATAGTCACCAACCTGAATGACCCTACTGCCCGGTTGTCCTAACTCCAATACCAATGATGTGCTTTGAAAGGCTGGTCCTCTCCTACATCAAATCCAGCATCCCTGCCTCATTGGACCCCCATCAATTTGCATACAGGGCAAATAGATCCACAGAGGATCTCTGTGGCTCTTCACACTGTCCTGACTCACCTGGAAAGTGTGAGCACATACGTGAGGATGCTCTTCATTGACTATAGCTCTGCCTTCAATATGGTCATCCCCACCAAGCTCACCACTAAACTCCACTCAGCTCACCGATATGCGATTGGATCCTGAATTTTCTGACGTAGCGACCGCAGGCAGTGAGACTGGTACCGCACCTATCCTCCACTATCACCCTGAGCACCACAGGGCTGTGTACTGAGCCCCATGCTCTACTCCCTCTTCACTGCATTCCTGCATTCGACACCAACACCATTGTCAAGTTTGCAGACGACACAACAGTGATCGGGCTGATCACCTACGGTGACGAAACAAAATACAGAACGGAGGTGCAGAACCTGGTGGACTGGCGCTCACGGAACAACTTGTCGCTAAACACCTCCAAGACCAAGGAAGCTGATGATCGACTTCAGGATGTCACAGAATGGGGAATATGCCCCAATCTCCATCTACGGGGACAGTGTTTAGAGAGTGTCCAGCTTTAAGTTTCTGGGCACTCACATCTCAGAGGACCTCATATGGTCCACCTACACCACTGCGCTGGTCAAAAAGGCACAGCAACGACTGTTCTTCCTAAGAACATTGAAACTGACTGGTCTGCCCCAACAGCTGCTGACGACCTACCGCTGCACCACAGAGAGCATACTAACGTATGGCATCTCTGTGTGGTATCTCAGCTGCACCGAGGCGGAGAGGAGAGCTCTTCAGCGCATTGTCCACAGAGCACAAAAGATTATTGGGACACCGCTACCAGCCTTGGAGGGCATCTACCACACACTTTGCCTCAGGATGGCCGTCAGCATCCATAAAGACTCCTCTCACCCTTGTAATGGACTGTTCGAACTACTCCCTTCCAGCAGACGCTACAAGGCCTTCTACGCCCACACCTCCAGACTCAGGAACAGCTTCATTCCCAGAGCTATAGCGGCTCTGAACCGGCCCTGCTGAGTGCCCCCCACCCCCATGGACTGTCTCCCTCGGATGGTCACGTCGCACAGCCACATCTGCACTTTAGTCTGTTTTGACTGTTTTACTGTTCTAATGTTCTTTTTACAAACCTTGTTCTCGGGTTATCTAAACCTAAATTTTATTAGTCATTTAAATTATGACATTGGATGGAAGTTGCAAACCAAATCTCGTTGCACTTATGTGTAATGACAATAAAATATATTATTATTATTATTATTATTATTATTATTATAGTATTATTATTTTTAGTAACATGTTGGAATTGAAGAAAATTAAGTTAAATGGTGAGAGAACCATAAAGATTTTGAACAAAGCTGCTTTATATGTTATAAAAATAATGTTCAATGCTTTCGAATAAGCTCTATGTTCTGTTTCTTGAATTAAAATTCATTGTTGTTTTGAACTCATATATATAATTAATGTTGAAAGAATTATGGGCTGTAATTCAACCAGTGTGCTGATAAGATCGTAATTAAGTCACAACTCCGAATTACAATCGTTGAGTAGTCTAGTGAAACAACTGCATTTCTTCAATGACTGTTTTTACAATTGTAAACTTTATTTAAATGATTATAAAATGATACTAGACTAAGTGGGACCCATTGGGTCCCATGTTCGCACGGGAGGGCTGGTCCCCCAACGCAATATTCCACCTCTCCACCAATTCTAATATTGGTGGCCAATGGGGGGTGCGGGGGCTTTCTGGGTGTTGTGGGCTGAAGGGACTGGTTTTCAGGGGGCTAGTATGGAAATTGTGGGCCGAATGGATTTTTGGGCTGGCAGCTAAGTCACTCAAGCCTGGTGTGCTGGCAGCTCACTCACACACGACTGGTGGGCTGGCAGTTGACTCACGGCTATTCCTTGAAATTCCACCTCAAGCATGGTGCAAGGCCACCAAATTCAAGTGCAGGTTTCCTGCCACTTCAAGCAGGGTGCAAGGCCACCAAATTCAAGTGCATTTCATACCACATCAGGCAGGTTACAAGGCCACCAAATTCAAGTGCAGTTTCATACCACTTCAAGCAGGTTGCAAGGCCACCAAATTCAAGTGCAGTTTCATACTACTTCAAGCAGGGTGCAAGGCCACAAAATTCAAGTGCAGTTTCATACCATTTAAATCAGGGTGCAAGGCCACCACAGACAGAGTTAAGACCTCTCCCTCCCCCATCTTGCAGAGACTGAGCCACGCCCACACTTCCGGGTTTTATCGTCCCTCCCCCCTCCCACTGGAAGGGGTGTGCCCTTCATGGCGTGGTTGACAGGAGAGAGACTCTTAACATTTTTTAAACATTCATAAGTCTTTTATTTTTCATCGATGGGAAAAATCCTCTTGCCCTGCGCAGCGGAGGGGGACTCTGAGTAAGATGGCCAAAAATCACATCGTAAGTGGTAGTGTTTTTTCTAAAATCAATATGCAGTGCAAACAGGAAGTGGTCAAGATTTGAGTTTTAATTATATAGATTATGATAGCAATGCTTTATGTATTAATACAATTTGGAATATATTGTACTTGTTTGGCGAATACAATCGTTCAATCACTACCAGAGCCCAAAATGCAATATTTGCTCTTGGCAAAGTAAAACTCAGTAGAGTAAAATTATTTTACCACAGTACACTGCCTCCCCTAAAGGGAGAACATAAATTACAGGATCGTTTAACCTGTGCCCATTCTTTAGATTACAGGCTGTACGTTAAATGCACCTGGACTCGCACCTATTCTCCCCTACCCCCTCCTCCTACATACAATAGACAATAGGTGCAGGAGTAGGCCATTCGGCCCTACGAGCCAGCACCGCCATTCAATGTGATCATGGCTGATCATCCCCAATCAGTGCCCCGTTCCTGCCTTCTCCCCATATCCCCTGACTCCGCTATCTTTAAGAGCCCTATCTAGCTCTCTCATGAAAGTATCCAGAGAACCGGCCTCCACAGATCTCTGAGGCAGAGAATTCCACAGACTCACAACTCTCTGTGTGAAAAAGTGTTTCCTCATCTCCGTTCTAAATGGCTTACCGCTTATACCTTTCGCTGGCTGCACAATCCTTCTGTTTTAAATCTTCTGCTTTAATCTCTGGCCTTTGTTTCAACCATCTGCCTGTCTGCCACACTTTGTCTTGCTCTCCTTTCTCCCAGCTCCCCCCTCCTCCTCCCCTCCCACCCCACCCCCCCCCTTCTCCTCCTCCTCCCTCCCCCCACCACAATCACCAACACAAAATGTCACCTACCCATATTTTCCAGAGATGCTGTTTGACTGGCTGAGTCACTCCTTTTGTGCAAACCAACATCTGCAGTTCCATTTTTTCTACAAAGAGAAGACAGATTCTCCTGCCTAACAATCTCATCCAATAAGATGCTATTTAGATTGACATTTTGAAATTAACCTTTGATGAAAGGCCAATCTAATTGAGCAGTAGGTCAACAAGCTTAAAATGTGTTGGAAAGATGACAAAATAAATCAAGTGGTGGTACTTAACGGACAATGACTTGAATTTGACAAAAAGGATTTTAAGAGGAAACAGAAAAACCAACGTGGTTTTACTCTGTTATCTATTCATTACCAGTCTGTAATAAGAAGAATTAACAATCTCTTTATCCACAATGCAATGACAAGAAAGGGGTGCAGGGCAAGTACAAAATACCCATGATATCTCTTGTAAAGCTGAACGTGCAGTCATGCAAAATTCAGCTCCCCTTAATTTTTTTTTCTTTTACCAATAATGGAAGCAGCAATTATTTATGAAAAGATGGAGGGATTTAGCAAACTTACATAATACAAATTCTGTTTGAAGATGAAACAGTGCCAAATCTGTCCATCTGAAAACAAATTGAAGACATTTTGTATCTTGTCTGCATCGTTGCATTTTAGTATGTTTTATCCCAGCAAAGATCTTTATTATTCCATCCTCATCTCATGCTTACAACTTAGAAAGCTAACAAGACAAATCAAGGGGGCATACTTAAAGGAGTTTACAAACCTACTGCCAAGACTGCTCTTGATGTCTTGCATATTAGTCATAAAATGCCCTTAACCTTTCTCCCCAAATTATTTAGCTTGAGAAATTGGAACATTAAAGGGGAGGGGACGAATTGGGAACCGAAAAGTTGACAAAGATTTCCTTTTAGAATTTTAACAGGCATATTTAATTTTTCCACCATCCTCTTCTATGGACAGCACAGTGGCGCAGCTGGTGGAGTCGCTGCCTCAATGCGCCAGAGAACTGGATTCGATCCTGACCTCAGGTGCTGTCTGTATGGAGTCAGCTTGTCGCTTTGTGATTGCATGTTTCCCCTCACATCCTAAAGAAGTGTGCTTAACACAGAACTAGAGTGAACGGGTGATCAGTGATCGCCATGGATTCAGTGGGCCGAAGGACCTGTTTCCAAACTGAAACTAGAGCTAGACCGAAGGACCTGTTTCCAAACTGAAGCTAGAGGTATGAAAAGCTACAGAACAAATCAGAGATGGCACCGATGACTCAGGAATAGTGGAGCCCATAATGGTCCATTGTTGGCTGTGGAAGAGATGATAATGAAGGGATACAAACAGTGAAACTGGCAATACGACCGGGTAGCGAAGGGGAGAGAGGAAATGCAAGGGTTTCTTGAAATTAGAGTAATCAATATTCATACCGCTGAGTTGGATGTTGTCCATACAAAATAAGAGGTGCTGTTCTTATTTGTGTGTGGCCTCACTCTGGTGGTGGAGGAGACCCAGGGCAGAAAGATCAGTATAGGAATGGAAAGGGGAGTTAAATTGTTTGGAACTAGGAAATTGCACAGCCCAAGGTGGACTGAGTATAGGTGTTCAGCAAAACGATCGCCCAGTCTGCACTTGGTCTCGCCGATATATAGGAGTCCACATCGAGAACAAACGATACAGCAGGTGAGGTTGGAGGAGGTGCAAGTGAACCCCTGCCTTATCTGTCAGGGTCCCTGGAATATGTTCACTTCTGCCTGCTAATAATTTAGGTAAATGTAAATACAACGGGTTAAAACAGTACGATCACATGCTCGTATTTCAGTTTTTCATTGGATCTTGGATTTTTACAGGCTCCTCACAGTGCTACTACTGTACCAGCAGGAGATCTACAACGTTTGAGTCTTTCCAGAAGGTAAAATATTCATATTAATGTTTACAAGGATACTAAAAGTGGCTTTGAATCCATTTAAATACAGATGCCCAATTTAATTCATCAGTGAAACCAACAGAGGCATAAGAGACTGCAGAGGTTGGAATCAAGAGCAACAAACCAACAGCTTAATCCTACCCATGCTGGCTCTTCTGGCCAACGGATCCAGAGAGCAAAGCAGTCCAGTCACTTTGGCCAATTTATGCCAGATACAAATGAAGGTAAACACAAGAACCCATACAGCACTATTACTGGTTAAATATCAGTCATTTCATTTCTTCACTGTCTCTCTTCTTAAAAAGAAGAGGATCTGTTATCACCCATTACAATTGTTGCGCTCTTGTTAATGTTTGTTTCATTTGTGTAGTGGACGGCTTGATTGTATTCACGAAGTCCTTTCGCCGTCTGGATAGCACGCATACAAAAGCTTTTCACTGTACCTCGGTACGCATGGCAATAATAAAGTCATTAATCTAATCCTCAGTGCAAGACTCTGCAATGATTCTAATTGGAAGTGACATGGGAAAAAAGACACTTTCATGGATGCACTAATAAAACAATATTTTGATTAACAAGTCTGTAAGACAAAGACCATGACATTGGAGGGAACTTGATGTAGAAACTGTGAAGTTCAAAATGTCATGCATGCAAACCGCAAATTTCTAAACACACCAAAAATCATTAAAAAAATATTACTCCCAGGCAGGCTCGCTTATATTAAATGGATTAAATCATCATCATCATAACCTTAACTAAATCTTCAGAGACTCAGGTTAAACAGATAAAATCCACATCTTAAAGCCAAACACAATTACCTCTGAACACAACATTGCTGATGGTATTCATTGGCGAAAAGCTTACTATAATGTATTAGAAGCATGTTACATGCTATCTCTGAAATGCATTATAACACAATACCACTAATACAGTTTGTGCATGGAAAGCAGAATTATGTGGCACATGGCAAAGCTCAGATTCTGCTTGGGTAGCTCACAACCTAACGGTATGATCACTGAATTCTCCAATTTTAGATAACTAACCTACAAACAACTAACCCCTCCCCCACCCCCATCTCTTACATGTGCCCCATCTGGACTAGCACACATTTCTCAACCTTCTCGCCCCCAACATCTCCCCCAACCTTTCTACCTCCGGAGAACATAGATGGGTGACGTTTCAGGTCAGGACCCTTCTTCAGACTGACTGCACCTATTTCTCCCATTGCCCCTCTCCACATAGATTCCCTCCTCTGCCTTCACAATTCTCATCTCTTATATTCATACCTCATACCTTTTGTCTTTTCATCTCTGGCTTTTGCCCAATCATTGTCTCTCAAACCTCTGCCCCCTCATCTGCATCCACCTATCACTCAGGAAGGCACAAAGTGCTTGAGTAACTCAGCGGGTCAGGCAGCATCACTGGAGGACATGGATAGGTAATGTTTCAGGTCGGAAAAAAAAGTTTCTGCTCAAACCCAGTAGCAGTTTCTATCATTCTTTTCCCTCCACTCCTGAAGTGTGACCTGTTTCACAATTATTTCCAAGTTAAACAGGAGGCACTTTGAATTCACTCAATGACGCCTCTCAGCCAGCATCCCCAACACACAGCAAATTGAAGACATGTGGCTTTGAACAAACAAAAAATCCTACTGCTGCACTAATGAAATAATAAAAAAAGAAAGAACTTTGAGCATCTGCCAAGACCCACCAATATTCTCCATTAAAATGGTACGAAATGCCTTTTGGATTTTCTGAAAGGGCTCATTACACTGCAGAACACTTGGTCATCTTTGAAAGAATGGGTGGTTTATTCACAAAAAAACAAAGCAGTAAAATAAATCCAGACCTATATGTATATTAAATGGAATAAAATATCTGATGGATCAGAATAACCTGCCGGAGGTTTTGATAATTTACTTTCAACATGATTCACCTCTTCTCAAAACAAACCACCTTCATCCTCCCTCTGCCCCTGTTCTCCTGTCTTGAGAAAACGTAAGGAAAAATCTACTGACCATTTAATAATATTAGATGGAACATTGGACAAGTTTTAAGTTCGAAGCTGCCTGAGTTGGACTATATTTTATGCTTTAGAGATACAACGGAAACAGGCCCTTCGGCCCACCATGTCCACACAGACCAGCAACCACCCCGTACACTATCCTCCACACACCGGGGACAATTTTATCATTTATTGAAACCAATTAATTTACAAACGTGTTTGTCTTTGGGAGGAAACCGGAGCACTCGGAAAAAACCCATGTGCTCACAGGGAGAACGTTCAAACTCCGTACAGACAGAACCAGTGGTCAGGAACAAACGTGGGTCTCTGGTGCTGTAAGACAGCAACTCCTGTCTTACCTCCTGATTTCAAAAATCCCCTCATCTGAAAATTTGATTTATTATGTCCCGAGTTTTTTGTTCACCAATCTGACATATTTTTAAACTTAACATGCTGAAGCGAGCAGGATGACGTTACAATGCCTTTGCTCCTCACGGCAAGCTGTGCAGAAGTTTCCGCTGGGCTCCTTCAAGTTCTACAACGTGGTAGCAGCGGGACCCCTTTTTCTAGTACTTTCTACATTTGTTAAAAAGGGCAACTCTTTGGAACAATATCAGATGTGAAAAGGAGTCATAAATTCAACAGATTTTTAAAATGGATAGACACGTAAAGAGATCTAATGTAGATAAAAGCAAGATATTCTTCTTTAATAAGAAGAGTGAGAAAAAACAATGTAGAATAAACGGTGTGGTGGAGCAATGAGTTCCAGGGACGTGTGCACAATCATTGAACATGACAAGGCAGCTTGAGAAAGCATTTTGTAAGGCATACACAATACTGTGCTTTGTCAACAGAGGCAGTGGGTATAAATGTACAATCTTTACTTACGTTTTGTGTTTAGTTTATTCATTACAAACTATTATCGGAAGGATGTGAAGTAATTAGAGAGGATCGAGCAAAACGTTTCAAGATTATTTCCTGCAATGATGAACTGCAATCCCACAGATAGATGAAAGAAGCTGGGACTGTTTTCTTTGGAGAAAGGTAGAAAGAGAAAGGTAGCACAGCGGTAGTTATTACCTTGCAGCACAAGAGATCCAGGTTCCAGCCTGACTATGGGCGCTGTCTGTATGGAGTTTGTACATTCTCCTGCGCGTGGGTTTCCTCCGGATGCTCCGGTTCCCTCCCACACTCCAAAATCGTACATGCTTGTAGGTTGATTGGCTTGGAAAAATTGTAAATTGTTCCTCGTATATAGGATAGTGTTATTGTGCAGGGATTGCTGGTCAGTGGGACACGGTGGGCCTAGAGGCGTGTTTCCGCACTTTATCTCTAAAATAAACTAAACTGGAAGACTGAGGGGAGATTTGATAATTGAATGACGTAATGAAGGGTTTGGGCAGACTGAATTTGTACAGGTTGTTCCCCAAGATTGACAATGGAAAAGCTTTTTTATAATTAGAGAATGCAAGTCCCACTAAGGCCTTCAAGAGAGAACAAGATAAATACAATAAATAGGTGGTAGAGGAAAAAATTGCAAGGCTATGGAAAAGGAGTCAGTGCGTGGAACTTGTAAGTTGTTGTGTAGGAAAGAACTGCAGATGCTGGTTTAAATTGAAGGTAGACACAAAATGTTGGAGTAACTCAGTGGGACAGGTAGCATCTCTGGAGAGAAGGAATGGATAACGTTTCAGGTCGAGACCCTTCTGCTAGGTTGTTTTAAGTTGAAGTACTGGAGAACTAGCACAGTGCTGTAAACAGTATGATTCCACTGGGCTGCCATGATCAGTTCCCTCTTGGACTGTGACATACATTATATATACAAAATTATATATTGCTATCTAAAGCAAACATTAAACGATGTACCACCAATACTTTCACTGCAAAATTCTCCAAACCATCTGGCAGGGTGAATGAACCAACATCACTGTCTTCTTCCACAGCAGTATCCTCAACCTCATGGCCAATTATACCAGGCAATGGGTAGATCACACTATTTGCAGGTCCAACACCACGCACCCGAAACTGGCACTCAATTCAAAACTCTATCATAATAAAAAAAATACCAAGGAGAGAGGAAGTGCTTGAAGAATATTTTGCGAGCTCTTTAATTGTGAATGTAAAACACAACTTGAGGACTCTATGGGCACCAGTCAAATCATCAGCAGACTCAAAGTGCTGGAGTAAGTCAGCAGGTCAGGCAGCATCTCTGGAGAATGTGGATAGGTGACTTTTTGAATTGAGAGCCTTCTTCAGAAACGTTACCTATCCATGTTCTCCAGAGGCGTTGCCTGACCTGCCGAGTTACTCCAGTGCTTAGTGTCCTTTTGTGTATTAACCAGCATTTGGTGTTCTTAGTTTCTTAAAATCATCAACACTTGGCTGCAAATAAAACCATTCTTAAAAAAACAATGAAACTACATATTTTTGGATCAGAGATACGAGACAAATCGCAGCAATGTTTCAGTCAATCATAACATCATTGAACTAACATACCTGAAGGTCTGAAGATGTCCTTTATCAAAGATTCATCTACCGGCAATGATACAGATGCTCCTGGATTATGTGTCCAACTCTGTAAAATGGCTTGTAGCAACAATGTTTGGGCCCTTGTAACTTGTACAGTCAGACTGGGCAACTCAAATATACATTCTGATGTTGTAACAAAAGGTCGTTTCACCCTATTAAGAAAAAAAAATAGAAAACATGAAGCAGCAAATTTACATTGAATTACATTAATTTAAGAGAACAAACTCAGGCTTTTTGACCCAACACGTCCATGGCAGTGTTTCCATTCCACTCACAGTGCCCTCCATAATGTTTGGGACAAAGATCCGTAATTATTTATTTGCCTCTGTACTGCACAATTTGAGATTTATAAGTTTAATAAACCGCATGTGGTTAAAGTGCACATTGTCAGATTTTATTAAAGGTTACTTTATACATTTTGGTTTCACCATGTAGAAACTACAGCAGTGTTTATACATATTCCCCCCATTTCAGGGCACCATAATGTTTGGGACATGTGGTTTCACGGCACGCTTAAATGCTCAGGTGTGTTTAGATACCTCCTTAATGCAGGTATATGAGAGCTCTCAGCACCTAGTCTTTCCTCCAATCGTTCAATCACCTTTGGAAACTTTTATTGCTGTTTATTAACATGAGGACCAAAGATGAGCCAAGGAAAGACAAAGAAGCCATTATAAGACTAAGAAACAAGAATAAAACTGATAAGAGACATTATGCTTAGCAAAATCAAATGTTTGGAACATCATTCAGAAGAAAGAGAGCACTGGTGAGCTTACCTTGTCTATGAATCGCAGACTTCAAGCAGTCATTGCACACAAAAAGACTGGCATGCCAAGGAAGACCTCCACAGCTGATGACAGAAGAATTCTCTTTATAATAAAGAAAAAAAAAACAAACACCTGTCTGACAGATCAGAAACACTCTTCAGGAGTCAGGTGTGGATTTGTCAATGACCACTGTCTGCATGAGACATCATGAACAGAAATACAGAGGCTACACAGCAAGATGCAAATCACTGGTTAGCCGCAAAAATAGGATGGCCAGGTTACAGTTTACTAAAAAGTACTTAAAAGAGCAACCACAGTTCTGGAAAAAGGTCTGTGGACAGATGAGATGAAAATTAACATATATCAGAGTGATGGCAAGAGCAAAGTATGGAGGAGAGAAGGAACTGCCCGCAATCCATAGCATACCATCTCATCTGTGAAACATGGTGGTGGGGGTGTTATGTCTTGGGCATATATAGGGCTGCTGAAGGTACTGCCTCACTTATCTTCATTGCTGATGGTAGTAGCATAATGAATTCTGAAATGTATAGACACATCAACTATGCAACTATGTTACAGAGAAAAGGTTGAACAAGTTAGGTCTTTATTCTTTGGAGCGCAGAAGGTTAAGGGGGGACTTGATTGAGGTCTTTAAAATGATGAAAGGGATAGACAGAGTTGACGTGGATACGTTTTTCCCATTGAGGGTAGGGAAGATTCAAACAAGAGGGCATGACATGAGAATTAAGGGACAGAAGTTTCGGGGTAACGTGAGGGGGAACTTCTTTACTCAGAGGGTGGTGGCTGTGTGGAATGATCTTCCACAGAAGTGGTGGAGACAGGATCGATTTTAACATTTAAGACTAAAGTGGATAGGTATATGGACGTGAAGGGAATGGAGGGGTATGGTCTGAGTGCAGGTAGATGGGACTCGGGGAAAACAAATGGTCGGCACGGACTGGAAGGGCCGAGAGGGCCTGTTTCCGTGCTGTAATTGTTATATGGTCATATGGTTACATCCTATCTGCTCAAGTTCAAACAAATGCCTCAAAACTCATTGTCCGGTGGTTCATTCTACAGCAAGACAATGATCCCAGACATACTGCTAAAGCAACAAAGGCGTTTTTCAAAGCTAAAAAATGGTCAATTCTTGAGTGGCTGTCAATCACCCGATCCAAACCCAAATGAGCATGCCTTTTATATGCTGAAGAGAAAACTGAAAGGGACAAGCGCCCAAAACAAGCATAAGCTAAAGATGGCTGCAATACAGGCCTGGCAGAGCATCACCAGAGAAGACACCCAGCACCTGGTGATGTCCATGAATCGCAGACTTCAAGCAGTCATTGCATGCAAAGGATATGCAACAAAATACTAAACATGACTACTTTCATTTACATGACATTGCTGGGTCGCAAACATTATGGTGCCCTGAAATGGGGGAACTAAGTATAAACACTGCTGTAATTTTTACATGGTGAAACCAAAATGTATAAAAATGGCCTTTATTAAAATCTGACAATGTGCACTTTAACCACATGTGATTTTTTTTTCGATTACAAATCTCAAATTGTGGAGTACAGAGGCAAATGAAAATGATGGGTCTTTGTCCCAAACATTATGGAGGGCACTGTGTGTCTTCTTCCAATTCACTTAATCTCAACCATTCAATATACCTTACTCAATTCTCCCGCAAGTACCTTATCTGTTTTTTCATTACGTACATCAATGCTATCCACCTCAATCACTCCACATGTTACCAAGTTCGACATGCTCATTAGACTACCAACACGTTCCTGGATTTTTCAGGAACTATCTTAGTTAAAGTACAAAGTGCAGATTCAACAGAATGTTTGTTCCATGAAATGTAAGGAACTGAACTTTAATGAGCAAGCGTATCAGATGAGCAGTGATGAAGGAGGTACAGGCCCACCACTGATTTGCTGGCAACTAGTGGTCCTTCTCCTCCTTTAATTCGGACAAAATTCCAAGAATGTACTTGAAAGTCCGCCTGAAAATGTCCCCGCCGATCCCAACTTCATTGGGTTTCCCGCACCAATTGGCGGGTTGGAATTGCCCCTTGCGACGGGGGCTCTGGAAATCCAGCCTAGTTGGAGCCAGCAGATCCATTCCCATCAAACCAGAAATAAACAGGTGAAAAATGTTTGGCACTTGCTGCACATGGAACTCAATTGCAAAATATAAAAGGGCTTGACGAACGCAGCGGGTCAGGCCACATCTGCAGAGGAAATTTCAGGTCAGAACACTTCTTTACTGAAGGAGTAGCGTGGAGAAGGCTGGAATAGGGATGGGGAGGGGCGGGGAGATAGGGTAAAACCTGGTGAGTGAGAGGTGGAAACAGGTGAGGGGATAGGATGGGGAGTGGCAGATGGGTAGAGTAATTTAGTTTAGAGATACAGCAGTGAAACAGGCTCTTCAGCCCATTGGGTCGACTGATCTCACCATCATGCAGGTTGCATTTTATCACACTTTCTCATCAACTCCTTACACTCTTGGTGCAATTTACAAAGGGCAATTAACAAACAATACCGCACATCTTTGGGATGCGAGAGGAAATCGGAGCACCCGAAGGAAACCCACGCGGTCACAGGGAGAACGTGCAAACTCCACGCAGAATGCACCCAAGATCAGCTTCAAACCAGGGCTTCTGGTACTGTAAGGCAGCAGCTCCACAAGTTGAGCCATTGTGCTGCCAAGTAAATGACAAAGGCTAGAGGTGAGAAGGAGTAGGGTGTCAGATAAAAGAAAGAGGAGGAGCGAAATGTAAAGCAGGAGGACAGGATATATGTGGAAGTGGACAGGGAAGAGGGGAAATAGGGGGGGATAATTGGGAAATGTGGGACTTGGGGATGGGATATGAGCGTACCGAGGAGATGAACAAAGCAGGGTGACAAGAGTGGTGGGAGATGAGGAGTGTGTGCACTGGGATGTAATGGAAAGGAAAAGGGAGTGGGGTGGAGGGGAAATAGTGCACAGTATTCCTTGAAATTGGAGAATTTAATGTTAATACCACTGGGTTATAGGTTAGCCAAGCGGAATATATGGGGCTGTTAAAAAGCACATTCAGTTAATGCATGCAAAACATATTTAACAATAACCCAAAATAAGTAGCCACCTTATTTTTTTCCAAAGGTAGATCAAAATTTAAGAGATTAGGATTGCACAGTTATGGGCACTGGATTTAAAAAAATTATGAAATCTGATCGAATGATAGATGATTTCAGCTTTTCAGGTTTATGAAACACAAACTTGCTTACTGGCATTTAAAAAAAAAAAAATCATATTGCTGATTTAAGTTTGAATTCTCTCAGTTTGGCTTGCTCTTCTAATAAGTTGTGAAGAGTGAATAATGCTACAGCTCTCTGCAAAACATGCGTATGTTCTCCAGGAATACGTCTATAAAAATTAGGTCAAACTCTATACTCCCGGGGAAAATAAATCTCCATACAACTAGCAGATCAAGCATCTCATTAAAACAAAACTTGGACAAAGTCCAGTGTAAATACAGAAGTAGAACGACTGACAGGTCCCCCTCTATACCTCTTCCTCCTCTTAGCAGAATGAAACTGGAAACGTTACTGATCAAAACAATTAAGTTGCTTTAATAAAAATCATACTTAAAATACTTCCCTCTGGCACCGACCAAAACATACTATTTGGTACAGGTAAGTAGTTTTGATTCACTGGAT
The DNA here is from genome assembly GCA_035221665.1 of Okamejei kenojei. Taxonomy (NCBI): domain Eukaryota; kingdom Metazoa; phylum Chordata; class Chondrichthyes; order Rajiformes; family Rajidae; genus Okamejei; species Okamejei kenojei. Next base: position 34,910,158 of record CM069134.1, read on the forward strand.
TTAGTACGTGCAGACTTAAAGTACAGCTATTCAAGATTTCAAAATCAACACCTGCCTAATGCAGAAGGAATATTACAACAAGCAGCTGGCTCTAATGGTTTACATAGAGTCCCAAAATGCGAGCTTGAAACCCACAGAATGTTTCCAAAAATTTAATTTTGACTATTACTCATATCCTGTGCAATGAAAAACTGTAGGCTCAGTTTTTCCAAAATAACAGCAAGTTCTAACTAGTTTTTTTTTATTATATAATTGTGCATTTTGCTAGTCCAACAAAGTTTGACCGAATCGACATTTGCAATGTAAAACCTACGGATCTATTTTATCTGTGAATTAGTGGCCAACCTAACATAAGAACTAAGAATATCACATGAGATATAATTAATAATTTCAAAGTAATTGAGTCAAATGGGTAAGGAAGAACCAAAGTCCATTGCAAAAAAAATTGCTTATGATATTCAGCAAGTGACTGCAAAGAAAGAACTAGTGCAATACTTCAAATTGTATTGTATCCAAGGTTGTCATAAAATGCAACGTAATCTCAAAAGTTTTGAACAGGAGGAGCTATTGTTAAGTTTGATTGCACTTTACATCTGAGATTGGTTGTTGTGTAGTTAACGGTGGCACACTGGCGCAGCTAGTAATGTTGCTGCCTCACAGCGTCGGAGACCCGGTTTGATCCCAACCTCAGGTGCAGTCTGTGTGGAGTTTGCACATTCTCCGTCTGACTGCATGAGTTTCCTCCCACATTCAAAAAACATACGTATTTAGATTAATTGGTCTCTCATAAAAGTTCCTCAAACGTGGAGGGAGTGGATGAGATAATGCAATAACATAGAAGGAATGTAACCGATTATTGAAGAAGTGTTTGGACTTGAAACGTCACCTATTCCTTTTCGCCAGAGTTGCTGTCTGACCCACGGAGTTACTCCAGCATTTTATGTCTATCTTTGGTATATAACCAGCACGCGCACTTCCTTCCTACACATAATGTAACCAACTGATAGTCGGCATGGACTCGGTGAGCTGAAGGGCCTATTTCCATGCTGTATCCCTAAACTAAACTAATATATATTCAGATGCATAGAAGCTCTCTGCGTACTTCCATTCTAAAGTTTGGGACAATACAAGTTGGACACATGAAGACATAAAACTGATGTGCAAGAAGAGACCATCTGGTCCATCAAGCCTGCCACAATCACTGGTCAAATAATCACTGAAGAAACTATGCACAAAAAAGTACTCTAGGGAATTTTGAAGCAAACTCGACAATAATACTCTAAACCACATCAAGAGAAACAAAACAGAAGATGAAGGGAAGTGGGGGGGGGTTTCTTAATTACTTCAGGGAGCACAAAAAGGACAATGATCTAAGAACAAGGCACAACAGCAGATTAAACTTAAACCAGGTGCAATGAGATTATTAAAAATTAAAGATATAAAACAGTCAAATTTATCATATCTGAAAGTAAATTAAGATCTGTAGTGAAGGAAAGGAAAACTGTCATTTGAGACATGCAGGCTAATTTTCATAATCTCCTATCCAAAAGCATGTTCCAGAGTTTGGGGAGTAGAGCAGGTCACCTTCACATCATTGCAATCAAGAAAGAACATGCAGCTTGAATGACGCGAACATATATAATAAGAAGGAACAAATAGTGCAATTACAAATGTTATTGGAGCAGACCTTCATTGGTTAGAAGACACTTAAAAGATACTTGGACAGGTACATGGATGGGAAGGGCTAGATGGATATGGGCCAAACACAGGCAAATGAGCTTGGATGGGGCATCTCAATTGGCAAGAATGAATTGGGCTGAATGGTCAAATTTATTACCTTTATGACCCACGAATTGATCAAATGTACGCTGACAAAACTTTGTCTGAACTTCCCCACTGCAACATATAACACAATAAACATCACACAACTGCCTCACAGTGCCAGGCACAAGGTTCAATCCTGACCACGGATGTTAACTGTGTTGAGTTTGCAGATTCTTAATGTGAGAGCCTGGGTTTCTTCCCAGATTCCAAGGTGTGGGTTGGTAGGCTAATTGTCATTGTAAATTGCCCCATTGTGTAGGCAGTCTGGTGGGATGCAACAGATGATGAGATTGTGGGAAGAATGAAAAGGGATGAAGGTAGGATCAGCGTAAATGGATGATTGATGGTCGATGTGGACTCAGCGAGCCAAAGGTCTTCTTCTGTGCATCATGTCTGCAACCCCATGTTTCCAATACAGATTGTGTTGTTTACCCAATGGTACTCAAAATAATAGTAATAATAGTAATAATAATAATATATTTTATTGTCATTACACATAAGTGTAACGAGATTTAGTTTGCAACTTCCATCCGATGTCATAACTTAATCGACAAATAAAATTTAGGTTTAAATACCCTGAGAACAAGGTTGTAAATTGAACATTAGACCAGTAAAATCAACACAGACTAAAGTGCAAGGCCGGGGGAGACAGTCCATGGGGGTGGGGGGCACTCAGCAGGGCCGGTTCAGAGCCGCTATAGCTCTGGGAATGAAGCTGTTCCTGAATCTGGTGGTGCGGGCGTAGAAGGCCTTGTAACGTCTGGCGGAAGGGAGTAGTTCGAACAGTCCATTACAAGGGTGAGAGGAGTCTTTATGTATGCTGACGGCCTTCCTGAGGCACCGTGTGTGGTAGATGCCAAGGCTGGTAGAGGTGTCCCAATTATCTTCTGCGCTCTGTGGACAACGCGCTGAAGAGCTCTCCTCTCTGCCTCCCTGCAGCTGAGATACCACACAGAGATGCCATACGTTAGTATGCTCTCTGTGGTGCAGCGGTAGGTCGTCAGCAGCTGTTGGGGCAGACCAGTCCATTTCAATGTTCTTAGGAAGAACAGTCGTTGCTGAGCCTTTTTGACCAGCGCAGCGGTGTTGGTGGACCATGTAAGGTCCTCTGAGACGTGAGTGCCCAGAAACTTGAAGCTGGACACTTTATGCAAATTGATGAGAGTCCAATGATGCAGGGATGCTGGATTTGATGTGGGAGAGGACCAGCCTTTCAAAGCACTTCATTGGTTGGGTGTTAGGTGTTAAGTGTGGCACATTTACAAGGATGTTGCCAGGACTAGAGGGTCTGCGCTATGGCCAGAGGTTGAGTATGGCCAGAGATCATGAGAGGAATAGATTGGGTAGATGCACAGTCTCTTGCCCAGAGCAAGCGAATCGAGGACCAGAGGACATAGCTTTAAGGTGAAAGGGAAAAGATTTAATAGGAATCTGAAGGGTAACTTCTTCACACAAAGGGTGGTGGGTGTATGGAACAAGCTGCAAGAGGAGGTAGTTGAGGCAGGAGCTATCCCAACATTTAAGAAATAGTTAGAAAGGTATATGGATAGGACAGGTTTGGAGGGATATGGACCAAATGCTGGCAGGTGGGACTGGTGCAGTTGTTGGCCGGTGTGGGAAAGTTTGGCCAGTTTCCACACTGTATCACTCCATGACTCTATTTGTCCCTCATTTCATTTTATGTTTAATCTATAGTTTTACATAGATTTATTTAGAATTTGACCTTCAAAAGTGCATGCAAAATTGGGATCAGCAGATTTCTGTACTCTGATAGGCAATCGTTCAATATGGAACACAGGCAGGAAATTGTCACTGTGTAGGATCAGCCATGATCGAATAGAGGAGCAGACCTGATGTGCCGAACGGCCGAATTCTGCCTCTACGTCTTACGAACTTATGAGCACACTAAAAGGGAGATTGTGCTCTCCCTCAGCTATTATTCATGGTATTTACATCCCACAAATAATCAGCACATCTGTGATGTTCACCCACAGTAAAACCAGACAAATCCTGGTCTGATTCCCTGGAGTTAACAGCACAAAAAACGTTCTTCACTATAATGTAGGGACAAGGAACTGCAAATGCTGGTTTACAAAAAACAGACAAAGTGCTGGAGAAAATCAGCGGTCAGGCAGCATCCCTAGAGAACATGGACAGGTGATGTTCCGGTTGGGCCGCTGAGTTACTCCAGCACTTTGTGTCGTATTTCGCTATAAGACAATTTTATCGAGCACAAATCATGTACTGGCATCGTTATTCCAATTGGCAACAGACCTTCGTAATGACCAGAGAAGTAAAATTCCAGGAAACATTCATAAAACCTTTTCTGGCATGGATGGCATACAAACTCTTTGCAATCTGCAGGGATTCCTGCCCTATTCTCTTCAATTTCAGAAATCGATCAATCTCACTTTTGAATAAAATCAATGAATAATATTTCACAGCCTTTGAGGATAGGGAGCTCAAAAAGATCCCCGAGTGAAAAAAAATGTCCTCACATTTTAGTCCTAAATGCCCATTCCTTTGTTTAGTAATTGTGAATCTTAATGCTAGACTCCTCAGACTGGGTGGAAATAGCCTCCATATTTACCCATGTAGGCTTCCATGAGGTCACTTCTCAGTCTTCTAAACACTAAAGCACAGAAGCCCAGCCTTCTTAGTCTCTCCTCATGTCAAATCCACCATCCATCTTATGTCTGTGACATTTTACTCATTGTACCTTACAAAATGCATTATATTTCACGGCACGGTGGCAGAGTTGCTGGATTACAGCACCAGAGACCTGGATTTGATCCTGACTGCGGGTGCTGTCTGTATGGAGTTTGTACATTGTCCCACTGACCTTTGTGGGTTTCCTCCCACACTCCAAAGATGTACAGGTTTGCAGGCTAATTGACTTGGTAAAATTGTAAATTATCCCTTGTATGTGTAAGATAGTGTAGCGTGCGAGGATCGTTAGTCTGCGCGGACACGGTAAGACAAAGGGCCTGTTTCCGCGCTGTATCTCTAAACTATTCTTCTTCCAGCTTTCTCCCAACCCCCCCCCCCCCCCCAACAACCCCATTACAATCAGTTTGAAGAAGGTCCTCACCCAAAGCGTTTTCAATGCATTCCCTCCATAGATGCTGCCTGACTCCAGCATTCAGTACTTTGCTTAAAATTCCAGCAGCTGCAATTTATTTTGTTCACAGAATGAGCATGGTGTTGTCTACCCTGCAGGGATCAAGTTTTTTTCAACTGCTCCAAGTTTTCAGTAACTTGCCACTTGAATTCCAATTTACTCCATTCACTGTGTCGATCCTGCCCTGGTTGGACTTCCCAAAATGCAACAGCGTATACTTATCTATATTACACGTCATTAACCATTCTTCAGCCCACCTGCAAAAACAAATCAAGATCCTGCTACAATTTCTGACCACCATCTTCACCAGCTACAATACCACCCACTTCAGTGTCATCTGCAAATGTTGCTAATTATGCCTTGTACCATTAACTATTGACTGTTGTACGTTCCTTTCCAAATCATTGATATAGATGGCAAAGAGCACTGATTCCTGAGGCACACCACAAGTCACAGGCTTTCAAACCGAAACCGAACCTTGCACCTTCACCCTCAGCCTCCTTCCATGAAGCCAATTTTCTATCCAGACAGCTAGCTATCCTTGGATCCCCTGCAATCTAACCTTCCAGAGCAACCAACCATGCGGAACCTTGTCAAATTCTCATTCAACACTATAGCAAATATCAGATATGGGGAATTTTTTTAAATATTATATGTATTATTTTAAATTGTAGATTAGCACTCATTAATGGAATCAGACTAATCAGACTCTCTTCTATACCCCATAACTCTGCTCTCACTCCCTAACCCCACGCTCATAACAAGGGCAGAGTCCCCCTTGTCCTCACCTTCCACCCGTCACATACAACAAATAATCCTCCGACATTTTCGCCACCTCCAACGGGATCCCACCACTGGCCACATCTTCCTATCCTCTCTGGCCTGTTTTCCACAGAGACCGCTCCCTCCGTAACTCGCTGGTCAATTCGTCCCTTCCCACCCAAACCATCAGTCTGAAGAAGGGTCTTGACCCGAAACGTTGCCTGTTTCCTTCCCTCCATAGATGCTGCCTCACCCGCTGAGTTTCTTCAGCATTTTTGTCTTAAAAATTAAAATAATGTATTGTTTCTTGCCCTATTTGCCAGATATATACACAAACAAACAAATCATATTTTATCAGTGGAATAATACATATGCAAGACCAAACTGGCAGCATTATGCAATTCATGAATCAACATTGCTGTAACAAAAAGTAAAGTTTCTGTAGTTGCAGGATCTAAAGAAAATAATTATATTTTGGTGTCGGCTAAAAACAAAATTAGAATGTCCAGGGAAAGGTTTTGTGAGAGGCACTAAATAAACCACAAATTCTTTGCGAGCATCAGTCATGCAATTGCGCATAGTGTTTTCATTCACTTCAAATAAACTTAATTAATTTTGGAATGTCATATTAAATTTTTGAAAGCCTATTTTCAAAGTACATTAATTACTGGTTTGGAAAAATCACAAATACCCTTATGGTTTATCATGCTCAAATAAATTGAAGACATCCAGCAATATGAAAGATATAAACCGTTCAAGAATATTACCTTCAGTTACATCAATTTTAATTACAAAAATCTGCAAACATTCTTGCAATTTTAGTTTCTTTCACACATTCCACTATTTTATTCTCAGATAGAAAGAACAATTGAATCAGGTGGAGAGACTTCAAGGGATTTTATTTTTGACCCATTCAAAATTGAAGGTATGAATGAGATCCAGATGGGGGTTTTTTATAAAGGGAATTACAGCTTAATGGTAATTCCAGTAAGGCAGGTAGAATATCTTTACCTCTCCCCGCATGGGTCAAAGCATGCATGCTGTGTTTTTATACAATTCAGATGAAGTTTGATTCATTTCAGCTGGGTTTTTATTTACTTCCATTCACACCTAAGTTATTTGGGGTGCTGCTTTGTTCGTTACAAGTTATGAACTGCATGTAATGAACCTGATCACTTTAGTAGGCAGTCCATTTAGTTATTCATAATGCAGCTGTTCCAAGAAGAACATAACGAAAGGAAATAAGAGTACAATGTTGAAACAGATTTATGAAGTCATAGTCTAACGTTCCACAAGGGGTGCTAAGAATCCCCAAGACGTTTAACCAAAACTTGCTACACAAACACATTTTGTAAACTTACGGAGTGAATGTGAGTCACACATTTTGACAGAAGTTTCACCTAAGTTGTTGTCAAAATTCACTTCAATATTTCCATTAATCTTAATGTAAATAAAAGGAAAATTACGCAAGACTCAGAGGAAAGCGTAGGGGAGCTCTCGGATTTAGTTCACATAAGTTAAGAGGTTCTAGGGGCAGAATTAGGCCATTCGGCCCATCAAGTCTAGTCCGCCGTCCAATGATGGCTGATCTATCTTTCCCTCTCAACCCTTCACATGCCTTACCCCCATAACCCCTGACACCCATACTAATCAAGAATCTGTCAATCTAGCCTTAAAAATATCCATCGACTTCGCCTTCACAGCCTTCTACGACATTGAATTCCACAGATTCACCACCCTATCACCAGGATCATTGCATTCATTGGATATCAAAGGTGTACAAAATCATAAGGGGAATAGATGGGGTCGATGCACAGAGTCTCTTGCCCAGAGTCGGGGAACCGAGAACCAGAGGACATACAGTGCCCTCCATAATGTTTCAAACAAAGACCCATCATTTATTTATTTGCCTCTGTACTCCACAATTTGAGATTTGTAATAGAAAAAAAAAATCACATGTGGTTAAAGTGCACATTGTCAGGTTTTAATAAAGGCCATTTTTATACATTTTGGTTTCACCGTGTAGAAATTACAGCAGTGTTTATACATAGTCCCCCATTTCAGGGCACCATAATGTTTGGTGCACAGCAATGGCATGTAAATGAAAGTAGTCATGTTTAGTATTTTGTTGCATATCCTTTGCATGCAATGACTGCTTGAAGTCTGCGATTCATGGACATCACCAGTTGCTGGGTGTCTTCTCTGGTGATGCTCTGCCAGGCCTGTATTGCAGCCATCTTTAGCTTGTGCTTGTTTTGGGGGCTAGTCCCCTTTTCTCTTCAGCACATAAAAGGCATGCTCAATTGGGTTCAGATCGGATGATTGACTAGACCACTCAAGAATTGACAATTTTTTTAGCTTTGAAAACCTCCTTTGTTGCTTTGGCAGTATGTTTGGGATAATTGTCTTGCTGTGGAAAGAACTGCCGGCCAATGGGTTTTGAGGCATTTGTTTCAACTTGAGCAGATAGGATGTGTCTATACACTTCAGAATTCATTATGCTACTACCATCAGCAGTTGCATCATCAATGAAGATAAGTGAGACAGTACCTTCAGAAGCCATACATGCCCAGGCCATAACACCGTGTTTCACAGACGAGGTGGTATGTTTTGGATCTTGGGCAGTTCCTTCTCTCCTCCATACTTTGCGCTTGCCATCACTCTGATATAGATTAATCTTCATCTCATCTGCCCACAAGGCCTTTTTCCAGAACTGTGGTTGCTCTTTTCAGTACTTCTTGGCAAACTGTAACCTGGCAATCCTATTTTTGCGGCTAACCAGTGGCTTGCATCTTGCAGTGCAGCCACTGTCTTTCTGTTCATGAAGTCTTCTGCGGACAATGGTCACTGGCAAATCCACACCCGACACTTCAGTCTGAAGAAGGGTCTCGACCCGAAACGTCGCCTATCTCCTTCGCTCCTTAGATGCTGCTGCACCCGCTGAGTTTCTCCAGCTTTTTGTGTACCCCCGACACTTCAAGATTGTTTTTGATCTGTCAGACAGGTGTTTCGAGATTTTTCTTTATTATAGAGAGAATTCTTCTGTCATTCTGTCTCAGCTGTAGAGGTCTTCCTTGACCTGCCAGTCCCTTTGCGATTAGTAAGCTCACTAGTGCTTTCTTACTTCTTAATGATGTTCCAAACAGTTGAGTTTGGTAAGCTTGGTACGTTTGGCTGATGTGTCTAACACAGTGGTTCTCAACCTTGTTTGCCCCATGCACCCCTTTCACCATATGTCAGAATGTCATTCCCCCCCTCCTTTCCAAGATTGTCTGCCTCAAAAAGTGCATTCCAAATAACATGCATATAATACTGAAAATCTTACTGAATTAATACTGAAATCCTTTATTTCTAACAGTTTGAGTTTGCTAATCTGTGGTCCCAATTCCCCCCCTGAAAACCTGAAATCCCCCCCTGGGGGGAATTCCCCCCTGGTCTAACAGTTTTATTCTTGTTTCTCAGTCTCACAATGGCTTCTTTGACTTTCATTGGCACAACTTTGGTCCTTGTTGATAAACAACAGTAAAAGTTTCCAAAGGTGATGGAAAGACTGGAGAAAGACTAGGTGCTGAGAGCTCACATACCTGCATAAAGGAGCAATTACAAACACCTGTGAAGCCATGTGTCCCAAACATTATGGTGCCCTGAAATGGGGGGAACTATGTCTAAACACAGCTGTAATTTCTACATGGTGAAACCGAAATGTATAAAAATACCCTTTAATAAAGTCTGACAATATGCACTTTAGTCACATGTGATTTTCTTTCTATTACAAATCTCAAATTGTGGAGCACAGAGGCAAATAAATAAATGATGAGTCTTTGTCTCAAACATTATGGAGGGCAGTGTATGTTTAAGGTGAGAGTGGAAAGATTTACTAGGAATCTAAGGGGTAACTTTTTCACACAAACGAGCTTCCAGAGGAGGTAGTTGAGGCAGGTAATATCGCAATGTTCAAGAGACATTTAGACAGATACATGGATAGGGTCGGTTAAGAAGGATGATGAGCAAAGGCTGGCAGGTGAATCTAGTATAGATGGATCATGTTGGCCGCTGTGGATATGTTGGGCCGGAGGGCCTGCATCCACGCTGCACGACTCCATGACTATGAGAGGTTGATGTCACTCGTAATGCCAGCATTTATTATACATGGCTAATTCATAGGCCAGACCACCACTGATGGCAGATTTCCTTCTCAGCAGAACCTGAGTGAAACAGGAGGGACACAGTTACCCATGTAGATGCCAGATTTTTTAATCTGGATTTCTTTAAGTATTTGATTTTAACTGCCCTGACTGTTATGGTGAAATTATAATTAATGTCATGTCTCTGCAGCAATGTCCCTGGATGTTTGTCCAGTAACTAAAACACTGTGCTACCATAACCTTGGTAACAACCTTTTTTTTTACATAAATGAATGGTTTGTTGGAGCATTTCAGGGAACAGTTGAGTATTAACCAGATTGTGGACTCTCTTCTCACGTTCCCTGTGATCCAGATGTGATGTATTTCGGTAATCTCATAGTTTCGTGATTGCTGAGACTCTCTCTTGTTTCTGGATCTATGCCAGGGTATTTACTTTACTGAATCCAAATTCCACAACCACTGGGGTGATACAGCGAGTGAGCTGCAGACTCACAGCTCCAGTGACCTGGTTCAATCCTAACCTCCAGTGCAGTCTGTGTGGTGATTGTATGTTTTCCCTGTGACCACATGGGTTTCCTCTGGGTGCTCCAATTTCCTCCCACAAAATGTGCATCTTGTTAGGTTAATTGGCAACCGTAATTTGGCGTAAGTGTGCAGGTGAGTGGTAGAATCTGGGAGACGTTTATGAGAAAGTATGGAGAATAAAAAAGGATTAGTGTAAATGGGTACTTGTTGGCTGGCACAATCCCTATGGGCCAAAGAAACCATTTCCATGCTATCTGACTCAATGACACTATGGCGGGATTAGAACTCATAGAAACATAAAAAGCAGGTACAGAAGTAGGCCATTCAGCCCTTCGAGCCAGCACCGCCTTTCAATATCATCATGGTTGATCATCCAAAATCAGTATCCTGTTCCTGATTTTTCCCCACATCCCTTGATTCCAGTAGCCCTAAGAGCAACATCTAACATCTATCCAGTGAATAGGCCTCCACTGCCTTTAATGGCAGAGAATTCTATAGATTCACAACTCTCAGGGTGTGAATTTTTTTCCCCTCATCTCAGTCCTAAATAGCCTACCCATTAATCATAAACTGTAACCCCTGGTTTTGGACTTCCCCAACATCGTGAACATTTTCCTAAATCTAGTCTGTCCAATCCCTTAAGAATTTTATATGTTTCTTTCAGATCCGATCTCATCTTCTAAACTCAAGTGAATTTAAGCCCAGTCGATGCATTCTTTCACCATATGTCAGTTCCGCCATCCTGGGAATTAACCTGGTGAACCTACACTGCACTCCCTCAACAACAAGAATGTCCTTTCTCAAATTAGGAGACCAAAACTGCACACAGTACCAGATGCGGTCGCACCAGGGCCCTGTACAACTGCAGTAGGACCTCCTTGCTCCTAAATGCAAATCCACTCGCAATGAAGGCCAACATGCCATTTGCTTTCTTCACTGCCTGCTGTACCTGCATGTTTACTTTCAGTGACTGATGTACCAGGACACCCAGGTCACGTTGCACCTCCCCTTTTCCTAATCTGACACCATTCAGATAATAATCTGTCTTCTTGTTTTTGTCATCAAAGTCGATAATCTCACATTTATCCACATTATACTTCATCTGCCATGCATTTGCCCACTCACCCAGCCTATCCAAATCACCCTGCAGAATCATAGCATTCGCCTCGCAGTTTACACTGCCACCCAGCTTTATGTCATCCACAAACTTGGAGATGTTACATTTAATTCCTTCGTCTAAATTGTAAATATATATTGTAAATAACTGGGGTCCCAGCACTGAGCTTTGCGGCACCCCATGAGTCACTCCTGCCATTCTGAAAAGGACCCGTTAATTCCTAATCTTTGCTTCCTGTCTGCCAACCAGTTCTCTATCCATGTCAATATCCTACCCCCAATACCACGAACTCTAATTGTGTGGGGCCTTGGCAACGTTTTTTTTTAAAGTCCAGATACACCACATCCACTGGCTCTCCCTTGTCGATTCAGCTTGTTACATCCTCAAAAAATTCCAGAAGATTAGTCAAGCATTATTTCCTCTTCATAAATCCACACTGACTTCAAAGTCAAAGTCAAAAGAGTTTATTGTCATGTGACTTGGAAAGTCTTTAATAATCGACTCAAGCATCTTCCCCACTACCGATGTCAAGTTAACTGGTCTATAATTCTGTTTTCTCTCTCCCTCCTTTCTTAAAAAGTGGGGTGACATTAGCTACCCTCCAGTCCACTGATCCAGAGTCTGATCCAGAAAACTTTAGTGGTGGCGCCATCGAGTGTGCAAGCCCCGCCAGCAGCTGTCTGTCCTTTCATCCTTTTTGTTATTTTTAATCTTTTAAAAGTTTGTTTTTGGAGGTCTTTTAGTCTTTTTTATGTGGGGTGGGGGGAGGGGGAAGGGGTAAACTATCTTCTCAGTCACTACCTGGTCGAGGATGCGTCTTTTCTCCCAGCCGCATCTTCGCTCCCCCTCATGGCCTACCATCTGGAGTGGCGCAGCCTTTCCTGCCGGAGACCGGCCAGAGCTTCAGCGGCGGCGAAGCACTGAGTTACCATCGCGGAGCAGGCGATGCCTTACCGGGATGGCCATGTGGAGCTTCTGAGTGTTGGGACTGCCGACGTTAACACCATGGAGCTGTGGTCTGCGGAGCTTCCAGCCGCGGGCGGTGCTGACTTTAACATCGCGGAGCCTGGGATCTTTGCCGGGGTCGCCGGTGTTGGTGCTCCGCCCAACTCGGCCTGTGGACTTCGAGAGCTGCGGCCTTCGGTAGGAAGCAGTCAATTCAGAAATTCCAAGCCGCTAAGAGTGTTCTTCCGTTCCGACGGCAGGGCTCCAATCATCGGATCATTCCAGCGAGAGGGCCTGAAACATCGGGCTGCGGTGACTGCGGAGGCCACAATCTCCGTCTGCGCCGAGGCCTAATGGCGCAGCTGGCGGCCTCGGAGCTGTGGCGTTCCGGAGGCAGCAGCGACCCGACCGCGGAGCTGTGGCTGTGACCTGTTTTCCGCAGCTCCCGCAACGCCAACTTCTTCCGCTGGACTGGAGGGCGGAAGCTTCTGCAGCCCCGACTGCCCTGGGCCGCGGAGTTTGAACCGGTCCGTTCGCGGCGCTTGGATTCAGCTGCGGGACTGACTTACTTACCGTCGCCCGATGGGGTCACAACATCCAACGCCTGGATCCTCAGCGCAGAGGGAGAATAAGGAGGGAAGAGACAAAGACTTTAAGACTTTTGCCTTCCATCACAGTGAGGAGGTGCCTGGTGAACACACTGTGGTGGATGTTAAATTTGTGTTTATTGTGTGTTTTTGTCATTCTTATTATATGTATGACTGCAAGGCAACGAAATTTTGTTCAGACCGAAAGGTCTGAATGACAATAAATGATACTTTACTTTACTCAATAAGCCCCGACCACGGGTGAACAAGAGGAAGATGACTGAATTTTATTGCCTTCCATCACAGTGGGAAACGTTGATTCCGCTGTGGGGGGATGTTTTTATGTTTTTTGTTAAATTCTATGGTGTTGTCCCATTGTAAATAACCCTTCATTTAAACCTTCTATGTTGGATAAAGGTTTCACACAATGGAAAAATTATGGAATCAAAAAAATGGGACATCTCTATAAGAAAAGCACCTTTCTTTCATTTTAGGTACAACAGACTTATGGACTCCACTCAAATGACTTTTTCAGATATTTACAACTTAGAGATTATGTTAAATCAAATACACAAGACTATAGAACTAGAGATCCAGAAACTCTTGATGAATGTTTGAATAATCCTAATACAGATAAATTAATATCTCATATTTATAATAGTTATAAATTAATAATAGTTATAAATATTATAAATTTATAATATTTAGATAGTGAGGTACCTCCGACGGAATTATATAGGCAAACATGGGAAAATGAACTAGGTCAACCAATAATGAAAGATATTTGGGACGAAAAGTTTACAACATATACATCAATGCTCGTTAAATGCCAGACACTCTTTAATACAATTTAAAGTATTACATAGATTACATTACTCCAAAACAAAACTAAATAGAATCTTCCCACATATCTCTCCTATTTGTGATAAATGTCAGCATTTAGAGGCCAACTTAACTAATACATTCATAAACTGTATAAAAATCAAACATTTCTGGACAGATATTTTTAGAATAATTTCTGAAGTTGTCAACACCCAATTGTATCCTGACTCTAATAATACAAGGAATATCAGAACAAAGCCTAACACTTACAACAAGCCAAAGAAACTTTCTCGACTATAGTATAATAACTGGGAAAAAATTAATATTAAAAATTTTGGAAAGGTCCTATAACCCCCACAATTAAAATGTGGATTATGGAACTGTCAGAGACCTTACATTTGGAAAGAACTAGACTTGTCTTAATGGACAAACAATAACTTTTTGTCAGAATATTGTCTCCATTTATTGACTATTTGAAGGGGCAGATTGGTTCAGCACGGGAACCTGACTGAAGCTCGAACTCAGGATTCGATGAAAAGTTATACTTTATAATTTACGAACCTATCTCCAATGTATTATTAGTAAATTATTCCATTCTTCTTTATCATGCTTTTTTTTTCTCTTTCTTATTCTCTATCTATAAAAAAAACTAGAAGCAGTCAATACATAACTGATAATATTAGCAATGTATGACTGATGGGCATGAAATGTTTTTATTACAATAAGTACTTGCTTCTAATAAAAATATTAAAAAAGAAAAAAAAAATTCTATAGTGTTGTGTTCATCTTATTTGTGTGCTGCATGGTAACCCAAATTTCACTGCACCAATTGGTGTATGTGGCAATAAAATGTCCTTTGTCTATAGCACATTAGAAAATGATCACCAATTCATCCACGATTTCTAGGGCCACATCCTTAAGTACTCTGGGATGCAGACCATCAGGCCCTGGGGATTTATCAGCCTTCAGTCCCAACAGTTTACCCAACACCATTTCACGACTAATGTGAATTTCCTTCAATTCCTCCATCACGCTAGATCCTCGGTCCCCTAGTATTTCTGGGAGATTGTTTGGGGTCCTTAGTGAAGATTGAACCAAAGTACTTGTTTAACTAGTCTGCCATTTCCTTGTTTCCCATTATAAATTCACCTGTTTCTGACTATTAGGGACGCACATTTCTCTTAATTAATCTTTTCTTCTTCACATATCTAAAGAAGCTTTTACGATCAGTCTTAATATTCTTCGCAAGCTTTTTTCATGCTCTACTTTCCCCCTCTTAATTAACCCCTTTGTCCTCCTCTGTTGAATTCTAAATATCTCTCAGTCCTCCGGTTGCTGCTTCCTCTGGCCAATTTTTATGCCTCTTCCTTGGATTTAACACTATCCCTAATTTCCCTCGTTAACTACAGTTGAGCCACCTTCCCAGTTTTATTTTCATGGCAGACAGGGATGAACAATTGCTGTAATTCACCCATGCGATCTTTAAATCTTTGCCTTTGCTTATCAACCCCTTAAGTATAATTTGCCAGTCTATCCTAACCAATTCCCGTCTCAAGCCATCAAAGTTACCTTTCTTTAAGTTCAGAACCCTCGTCTCTGAATTAACCGTGTCACTCTCCATCTTAATGCAGAATGCTACCATATTATGGTCACTGTTGCCCAAGGGGCTTTATACAACAAGATTGTTAACTAATCCATCCTCATTACACAATACTCAATCTGGGATGGCCTGCCCTCTAGTTGATTCATAATGACCAGAGGCTTAACATTTCAGGTTGATGACCTTCTGATGAAAGGTTATTAATCTCAAACATTAATTTTGTTTCCTTCTCAACCACTGCTGCCTGACGAGTACTTGGTGTTTTGTTTCAGATCATCAGTATTAGTTGTTTCAGTTAGTCTTGGCTTCTGAATCACTAGTCCAGTAATTCAGACATGGTGCATCAAAGAGCAATACACCAAATGTATTCTATATTCTATTTTATCTGGCTTAAATATTCATGGACTAACATAGTGAATAATAATTTTGAGACTTAGATTGTTTTCTCTGGAATGACGGAGGTTGCAGGGAAACCTAATGGGAATATATAAAATTATGTGAGGCAAAGATAGGGTAGACGGCCAGAACCCTTTCCCCAGGATGGGAAAAAAATCAAATACTCGAAGGCATAGCTTTGTGAGAAGGGCTACGTTAAAAAGAGATGTGCAGGCTAACCTTTTTTATTTTAAACACAGAGGGTGGTGAGTGCCTGGAATGCGATCCCAGGGGTGGTGGTTGAGGCAAATATGATGGTGGTATTTCAGAGGCTTTTGGATAGGCATATGGATATGCAGGGAATGGAAGAATATGGATTATGTGATATGAGATGGTCTCGACATCATGTTCGGCATGGACATTGTAAGGCACAGGGCCTTTTCTTGTGCTATACTGTTCCATGTTCTATACAGGAAAGGCTTATGGGAATGGGGGGGAACATAAAACAGGATTATTATAAATGGATGCTTGATAGTTGGCACGATCTCCATGGGACAAATCAATTAAAAAACCCGTACCAAGTCACAGAAGGTAATATTAAGAGAATTGCTAAGACTATCAATTTTGCAGTTAAAAGACAGTGGCTCGTCCAGATCCATCATATAATTTCAACTCAAACTTCTATTGAGTAAATAAAGAAAGCACAATTGCCTTGTGACATACTAATGTGAGGTACTAACCCAAGTCTACCTTCAGTGGGCAAACTGATGGTGCATTCACTTTGCTTGGATGCGATAAAGCAAGAGAGACACTAGGAACTGCAGATGCTGGTATATACAAAAAAGACATAACCTGCTGAAGTAAATCAGCGGGTCAGGCAACATCTCTGGAGAACATGGATCGGTGATGTTTTAGATTGGGAGCCTTCATCAGATAAAACAGTATAATAATTGCACAGTAGTTCTTGCTTACAGATGTCATTTATTGCTGTAACTTAGTTAAGTAAATTCATCAATGTTATTCATCTGAGTAAGATGGAACAGCAGATGCTGGTTTGAACTGAAGATAGACACAAAAACCTGGAGTAACTCAGCAGGACAGGCAGCATCTCTGGAGAGAAGGAATGGGTGATGTTTCGGGTCGAGACCCTTCTTCAGACATTGTTAATCTACCTCATCATAAACCCTTTCCTTCTCAATCATTCACATCAAATCCCAAACAATATTAAATGATAAAAAGATGTTGGAAATACTGGGGCGGGGGAGAAAGACTTACCATTTCAGATCAACAACCTTTCTTCAGAATTCCAAAAACGACACAGGCCGATGAAAGCGTCAAGCTGAAATGTCAGCTATTTTTGTCGATCTAGAAGCTGCATTTTTTGCTGAGTAATTCCAGCATTTATAATTTCTTGTGCTTCAATTAATTTACAGGTATTTTTTACTTTGAGTTTTTTTGATTAATACAGTGTGGAAACAGGCCCTTTGGCCCAACTAGCCCACACCGGCCAACAATGTCCCAGCTACCATAGTCCCACTTGCCTGCACTTGGTCCATAACCCTCCAAACCTGTCCGATCCATCTACCTGTCCAACTGTTTCTTAAACGATGGGATAGTCCCAGCCTCAATTACCTCCTCTGGCAGCTTTTTCCATACACCCACCACCCTTTGTGTGAAAAAGTGACCCCTCGGATTCCTATTAAATCATTCCCCCTTCACCTTAAACCTATGTCCTCTGGTCCTCAATTCACCTACTTTGGGTAAAAGACTCTATGCATCTACCCGATTTATTCCTCTCATGATTTTGTATACCTCTATAAGATCTCCCCTCATCCTCCTACACTCAATGGAATAGAGACCCAGACGACTCAACCTCTCCCTATAGCTCATACCCTCTAGTCCTGGCAACATCCTCGTAAATCTTTTCTGAACCCTTTCAAGCTTGACAATATCTCTCCTATAACATGGTGTGCATAACTGAGCACAATATTCTAAATGCGGTCTCACTAATGTCGTATACAACTGCAACATGACCTCCCAACTTCTATACTCAATACTCTGACTGAGGAAGGACAAAGTGCCAAAAGCCTTTTTGACCACCTTATCTACCTGCGACTCGACCTTCATGGAACCATGCACTTGTACTCCAAGATCCCTCAGCTCCACAACACTACCCAGAGGCCTACCATTTACTGTGTAGATCCTGACGTCCCAAAATGCAACACCTCACACTTCTCTGTATTAAATTCCATCAACCATTCTCTCGCCCACCTGGCCAATCGATCCAGATCCTGCTACAATCGTTCACAACCAACTTCACTATCTGCAAAACCACTAACTTTTGTATCATCAGCAAACTTGCTAATCTTTCCCTGTATGTTCTCATCCAAATCACTGATGTAGTTGACAAACAGCAATGGGCCCAGCACTGTACCCTGAGGCACACCACTAATCACAGGCCTCCATTCTGAGAAGCAACCTTCCACCATCACCCTCTGCTTCCTTCCATGGAGCCAATTTGCTGTCCATTCAGCTATCTCTCCTTGGATCCCATGAGATCTCCCCTTCCGGAGCAGCCTACCACGGGGACAATGTATAAGCACTGCTGTAATTTCTACATGTTGAAACCAAAATGTATAAAAATGGCCTTTATTAAAATCTGAAAATGTGCACTTGAACCACATGTGATTTTTTTCTATTACTAATCTCAAATTGTGGAGTACAGTGGCAGATAAATAAATGATGGGTCTTTGTCGTAAACATTATGGCGAGCACTGTATGTCTCCCATGTCAAGTTAACATTAGATTTTTCTGCCACTCTACAAAGAGTATATTTTATCAGAACACCAGATGTAAGCCAGACCAGCATGGGGCTAGATTCCTTTCTTTAAAGGATACGAGTGAAACAGTTGGAATTTGACAATGATTCTGCTTTCACTGCCATTTTTCTGATGCCAACCCACATATTACCAGATTTACTGAATTCCTTTCTCACAAATTCACATGACTAAATTTCAATTCAAAGTCTCTGGATCTGAGCAAACATTACTATCAGGATTCTTTCTTTCCATTGCGTCAGTTTATAGAGAAGACTAGGAATGTCTATTATAGAAAATTATAATAGAAAATATAGAAACATTGGCTAACAATAAGCACGTGACGCACAGATTAGCAATAGGGTTACGTATCCACAAACAAAAATAAGATACAATTTGAAGGAATTGTCTTACAAAAATAAATTGCAACAGTTTGGACATTTACTGGTATGAAAAATTGCAAAGCAGATTAAATGGTTAAGATTAGAGAACATGCAAACAAGAGTTTTATTCCTGCATGGCATTTTGCAGCAAATGCCTGACTGTCTGATTTTCTCATTAATTAAAAGGATGTTTTTAAACAGCTTTCAGGTGTGACATATAGGTTTCCGCTGTAGAAAACCACCCTTTTTCAACTATGAAGCCTCAGAATCTGTTATTCTCACAGGCAAATCAGATTTATTTTTCGCATGGCTATCTGTCAAACTACAAAGAATCCATAACGAGTTCCTTTCCACCATGGCTTTTAGGGGTAGTGTGTGTGGCAACACAGGGATAGATAGATTACAGGTGGGACAGAGGTAATCACAAAGGTGTCAGTAATTGTGGGAGGATCAATGGGCATGTAGGAGGAAAATCAAACCAGCTCAGGTTCAGAAATATTAAAGGCAGTCATGCGATGACCACGAGAGTTTGCTTTTCTGTTGATTCTATGGACCCAAAGGCAACGCATCAGCTCCAAGCAGTGCAGTATAGGTATTTACCTCATCTAACTGCCCACTGCTGCCTCCTTCTTTCTGATATCAAAATGGCATAAAATAGAATCCAACATGCCATCCCCTTTAAAGCACTTGAAGCCTGGCAATCTCAAGAAAAGAAATGTAGAACATGGAACTGCAAATGCTGGTTTACAAAAGAAGTTATAAAGTATTGGAGTATCAGTCTAATAAATCTAATGAAGGGCTTGAAACATCACCGTTCTTCTGAGATGCTGCACCACTCCAGCATTCTGTGCCTTCTCGAGAAAAGCAGAATGGTTGTCTACTTCTATTAAAATTAGAAGTGAGTCTTAAGAAGGGTTCCAACTCGAAACATCACCTATCCTTTTTCTACAGAGATGCTGCCTGGCCCGCTGAGATACCAGCACTTTGAGTCTCTCGGCTTTGGAGTGGGGCGGATTCTTGATTGCAAATCTTTTACATTTTAACTTCCCGTTCAATCCAAACCCAGCTATTATGGATAATTTAAAAAAAACATTAATATGTTAAATCCATCAAGCTGCTGTGCCCATAAAATTAATTTACTTTCCCTTAGATTCCTTTAAGTATGAAAGGTATGACCGTAAATAAACAGTAGCAGACGTTTAAAGAAACATTTCAGAATTCTCATCGAATGAGTATTCCATTGAGAAATAAAAACTCCATGGGAAAAGTGATTCATCCATGACCAACTGAAGTAGTTAAGTGCAGCATTGGATTGAAAGAAAATGCTTAAGTCATAAAGAATTATAGTAGATCTCAGAATTTAGAGAATTAAAAAAAACAGTAAATGTAGACTCAAAAAAGCAAATCAGGGAAAATACAACGCAAGAATAAAAAACTGTCAAGAAATATATGTGGATTACAAGGACTCTAGCCATTACATAAGATGGAAGAGAGCAGAAAAATCAACAATGGTCTGTGGGAAGTAATAATGAGGAATAAAGAAATGGCAGAAATATTAAATAAATATGTTGTATTTGTCTTCACACCAAAAAGCATTAAAAGTATACCAAAAACAGAACATAACCTGGGAGCAATAAAGACCGAGGAACTAAATGCAATTAAGACCACTTGCGAAAATCTATTGGACACACTAACAGGAATAAGGCCCCTCTGCCTGATGGCTTGCGTACAAGTGTTTTTTACAAGTGGCTTTCGGTATAACAGCATTGATTATTAGTGAGCTTATAAACTTTCTGATTCTAGAAAAATTGGAGGAAAAAAATCCCTTTTTTCTTAAATAATTGAACTTCATTCTCGGATAGTAGGTATTCAGGGACGAGTATTTTACCGGAGGCACAAGCAACTGCAGGTGCTGGAGTCAAAATGCTGGAATAACTCAGCAGGTCAGGCAGCATTTGTGAAGGGAATGTATAGGCGATGTTTCAGATGGGAACCCTTCTCAAGTCTGAAGAAGTGTTCCGACCTGAAACATCACCAATCCATTCCCTCCAGAGATGCTGCCTGACGTGCTGAGTTACTCCAGCACTTTGTGTTTTGAGAAATTCTCCTCCTGATACACCCAAAGATTATCCACCATCAGACATAGTCTTGACTGAATATGTGCAACTCCATCAACACTAGTGAAGTCTTCCAGCACAAAACAAGTCATTGGATTGATGTCATCATTCTCTTCACCATTGTTGGACTGTGGCGGTAGTATGTACCATCATCAAAGTGCATATACTATTATCGGTATTGGTTTACATTGTCACGTGTACTAGGATGCAACTAGAAATTGTGTTTTTCAAAATTTCAAAAACTCAAATCCTCCTATTTAATTGTCCTCCTCCAGAAGAAATCAAACAAAATTATAATATTAAATGGGATTCAAAATCAATCAAATATCTAGGGGTACATATAACAAAAAATATATCAATGTTGTATGGGGCCAATTATAATCACATCAACCAAAACATAAGAAAGGATATAGAAAGATGGTCCACCTACCCAATGGATTTTTGCAGTAAGATAAATGTGGTGAAAATGAATATTTTGTCAAGGATATTGTACTTGTTTCAATCTCTGCCAATAGAGGTACCATTAAAACAATTCACGGAATGGGATAAATTGATATCTAGATTTATATGGGGGGGGGAAGAAGGCCAGAATTCGATACACTACACTACTGTTGCCAAAGGACAAAGGTGGAATGGCACTTCCAAATTTTAGGATATATTTCTATGTAGCCCAACTTCGACCACTAATTAATTGGTATGAGGACAGCTATATAGCTAGGTGGAAAGAGATTCAGACATATATCCCTGACTTCCGCATCCAAACACTTTTGGGAGAAAAAGCGCTTCCTGGACAGATCAGGAGTATTATCGATCCAATAACGATATTTACTTTAGAAACCTGGTTCACTCTTACCAGACAACTTAAACTGAATAAACGACAAAAAGTTTTAAGATGGATAGCTTTGGATAATGAATTTAAACCAGGGATGTATGACTCAACATTTAAAGAGTGGATCAAGAAAGGAATGACTGCATTTTGTACTGTTATTGAAAATGGAGACCTAAGAAGTTTTCAAGATTTGAAGGATAGATTTGCACTTCGGAACCAAGACTTGTTCAGATACCTCCAACTGAGAGATTATTGCAATAAAAAGGTAAAAATGGAGGCACTAGAAGAAAAGAATCCAGTGATAAAAGTGATAGTTAGTCGTATCATCAAAAAACATTAAGGATTTATTTCTAACTTTATCATAGTTTAATGGAATGTCAAGCTAAAACTACATTTTATGTAAAATTTAAGTGGAAAAGGAATTGAACATTACAATCTCAGAAAAGAATGGCATCATATGTGTGTAACACTACAGACATCCACCAATTCACAAAATTTGAGAGAGTTTAATTGGAAAAATTTGATTTGTTTCTTTATTACGCCTAACATAAAAAGCAAGCAAATTCTAAGGCAGCAAACATGCTGGAGGAAATGTGGTCCAAACTACGCAAACCATACACATATCTTCTGGAGATTGCCCAAAATAGAACCATTGGGACAGAGTGAATTCAGATTAACGGAGGTATTAGGATATATAGTCTGCAAGAGTGTTCCATTTTATACCTGGGTAATATAACTACAGTGGTGCTGAAGGAAGACCATTACTTGGTTAAAATCCTACTCACAGCTGGCAGAAAGGCCATTACAAGAAACTGGCTCGCAGCGGACACACCCAGACTTAGACAATGGTTAGACATAGTACAGGAAAGATTTGTCATGGAGAAAATGACATATTCTCTAAGAGTGAAAGAAGACGAGTTTAACAGAAAATGGGGAAAATAGATTAGGTATAGAAATAAAGACATCAACTGTATAATTTTATAGACAATAATGTAAGTTATTGGAAAATGTTTTAATATGAAAATAGTTCTGTATACTGCGTCATTAATTGTAAACTGAACCCCCCGCTACGCTGTTGTACGTCTCATTGTAATGTTGTATGTTTCGTTGTTATATGTGTTTTATTTGTGTATACATAAAAGCAATAAAAACTAAAGTGAAAAAAAAAAGAAATTGTGTTTTGCATGCTATCAAAGCAGATCATACCATATATGACTTCAGAGAAATTAAAGTGTAAGATATAGTATTATAGCTAAAGAGAGTGAAGGTATAAAAATGTATAAGAGCCATAAGGAATGTCAAGTCTTCTAATATTTTTGTGCAGATTCACCACTTGAAAGGGAATTCCCCCAATTCATCCACCCCGAAATGATGAACTGGATTTCACTCAATGACCAAACACTTCTTTCCCATTTTTTCCCCCCTTTTTATTTTGGCAGATTCAGCAATTAATTTACAGTTCCACTTGATTTATTGCTTCAGCCATTACTTTGAAGGCATTTGGACGTTGAAGGTCTTAAGGTATTTAACAGTTTAGTCTTTTAGTGGGTAAAAAACCGGCTGCTAATCGGGTGCTGTAGATAATCAGTCCTGCATGCCTTTGCTGGCGATCACGTCAGCTTTTAGGACAGTCTCTTAGATTATACTGTTCAAGTTTTAGCCGCAAGTCAACTTCTCTCGCGGGCCTGTCCGCTTTTCTGTTCACCGTCGGGCTGACTCTGATCCCGACCGGTCTTTCTCTGTTTTCTCCCCCCACCGGGTTGACTGTTCCCGGTTGGGCTGAAGACTCGGCCTCTGTCGGTGGCTCCCTGGGACTGTCCGTGGCCTTCACGGTACTAGGCCCCCACCCGACGTCTGTGGCTGCTGCTTGGGCCTGGCTGTGCGCTGCACGGCCCTGGATACATTCCAGGTAAGCTGACACTGTGCTTGGTGACCCTTACTGCCCCTGCTTGTTTTCCTAGCTCTTCCCTGAGCTATTGCTTCCCGTTCCTACCTTTTTCCTTTTTGGTGCCAATTCAAACCCATTTGGCTTGGTGCTGTTCCACTTGTTTCCAAATACTACTTCTATATTTAACTTTTGTTTTCGATTCTTCTTGCTGGCCTTGTTCTTATCTTCATTCTTTTATCCTCGTCGCCAATTGTTGTGTATCCGGATGCTTTGAACAGTCTTGAATAAAGGCTCGGACACGGGAGGAATCATACAAACTTCTTTACTGCAGGACGCCACACCCAGTCTCTCTCGCTCATGCGTACTTGCCCCAGACATCACAAGACACCAATTACTTATCCTAATTATCCCATACCTAACACTCCTCCACCTTTAACTTGGAGGCAGGTAATACCTTTTCTATTACATACACCGCACTCCTCCCCTTTTAAGTCCATTTCACCTGTACGGTACATGCTCTTTTCCTACTATTGTGCGCTTGTGATTTTAATTTAGCATTAGTCCTTTCATTACAGTTTGACTTGACACCTCCCACTCGATGCTTCCAATGGAACCACTTGGGAGATCGATGCTTTAAAGTCAAACTTTGAAGTCTAGGTTTGAACTTGGTCTCCTGGTGCATTGCTGTCTTGTTCTTCTGCTGGAAGTAAGACAACCAGCCAGACTTTGAGTTTTACCCTCTTCTTGACGTCATCGTGTACGTGGTAGGGTCCAAAGAGGTCTACTGTTGTAAACTCAAAAGGAGCAGCAGGTTCAGTTCTTTCAGGCGGCAGATCACTCATTACTTGTTGACATTTCTTTGCCTTTGCTTTCTTGCAGATTATGCAGTGATCAACGACTTTTTGAGCAATTCTCCTTCCTTTTATGACCCAAGCCTTTCTTCTCATTTTAAGCAAGGTCCCAGCCACTCCGTCATGACACTCCCTGTGAGCCTCCCGAGCTAGCAGCATGGACATCCAGGCATCAACGGGCAGGATGGGAACAGCAACTTTATCCTCTTCAAAGCTCTGCACTCTGGCACCACAAACCATCAGCCCAGAATCTTGGTCTTTGTAGGCTACCGGTCGATCTGTTGTGGTGCTTGGGAACGTTGTGCCCAATTGCGCAGCACAAAAGATGTCTTTTAGAGCATTTTCTCGTTCTCTTACTGTAATGACTCCTGTCAAAGAGATGGCCTCCCACTTTGGATTGTTTAGGGCTTTGTTCTTGCCAAGAAACCTCTTCGCTGCTCTCCAAATCCATGAGACTGTCTTGATCAGTCGAGTTAGAATGCTGAACCGCTTGACATCAACAAGGTTCTGAATAGCTGACCCTGCAGGTGGTCTCTTTGGGTTTGTTGGTTCCGGTCCTTGTTTCTCTACTTTGGTTCTTGACAGTGCTGCAACAAAAGCTTTCTTCTGTAACTTGTCGATGTTCTCTCTGGCAGTGGCAGCCAGTTTTTTAGCTGATTTTATTGGCCACTCACTCACAGGCAACACCAGGAACTTTGGTCCATTTTGCCACTCCGAATACTGATCAAGGTCTTGAGGGCTGGCACCTCTGGTGATTACATCAGCGATGTTTTGTGGGCCAGGAATCCACCGCCAGTCCTGAATGTTGGTGCTTGTTTGAATCTCTCCAATCCGATTGGCGAAGAATGTCTGAGTTTTGATTTGCTCTTATAGAAGGCCTTGACCAAGCCACATCTTTTTCTTACTCTTGGAGAAATTGATTCCCACCATAACGTGGAGCATGTCCTCTTCAACAATGTAGCCCAGACCAAGTGCCTTATTATCATCACCATGCATTTGGTTTGGTAGATCATGGTTTTTGTTTTGCTTTTCTTTAAAGTATCATTGTCCTCCTTCATCTCACTTTGGCCAGACAGAACCCAAGGCTTGAGCTCAAACCCACCAGCTTTCAGGATTCGTTCCACATTTGCTGTGATGATTCTCAACTGGTCGAGGCTGTTTGTGAGATGTGAGGATGTCGTCAACATAGCTGTCTTTCTGGAGTACTTGCTGCTCATCCTTGAGGTGGGTAAAAGAAGGAAGATTAGCAATCTCACGCATTGCCAACTGTGCAATGCGCCCCGCAGGTTTGTCTCCGATGTTCACTCTTGTGATAGCATACTCTCCCAGCTCCTCGTCCTCTGAATCTCGTCAGAGGAATCTGTGTAAGTGTACTTCACGGTCCTCCAACCAGACTGAGTTATACATCTTTTTTATGTCTCCCAGAGCAGCATAGATTCCGCCTCTGAATCTGAGGAGGATGGCGCGAATTTGATTGAGGACATCAGGACCTTTAATCAGCAAATCATTTAAACTGACACCATTGCACTTTTGGCTGCTGTTCCACACTGGTCTCACTGAGGTTGTGACAGAGTGGGGATTTGGAGCTATAAGATGACTCACATACCACACTGGTCCCTTCCAGTTTCGGACAATTTGAGAAATGTGGCTTACACTGTCCTTTTATTATTTGGTAGAGAAGCTGGGTCGTCCAATCAAGGATAGCTAGCATGCCAATGTGGGTCTTTACTGTGACGGTCTCCTGTTACGTAGGTGAGGCCTTCCCTTACCACTTTGAGCTCTCTCTCTTCAGCAAGAGTAATTTATTTTCCGCCTGGCTGGCAGTTTCCACAGCGGCAACCCCCGCACTTTGGCTCGCATGCTGCTCCAATGCTATCCCACTTCCACCAATCCAAGAAGTCCCGATTGGCAGTTGATGTACGTGACTTCTGGACTTTGACGGCGACCTGTCCATTTGGTGAAAGTTCCTCAGGGACTGCGTCAGTGAGCTCCTTATACTTTAAAGCAGCTGCTCTCATTGATCTTGCGAAGTATGTTTTGGACATGTGGGCTGACATGGTAAGCTCCTCAAACAGCTCAGGATGACAACCTCTCAAACAGTCTTTCCCAGTGGTCCATCCCACAGAATGAGATCTCCAACAGTATCTAATCCTCTGAGGCGCTAGCTGACCTTCTCTATGGCTTATGAGCAAATGTATCTCTTTTGGTCTCACAAGTTCCTCAAGTGGGACGTCTGGAAAGAACTTTTGCAGCTGCTGTGGTGTCACATATTTGTGAACTTCTGCAATGCTGTCCAATCTATAACAAACTAACTAGTGCGAGTTGAGTGTGCCCTTGGGAGTCTTCACTCGGATCTTTAGAAGGTAGCGCCTCATCTCTACGTGGACCTTCATCCCCTCCAACTCCATGGACGATAAGCGTGATGTCTTCACTCCTAAGGTTCAGTCTACTCGCAGCCTTGTGAGTTATGTAGTTGTATGGTATCTGAAGCCAAGTCAATTAATGTCCCAACCTTTTGTCCAGCATTTGCTACAACCTCCAGAAGCATCATAATCACTGGATGCTCTTGCAGTCCACCTTCTTTTAGGAGGCTTGGCTGATGCTTTGCAGTGTTGAAGGCTCTTGATGCAGTGTTGGAGAACACATCTCAGCATTGTTTTGCCAACTCTGGTGGAAGTTTGCTGAAAAACTCCTCTTGGTCCACTGTATATTTCTTCTTGCCTTCATCTTCCGCGGGACCAAATTTACTCCTTCTCTGATCCACACTGCTTTTCCTCATCTCATAATTGGGGCACAGATAAAAATGATGCTGTTCATCCTTGCATATTTGATTTTTACACAGATATGCAGGTTTGCAGTATGAACCATCATCATGAACTTCAAGACACTTTTTGCATGCTCCCAACTTCTTTACTGCAGCTCTTTTTTTTCTGTCAGCTTTAGCCCTCGAAATTGCTTGCAGAAGTACAGCTTTCTTTTATGCTTTACGTCACCACAGACTACACAACTTGTGTGGTAATTTCCTGACTTGGTAGACTTGGTTCTGGCATGTCTTGGTTCAGTCCGAGTTTCCTTTCTACTCGGCTCCTCGTCCCTCAGTTGCTCGAGCTGTTCGTATATGCTCTCCTGCTCTTTGAGAAATGACAAGAGACCGTCAAACCATTTCTCTGGTGCCACAGCATTCCTCTTGTCAGCTACATAAACCAGCCATTCCTTTTTGACGGTTTCTGGAAGCTTGGTTTCAATTGATGTTGTCATCAGTGGATTTTTAATAGCGTCTGTGTCTCCGAGATCGCTCAAGTCCTTAAGCGCCTTTTCCACAGCTCGAATTAATTCCACTATTTTATGTGGCTGATGTCCTCTGACAGGTGGGATTCTCTGAAGCTCCTCCACTATCCCAATAGCAATAGCTGTTTGATTTCCAAACCGGTTCTCTAGGACACGAAAGATATCATCTGCTGTGTTATAACTTGTGAGGCGGAGGTCTCTTGTAATTTTGTCCTCCAGACTGTCCAGCAATTGAACCTTCTTCACCTCATTTGATCCAGTGGGTTCATCTTGCTTTTGCAGTGCTTCCCAATCCTTCCTCCATCTATAAAAGTCTCGCTTGTTTCCAGTAAACTTAGGAAGGGCCGTGGGTCTCAGTCTGATGGCTGGTGAAGGATAATTGAAAGCATTCGCCGCTTGTGCTAATCCTTCAGTGTCCTTCTTTATTCTTGCCTGTATGAAGTCAGCCTTCCTGGAAACCAGCTTGGGGACGAGAAGCTCGAGTGTCCTTAGGTGTTTCTGGAAGCTCTCTTGCTCATCCAGAGGGACCCAACGTTTCCACCGACCGTACATCTCCTTTGCAGTCTCTACAAGTTTCTGCAGGTGGTTAAGCATGAATTCATATGCTTCTTGGTTGCTATTTGATGATGCGGTGGCAGCAGCAAGTTCACATGCACCATCTGCTGTCTGTAGTGAGGTGGATATTTCAACATTTCCAAAGTTTGCCCATGGAGTGTCCTGGATGAGCCATTTGACCTTTTTTAGTTTCGCTTCACACTCCTTTGCAGTCTTTGCCAGGTCGGCTATTTGCTGTTCAGTAAACACAGTTTCCTCATCTGCGTCCAGCTCCGCCTCCAGCTCTGCAATGAGTCCAGCCTCCACATCGTCATTGGCTTCCATTACTTTTTCGGCCTCCTGCATGAGTTTGTTGAAATTGTTCCTGAGCTCCTCTTCACACATTTCTTCATGGTTCCTAATGATGCTGTTAACAAGACGAGAGAATGCCCGTTTTGCTGTTGTCCTCTCCACCTTGAGCTGCTCAGCTGACTTTCCAGTAACTTCATCAGCCATGATTTATCTTGACTTAACCGTCTCTTTTCCAGGTTTCCAGATCTCCTGGTCACAGCAGTTTTTTACTGTCAAGTCTTCTAATGTTTTTGTGCAGATTCCCCGCTTGAAAGGGAATTCCCCCGATTCATCCAGCCCGAAATGATGAACTGGATTTCACTCAATGACCAAACACTTCTTTCCCATTTTTTCCCCCCTTTTTATTTTGGCAGATTCAGCAATTAATTTACAGTTCCACTTGATTTATTGCTTCAGCCATTACTTTGAAGGCATTTGGATGTTGTTGGTCTTAAGGTATTTAACAGTTTAGTCTTTTAGTGGGTAAAAAAACGGCTGCTAATCGGGTGCTGTAGATAATCAGTCCTGCATGCCTTTGCTGGCGATCGCGACAGCTTTTAGGACAGTCTCTTAGATTATACTGTTCAAGTTTTAGCTGCAAGTCAATCTTTCGCGGGCCTGTCCGCTTTTCTGTTCACGCTCGGGCTGACTCTGATCCCGACCGGGCTTTCTCTGTTTTCTCCCCCCACCGGGTTGACTGTTCCCAATTGGGCTGAAGACTCGGCCTCTGTCGGTGGCTCGCTGGACCTGTCCGTGGCCTTCATGGTACTAGGCCCCCACCCGACGTCTGTGGCTGCTACTTGGGCCTGGCTTTGGGTTGCACAACCCTGGATACATTCCAGGTAAGCTGACACCGTGTTTGGTGACCCTTACTGCCCCTGCTTGTTTTCCTAGCTCTTCCCTGAGCTATTGCTACCCGTTCTTACCTTTTTCCTTTTTGGCGCCAATTCAAACCCATTTGGCTTGGTGCTGTTCCACTTGTTTCCAAATACTACTTCTATATTTAACTTTTGTTTTCGATTCTTCTTGCTGGCCTTGTTCTTATCTTCGATCTTTTATCCTCGTCGCCAATTGTTGTGTATCCGGATGCTTTGAACAGTCTTGAATAAAGGCTCGGACACGGGAGGAATCATACAAGCTTCTTTACTGCAGGACGCCACACCCAGTCTCTCCCTGCTCATGCGTACTTGCCCCAGACATCACAAGACACCAATTACTTATCCTAATTATCCTATACCTAACACTCCTCCCCCTTTAATGTGGAGGCAGATAATACCTTTTCTATTACATACACCGCACTCCTCCCCTTTTAAGTCCATTTCACCTGTACGGTACATGCTCTTTTCCTACTATGGTGCGCTTGTGATTTTAATTTAGCATTAGTCCTTTCATTACAGTTTGACTTGACAAGGAGATACAATAGAAGTTCAGCTAGCCATATCCTGCATAAGAATTGTCCATTCAAAAGTCTGAAAAGAGTGGGAAAGAAGCTGTTTTCACAACTCTGCAATTTCTTGTGCTATTGAATAGGGCAGAGCATCACCATACCAGCCTGTAATGCATCTGGTGAGGATGCTTTCTATGGTGCATCTGAAGAAATCATCCCTTCCATACTCATCATCATACTCAAGGCTCCACCCCATGCAACTGGATCCTTGACTTTTTCATCTGCAAACCTCAATCAGTACAAATTCACAACAGCACCACCTCCCCACTGACCATCAATGCAGGGGCATCTCAGGACAGTGCATCCAGTCATCTGCTTACTATCTCCATACCCATGACAGTGTAGACAACCATAGTTCCAACGCCATCCTTAAAATGGCAGATGATACTATTGGATGAATAGTAAACAACGAAGAATCTGAGTATAGGAGAGAGATCGATAATCTGGTTGAAGAACAATCTTGATCTTGATGTCAGTAAGACCAAGGAGCTGATTGTTGACAGTTTGGAGAAACAGTGAGGAAACATGCCCCTCAGCCCACCGTCAGCGCGACCAGCGATAACCCATAAACTAGTTCTATCCCACACACTAAGAACAATTTATAGAAGCTAATTAACCAGCAAACCTGCACGTCTTTGGAATGTGGGAGGAAACCGGAGAACCCAGAGATAACCAACGCGGTCGCAGGGAGAACATACAAACTTCGTACAGCTAGCACCTGAGGTCGCAATCAAACCCTGGTCTCTGGTGCTGTAAGGTTTTAAGACTTCAGGATGGGAATGCCAAGGGAGCCAGGTACCTGTCTTCATTTGTAGGACAGCAGTTCAAGTTCCAGGGCATGCGTATCTCTGAAGATTTTGCTCAGAAGGGTTCAGCATTCTGATGCAATCACATAGAAAGCTCATAAACAACAGTACTTCTGTCGAGGCTTGAGCAGATTTGGTATGATGGTAAATACTCTATCGTACTTCAACAGGTTTATGCGGGAGCACATACCGACTGGTTGCATCACAACTTGTTACTGTAATTCAAATGCTCAAGAATGAAGGAGACTGCAAAAGTGATGGACATTGCCCAGTCCATCATGGATTCTGACCACCTCACCACGCTGAGGAAACATAGCTTCAAGAAGGCAGCTGATATCACCAAAGATCCACAAGCCTTGGCCATGCTCTCTTCTTGCTATGACCATTGGAAAGATGGTACAGGGGCTTGAGAACGGTTACCTCCAGATTCAAGAGCAGCTTCTTTGCATCATCCATTAAGTTCCTTAACCACCTTGCACAACCCTACCAACAACCATAGCTTCGCACCGAATCCCTACAGACTTTGCACTACTATGGTTACTGTCCTACTATAGTTATTGTGCTATCACGGTCTAGCATACTTAGAATAACTGATAATGTATTGTTGTTCCTGTTACATCTAATGTGCCTGTAAAGTTGCAGCAAGTAAAAATCTTATTGTTCCAGTTCCTATCCAAAGATAATGATAAATTAATACTCTTGACCCTCACAGCTGATTCAAAATCCTCAAATACCCTATTCATCAGCATTATGGATGGAACTACACAAAAGGGACAGCAGCAGTTCAAAACTGCGACTTCACACCAACTTCTCTTGGGCAATTTGATATCCCCAAAAAACACTGGTCTTACCAGTGATGTCTGCAATCCAAAAACCTAAATGAAATGTAACCCTACCTTCACCTGTGCTAATACTCTGGTGAAATATTGTACTCCTGTACAGCACTTTAAGGACATGTTGCATGTTACTAGTCATTAGACTTGAGAGTAAATTGTTTTTAATGATCGTTAAGGCATGTACTTTGACAACATTATGTTATATACAGCTGCAGCAATTGGAGCATTTTATCCAATATTCTACTAACTGAGTTCCAATGCCATAATTGCGAGGGAGAGGGAAAACGGCAAGGAATGAGAGGAGACAAAGTTAAGATATGCAAGCCAAGGATGAGAAACACTTCAACATTTTATCACCTGGTCTCCAGCGTCCATCCAAAACTACAAAGCCAACTACAATTCTGCTTGCCACGAAAAATTGTCATAAGCAATGATGATAAAAAACAGGAGAGCTCTCTCCCAGGGGTATTCAAGAACAAAATAATTTGTTGAGTCGTAACCTGGAAAACATTTGTAAACTACGTAACATTCCTATTCGACCACTAGCCTTCAACTACATATGCCTTTTGCCAAAAACACAAGTAAATAAATGTATTCCAGAATTCATGAAAATCCTTTTAATGTTACTTTAATCTAATATTTACAGAGCAGCTGAGATTGAACAATAAATTATGTCAAGAACAAGATTACTGTACAGGAAAAGATCCACAGGAAACTGCAAATAAAATGAACAAACCTATGTTTATGTAGAAACTTTCATGCTGTCACAGTCCCAAGGGACTTCATATCCAATGAAGAACGCATTAAGGGGAGACTGCTGTTATGTTGGGAAATGAATCAGAAAACATCCACACTGAAAGGTCACACCAACAGGAATGAGCAGGGAGGGCGACGTCAATTGATTTAGTCACGTTTACTGTGGAATAAGCTTTTGGCCAAAATACCAGAGGATATCTGCTAATTTTCAAAAATATCCTGGGATTTTTCATGTCCATCTGAAATTTCTCTCCTCGAAATTTACTCCCTTCCCAATCCAAAAGTGGGATAATGAAATTTCCACCTAGTTTACATCACACAGGTTTTTGGTGAGACTTAAATCCATAAGAGTGCTGACACCGAGCCAACACTGACATCTTACAATTGAAGAAATTGTACTACATGAGAAATCATCAATGTCCCTCTCTCTCTCTCCACGTTGCCTCACCTGCTACTTGCAGTATTTTTTTCTGTCCTTAAATAAACCTCCAAAAAATCATACATTTGTTATCATATTTCTGTGTTCACATATTTATAGTAGCATGTAGTCATACCAATCTCTCGTGCCAAATATAAATGTAAAACCATCTCAAGTGATATCACACAGTAGAGTCCGGCTAACTCTAAGGTTCCATTACCAAGCAGTGCAAAGGAACATGCAACTCTTGTCTAAACTATTAATCTTAAACCATGTGGTCTTTGGTTGAATGAGTGCATGAATGAGCAGCAGTGAAGCAGCGGTAGAGTTGCTGCTTTC
This sequence comes from Okamejei kenojei, assembly GCA_035221665.1. Classification (NCBI taxonomy): domain Eukaryota; kingdom Metazoa; phylum Chordata; class Chondrichthyes; order Rajiformes; family Rajidae; genus Okamejei; species Okamejei kenojei. The sequence continues at coordinate 34,943,640 of CM069134.1, forward strand.
AGGGCCTGTCCCACTTTCCCCGAGTTATTCATGAATTCTCCTGAGTTATTCACGAATTCTCCCGAGCTTTCAAACTCGCAGAATGTTTGTAACGAGCCCATAGGAGGCCGTAGGTGTCCGTGGATATATCGTAGCGCTCGTTATGCCAGCCTTAGGTACTCGGGGCTTTTTTTTACTCGTGGACATTTTTCATCAGGCTGGAAAAAACCTCCTGACTTACCTGATGCCCCGGGTACCTACGGCTGACATAACGAGCTGCTACGATACATCCACAGACTCCTACGGCCTCCTACGGGACTCGTTACAAACATTCTGCGAGTTTGAAAACTCGGGAGAATTCGTGAATAACTCAGAAGAATTCGTGAATAACTCGGGAAAGTGGGACAGGCCCTTAACAACACTAAAGACCCGGGTTCGATCCTGACTATGGGTAATGCCTGTACAGAGTTTGTACGTTTCCCCTGTGAGTTTTCCCTGGGTGCTCCAGTTTCCTCCCACACTCCAAAGAAGTACAGGTTTGTAGGTTAATTGGCTTTGTTAATTGTAAATTATCCCAAAAGTGTAGTTTCGTGCTAGTAGATGGTGTGATCGCTGGTTGGCATGGACTCAGCTGGCCAAAGGGCCCGTTTCCACACTACATGTCTAAAGTAAAGTAAACTGAAGAATAAGTCTCATTATAAGCTACTTAACATGCCAATCCTTACCATCATTAAACACAATCATTAAATGTATCACTTGGTCAAAGCCTAGAAGAAAGGCAGAGTGTAGTGTATATTACCATTACTGTACAACTGAGCTACTTACAATGTGAATCCCATTTGTAACTAGAAAGAAAAACAAAATGTAACCTATTTCAATATGTCCAACAATTTATTTCCTTCAGGGATGCTGGAATTTACGTTGAAACAAAAAGGCTCCGTTGACACGAAGACAAACTGAAACATGGGGTGCTGAAAGCGACACATTCTTCTTAAGCTACTTGCTTTCTCAGCCCTCCTTGTTCATCTGTATAGTTCATCATGTAAAAATAGCTTCCAGACACGAAATGCTGGAAATCTTTTCAGAGTCAACTTTTCATTATCTTGACACTATCAAGATCAAGACGAAGGCAAATTTTAAAAGCTCAAATGAAAACAGGTGCATTAAAAGTATCCTTCTAAGTCTTTCAATCGTCTGTTTTTGTGGGAGAAAAAAGGTGTCTTTATCTATGAACTGCAATAATCCAACTGACAAGTTGACAAGAGACTTCTTACAGAGTATTATTTTACACATTATATAATTAAGTTTGTCTCAATTCTCCAATTTAGTTTAAAAACACCAATTCCACCATGACCATCTGGTGAATAAATTTAGAACTAAGACACCACCACCTGGTTACAAATGTTAACAGCTATATTGAATATAAAAGGAATCAAAATTATAGCACAGAACACGGCCATCAGCCCATCTTGTCTTTTCAATAGTTCAACCTTAAGTTCCTTTACCAAGCATATTTACTTTAGTTTAGAGATACAGCACAGAAACAGGCCATTCAGCCCACCAAGTCCACGTTGACCATTGTACATCCGTTCACACTAATTCTATGTCATCCCACTTTTTCATCCACTCCCTGCACACTACGGACAATTTACAGAGGCCAATTAACTTACAAATCTGCATGCCTTTGGGATGTGGCAGCACCTGGAGGAAACCCATGCAGTCACAGGGAGAACATACAAACTTCACAGCCACAGCACCCAAAGTCAGGATCGAAACGAGGTATCTGGTGCTGTGAGGCAGCAGCTCTACCAGCTGTGTGACATTGATAAATGCATATCTGATGCACAGGAACGTTGTAACAGGTAAACAATCTCCCAAGTCTGACATTTTTTTTAATAACTGCAAATGCCAGAAATCTGAAATATAGCGGTCATTCAATTGAATTGCTTCATTACTACTCCAACCAGTATATGTACTATAACCCTCAATGCTTATTATGTATCAACATTTCCACTATTGATAAACTATTCACTCTCACTTTAATAAATGGAATACAATGTGAAGATGGTGGGTGTATGGAACAAGCTGCCGGAGGAGACAGTTGAGGCAGGTACTATCGCAATGTTTAAGAAACATTTTGATAGGTACACGGATAGGGTACGTTTAGAGGGATATGGGCCAAAAGCAGGCAGGTGGGATTAGTGTACATGGGTCATATTGGTCGGCGTGGGCAAGTTGGGCTGAAGGGCCTATTCCCACGCTGCATGACTCTATGACTCTCTTAATGGAACCCAAGAACACGTCTTTCCAAATACCAACTCAAACCTTTTCACTTGATGACAATGCAAGTATAGGTTTCTGCATGGAAAGTTGAACAATGCATATCTTCTCTCATGTTAATGAGGATAAGCCAATTAATCACATCAATGGACTAAGTCATAAATATTTTTACAAAAATGTTAGTGCAAAATTATGCAGATATCATGTAGTGCTGTTTTAAAACCATTTTTTACATGTTTGATGTCAAAGTGAAGCAAGTCACAACTTAACTTAGCCAGAGTCTCCAAATAATTTATTTTCTAAAAGTTACTAGTCAGAAAAGTAGCAATTGTCAACTAGATTCTTGCTAGATATTGCAATATTTCTGTACATTGATGGCAAACCAAAAGCATTTATCCCAAACCACAATTAAATAATGTTTTTAATCCTGAAATAAGTTCATAGATGAATTAAGCAGGCTAAATGTAAACATATACAAACTCTGAATGCAAATCGTTCGTCAGTAAAACCAGGTCTTTGGTTTTACAGATGGTAATCTGTCGCTCATCTCACTAAATCTTTTTTTTTCCCTTTCTTTTTTTTTCCCCAAGAAGCAATGAATATTAAGGCGGACTCACAAAAATTAATATCATATCTATATTACAATATTCTTAATAGAGAATTGCCTTCAACAGAAGCAATTAGAGAAGACTGGGAAAAAGATTTAATGATAAAAATTTGATATATATACATAAATGTTCGATTAACTCTAGACATAATTTAATTCAATTTAAAATATTACACAGACTATATTATTCAAAAGTTAGGTTGAATAAATTGTATTCAAATATCTCACCAATTTGTGATAAATGTATTTCTCAAAATGCCAATCTTACACACTCTTTCGTTTCTTGCATAAAACTTCAAAGTTTTTGGTGTGATACATTTGATATATTCACTAGTTTATTTAAGATAAAAATGGAACCTAGCATGGAAATGATTATCTTTGGAGATGCAAATTAATTAAATATCTCCCAAATCTCATTTTTTAATTATGGTTTAATAATAGCAAAAAAACTCATACTTAAATTTTGGAAAAAGGCTACTGTACCAACACTCAAAATGTGGATTGGTAATATGTTGGAAATGGCACATTTGGAAGAAATGAGACTCCTCCTAATGGAAAAAAAAGACCAATTCTTAACGAGTTGGTCTCCATTTATTGACCTTGTGGAATCATGCGGTGTAATATCATCATAAAATAAAAAATTCTGGGTTTGACTGAAAATTGATTAAGAATATTTAAAAAAAATATCGACGGGTTGCGTGGGAGAATCTCCTTTCTGCTTTACTTTCTCACATTTCTTTCTTCACACTCACTAGTCTATTCTTCACTCTTCACTACTTCTTTCTTTCTCATTTCTTTCTATAAAAAATGTTTTTTAAAAAAAAGGGTTGTACAAATGTTCTAATAATTCTGGGAACCTGTAAAAACGTTCCATTAAAATGTAATGTACTCACTTCTAATAAATTAAAAAAAAAAAAATTTAAATCTCACTAAATCACTATTTGTTCATACATTTTTCAATCTAACTACGAGAGAAACACAATTATTATTTCACACAAGAGAGGATTTATGACAGAGTAAGCAAGCATTTTGGATCCATCATATTTTAAATGTAATAACTTTACTGCAGATAAAAATGCAGGCTATAAAAACAGATTGCCAATAATTTATTGCTGTTGTCGATAAAAAGCACGATTTTCTAATTAATGAGCGAGCCTTTGGCATTGTGGTAGCATTCCAGTCTGACAGAAGTTTAGAATCCACCCACAGTAAACTGCCTCAACGACCCGAGACTGTCTCTAGCTATGCCGCAGTTCTGAATTCAAGATTAATTAGCTTAGCTTAGAGATACAGCGCGGAAACAGGCCCTTCTGCCCACCGAGTCCATGCCAACCAGCGATCCCCGTACATTAACACCATCCTACACACACACTGCAAACAATTTATAATTTTACCAAACTAATCAGCCTACAAACGTGTACGTCTTTGGAGTGTGGGAGGAAACCGGAGCTCCCGGAGAAAAGCCACATGGTAACGGGAAGAACGTACATACTCCCTACAGGTAGCGTGCATAGTCAGAATCGAACCCGGGTCTCTGGAAATGTAAGGCAGCAACTCTACAACTGTGCCACCATGCCCTCCTATCCAGCAGGATACTTGAGTGAGTATGTGCTTGGTATGTGTGCATTTTTGCTGGTGCCAGTCGCAGGAGGTTTCGTTTAGATTGGTGCAGAAATACAGCATGGTAACAGGCCTCTATGGTCCACCAAGTCCATGTTGACCACCGATTGCCCGTCCACACCAACTTTACTCCCTACACACGAGAGGCAATTTACAGAGGCCAATTAAACTTCAAACCCTGCACGTCTTTGGAATAAGGGAGAAAACCGGAGCATCCACACGAAATCCACGTAGTCACAGTGAGAGCGGGCAAACTCCACAAGGATAGCACCCAAGGCCAGGATCGAATCCAGGTATCTGCCGCTATAAGGTAGCAGCTCTATCAGCTGTACAGCAGTGCTGAGGTGAATTGTTCATCAGCCTGCTAATCCTTCAGCTATTTTTAAATCTTCAGGGCAAATGTGCTAAGATATGAAAATCAAACAAACCCTTGAGAAATATCAATCTGGAGCAATAAGATCCTGCAGCCACACAGAGAGGTCAGTTGCATACAGCTGCAGCTCAGCACCAAATAATACACTTTTTGCATTACACGGTCTACTGCTTTTGTTCATATAAAACAGCATATCTTCTGATTTACTGTGATCGCCGCTGCTGGAGATCGACTAGTAAACACGTAAACCTGCACAGTCTTTAATGTAAATGGACATTTTACTGAAGAAATTACTGGTTTTGGGAAACCAAGATTTCACTGGAAAACTATTTTTGAAGCATCACATATGGCTAGATGGGTAAAATTATCTGCAATACCAAACCAGACAGTCAGGAAGACTCTTGAGATCAATTAATTATTTGAAAAACAATGGACAAGCTCAGTCATATTGGAAATCAGGGACTCGCAGCAAATTCAAGACCATTGGATCACTGCTGTAACTCTTCATTGCTGTACAGTTATAGAACATGCAGGTGGAGAAAATCAATCTCTCCCCTTTCCCCCTTCCTGATTACAAATATATTTCACCAGACTGTAATCTCTCCCTGAATCTCATCAGCAATGTTAACCAAATACTAATTTGTAAACAAACTAGTGCAAAGAAGTCATCATCTTGGAAATATTTTTATCAGTCTGAAGTAGAGTCCTGACCGGAAACGCCACCCATCCATGTTCTTCAGGGATGCTGCCTGACCTGCTAAGTTACTCCACGAGTTTGTGTCTTTTCTTGGTAACCCAGCATCTGCAGTTCCTTGTTTCTACAATATGTTGAATTAATTGTCTTTGCTCATGTTACTTCCATGCAAGTTGAACTATTTCCATTGTACTTTCACTTCTGCAAACTGTTTAAAATAGTCCTGAGCACCAAACTACCTGAAAATCGGCACATTATGAAAATAGACGATTTGTTCATGTGCCAAGATGTAGTTGTGAGTTCTCATGCAAGCAATCCATAAATTCTGATAAAATGTTCAAAAGCAGAGCAAGTAAAATTGGTCAGAATGGCCTGTATTGGAGATAGACAGGTTTTAGTTTAGTTTATGTTAGTGATACAGCATGGAAACAGGCCTTTCGATCCACCGTGACCCATCGAGCACCCGTGCACACTAATTCTTAAGTTATCCCATTTTCACATCCCCTCCCTGCACACTGGGGGGCAATTTGCGCAGGCCAATTAACCTACAAACCCGATGTGGGAGGAACAGGAGTAGCCGAAGGAAACCCATGCGGTCACGGGGAGAACAAGCAAACTCCACATAGGCAGCACCTCGGGTCAAGATCAAACCTGCATCCCTATTGGTGTGAGGCAGTGGAGCTACCAGCTACACCACTGTGCCTCCCACTCTAAATGTCTCTTTCAAAACACTGTTCATTCCCAAGAAATAACTTGAATTTATATATCTGGAGAGACAGCTGACGGCACGGAAAGACAGCACCCGGGAAAGGCTGGGTTAGCACCCCAGTCTGTGTCTTTCGTGAGAAAGACACCCAACAAAGCTACGGAAAGGCCTAATGAACCATCGTGGCCTAAACATCCATCAAGGCGAGAATGAAATGCTCGGAGAAGGAGAAAGAGGTGCAGCGCACAGGCTTTGAACCTGGTGAGACGCAGGAGGAGCCCGGCCGGGAGTCACCTTACAGAGCCCAGGCCCTCCATGCACTGGAGTCTCCCAACCCCTGCAGAGTAGTTATTAAGATGGCTGATCCGTGGGCGGTTGCTGCTGGGACGCAAGTCGGGGCCTGATCAACCCCGGCTGGGTCGCCTGGGCGAGGGTGTCTGATGTTGTGAGACCCGAAACACCTGATGACCCCAGATCACATCACTGAGGATGCGTCCCAGCTCATCTAGAAGATGTATATTTTTCATAAGTATTTCATGCAGAAGATAAATATACCATACTAAAATACCAATTTATATAATGGAAAAAAGTTACATTTATGGTTTATACAAGCATTTGAGAAAGTTTTTGTATATTCACTATACAGTTTTCCATTTAACAAAAAGAAAATTAAAAATGCAAATAGTTAGAAAGCGGCTTTCTGTAAATGTGATAATTTTGGTTGTACAGTAAATGAACTCACCAATGTGACAGAAGTTGAAGGAATTTGCCATAAAAAGCTGTGCTGAAGGAAGGAATGACTGGGACAGGAGGACAGAACGATCCTTCAGTATCCAAGGAGGTCAGGCCTGCCTGGAAACCAAATATCTGAAATAACAAACCCAAAAGGATCAAAAACTCCACGACAAGAAAAGGTTTAATGAAGACAGGATGAAACATGTCAACTTCAATTTTCCTTACAATGAACACACACTGAACACTTGTACTTATCACGGCATCACCACTGAGTCTGCCTAATTTCTAAAAGTCATGACCTTTTAAACACTGAAAAAAGTCCTTTTCAATCATTATTTTCCCATTATTAGTTGCAAATGCAATTGTTTTGATAATCATGTAAGCAGTTAATTCAGATAAATCCAGATGACACAGGTTGAGGCATGATATTGTTTTACCAAAGCTTTCCATTTGTGGCATCACATGAAACAAGGTGGTATTCTTTTTACAGATACAGCACTGAAACAGACCCTTCAGCCCAACAAGTCCGCACCGACCAGCAATCACCCCGGAACACCAGCACTATCCTATACCGGGGACTATTTACAGATTTTTTTACCGAAGACTAGTTTAGTTTAGAGATATAGTGGGCAAACAGGACCAACGGCCCACTGAGTCCATGGCAATCAACAATCCCTGTACAGTAAAGGGCCTGTCCCACTTGGGCCTCATTTGCGCTTCATTTACGCGACAGGCCGGCAGTGACTGTCGCGCAAAAATCGTCTAGCAGTACGACAGTCGCGTGCTTTGGTCTTGAGGGCCCTGCTTTTTTTGGGAGCCATTGCGATGTGTTTCGTACTGTACTGTTCTTTTAGACCGATCTCCGTGGCAAGGATTTTCCCAGTGAAAAATATTCAAAACCCGGGGCGCTTTATACCTGGGTGATCACATGGCGCTCAAATGATGCGCTAATGGCGCGCCGACGGCATACGCGACGACACGTGGTTACGGATGTTGACGCACGGTGATGCATAATAACTTAGCATAGGCAATGTTCGTGCGTCATTGTCAGTAACCATGCACTACACGTATGCCATCAGTACGTCAACATACGCCATCAGTATGTCAGCGTGCGCAAGGAATACGTCACACAGGTGGCGCGCGAGGATTTTGAACATTCCAATTTTTAGGATGTCGCGTAAATGATGTGCAAATGACGCCCAAGTGGGACAGGCCCTTAACACTATGCTACACGCACACAAGGGACAATTTAACTAAACCAATTAGCCGACAACCTGTACGACTTTGGAGTGTAGGAGCACCTGGTGAAAACCCACACAGTCACGGGGAGAACATACAAACTCTGTACGGACCGCACCCATAGTTAGGATCGAACCTAGGTCTCTGGTGCTGTAAGGCAACAACTCTACCACTGCGTTAATGTCTCAAGCTTCACCTTTCTGAGTGGAGAAAAAGTCAAAAATTTCATGGCGCATATAGGAGAAAGCGGCAGAAACCCAGGTACAATCCTGATTGCGTGCTGTCTACATGAAGGCTGCAAAAATCTCCTTGTGACCCCATGGTTTTCCTCTGGGTGCTCCGGTTTTCAGCCACATCCCAAAAGTGTGCAGATTTGTACGATAATTGGCATCTGTAAATTGCCGCTAGTGTGTAGGGAGTGGATGCTAAAGCGGGATAACCAGGGCCGGCCTTAAGCCAATTGGACCAATTGCTCCCAATCAGGCCCCGCGCCTAAGGGGGCCCCGCGCTAGAGTAATCTACTCTCCGCTCGGGTAGATCTACCCCGGGTGGAGGGGGGAGAGAGGGGTGGAGAGAGTAGAGGGTTGGAGGGGGAAGAAAGGGGTAGACAGGGAGCGGGGTGTGAGGGGGAATGGAGAAGGGGGAGAGGGGTCGTTCCCCGGCTCCACCTCTCTCTCTTCCCGGGGAGACATGGTGAACAATATGGGGAGGGCTGGGCCGGGGGTTGGAGCATCGTTTACAAACCTCGGCCTCAGCTCACACCCGTCCACCTGGACCCCAGCACCCGCTCCCACCGCCGGCCCTCTCTTCTCTCCTTCCCTTCCCTCCTTCCCTCCCTCCCTTCTTTCTCTACTTCCTCTCTCTCCCTTCCTTCTCTACTTCCCTCACTCCCTTCTCTCCCTCCCTCCCTTCTATCCTTCCCTCACTCATAAGACACAGACAACTAACACACACACATCACGCACAGACAACTAACATACACACAAGACATATACACACAACTATGTTAGGATGTGGTAGAAGCCCAAAGGGTAGCATGGGGCTGAAACTTTCCCTTCTACCATAGAGATATAAAGTCTATAATAGATTTATTTGCATTTCTATGATTCTACAGACCTTGGCTGGGAACCTGAGGCTCACCAAAATTATTCCCAATTGGGCCCCGCACCTCCTAAGGCCGGCCCTGGGGATAATATAAAACTTGTGTGAACGGTCACACGAATGGTGGACCAAGGAGCCTCTTTCCATTCAGTCAATTCCATTTCCATTTCAATCAATTCAAAATAAATGAATTTGCAAGACTTATTTTTTGTCTAAACGGGGTTTAAAAAACATTTTATCATGAGTGTCTTTTACCATTTTGTCCACACGGCAATCATTAACACTCACTCGATAGGGCTTCTTAAAATTTATTTTTTGATCTTTGCCTCAATTACCAGCAATATTATGGCTGCTACTCAGAGGCATCTTTTCACAATAAACATTCGACATAAAGAGATTAAAGTGTTAGTTGACAGAAACTTCAGAATTTCTGCTTTGCTTGGAATTTCATTTTGATTGAAGTAAATTTGGGAAATTGTGCATACAAGGTTTAGTTTCAAAATATAAGCTCAGAAAACAACATACGTTTGATGTTATCCGAGAAATAGCAATTAAGATGTGTTCAAGACATTCCATTTATACTTCCACAAGTAGTTCTGTGCTTTAAACTTCAGCTGGTACTCATTAAATAATCTAATCATCGAAATGTCACTTTACTGTAAAAGATCGGGTTTCACCAATGACAAAAGGCACCTTCAAAGAATGTTCAAAGGTATGTGAATTACTTAAAATAAGAAGGGAAGGGGGTTGGAATTCTGGTAGCTTGAGTGTTAAACTCACCAAATAGCTCAAATGAACAGAAGAACTGTGTAACTTTAACAAGAAAACGAGCTGTGCTAAACAATTACAAGGTTTACTGAACCGTCCAAAATCAATGGCACTTATGACTAAATATTTTGGCAATTACCAATCACATTTTCAATGTATTCTGCAAGCTAGTTGGATTGAATTTCAACTCTGATAACCAGAAGATTTAAATTAGATATATACCAACTACACCATTTAATCCATAAACAATGAAACTCGATTGAGACAGTGATATATCCCTAAGTAATTAGCTCCCTGGAATAATTACCATAGTTTTAAAATCCCATCACTGTGACACTCCTGATGTATCTATTATCTACATTAAGACTAAAATGATTTTAATTGCAATGGATTACAAAACAAGACACAACCTATGCCACACAGCATTTGTTAGATCACCATAAATGCATATAGATGCAACCAACACAAATTTGATTATGGGGATAAATTTATGCAGTAAAAATTACTCAGTGCAGTCAGATAAAGTATCACACAACGGACTTATTCCAGTACAGTTTGAGGGCCTGTATGAAGTCACGCCCTTGATTCAGCTATTGTTTAGTTGGAAGACTACTCCTGGATCTCTGAAAAATACTTTTATATCCATTCACCAACAGCATGCAAGATTACACTAACACCCTATAATTTTATACAACTTATTAACATCTTGAAAAGACACAAAGTGCTTGAGTAACTCAGCAGGTCAGGCAATATCTCTGGAGAACATGGATAAGGGGCTTTGCAGTTCGGAATCCTTCTTCAGCTGATTGTGGTGAGAGGAGGATCTCATTGAAACCTAGCGAATTATAAAAGGCCTAGATAGAGTGGATGTGGAGAGGATGTTTCCAGTTGTTGGAGAGTCTATGACCAGAGGGCACAGCGTAAGATGGAAGCGAAGGCATTGGGTATTTTTTAAAGTACAGATTGATCGGTCCTAGATTAGAAAGGGCATTAAAGGTGAGAGGGGAAAAATAGATCAGCTATGATCGAAAGGTGGAGCAGGCTCATGAATGGCCTAATTCTGCTCATTTGTCTTATGTTCTTATGGGTAGGGAGAGGGGAGAATGCTGGAAGACAGATGGGAGTAGAATAAAGCCTGGCGAGTGATAGGTGGATACGGGTGGGGGGGGGGGGGGGGGGGTGATCTGTCTCAAGAATGGTCCCAACCCAAAATGCCACCTATCTGTGTTCTCTAGAGATGTTGCCTGACCCATTGAGTTACTCTAGTACTTCCTGATATTTTGTATAAACCAGCATCTGCAGTTCCTTATATCTCCTATAAACACCTTGGTTTGGTGTGCCTTGAACTGTGAAGTGGCCATGGCTCAATTTCAGGACAATCCCTTGTTCCAACTGGACAAACATGGTGATTAAACCTCCACAATAAACATGGGTCAGAATGATCCTAGACGCACATAGCTCAAGCGTATACCTCAGCAGTGCAAAAGCACTAGCAACATTACATCAGTATTTTGAGATCAACAGTGAAATTGTAATAATTAATTGAACATAGAACTGCACAAGAACAGGTGCCTCGGCCCACAATGTCAATGGCAAATATGATGCCAAAACCAACTCTTATCTGCCGCTATTTAATCCATTACCCTCCATTCCCTGCATATCCACGTGCCTATACAATAGTCTCTTAAATGCCAGTATCAAATCTGCCTCAACCACTGGCAGTGTGTAAGAAATATGCATTGCTGAGAAATAATTTGTTAACAAAAGAAATAGATATTTAGCAGAATAAGTTTTTAAGAATAGTACACAAAGTGCTTGAGTAACTCAGCAGGCCAAGCAGCATCTCTGGGGAACATGGATAGGTGATGTTTCATGTCCAGACATTTCTTCATACTCAGAAGAAGGGTCCCAAACCAAAATGTCACCTCCCCATGTTCTCCAGAGATGCTGCTTGACCCACTGAATTACTTCAGTACTTTGTGTCCTTTTGTGTAAACCAGCATCTGCAGTTCCTTGTTTCTGCACTAAGTCCTTAAGAATATTATGGACCATATAGAATACCTTGCCCTTAAATTTATTCCATACTTTCAGGCAAACCTTTACTACACAGAAAATATATTAAGTTCATAGCAGATCTGGACAAAGCTATTTGTTATTGTAAACCATAAGAGCTCTAAAAATAAAATTTATCAGTGTTTCAGGTTAAAAATAGAAAGTAATTTAGTGGGACATCAGTACGTAATTGTCATGCATCCCATTTCACTCTCCTATGCACCAGACAGAATAGCCATCACATTAAGTGTACGAAGGAGCTGCAGATGCTGGTTTAAACTAAAATAGACACAAAATGCTGGAGTAACTCAAGCTGAAGCATGGGTGTGTCGGAAGAAGGGTCTCGACCCGAAACGTCACCCATTCCTTCTGTCCAGAGATGCTGCCTGTCCCACTGAGTTAAGGGCCTGTTCCACTTGGCCGACATTCGCGCGCCATTTACGCGACCTGCTAGCATGGGGGTAGCGCGGGACGGGCGCATGGAGTGGTGGGGAGAAGTGTGGAGTGGTGTAGGGGAGTGTGGACTTCGTCCTGAACTAAATATTCGCGCGCCACCGGCCTGTCGCGTAACTGACAGCCAAAGTGGGACAGGCCGAAGACCCTGGCGCGGCGCAACGTCTCACCTCCAACAGCAGCAGAAGCAGGCAAACGATCGCCGAGCTCGGCCTGGGGCTCACGGCTGTTGCAGATCCGGCCCCGTTCTCCTACTCTCAGAACGGGGCCAAGACAATTGGAGATAGACACAAAATGCTGGAGTAACTCAGCGGGACCGGCAGCATCTCTAGCGAGAAGCAATGGGTAACGTTTCGGGTCGAGACCCTTCACCAGACTGAAGAAGAGTCTCGACCCGAAACCTCATCCATTCCTTCTCTCCAGAGATGCTGCCGGTCCCGCTGAGTTACTCCTGCATTTTGTGTCTATCTTCAAATGACATCACGCGCTCCAGACAGCTGCGCGAACGCATGATGACGTGCGCGACCGTCACTACTGGCCTGTCACGTAAATGACGGCCATGTGGGACAGGCCCGTTACTCCAGCATTTTGTGTCTTGCAATCACATTAACTTGGTGTAACTAGCTCTGCCGTTCCTTATGTACCTGGCTGAATTTAACAAAAAAAAACAAACTAAACTTGTAAAAGCAAAGTCTTTTCTTGAAACTTCTAATTCTTTCCATTTTGTTGCATACCAGACAAAGCAAGGAAAAGGGGAACTGGTAAATGGGAGTAAAAATCAGCTGCAGGTGGGCCCGAGCTATTTTCGTGCTGATAGAAAAGGAAACCTGCTCACTAATATGAATGGGGTGTTTTGAAGAATCAACACAGACCATATGTCCAAACCTACTCATTTCAAACAAATTCAGGTTACCATGGTAAATCAAGAATGAAGCACAGTTACAACGCTAGGTCTGGCGCAAAACCACACTCAGCTTCTACAAAAGGAATATTTTTCCGTTTTGGTGGGTAGCCTGGAACATGCCGAAAACAGCAGCTGAGAGGAAGCACCTGTACGACAAAGCATGTTAGCCAGTAAGCACCCACAAGTGACGATGATGGCTTTTGATGAAATGTTCGCAATCATTCGCAAATGTTTGCAATCATGCAGTAGAAGACAGCATTCAAATAGTGCCAAAAGCACAGCGAGTATGGAGACAAAGCACCATTATGGTCTGGTTACCAATATTACAGATAATGTATGGTATTATTAATTATTGGCACCGTGGAGCAGCGGTAGTGTTGCGCCAGAAACCCGAGGTCGAACCTGACTGGGAGTGCTGTCTGTACGGAGTTTGTACGTTCTCTCCATGACCACGTGAGTTCCCTCCGGGTGCTGCAGTTTCTGTAAATTGTCCCTAGCTTGCAGGATAGAACTAGTGTTTAGGTGATTGTTGGTCAGCGTGGACATGGTGGACAGAAGGACCCGTTTCCATGCTGTATCTCTAATCTAAACTAAACTTTTATATCCATTCACAGCAGCATACAATATTACACTGACACCCTATAGTTTTATGCGACCTATTAATATCTTGAAAAGACATTTAGTGCTGGAGTATCTCAGCTGGTCAGGCAACATCTCCAGACAACATGAATAGGTAACTTTGCATGTTGAGGCCATTCTTCAGACTGATTATTGTGCGGTGTGTGGGGTTGGTGTGGGTGGGACTGTCGCAAGCCAGATCGATACGAATATTATATTATTAAAGGTGAAGACAGATAAATATTTGAAAGAGCTAGGAATTGACGGTTATGGGGAACTGGTATGGAAGAGGATTTGATCAGCCATATTCATATCGAATGGTGGGGCAGTGTTGAAAGACTGGAGGCCAACTCCTGCTCCTATATTTTTGTGCTCTTGTGATTTTGATTTAAAGATTGGTTAGAATGCTTTTGAATCTCAGATGAATAGCGATCTCCTGATCTAATGAGCACAGCTTTCTCTTTCTCTTGTTTTTACCAGAACTGATCAAAAATCAGTGTCCATGATGAACAATAGATGACAAATGGGTGTGAGATTAAAGGATAGAAGAGCCGGAGAAAGGAATGTGGGTATAGGGAGAGGGGGAGGGGACAAAATAGGTGTGATAGCCCTATCCCACGGTACGAGTTCATTCCAAGAGCTCTCCCGAGTTTAAAAAAAATCTAACTCGGGGTAAACACGGAGAATGAGCGTAGTGGGTACGTCGGAGCTCGGGGACATCTCTTACCGGCTCGTAATGCTAACGGCAGGTACTCGGGAAGACACGCTTCGGCAGGTAAGCATGGTAAGACTCGTGAAGATTTTTCAACCTGTTGAAAAATGTCCACGAGAGGCCCGAGTACCGACGAGTGGCCATTACTGTAAATCTCCGAGCTCGAATAAGGACAAACTCGGGAGAGCTCTTGGAATGAACTCGTACCGTGGGACAGGGCTTTGAGTCTTTCTCCTCTCCCTCTACATACCTTCCTCTGACTTGACAATTACAATTCTTCAATCATTTCTCTCACGCCTCTTGCTTTTATCTCTGACCTTTGTTTGAACAATCTGCCTATCACACCCCCTCAACTGTCTACCTATCACCTGCCATTCTTTGTCCTGCCTCTCCTCTCTCCCAGCTTTCATTCCTCCCCCCTCCCCCAATAATCAGCCTGAAGGATCCCGACGCTAAACGTCACCTAATCATATTCTTCAGAGATGCTGACTGATCCATTGATAATCCAGCACTGTGTCCTTTTTTGTAAACCATCATCTGCAATTCCTTGTTTCTACTAACAGATGACAAATGATGATGGCAAAAAAGGTTCAACCACAATATTTTGTTCATGCTTTAATAAAACCACTAACAATTCAGATTTCTGTTAATATTTATGTTGCCTATCAGTGCCCTAAACCATGAGGATAACACTATCATTGGCTCAACTTCTACATACAATTAAACTGACTGAATCATTGCATTTATGCTGTTGTTAATTTAGCTCTCTCAACGAGTCGAGTTCAATAAGTTTCCTCAGTAGGGTTTGTCATATGTGTTCCAAGCAATCACAACAGCCAAAATAGTTTAAACCACTAACCCATGGAAACACATCAAATCTGAAACATTACCTCACACCCAATGAAAAGATGCACATGTCTCAATGAACAAGGATTGTTTCCCTCACGTTAAATTCAAAACAGCAGTAGCAAAACTGCTTACTTTTCATGAAAGTAGATCTGAATTGTACAACCAACATATTTTTTAAATATTAATGAAATACTTTCAGAAAACCAAGATTTATGTTAGAAACATATTCAACTTTAGAATAAATTTCACTAACTTAGAAGCCAACAAATCAAAAATCTACTCTGGCAAATCAAAAAATTTTAGTCTTATGTACTTAAACTGGAAAGACCATGCAAGATGTAGTGTGGTTTTCATTGATACATTATTAATTCCACCACCTCTATTAAATAGAAAGAAAAGCAAGAAAGTATGACACAAGATACAATCTCTGCCATTTCCTGCAAGTTGGTTATAGTTTTCATTAGACTACAACCCAAAAATGTAATTGCTTTCACGTGCAAAAGTCTAACATTAGATACCCTGCAGAATTATTTAATTTTAAAATATGGCAATAATGTTTATTAGTTTAGTTTAGTTAAGAGATATAGCACAGAAACAGGCCCTTTGGCCCACCGAGTCTGAGCCGACTAGCGATCACACCCGCACACTAACACTGCCGTACATGTTAGGGTCAATTTACAATTTTTACCAAAGCCAATTATCCTACAAACCTGTATGGCTTTGGAGTATGGGTGGTAACCGGAGCACCTGGAGAAAACCCACGCGGCCGCAAGGAAAACATACAATCTCTTTATAGACAACACCCTTCGTCAGGATCAAACCCGGGTCTCTGTTGCTGTAAGGCAGCAACTCTACCGCTGCACCACCTTGCTGCCAATTGACATACAAATGTTGAAAGAGGGCATTGTCTAGAAATGTTTAAATGTATAATTTTTAACAAAGTCACAACTACTAATTTCACAGATTCTCAACACAGAAAGCAGCTCTTTGAAAAAATTACCAAATTAGCCCATTGCATGAGAGCCTTAAAGTATGTATAGAATTTTATCCTTAAGGGAGTTACTGAATCTGCTTCCCCCTCTCTTTGGTTGTGCACGCTAGTTATTAATCTCCATTAATTTTTGCATCCCAACCATTCCAGTAAACCTCTACTCAGACCTCCCAACATTTGATTGTCAAAATTCATAATATTTCCCCTCAAAATTCATATTTTTAAATGAAAATTCATAATATGTCGCGGCGCCCTATTCGGGGTCCCATGTCACAAATTCTAAATTGTGAAGAAGTATTTTAAATGCCAAAATGTGAAAAAGGTACATGTATGCTGAAACATTTATAATTCTTTGTTAAACTTTGATAAACTTGGCACTAGACTCACCTTCATTTCTCTCACTTGGGGTTGTTGCCGGCGGCTATGCGCCTGCGCACTGGTGCAGATCAGGGCTGCCGGCGGGCGGGTGCGGCACATGCGCACTTGGCCAGGTTGCCGGCGGGTCTGCGCCTGCGCACTGGGTGGGGGTGGGGGTGGGGGGGGAGGCCCGGTGATGGGGCTGCCGCGAGCGGCCGGCTGCCGGCAAGAAAGTGCCGCTGATCGCGCGGGCCGGCGCCGCCCGGGCTCTGGGCCGGGCGTGGCGTGGCTCGAAATGGCGCCAGGCCCGGCAACCCTCCCCCACTGCGCACGCGCGGCCACTAGGGCCCGGCAAAGTGCCGCTGATCGCGCGGGCCGGCAAACCGGGGACACATGGCGCCGGCGTTCACCACGGGAGGAAGAATTTAGCGGGATAATTAGGGTACAAATCGGGATGGCGGGAAGGGAACCTAAAAAGCGGGAATATCCCGCCAAAAGCGGGATAGTTGGGAGGTCTGCTCTACTGTACCCTCTGCAAAGATACAAAAGATTTTGTGGGATATGGGTCAAACACAGGCAAATGTGATTGTGCATATGGACATCTTGGTCGGCATGGACTAGTTGGGCCAAAAGGCCTGTTTCTATGCTGTATGATTCCATGCCTTTAAGGCCTTATTTGACCTTCTATCCAAATTACAATCTCCTGAATTAAACAGGAGTCTAGTTGAGACATAACCTGTCTTCACTAGAATCCCATGTAATAATAAACACAATACGAACAAAACAAAAACATTTCAAAGTTGAATGGAACCGAAATTCAGGATGACTTTCTTGCACTGCATTCCACAGCACCTAAATGAGCATTAAAGATATTAAAACATTCACGGTCAAGAAGGATCAGAATATTTGATGTAGGAATATTAAGAAAGATCAATTAAAAAGAGAGAGTTAAGATTATAGCTGAATAAGACAACAGAGGAAAACATAAGTAGACCAGTGTTTCAATTATCTGGCCACAATGGAACAACATTCAATATCTAATAGATGTCAGAATGTAGACACAAAGCGCTGGAATAACTCAGCGGGTCAAGCAGCATCTCTGGAGAAAAAGGATGGGTGACATTTCAGGTTGGTAACCATCCCCACCTGATCCGCTTACTCCAGCACTTTGTGTCTATCTTCGATATAACCAGCATCTGCACTCCTTGCTACAGATACCAGAATGTTATGGTTTAATTCAATTCCTTAAGTTACAAATAATATTTGCGAACATGTTCTTGCGACATTGAACCAAATTTACTATTCCAGAAAAGTATTTTCAAAGCTCTCAATCATGGGTTGTAACTCCGATGGCATGTCTCAAAGAATAATTACATGTTTAAATCAAAGCAAGAAACTTCAAATTGAACAAATTAAAAAATGCTGATAAAGAACATATTACCTTGACACAACAGTGAACATAGCAGCAATGCAACAAGTTATCAGATGGCTGATTAAGGCTGCTGACAGTGGGTATAAGTTGTCCAGCATACATTGGCACTGAATGTTCCAAACTAACTTTGTCCACCTGTACTCTCAAGGCAGGTAAGGGTCGCAAGGGATGAAAATGTGGAGCACTTAAATAAGGCACGGAATGCTGAAACAACAAAATGTTTATGTTACTTTTATGTAAATCTTTTTTTTTATCATATAATAAATACATACATTGCAGATCATATTTTGAGTGTACAAATAATATGAGATGCGGTGCATGAAGTACGTTTCATAATCTGCCCTTAATTCCAGACCTCTTAACCTTCTCCAATAGCTTGTGTAATAATTTAACAAAGACACCAACTCCAAAGTCAAAACATTACAAAAATGTCCATCAGAATCTTCTTTTCTGAAATCTGTGTTGGCAGCATAAACATATTGTCATTATCCACATATTCACTCTGCATGTCATAAATTGCTAATTTCAGAACACTCCTGACCACATCAAGTAAGATAGTGGTGCTGAAAAAGTCAAAAGTGTCCCCATTGAATGGAAAAGTATGTTCAAAGCAACTTGTGATCCACTCTCCTTTGCAGTTCTTAGATTATTTCGCATTAAATGCTTTTGTCATTACAAACAATCCAGATTCCTTATATTTAATTGAAAGGACATTACATTTTATTATTTTATGATTTACAATTTGAATCAGAATGACAGAAAGCAAAAATCTATTGTTGTTTAAAGACAATGGTCGTCGTCTAATTTACAAATCTATTTGAAGAAATCCAATGAAAAAAAGAAAAACTCCCACCTCCTTTTAGCATACATTTTTAAAAGGCCTTTTTAAGAAAAGGGCTTGTTACCTTTTGACCTAAAATTATAGGAAGTAAATTGTCCAGAAGGTTGAACTCAGCCAGTGTAATTGTAAATGTGCATTTTAAAATAGTTATGCATGTTAATCTTGTTGGAATATACTCTTCCAAAGCAGCAACCTCCTCTTGGCTCGGCAATGTTCTGTTTTCATCCTCAGTTTCTGAAAGGTTTCAAAGGGACAATATTGACATAAATATCACTAATTTGGGAAAGCAAGTATTTGATTGGATGATTTTCAATAAATTATATATTAAATACAGTGTCTGTTTTGAAAGTGCTGCATAAGTGTGGTGTTGTATGCGGCACAGTGGTACAGCTGTAGAGTTGCACAGCACAAGAGACCCAGGTTCAATCCCGACTACGGGTGCTTGTCTGTATGGAGTTTGTACGTTCCCCCTGTGACTGCGTGGATTTTCTCCAGGTGCTCCAGTTTCCTCCCACATTACAAAGAAGATCCCTTCTGTAAATTGTCCCTAGCGTGTAGGGTAGAATTAATTCACGGCTGATCGCTGGTCGACATGGACTCGGTAGGCCAAAGGGCCTGTTTCCAAGTTATATCTCTAAACTAAACTAAACATTGTGAATGCGTAGGTACTGTAGTGGGACTGCAATTAATCTATAGGCAGTGTAATGTGACACGTCAAAATATAAACTTAAACAGCAACCACAAAAAAAATGTGAATAATGTTAATGTCCAAACAAAGGTTTACTCCAATCCACAAAATAAAACATTTCACTGTGTCACCAGAAACTCTGTCAATATCATACACAGATAGTTTGAGAGAAAATTGTACAGAGGGAATTCCAGATCTGATGATCTTGCCAACTATTACAAGAGTAGGTGCAAGGCTATATATAGTATGGCTTCAAAGACTAGCTTTAATTGTTGAATGATGTCAATGAAGGCCAGCATGCATGCATGTTGATGAGACATGGTGCAAGATATTTGCACAAACCTCAAATGTTCCGCAGATAGAGAATTTATTTTACAATGTAACCCTTTAGCATTATTCACCATTATGATCTTCAAGGAACAAGCAAAGCTGATAATAGTGAAAAAAACTGTGTAGTCTGATATTAATAAATGTTATCTCTAAGCAATAGTGTATCTGTACACTGTGGGTGGCTCTTCTATTGTCTTTCCACTGACTGGATAGCCCGCAACAGTATCACCAGTAACATAAAGTAACAGTAACAAGTAACATCATCAGTAGCTTTTCACTGTACCTTGGTACACATAACCATAAACTGAACAGTACACACATGTCTATAAAATAAATTGCACTAATTTTTAAGTAATCGTGACAGAATCACCATTTTGTCAAACTGTACAACAGTAGAAATGCAATTAACATAATTGTGATCAAAGTCATAAGGTCATGAGGAATAGGAGTAGAATTAGGTCATTCGACCCATCAAGTCCGCCATTCAATCATGGCTGATCTATCTCTCCCTCCTAAATCCATTTTTCTATCTTCTCCCCATAACCTCTGACACCAGTACTAATCAAGAATCATCTATCTCTGCCTTAAAAATGTCCACTGACATCACAAAGCCTCATATCACTATACCCAACATTTTAAATTTAATTGAGGATTTTGGTTCATTTTCAAGTTATCGAATAAACTGGAATAAAAGTGAAATCATGTCAATAAAACCGAAAGATTCTACATATCTCATACAATTTCCTTTTAAAATAGCTGTGGAAAATTTTAAATACTTGGGTATTGAAATTACTAGATATCAAGACATGTTTAAAGCAAACTATAACCCTGTACTTAGGAAACTACATAATTTAATTAAATTCTGGAAAACGCTGCAGATGTCCTTAATAGGTCGAATAAACGCCATAAAAATGATTTTTCTTCCACAAATTCAATTGTTGGATAATTCTCTTCATCAACCGGAATGGATCATTATGGAGAAAGAGAACTGCTCCCCTTTTAATATTGGTGCAATCCTTCTTTAACCAATGATGGTGAATTCCAAACTACAACAAAAACCCAATTATACAAAGTACAATCAGAATTTGGAAACAAATAATATACAATTTAAAATTAAGAAACTTATCTCTCCTATCTCCTATTGCTAAAAACCCTCTGTTTAAACCCACAATTATAGACAAAGCATTTATACAATGTGAAAGAGCAGGAATTAAAACTTTGGGAGATCTGTATGATACGGGAAAACTATTATCATTTAAACAATTACAACTAAAATATAATCTGGGTAACAATCAGTATTTTAAATATTTCCAAATATGTGATTATCTGAAAAAACATGCACAAGAATTTCACAAAATGCCATTAGACTTACTAGATGAAGTAATGAATACAAAGGCGGAATCAGCAAATTTAATTTTATATATAATATTATACTAAATGCAGTAATACCAACAATAGAAGCAGAGATGCCAACCCTAAATTTAGTTCACAGTAACATTCAACCCATTTGTCCGTAACAAATGGGGGTAAATGCATTTCTCTCAGTAACATACTACTCACTTGGCAAGGTTGCCGGCGGGTCTGCGCCTGCGCACTGGGTGGGGGTGGGGGGTGGGGGGGAGGCCCAGTGATAGGGCTGCCGCGAGCGGCCGACCGTGTCGGTGATCGCGCGGGCCGGCGCCGCCCGGGCTCTGGGCCGGGCGTGGCTGCGAGCTGGCAAACCGGGGGCACATGGCGCCGGCGTTCACCACGGGAGGAACACCGGCGCGGCGGTGTTCCGTAACAACATGTTTGGCTGCCGGAACACCGTAATATGGTTATTTCGCCGGGACAAAATGCGGCAAATCCGGGACACTTGGCACCTCTGTAGAAGGTATCAGAGGTGAGTGGGAAAACGAACTAAGCATAAAAATTTCCAATGGAAGGTGGAAAGAGTACTTATTAAATGTGCACAAATGCTCAATTAACGTGAGACACACTTTAATACAATTTAAAATTTTACACAGATTATACTACTCGAAAACTAAATTAAATAAATTTTTCCCTAACGTTTCACCAATCTGTGATAAATGCCAATTCAAGAAGCTACTATAGCGCACTCATTCATCTTCTGTACAAAAATTCAAAGGTTTTGGATTGAAATCTTTGAAATTTTCACAAAACTGTTTAAAATAAAAATAACACCAAAGCCAGAATGGATTATTTTCGGAATGACAGAAGGTAGTTCAGAATTAAATGTGTATCAAAAGAATCTATTTGATTACGGCTTAATAATAGGAAAAAAGCTAATCTTAAAATTCTGGAAAAATGCTCCTATACCAACATTAAATATGTGGATTTAAACTGTGTTTGAAACATTACATCTGGAAGATATGAGACTCCGCCTGGCAGGAAAATCAGAACGTTTCTATCAGACGTGGTCTGCATTTATAGAATTGCTACAAAGATAGGGTGCAGGAGTACCTCGGACCGTGGTGGGGGGGGGGATGAAAAACTATCGAGTTTGTGAATTACTTTTGCGTGATATATATAATATTGTAACTGGCTTTTTTTTTCTTTTCTCTCTCTTTGTCTCTTTTTTCCTTTTCTTTTCTAGGGTCTATCTCTTAACCCCCATTCTTTAATTCTTTGACCAAGGGTTTCTTCTCCCCTTTGGCACGCTCTTTCACTTTCACAACACTTTTCACCTACTTCACTCTCTTTCTTTCTATTCTTTTTCTTTAAAAGCCATAAAATTATGGGGTACAATGATTGTAACAAGATATATGTGATGTATATTGATGTATTTGCCTCTAATAAATAAAATTATTTTTTTTTAAAAATGTCCACTGACTTAGCCTCTGCGGCCTTTTGTGGCAAAGAATTCCATAGATTCACCGCCCTCTGACTAAAGAAATTTCTCCTCAACGCCTTCTAAAAGAATGTTCTTTAATTCTGAGGCCATGACCAGTTCTAGACTCTCCCACTAATGGAAACATCCTCTACCTAGCCTTTTCACAGTATTAAGTACATCCACTCTAACCTAGCCTTTTCACAGTATTAAGTACATTTCCATTGAATTTACAACACAAAAATTGTCCATTCCATCAAACATACTTACAATATGATCTACTCATCTTCTTGGAACCCCATTTCATCAACTCCAACAAAGATTCCACAACCACACACATATTGTTATTCTCTTCCCTGTCAACATTTCAAATGGATCATTCCCATCACAGCTCCCTGATATGTTCTTCCATCCCGACCAACAATTTTTTCAGCACATTCCCATACAGCCCAAGTAGTTATTTTTAATGTGACTACAAAATATAGCACATTAGAGTTGCTGCCTTACAGCATCAATGACCCGTGTTTAAACCTAACCGTTGGTGCTGTCTACACGGAGTTTGTACGTTCTCACTGTGACCGTGTTGGTTTTCTCTGGATGCTCCAGTTTCCTCCCACTTTCCAAAGACCTACAGGTTTGTGGGTTAATTGGCTTTGGTAAAATTATCCCTCGTGCGTAGGATAGTACCAGTGTGATGGGTGATCGCTTGTCGGCGCGGACTCAGTGGACCAAAGGGCCTGTTTCCGTGCTATATCTCTAAAGTCTATATAATTTATATTTAACCTGAGTGCAGCTTGCTGTATGGCTCATACTCGTGATTGAGCCCACACGCCACCATCTTCAGGATCCTGTGGACAGAGCTACTGTCCAGCCGAAGCTCCAATGAACCAACAACAAGACGTTTGGCCGACATCTCTTGAACATTGCTCAGATCTTCACTTTTGTTCATGGAAGCATCTTGCTGCTGACAAGCTGTACCTAAAAAAACAAAACAAAAAACAATGTTGCAGAAGTATAACTTCTTTTGAGGAAAGATAAATTGTTTGAATGTTTTCAAAAACAGGAATAATCGTAATGAAATGAAAATAGAAAATGCTGCAATGATCTGTAGATCAATACAGTTAACCAGCTCCTCCAAAAATAGAAACTTTCCTGCAGATGCTGATTTACACCAAAGTTGAACACAAGAAGCTGGAGTAACTCAGCGAGTCACACAGCACTTCTGGAGACCAGAAAAGCTGCCTGATGCGCTGAATTATTCTAATTTTTTGTGCCTAACTTTCCTGTCATGATGGGAAAGATCCAAGAATAAAAGATTTATAAAAAAAATGCCGATTTAATATAACAGATATTTCCTAAATAAAATATAATCCGCATCTCTATTTGTATAGAAATTAGTTTGCAGAACATTTTTAGATTTAAAAATCTATTCTAGCTGGAGTAAATTGAATTTGTACTCATTTCTGGATCAAGTCACACTGATTATGAAATTGGACCAAGCACTTCTTGCTATGAGTTCATTTTTGATGGCAATACAATTTTGACATCAGGGATGCACAGTCTCGCATGGTTCCTCATGCGTTGGTCTGTGGTTTTTAAGCATTGCAGGGTGCTTGGACAACATTGTCTTGCGGTCACCTCTCGTAGGGAACTCCTAGGTGAAGACTATGAGAATCCCATAGAAGCCTACAGGTAAGTGAAAAACATGGACAATACTTGGGAGTCCCCGTCAATTATTCTCAACCACCTCCCTCCCACACACCCCACAATTAGCTCTGCCTCCACCAACTCATTTTCCAAAACTTTTCTCAATAAATGCTCCAATACGCTCTCCCCTCCCAATCTCAACCAAGGCTTCTCGATCTCCCCCAGACCCAACCTTCGGAAATCTTGTGCTCCGCTGAACCTCCTCTGTGCCAGCCTTTCATCCACCAGGCTACTGCTCAGCATCCAAGTCACGGATGGCATAAGACAAGATTCAAGGCAATGTCACTGCTGCTGTATCACTGACGCAGAGATTGATCTTGTCGGCCCCGGACCAGGAGCAAGAGTATCAGGCACCAATTGTCAATCACAAAAATGTCCGAGGCATGATTGATTGCAAGTGGATTTGTTTTTCAGATCATAGAGCAAATAGAGCAGTCTCCATTCGACCAGATTAACATCAGTTACCCAAGGAATAGTCTGGAATTTCTGAGCAATAAAAATTTTAACATCCCTCTCAACTTGTTCCAAAGAACTTTATTGCTGCAACTGAATGACAGTCACAACAGTAACATGGGAAGCACATTAAGCAACTTGAACAGATCATGCCTTATAAACCACATTGTGATGACAGTCAAATGATGGGAATAAGGCAAGAAAGAACACAACGGCTGAGTCTACATTAAACCAGGAGTAAATTCAAAGCAGCGTCAAACTTATCTATCAACGTACTCAAGTATTTAGACCTCGTTAGTACATCAAACTTATGTAACCTGAAGTGTTTAAATAGGAAGGATTCTGCTCTCTCCTTTTCACTCACAATAGTCTCTGAAGTTTCATGATTATTAAATTAAAGGGAGCAGTGGTCAGACCTTATCAGGAGAGCCAAAGTTTCAATCACACAGCGAAAAAGAAATACATCGGCAAGGATTTACTTTAGAGATTTTAGAAATACGGCGTGAAAACAGGCCCTCCGCTACACCTGATTCGCGCCGACCAGCGATCACACCGTACACTAGCATTATCCTGCACACACCAGGGACAATTTTGCCAAAGCCAATTAACCTACAAAGCTGCATGTCTTTGTAGTGTGGGAGGAAACTGGAGCACCTGGAGGTAACTCACACGGTCATAGGGAGAACGTACAAACTCCATAAAGACAGCAACCGTAAGCAGGATCAAACTCTACCACTGCGCCATTGTGCGCCCCCTGAAAATGCCTGCCTTACAATCCAAACTGCAATTAAACTGCCCTGTAGTGTCTGTGTAACTGCTCACCCAATAAGTATGTGCCTGAAGAATGGCTAAGTCCACAAAACCAATTTTTATCCAAACAACATCCAAATAACATAGTGGCTGAGTATTTAACAGCATGTAAACTGGTCCATTCCTCAATTATTCGCTAAGTTTGTATCATTCATACATCGCATCTAGGATTCTTTACACACACTATTTGCTCTTAATCATAGTCAAAACAACCACAGGGTTTTCGATATACTTCTGATATAAAAGTGCACGGTTTATCATTTTCACCCAACCACTTAAATAAAATCCCTTCACAAAGGGTTTAAAAGCCACATTTTCAAACTATGACTTTCTACAATGTAACTCCTCGCTATTGACAGCAACCAAGCAGTTGCAACAAGAGATTTTGCTGCAGAGGTGCAAAGCAAACACAATTGTTTGCATGTTACAGATGGTAAAGACCAAATCTCTGTGCGGCATGTAACTCTGAGATGGAAGAGGTGGGAAAGAAACGTATTTCATTAAACACGACAGAGAAAATAGGTCTTATTTGATCCTTGTCGTTTAAAAAAAAATTAAAATAAATTTATTATGTGAAAGACATATATCTGGATTTGCAACAGCCCAACTTGTGTATCAGTGTGTGGTCAATGAATCAAATTCCCATTTAACGGTGTATCTATTATCCTACTTAAAACATGAACCTTAAATCCCTTTGTGACCCTCCAATCTATTTGCTTAATCCACCACAGTGCCTTCTGGTTAGCTCATTAATTTTTGGAAATAATATGATCCGTGCCCGACTTCACTTGCAACCGGCCAACTGGTCTATAAGAGCACTGCGATGTATATTCCCATTATTTCAATACTGATCCGGTTTACAGGAACCATGTACACTGCCAAGGGTAGAGGCAGCATTTCCTGGGCCTCAACCATTCTCAATTGCCGTTTCCTGCGACTTCACTGACATGGTTAGGCCGCATTTGGACTATTGCGTGTCGCTCTGTCCGCCCCAATGCAGAAAAGATTTGGAGACTGGAGAAGGTATCTCTCCTTTGAAGAAAGTTTCCTCCCACATCAGAAAAAAGATGTCAGAGGTTGAGGGAAGACTTGATAGAAGTATATAAACGGTAGAAGTATACATGAGGGTCACAGATAGAATAAACAGTGAGAACCTTTTGTCCCCGGGATGGAAATGTCCAACACTACAGGGCTCGAAATTAGCAGTTGCCCGGGTGCCATTGACCACAGAAAGTGCCGCCGGGCAACGTATACGCTGACTAATTTTGCCCGGCTTGGCACCCAAATACTGGTTTATACTGGTAGACACAAAAAACTGGAGTAACTCCGCGGGTCAGGCAGCATCTCTGGCGAATAGGAGCGTGATGTCTCATGTCGGCAACTGTATTCCTCTAGTATCGTTGTTTGCGGGGCAAAGATACTAGGAGCGTGGTGACGATGGGGCGGAGCGAATGACGGGTCTCGAACAGTGGCAACAGCGGCCGCGACAGCGGCTCCACCGCCTCCTCATCCCGCACGGCGGAAGGAGTCCGGCCTCCCTCTCCCTCCCTCCACCACCCCCCTCCCCCCACCCCAGGCCTCGGCGTGCGAGAGGGGTTGTTTTGAAAGCACCTTTTGCGGATTTGCCTGCCATCAGCGGCTGCTATCGCCCTGATAACGGCGCTTTCAAAACAACCCCACTCGTACTCCCCTCTCCGCCGTCTGAAGCAGCTGCACCAAAGATCCTATAGCTATAGGATCTTTGAGCTGCACCACTTGGCCCCGCACCTTCCTGTCGGCTGGCGGAGGAGGGGAGGCAGTGGCGGCACTTTGGCGCTCCAGGGACGGCCAAGGCAGCGGGGCAATGTTGGTCGAGGATATACACTCTCTCTCTCTCTCTCTTCTCCTCCCCCCCCCCCCCCCACCCACCCCACTCCACTCCCCTCTTATCCTGGGACCCCTCCTCTCCATCCCGCACTGATCCCCTTTCCCTCCTCTATTCAGTCCTCACTGACATCCCCTGAGCTCCCCTTCCCATCTACCCCCCCCCCCAATCTATTCATCATCCTACCCACCTTGCATCGATTCACCTGCCACCCCCCCCCCCCCCCCCCCCCCATCCATCCAACACTGGTCCCCCAATTCATCCTGTACTGTCCCCCTCCTTCCCATCCATCCTGCACTTCTCCCCCCATTCATACTGCACTTCTCTTCCCATTCATCCCGTACTGATCCACCCTCCATTTACCCTGCACTGATCCTCCCATCCATCCTGTAGTGATCTCCCCATTCATAACAGCTATTATCATAAAATGCCTGTAGAAATTTCCGCTTGCAACCTCTATCCCTCATTTTGTTTCATGGATCCCCTCATTATGTGGGGATTGCCCATTCATCCTTCATAGACCCTCCGATCCACACTGTGACAACCCTTTCTGTGCCCCCCCCAGCAATAACGACCCATGCTAAGAAGATGGGGACCTGATGTCATGGTAATTTTCAGTCCTTCACAGAAAACATGCTTGCATCACTCTGTAGTGTGCATGGTTAAGCATATATGTTACCATGGTCCAGGAATTATTGACACGGGTTGATCATATGCTGAATAATCCAACCACATTTTTGTTTGGAAGTGGAAAGAACTAATAGAAATTGCATTAATTGCAATGTGTTAAAAGAGTTGAGATATTGGTTTATAATTTTGCTGCATGTCAGTGTGGTATATATCATGTCTTGATTAGTGAATATGTTTAGTTTGTGAGTTATTTGAAGCAGAAATAATATGTGAATGTAGACAAAAGTGCTAGAGAAACTCAGCGGATGCGGCAGCATCTATGGAGCGAAGGAAATGGGCAACGTTTCGGGCCCAAACCCTTCTTCAGACTGATGGGATTCGGCCTGAGACATTGCCTATTTCCTTCGCTCCATAGATGCTGCTGCACCCGCTGAGTTTCTCCAGCACTTTTGTCTACCTTCGATTTTCCAGCATCTGCAGTTCCTTCTTGAACATAATATGTGAATGTTTCATTGAGCATAATTCCGACTGGTAACTACGCACTTCGTCCGAGCACATTATCGCACACATCATGCAAACCGTCTTCAATTACCACCTAAACTGTCATTTGGCAACCTAAAAAGCTGTCAAGGTTGCCTGGCTGGCAACAGGGAAAAAAAGTTAAGTGAGAGCCCTGCACTAGAGGGCATAGCTATAAGGTGAGAGTGAGAAATGGAGATGTGCAGGGCAAGTATTTTTTACACAGTTCTGGGGGCCTGGAACGTATTGGCAGGGGCAGTGGTTGGAGTAGATACATTAGAGGTATTTAAAAGGGTTTTCGATAGGCACATGAAAATGCAGGGAATAGATGAATATGGATCATTCACAGGCAGATGAGATTAGTTTAATTTGCCATCATGTTCAGCACAGATATTGTGGGATGAAGGGCCCGTTCCTGTGCTGTACTGTTCTATGTTCTATGTGGTTTTACACAAGATATACATCCATCAGGTCATTCGGTCCTGAAGGTCTACGCTAGTGTTTATACCATCTGCTCCCCACAACTGCCACCTAACATTTTATTCTATCTGTAGAAACAAGGAACTGCAGATGCTGTTCCTTGTGTCCAAAAGGACACATCCTGCTGGAGCAACTCAGCAGGTCAAACAGTGTCTCTGGAGAACATGAACCGGTGACATTTCACGTCGGGACCCTTATTCAGACTCTATTTCATCTACTCACATTGAAAAATCAAAATACTGCAGATACGGCAGGAAAATGGAAATATCTATTGAAAATGCTGAAACTACTCAACACCCCAAGCCACATTCATGGAATCATTCACTGACCAGCAATCCAATTAATAACTAGACCAATCAAAACAAATAATCACAAATTAACCCCAGTTTTAATTGCACTGCTAATGGAATGCTGGAGTTGGCAGCATCGGTGGAGAGAGCAAAGCACAGTTAATGTTACTGGTAGATGAACATGTCCAGTTGAAGTGTTTTTGACACAGTATTAAAAGACAATTGGAGGGGGACATGGATAGAAATGTTTAGGGGGATATGGGGCAAGCACAGGCAATGGGACGAGCGTAGCTAGAGCATCTTTGTAGGCGTAGACAAGTTGGGCCGAAGGGCCTGTTTCCGTGTGGTATGATTCTCTGACTAAATACAAGTGAATGTTAAAAATTTGATTAAAACAATTTCTCAAAGGCAAAGCAAATGAATAATATTAAGTTTCAAAACATGACAGCAATAGAACTATAATCCAAGTATCGCATCCATACAGTACTGTAGGCTGTAATAGAGTCTTGGAGGATTTTGTATTGTTTCCATTAGAACACCATGCTTTTTAATCGACGCTTCTCAAATTACTATAACTTGCTTAGTAAAGACTAAACTGCAAAACAAGAGACTTCCTCACAGCTAAATTTGTCAACAACTTACTATCATGATCGTCAATTTTGGCAGTAGTTGCTACATTGATTTGCAATGCATTTGATTTAAATCCTGCTGTTGTTTTCTCCAAAGCAATTAAATCAAATAAATACAGGACCGATAACTGCAAACAAGCTGGGGTGATAAGGAAATTGAGTGGATCACCTCGCAAGCTGGGCATATGCTCACACCATTAACCACTACCTGCACCATGTGCAAATTTCTGTGGCTCTCATGTTGGCCTCATCATTCATCTCAGAAACCACAAAACTGGAGTCATGCTCGCCCCCGAGGGACTGCCTAAGAAGAAGCTGTCATTACTTTGCAACCAAAGAGCTGGTGTAGCAAAGTGGGGAGATTATTGTCTCTATGAATTTACTTTGCTTTAAAGAAACTGCACGGAAACAGGCACACTAAATCCACCCCAACCAGCGATCACCCCATGCACCAGTGCACACACTAAGGTCGATTTACAATTTTACCAAAGCCAATTAACCAACAAACATGAACGCCTTTGGAATGTGGGAGGCACCCGGAGAAAATCCACGCAAGTTATGGGAAGAACGTACAAATTCCATACAGACAACACCCGTAGTCAGGATTGAACCTGGGTCTCTGGCCCTGTAAGAGTGCAACGCTACTGCTGCGCCACTGTGCCACCCAAATAGCTCATCTTTACTTCAATCCTCACAGCGGGACTGATGGCCGTATTGCAAGTGGGATATGAAACTGATGTCTTTGTGGTTCAGGTACTGGTAAGATATCACTATCATGCAGCACGGACACAGGCCCTTCGGCCCAACTCACCCATGCTGACCAAATTGCCTAACCAGGTTTATCCCATTTGCCTGTGCCTGGCCCATATCCCTCTAAACCTACACTATCCATGTATTTGTTCAAGTGTCTTTCAATGCAATGGATTTTTTTCTTTCTACAATAAAAACTGAAAATGCTCAAAGATCCATATCTTTGTTCCTGTATGCTGCCAAACCTGCTGAAGATTATGAATGTTGTTGTTCTGATGAATGATTATTAATCTGACACATTAACTCTGTTTCTCTCCCCACAGATGCTGCCTGAACCGCTGAGCATCAAGAGAGTCAATACCATTTTAGTTTTAGTTCAGTTTAGAGATACAGCGCAGAAACAGGCCCTTCGGCCCAATTCTTACCAAAGCCAATTAACCTACAAACCTGTACGTCTTTGGAGTGTGGGAGGAAACTGAAGCGCCCGGAGGAAACCCATGCAGGTCACGGGGGGAACGTACAAACTCCGTATAGACACTGATGGTCAGGATCGACCCTGGGTCTCTGACGCTGTAAGGCAGCAACTCTAACTCTACGCCACCGTGCTGCCCATTTATTTGCCACAGGCACTGGAACAATGAAATTCTTACTTTATGCAAATTCTTACTTTCAATTTTCTTGTGTCGGCTTGCATTAATACCAGGCAAAGGCATAATGGATAAAATGGTCTCTTCCAGTGCCGCAAGTCTCAATGATTCCACCATGAATGTCAATCCCATCTTTGCAATGAGGTACAAGGGAGAGGTATCAATTAAGGAATTCACATTAACCTGAACACTCAAAGTATCAAAAGAAAAATACTGTCGGTGCCAGAAATTGGAAATACAAACAAAAAATGCTGGAAATACTCAGGTCAGGCAGTAACCATGGACAAAGAAATAGATTTCTGCAGATCTCCACCATTTTCAATTTTTATATCTGCGAATAAAAACCACCATCAGTGATCCTTCACATGCAGCTGAGACTACAGAGGCATCAGTTTCATATCCCATTTGTAAAAAAGTAATGAATGCTGCTCTGAAATAACAGTCCTTTTGTGAGATTTAAAATTGTGGTGCGCTAATTCAAGGAGGCAGGAATCTTCTCACTGTGCTACACCAGTTCTTTGGTTACAGTCATAATAGGTTCTTCTTACGCAGTCCATTGGGATCTAGCATGACTCGAGTTTTGTGGGTTGTGGGTGACTGATGAGGCCAATGTGGGAACCACAGACTTTTCCCACTCAGGTAAAGGCTGACAGGGTGGGCATATGGCTGGCTGGGGAGGTGGTCTACTTCTTTTGTTGTTCATGCAGGGCTTCTGATGTATTCAGTCAAGATTCTCCATGCCATCCCAAATATCTTTTCTCCATTTTGAGCGGTCGCAGGCCTGAGATTTTCCAAGATGTGGGTGGGAATGTGGCTTTCTTTTTCTGAGGGGGCTTTGTGGTCTCTTGGCTCTTTGCCTCTCTCTAGGAGTTGCCGTCTTCCCATGACAGAGCTCGGTATCGTGTGTTGGTTTCAAATCGCTGGTGATGCATCTCCAGCAACATGGCGTGCCTAACACTGCTGATAGACATAAAATGCTGGAGTAACTCAACAGGACAGGAAGCATCTCTGAAGGGAACGAATGGGTAACATTTGAGGTCGAGACCCTTCTCCAGACTCAAGCCGAAACATCACCCATTCCTTCTCTCCAGAGATGCTGCCTGTCCCGCTGAGTTACTCCAGCATTTTGTGTCTATCTTTTCATATAAACCAGCACCTGCAGATCCTTGGACTGCACTGCGTACAACTAGTACCACAGTGTGCAGAAAGAACTGCAGATGCTGGTTTAAATCAAAGGTAGACACAAAATGCTGGAGTAACTCAGCGGGACAGGCAGCATCTCTGGAGAGAAGGAATGGGTGACGTTTCAGGTTGAAACCTTTCTTTAGACTGAGAGTCAGGGGAGAGTGAAACCAGAGGTATGAAAAGGTACAGAACAAATCAGAACTGGCACTGAATGCCAAGGAGCCCACAATGGTCCTATGGAGCAGGTGACAACGAAGGGATATTAACAATGAAACTAATAGGATGGGGGGAGGGACACAGAGAGAGGAAATGCAAGGGTTACTGGAAATTAGAGAATCAATATTCATATTCAGTCCAAAGAAGGGTCTCAACACAAAACGTCACCCATTCCTTTTCTCCAGAGATGCTCCTTACGCCGCTGAGTTACTCCAGCATTTTGTGTCTATTAGTCCTTCCAGGAAAGTTTTAGGATTTAGCACACAGACAGGTAATTCAGTCTGAGAGATCCATGCAGCTGTTTATGTTTCACAGCCTTCCTGAAAGATTATTTCCACTTAATATTGCTTGTTTAACTTTCATTTTTAACTTAAAAGTCTGTACTGAATTCACCTCAAAATTGCAATTAAACGCAATCTCAACACATTCACACTTAATACGTGCCATCTGTTATTGCGAATGTTTAAGCAACAGGTAATATTACATTATCAACCTTGTTTTTCTTCTCTGCTCAATGATGGTTCATTGGCCATTTTACTCCCTTTTGGTGCCAATATGTTTCTTCCCATGGAGCACGAAACTGAAAGTACGCCAGAATATTTTTTTTTAAACTGCATGTTAATTGTTGCATTTACGTTCAACATCCCAAGAATTTCTCACAAATGCTTAAGTTTAACAGCAGGCATCAGCTGTCTTAGTGACACCATCAGATAATAAAATCTAATATTTTAGCAGTGTTACTGATTTATTTATCCTTTAAAAATTACTAATAAGCATGCTTCAAGGTTAAATTAATACTTCACATTTTGAGTCCCCAATCAATCATAGGTGAAAATCTGAATGTATTTAAGCCAAATAACTAAGAACTGCACAAGGCAATGATATGTTAATTGTCCTTAACTCCCAACATTTACTGATTTGGCAATGGAAAACATCTTTGACCTTAGTCGAAGGGGGTGGCACAGAGACGCAGCAGTATAGTTGCTGCCTAACGTGCCAGAGACCGAAGTTCGATACCGACTATGGGTGCTGTCTGTACAGAGTTTGTACGTTCTCCATGTGACCTTGTGGGTTTTCCATGGGTGCTCAGGTTTCCTCCCATATCCAAAGACGTACAGGTTTGTAGGTTAATTCGCTTTGGCTAAATTGTAAATTGTCCCCAGTGTGTAGGGTTGTGCTAGTGTACGGGGTGATCGCTGGACAGCTCGGACTTGGCGGACCGAAGGGCCTGTTTCCACACTGTATCTCTTAAGTCTAGTTCTCTTCTTTGGACCACTTCTCATCTAATAGCTGATTAATGAGTTTAACCCAGTAATTAAACATTACAGCAGCGTTTCTAGATTTGGCAGCATTCTTGACCACTGCCCCTCAGTCTCCTGTAATGTATCACCAAATATAATGATAGTAACAGTGAACAGTTCAAGAGAGTTTTATCCCATCCTCCTTTTTATACAAGATAAAAGATCAGCTGCACTTCAATTCAGTTTTATCCCTTTGTCATGGACCTGAAGTTTAACAACATATTTATCAGAAAATAACCTAAAATTGCATCAATAACCTAGACTGCATCGGTGCCAAAGTGGAGATGGTTGAGAGCTTCATGTTCTGAAGTGGAAATATCAGCAATTTTCCTGGTTGAACCACATTGACACTATTTCCAAGAATGTACATCAACATCACAATTCATCAGCGGGTTAAGGAAATTCGGCATGTCACCAACGACTCTTACTAATTTCTACAGATTAGAACAGATCTACAGATCCCTATCCGGATGCATCACATCTTGTTATGGCAACTGCTCTGTCCAAGACTGCAAGAAATTGCAGAGTTGAGAACATAGCTCAGTGCATCAGGCAGACCAGCCTCCCCCTCCTCGACTCCATCTACACCACGCTACCTCAGAAAGCAGCCGACATGATCTTGGGTTACTCACACCCCCGTCATTCCCTCTTCACCCCTTTCCTGTGGGGTAGAGGACATGACATATGATGAAAGAATGGGTCGACTGGGCTTGTATTCACTGGAATTTAGAAGGATTTATAGAAACATAAAAGATTCTTAAAGGATTGGACAGGCTAGATGCAGGAAAAATGTTCCTGAAGTTGGGGGAGTCCAGAACCAGGGGGTCACAGTTCAAGAATAAGGGGTAGGCCATTTAGGACTGAGATGAAAAACTTCTTCACCCAGAGAGTTGTGAATATGTGGAATTCTCTGCCACAGAAGGCAGTGGAGGCCAATTCACTGGATGTTTTCAAGAGAGAGTTAGATTTAGCTCTCAGGGCTAAAGGAATCAAGGGATATTGGGACAAAGCATGAACAGGGTACTGATTTTAGATAATCAGCCATGATCACATTGAATGGCGGCTGGCTCAAAGGGCCAAATTGTCTACTCCTGCACCTATGTTCTATGTTTCTATGATAGAGAAGATATAAAAGATTGAAAGCATGTGCCGCCAAATTCAAAAACAGCTTAGTCCCCACTATGATCAGACTCATGAACCATCCTCTCAAAACGCTAAGGATGTATTCCCGATCTTCCAATCTACCTCGTTGCAGCCCTTGCACTTTCTCTATGAGCACCTTGCCTGCAGCACTAAAGTGACACTAAATTGCATTTCATTTTTGTCAATGTTTATTAAAATTTGGTGAGTCTGCATTTGGAGTATCGTTTGAAGTTCTGGTCTGCCCATTACAGGAAGCATACAGAGATTTTGGAGAGAGTATAAAAGTGGTTTACCAGGATGCTGCCTGGATAAGAGGATATTAGGTAAAAGGAGAGATTGAACAAACACGAGTTGTTTTCTCTGGAGTATTGGAGTCTGAGAGAAGTATATATATTTATGATGGGCATAGATCAGGTAGACAGTCAGAACATTTTCTCTCATGGTGGAAATGCCAAAGACTAGAGGGCATAGCTTTAATGTGAGGGAAAAAAAGTTCAATGGATATGTGCGGAGCAACTTCTTTTTTGCAACAGACTAATGATTGAGTGGAACATGCTGCCAGTGAACGGAGGGATTTAGATCACATACAGACAGAGGGGATTAGTTTAACGAAGCATCAGAAATTTTGGGCTGCAGGTTTTGTTCCTGCACTGTAATGATCTGTGTTCAATGATAATCATTAGTATTCTCAATTTTTTTAAAGTGGAACAGATTTGATTGAAAAGATTTTATGCAGAACTATGCAATCCCATCTGAACTCAGTGAGCCTAAAGTGCCAAAGGGCTTAAGTGAGAGGAAATGCTTTAGGCCAAGTTCCAAAGCTGCACTGTACACTTTCAGAGATAGACACGAAATGCTGGAGTAACTCAGCGGGTCAGGCAGCATCTCCACAGAAAAGGAATAGGTGAGGTTTTGGGTCAAAACCTTTTTGTGGACTGAGTCGTGGGGGGGGGGGGGGGGGGGGGGGGTTGGAAAACCGGTGGTATGAAAAGGCACAGAACAAATTAGAGTTGGCACCGATGAGCAAGGTAAGGTGGAACGTGTAAATAATATGACTGCAGAAAGATAGCATAGCCTTTAAATTTTATCAAGTAAACATTTTCGTTGCTATTCTTTCGTCTGCTGAAAGAATCTTTCCATTTAACAGGTTTAAATTATTTGGGAGATTAAGATTTGCCAGGTTTTAACCAAAAATAGAACAGCCCGAAACTACAAACTGTAGATTGTAGAATTTAATTTAATAACTACAAATTATATTATTTACATGATATATAACATTTGATGTATTATGTCTGTTTACATATTGAAAGATTTGCTAAATATTTACTTTTATCTTTGTTGTGGGGAATGGAGGAGAGCAAAGACGCTTTGATCTGTTGAGATGATTTACGCCTACATTTTTGGATGCATATGCAGTACCCTCCATAATGTTTGTGACAAAGACCCATCATTTATTTATTTGCCTCTGTACTCCACACATTGAGATTTGTATTAGAAAAAAATCACATGTGGTTAAAGTGCACATTGTCAGATTTTATTGAAGGCCATTTTTATACATTTTAGTTTCACCATGTAGAAATTACTGCTGTGTTTATAGATAGTCCCCCCATTTCAGGGCACCATAATATTTGGGACACAAGGCTTCACGGGCGTTTGTAAATGCTCAGGTGTGTTTGATTGTCTCCTTAATGCAGGTATAAGAAAGCTCTCACCACCTAGTCTTTCCTCCAGTTTTTCAATCACCTTTGTAAACTTTTATTGCTGTTTTTCAACACGAGGACCAAAGTTGTGCCAATTAAAGTCAAAGGTGCCATTATGAGACTGAGAAATATGAATAAAACTGTTAGAGACATCAGCCAAACCTTAGGCTTACCAAAATTAACTTTTGGAACATCATTAAGAAGAAAGAGAGCACTGGTGAGCTTACTAATCGCAAAGGGACTGGCAGGCCAAGGAAGACCTCCTCAGCTGAAGACAGAAAAATTATCTCTATAATAGAGAAAAATCTCCAAACACCTGTCCGACAGATCAGAAACACTCTTCAGGAGTCAGGTGTGAATTTGTCAATGATCACTGTCCGCAGAAGACTTCATGAATAGAAATACAAAGGCCACACTGCAAGATGCAAACCACCGGTTAGCGGAAAAAATAGGATGGCCAGCTACAGTTTGCCAAGAAGTATTTAAAAGAGCAACCACAGTTCTGGAAAAAGGTCTTGTGGACAGATGAGACGAAGATTAACATATTAGAGTGATGAGAAGGGCAAAGTATGGAGGAGAGAAGGAACTGCCCCAGACTCAAAGCATACCACCTCATCTGTGAAACACAACGTGGTGGGGGTGTTATGGCCTGGGCATGTATGGCTGCTGAAGGTACTGCCTCACTTATCTTCATTGATGATACAACTGCTGATGGTGGTACCATAATGAACTCTGAAGTGCATTGACACATCCTATCTGCTCAAGTTCAAACACATGCCTCAAAACTAATTGGCCAGTGGTTCATTCTACAGCAAGACAATGATGCCAAACATACTGCTAAAGCAACAAAGGAGTTTTTCAAAACTTAAAATGGTCAATTCTTGAGTGGCCAAGTCAATCACCTAATCTGAACCCAATTGAGCATGCCTTTTATATGCTGAAGAGAAAACTGAAGGGGACTAGCCCCCAAAACAAGCATAAGCTAAAGATTACTGCAATACAGGCCTGGCAGAGCATCACCAGAGAAGACACCCAGCAACTGGTGATGTCCATGAATCGCAGACTTCAAGCAGTCTTTGCATGCAAAGGATATGCAACAAAATACTAAACATCAGTACGACTTTCATTTACATGACATTGCTGTGTCCCAAACATTATGGTGCCCTGAAATGGGGGAATAATATATAAACACTGCTGTAATTTTTACATGGTGAAATCAAAATGGCCTTTAGTAAAACCTGACTATATGTAATTTAAGCACATGTGAATTTTTTTAATTACAAATCTCAAATTGTGGAGCACAGTGGAAAATAAATAAATGATGGGTCTTTGTCCCAAACATTATGGAGGGCACTGTGGATGGATTTGGTTTAAGAAATAATTGATTCACACACTGCGTACCACTTAGATAGTTTGAAATTTGACGCAAGCTAAGTTTGTTTACTTTGAGGACCAGCAGTAAGTTAATTCTGGAATCATATATTCCAAGAAGGTTATGTCAATATATACTAAGATGATAATAGTTTCCTTTTTGTACGTTTGTTTAGACAGATTGTCATCTCTTGCAAGTTATTTTTTATCTGTTTAAGTGTCTTACAGACGTCCCAAGGTTATTTTTTCCAGAGTGCTAATAGGTTTGCACATGATAAAGAA
Organism: Okamejei kenojei; assembly: GCA_035221665.1. NCBI lineage: Eukaryota > Metazoa > Chordata > Chondrichthyes > Rajiformes > Rajidae > Okamejei > Okamejei kenojei. The sequence goes on from CM069134.1 coordinate 34,982,776, forward strand.
TAGGAATAATCAATGCTGAGATAACTGTTTCAATAATCCTTGCTACTAGGGCTGTTATTAAAAGTCCAATTTTGTTTATGTATGCTGTGGAATGAAATTGCTGCGGTGCAGACCAGGTCAAGGAACAAATGTCTACGCAACCATCAGTTTCCCCGGTTAATGTTCAATTCCTAGATGTGAAACCTCCCCCTTATTTTGAAAAAATAAGGGGGAGGTTTTGCCAACAGCTTTGCCAGACCAGTGATGTGATCTAAACTGGCTTAGTTTTTAGTTTAGTTCACTTTACTTTAGTTTAGTTTCAAGAGACAGTGCAGAAACAGGCCCTTTGGCCCACCGAGTCCGCGCCGACCAGCGATCCCAGCACACTAACGCTACCCGACACACACGTGGGACAATTTACAATTATACCAAACCAATTAACCTACAAACCTGCGCGTCTTTGGACCCATGAAACAGAAAGCCAACTGAACAAGAAATTTGCTAATGCTGGATTCTTGAGCAAACACAAAGTGGGACCACAAAGAGGGAATGGATAGGCAGCATTTCATGTCTAACACATGCTGCCTGACCTGCTCAGGTGTTTTGTCTGTGCATGTATGCAGATGATGATTACTCCTTTGGGCTTAACATTTCTGGGACCTATTGGACATATGACACCTTGGCAGATCCCGTATATGGTGAATTGGGCAAAATTTTGCAAGGTCCACTTGAAGATTCTCTCACCATTAAAATCAGAGGTTAATTGGCTTGGTAAATGTAAAAATTGTCCCTAGTGGGTGTAGGATAGTGTTAATGTGCAGGGATCGGTGGTCGGCACGGACCCGGTGGGCCGAAGGGCCTGTTTCCGTGCAGTATCTCTAAAACTCAAGTTGTACAGGACAGAAACAGACCCTTTGACACTTTGGACACAAAAATCTGGAGTACCTCAGCAGGACAGGCAGCATCTCTGAGGAGAAGGAATAGGTGACGTTTTGGGGCGAGACCTTCCTTCAGACCCTTTTTTGTGTCAGTTTAAACCAGCATCTGCATTTCCTTCTTGCACCTTTGACACATTATATCCATGCTGACCATTTCCCTCCCCCTCCCCTATTGGTATCCAAAATACAGTTGTTTCTGCATTGGAGAAACTAAACACAGATTGGGTAATGTCTTACAAAGTAAGTTGATAGTTTATGGGAGGCACGGTGTCACAGCAGTAGTTTTGCTGCCTTACAACACCAGAGACCCGAGTTCGATCCTCTATGGGTGCTGTCTGTGCAGAGTATGTACGTTCTCCCAGTGACCTGCGTGGGTTTTCTCCAGGATTGGCTGTTTCTTCCCACACTCCAAAGACGTACAGGTCTGTAGGTTAATTGGCCTGGTGTATTGTAAATTGTCCCTGGTGCGTGTAGGATAGTGTGTGTGCGTAGGATAGCGTAATTGTGCAGAGATCGCTGGTTCGCAAGGACTCGGTGGTCCAAAGGGCCTCTTTCCGTGCTGTGTCTCTAAACTAAACTAAACTAAACTATGTGTGTTCAGTCTACAGGAGTGAGTGTGAGCTTCTTGCTGCCTTTCACGTGCATTTCCACTCTGACCTATTTATCTGTGGTCTCTTTACAGCGAGGCCAAACACAAGCTTCAGGAACAACACCTCATCTTCAACTGTGCACATTGCAGACTTCCAAAATCAATAACAATTTCTCCAACTATAGTTGACTTGCTCTTTCTGCCTACAGCAGAGCTCACAGTTTCTGCCAGTTCTCTATCTGTGATTTTGGCTCAGGTTTCTATTTCAACTAATATTGCCAGGTTTTGCTGTGTATGTCCCACAACTTTGCTATTATCGGGGGAGAAGGCAGGAGAATGGGGAATGAGAGGGGAAAATAGATCAGCCACGATTGAATGGTGGAGTAGACTCGATAGGAAGAATGGCCTTATTAACAACACATCACACAGATGAAGAACCTGATCCCAACTGCTGCATTAACTCATTAGTTCTCACCCTTTCAGAGATGTTTCCTTTCTTCTATCCATCCTTTATCCCCTTTCTCTGCAATTGGAAATTATTGTTCTCTCTTTTTCCCATTTTGAACAAAAGGTCCCCAACTTGAAAGAGAACCTCTGTTTCACTTTCGCAGCCCAGGCCATCATACAAACCAACCTCCCTTCTATTGACTCCATTTATACCTCATGATGCCATGGCATGGCCACCAGCATAATCAAGGACGAGTCGCACCTTGACCACTCCCTTTTCCCCCCTCTCCCATCCGGCAAACGGTGTAGAAGTGTGAAAACGCACATCTCCAGATTCAAGGAAAAGTTTCTTCCCAGCTGTTATCAGGCAACTGAACCATCCTACCACAACTACTATCTCATTGGAGACCCTTAGTCTATCTTTGGTCAGACTTAATTGCCTTTATCTTGCACTAAACGTTATTTCCTTCAACACGTATCTGTACATTGTGGATGGCTCGGTTGTAATCTTGTATTGTCTATCCGCCGACTGGTTAGCAAGCAATAAAAGCTTTTCATGGTATACGTAACCAAAAACTAAACTTAACTCAACGAATGCTAAAGATGTGTTGCAAATTTCTAGCAGATCAGAATTGATAGGGCATCTGACTGACAGTGGATCTAATTTCTGAATGGAATAAATAATAGAATACTAGACCAAGTGGGACCCATTGGGTCCCGTCCCCCAATGCGGGTGGGGGGGGGGTGCGGCGGCACAGGGGAGGGCTGATCCCCAAATGCAATATTCCTCCACTCACCCACAGGTCCCAATACTCATTACTCCCTAGAGAGGGAGGGAGCATAGTGAGGGAGGGGTGGTAGAGAGGGAGGTGGGGGTAGAGAGGGAGGGGAGAGGGAGGGGGGGGGATAGAGAAGGAGGGGCAGCAGAGAGGGAGGAGGGTAGACGGGGTGGGGGGTAGAAAGGAGGGGGAGGGGGTAGAGAGGGAGAGGGAAGGGGAGTGAGGGAGGGGAGGTGAAGGGGATAGCGAGGGAGAGGGAGGGGATTAGAGTCAGGGGGAGGGGGGTAGGGAGGGAGAGGGGCAGAGAGGGAAGGGGTAGAGACCCAACCCCATCTCCACCCTCCTCCCCTTACTCCCACTCCCTGCCCCAGGACCTACGCAGGTGGTAGAGGGCCTGGACAGCACCAGGGCCTGGACAGCTTGAGAACCCATTGTGATTGGTGCACTGTGAGAGTCATTGTGACATCATCACTGGACGCTCTCTGAGAAAGCGGCTTTGGCCATTTTTGAAACATTAAATCGTGAATAACTTTGGAAGTATAGGTCGGAATGCGACGGGAAGATGTTTATCGCTTCGACGGGAAAAATGAGTAGAATACGTGAAAATGGGAAGGCTATGGCGTAGCGTTTGGAAGAAGATAGGAAAAAGCAGAGCAGAGTGACACATTGCCGGCACAAAGATTTTAGTAATATAGATTATTGATTGAAATTTAAATCAGCTGATGTCATTATGATATTTATATCCATTTTTTAGTGCAATCGCATTTTTATTTTGCTTGCAGTTTATCAGTTGCAATAATCAAAAAGGCCAACTTTCAAACCTCATTTAAGGATTCTGTCGCTTTTCAAATTACATTTTGCTGCTAGATCCTTGAACCAATATCCAGCAACATTCTTCAATGTTGCGACGTTTGGTTCATATTTTGAACAACCACAGCTCTCCAATTAGATTAGCTGCACTTCAAAACTGAAATTAATTACAGGTCCACCACAGATTTTCTGGCACCCTTGGTTCCAGAGCCTTTCTGGATCATCCGTTTTGCTGGACCAACAGCCCACGGCCTCCGAGAGGAGTCGAAGGGTACCAGAACGGTCTGCCTAGTACGCCGAGGGGCCGAACTCGCAACCCGCAAAGTCAGCTGTGGAAGTCGGATATGGGAACGGATCAGCCGGTTCTGGCTGGACTGGAGTTCCAGCGCCCGGCCACGGGGAGCAAATTTGACCCACTAATTCCCGATAGAGACACTAGAGACAGCAGTATTCCCGATAGAGTTGAGATCGGCCGCCTCACCCAGCTTTGGCGACACATTTTTTGGGGGGGGGGGGGGGGTTCAAATGCACTCTTGTAATTCTGTTTGGAGTAAAGGAGGTGCCAGACCACCAGCTGCCAGAAAATTGGTGGTGGAACTGTACTTATAAAAATATTGTGCATTCACTTAATAATGCCATGAATTCAAACAGCTCACAATGTCCAAGTGAAGTCTAAATGATGTTTATAAACATACTAATAAACTCTGCAATGTTCTTCCTCTGCTCAGGTCTGTGCTAAAAAATGAAGTCAGCTCGAACAAATGTTAATGTGGTGGAGCCATAACTTAGTTTAGTTCAGTTTATAGTCACATGTACCAAGGTACAGTGAAAAGCTGTTGTTGCTTGCTAACCAGTCATTAGAAAGACTATACATGATTACATTTGTGCCATCCACAGTGAACAGATACATGATAAAGCGAATAACATTTAGTCCAAGAAAAAGTCAAGTAAAGATAGTCCGAGGGTCTCCAATGACATAGATGATAGCTTAGCACTGCTCTCCAGTTGTTGATAGGATGGTTCAGTTTTCTGATAACAGCTGCTTAGGAACAGTCCTTGAATCTGGAGGTTTGTGCTTTCTTAACATAATTTAACTTACCCAAGCTACAGAAAAATCAAAAAGTTAAAAACGGCAGAAAAGGCCGTAGATTCGAAAAACTTGAAATAGATCGAGGAAAATTGCAGAAAAGCTTTTTTGCAAAATTGCAGAAAAGTCAAGTAGCACACTTAGAGGGAGAAACAGATTAACATTTCAGGTTGATGAGCTCACATTTGAATTTCTTCCCATTGCTCTCTCCACAGATGCTGCATTATCCACCAGATATTGCCCATATTCTCTACCTTTATTGCTTTAAAGTAACACCTCACTGATAGAAAAAATATGCATATGCAAAAAAATGAAAATACGCAGTACCCAGCTGCAAAGTCAAAGTTCTAAACATTCCCAAAATTGGCTTAAATTTGCAAAGTTATCTTTAAGTCATGGCGACTGGGAAATGTTAAATATATTTAGTATGTTAACATTTGAAGGATTATGGAGTGGGGAAGGAGGGTAAGGCAGGGTGCACATGGAGAAACAGTTCCTTTCAAAGGCTCAGCGGCAATCCATTTATTTAAACCAACATAAATTAGTTAATGTATTATCGATATGATTTCAAATGGCCATACCTTTTTGATATAATGCAATAAAAATGAATTGCAGGTGCTGGTTTATACCATAAAATATAAAAGCTAAAATATAAAATGCTGGGGTGAGGACATACCTTTAGAAATGAGATGAGGAGGAATTACTTTAGTCAGAGGGTGGTGAATCAGTGGGATTCATTGCCATGGATGGCTGTGGAAGTCAAATCATTGGGTATTTTAAGCGGAGATTGACAGATTAGTAAGGGTGTAAAAGGTTTTGCGAAGAAGGCAGGAGAATGGGTTTGCGAGGGAAAGATAGATCAGCTGTGGCTGAATAGCAGCATAAACTCGATGGGCCAAATAGCCTCATTCTGCACCTATGACCTATGAATTTCTATAAGTCAGTGGGTCAGTCAGCCTCACTGGAGAAAATGGATAGGTGACGTTTTGTGTCGGAATCCCTTCTGCAGTAGAAGATGCTGCCAGTACACCTTTTCTGATATCATGTTCATTAATATGAGAAAATAGTTGTATTAATTGAGGAAAGATTTGGTTGCTTAATGGGCACAGAAATTATCATAAGAGGGCAAAGTGCTGGAGCATTTCAGAGGGTTAGGCAGCATCTCCGGAGAACATGAATAAGTGACGCTTGGGCCAGAAGAAGGGTTCAGACTGAAGAAGGGTGCTGACCTGAAAAGTCACCTATCTATGTTCTCCAGTAATGCTGTTCGACCCGCTCAATTACACCGGCCCATGTTATTTTGTATTTGGTATCTTCTTTTTTGGTAAGCCAACATCTACAGTTCCATGCATGTCCATGCTGATAATATACTGCAATAATTCCAACTTCCATTTGAATCCAATCCCCCATGAGTCTAATAAGCGAGTTTGGTATTCCGAAAAACGAAAGGAATCATGGGATTAGTCAAAGGTCACTCACTATAAAGAAAAAGCAGACGAAGCGCGGACTGTATAAACTGTGTATAAATTCTTATCTTTATTCATGACTTATGGGTAAAAATATATTTCATCTGAGGAAAGGGGGTGCCAGGTAGCGGGAGAGTGTAACAGTGAGATAGAGGGGGCAGATGCGAGTGGGAGACGGGGGGAGGGAGACTGGATCGGCGGAGAGACATTCTCAGCAGTTGCACGCCCCCCGCCTCCCCGCAGCGCCGGCTGCAAGTCCGGGACGGCCAGCCCAGGGCCACCTCGGGAAGGGACACCCGGAAGGGGAACGGGGACACCTCAGCAGCAACTCATCAACGCCCGCAGCGCCGGAGATCCGTGTCCGGGCTCGACCCCGAACATGGACGAATCGCAGGCCTGCATACAACGCAGCACCACAGCTGCCGAGAATGTTTATAGCAAGTGACCTATGACCTGAGCATGCCCATTCGGAATACCGAACTCGCTTATGCAATTATGGAATAGTTTCAATTTCCCCAAAACAAAAATAAGATTATTTAATCCTGTTGCAGGGTCTCAACCCCAAATATCAGTAATTATTCTCCCCCTACCAGGAACAGCTTGACCCATCCATTGAGTTCATCCAGCAGTTTGTTTTTTACTGATTTTTTTTTGATTCGAGCATCTGCATTCGCTTGTGTCTCAAAAAAGGTTTATGCCTTTTTTTAAGTAGATATTATTTCTGACGCAAGAAAGATAGATTTAATTAGAAACTAGAACTTTTACTTTACTCATAACTAACGAGTAAATTCACCCAAATACATTTAGTCAATAGAAAACTTCAAATTATATGTTTATGAATATTATAGTTGCAAAGTTGCTCTTGTATCCATTAAGTAATACAAATACATCATTAGTTAATGTAACAAATATTGGATGCAGTAAAAGCAATGAAATATTAGATGCAGATTCTGAAATTCTTAGCACTTTAAACTCTGTAGTAGCATATTTAATTGCATCTGAGGGCGCAACAGTTTATACTGATACTTAACGAAAATTACACACCAAGGAACCATTAAATTTAGGAAGCAATGAATAAGTGTGCTGATCAAAAGCCCACTTCTCAGGTTTGCAATTTAATCACTATTTAAGGTTCCGTACTTGTAATTTAAAGATATAATCTCACCTGACTCTTCTGGGCAGGTTTAGGTGAAAGAGGGGGCAACAGGTCAAGGACCAGAAGACTATAAAAATACTTTTGTTTGTGTAGTTCAAGGGGAGGGAAGCAAACATCAAATAGAAAATAAAGCAATACCTTTGCCAGCACTGCACTCCATTGTGTACAGGTAATCCATGTAGAAAGCCCCAAAACGCTGCACACCAGCTATCTCTGTGTATGTCTCCTGACAACAAAGTAAGACAAATAAAACTTAAGTTCCAAAAGGATGGAATTCAAAGATTACAACACTATACATGAATGGCTATTTATATTTGCATAGCCATTACACAAAGACTTATCAGGGAAAGAGTATAGAGGTTATCTTAAGCATCCTCCAATTCAAGTAACTTGACATAATACAGGTTTTGCACAAGAGACCTACACAATTTGGGTTATTACTTGACCAGTTAATATATAATTTTAGTCACATCAAGAGTCAGTGAAGTCTAAGTAAATTGGTTTCCAAATGTAGCTTGCAAGTCAGTGATGCTATTGCTATTTGTTGAAGCTTGGCATCTGTATTCAAGAATACAATACAAATTCTGTCTTTAAAAATCACAACAAAAATCCCCAAACATGAATATGAATTGTGGTCTGTGTTCCAATCAGCAAAATTGTGCTTGCAGCACTGCAAAATAAGTGTTTTCAATTAAATCACAATTATAACTGATTCATGGTTTTTATTATTTAGTTTATAATAAAATTTGTTCTCTTCTTTCTCTCTCTTTTATTTTTCCACCACGCCAAGGTAAATTTCACGTTTAACTTTTTAACTCAGCACCTAGTCTTTCCTCCAGTCTTTCCATCACCTTTGGAAACTTTTATTGCTGTTTATCAACATGAGGACCAAAGTTGTGCCAATGAAAGTCAAATAATCCATTATGAGACTGAGAAACAAGAATGAAACTGTTAGAGACATCAGCTGACCAAATTCAACTGTTTGGAACATCATGAAGAAGAAAGAGAGCACTGGTGAGCTTATTAATCACAAAGGGAATGGCAAGCCAAGGAAGACCTCCACAACTGATGACAGTAGAATTCTCTCTATAATGAACGAAAAACCCAAAACACCTCTTCAGGAGTCAGGTGTGGATTTGCCAATGACCACTGTCTGCAGAAGACTTCATGAACAGAAATACAGAGGCTATACTGCAAGATGCAAACCTCTGGTTAGCCGCAAAAATAGAATGGCCGGGTGACAGTTTGCCAAGAAGTACTTAAAAGAGCAACCACAGTTCTGGAAAAAGGTCTTGTGGACAGATAAGACAAAGATTAACATATCAGAGTGATGACAAGAGCAAAGTATGGAGGAGAGAAGGAACTGCCCAAGATCCAAAGTAGACCACCTCATCTGTGAAACACGGTGGTTGGGGTGTTATGGCCTGGGCATGTATGGCTGCTGTAGGTACTGGCTCACTTATCTTCATTGATGATACAACTGCTGATGGCAGTAGCATGATGAATTCTGAAGTGTATAGACACATCCTATCTGTTCAAGTTCAAACAAATGCCTCAGAACTCATTGGCCGGATGTTCATTCGACAGCAAGACAATGATCCCAGACATACTGCTGAAGCAAGAAAATGAGTTTTTCAAAGCTAAAAAAGGTCAATTCTTGAGTGGCCAAGTCAATCACCCGATCTGAACCCAATTGAGCATACCTTTTATATGCTGAAGAGAAAATTGAAGGGGACTAGCCCCAAAAACAAGCATGAGCTAAAGATGGTTGCAATACAGGCCTGGCAGGGCATCGCCAGAGAAGACACCCAGCAATTGGTGCTGTCCATGAATTGCAGACTTCAATTCAAGCAGTCATTGCATGCAAAAGATATGCAACAAGATACTAAACATCACTACTTTCAGTTACATTGCTGTGTCCCAAACATTATAGTGCCCTGAAATTGGGGGACCATGTTTCAACACTGCTGCAATTTTTACATGGTGAAACCAAAATGTATAAAAATGGCCTTTATCAAAATCTGATGATGTGCACTTTAACCACATGTGATTTTTTTTTCTATTGATGGGTCTTTGTCCCAAACATTATGGAGGGCACTGTATGTGCATTAGGATCGACATGGGTTAGGTACCCATTGTTCTCACCATCTTAGCTCAGCCTCTCTGTAACTTAAAATTAATTTGTTTTCTCATTTCTCAAGAGTCAAGAATGTTTTGCTGTCACATGTACCAAAATGGAACAATGATCTCATGAAATATCTTCGACTTGAAACATATACAGTGGCGCAGCAGTAGAGTTGCTGCCTTATAGCGCCAGAGACCCATGTTCGATCCTTATTATGGCTGCTTAGTTTAGGTTATAGATACAACATAAAAACAGGCCCTTTGGTCCACGGAGCCCCCATAAACTAACACAATCCTACACACTGGGGACAATTTACAATTTTTACCGAAGCCAAGTAACCTACAAACCTGTACGTCTTTGGAATGTAGGAGGAAACCGGAGCACCTGGGGAAAGCCCATGCAGTCACCGGGAGAACACACAAATTCTGTACAGACTGTATCAGTAGTCAGGATCGAACCCAGCTCTGGCGCTGTGAGACAACAACTCTACCACTGCACCATTGGTTTGTTTGTGCCAAATTTGTATGTTCTCTCTGTGACCGCGTGGGTTTTCTCCGAGTGTTCCAGTTCCACACTCCAAAGACATGCAGGTTTATTGGTTAATTTCCTTCTGTAAATTGCCCCTAGTGCATAGGATAGAACTAGTGGGCCGAAGGGCCTGTTTTCACACTGCCACACTGTATCTCTAAACTACACTAAAGCAGCTCTATTCATCGTTGCTGGTTGGCATGCTGAGCATTGGTTGTGTCTTCCCCTGAATCTCTTGTTGTTCAGAAGATTATGCCTCTAACATTTCCTCCATATATTTCCTTCAGCAACTAGGATACAGCCAATCAAGTCAAAAATATTTATCCACTTTAAATGCAGTTCATAGTCCCAGTACCTCCTTTTGCCCCTTATCAAAAGCGAGTTTGAGTAACTATGAAGAGGTCTGTTAGTAATTTCAAGCAAGAAATAAATCTGATACAGAGAAATAGCAAAGATAGACACAAAAAACTGGAGTAACTCAGCGGGACAGGCAGCATCTCTGGAGAGAAGGAATGGGTGACGTTTATCGGGTTGAGAACCTTCTTCAGACCTTCCTGCACAGAGAAATAGCAGGCATATTAGGAGAAAGATTGGGCAAATAATGTGGATACAAAATGGTTAAAAAAAAAAAAAGGCAGAGGAATAGGATTTTAATCATTAAAATGAGGACAGAACTAAGCTGCAGTTTTGGACATATTCCTGTGAACGAATGTCAGTCATGCAAAGGACACAGAAGAAATTAATTAAAGCAATCCCAAAAACCTTTTCTGTTATTTTTCACTTAAAATTCAAGCCACTTTTCATTGCAGCAATATCAGCATTAAAAATAATCAATTTAGTTCAGTAAATAGGTAAAAACTGTTTCCAATGTTTAAGTCAGTGAGTACAGGAAAAATGCTAACAAAGAAAAAAAAAGTTTTTAATTCTTGAGCTTATCTAGAATAGAGTAGGATAATCTGAATGAATGTGGAAAGTGAATGGAAATATTTAAAGATTTTTTATCTGGAATAGAGCCAAACAATTTGAATTAATGTAGAAAGTGAATGGAAATATTTAAAGATTTATCTTAAAAGGAAGATGCACATGGATATGCAGGGAATGGAAGGATATGGATTACATCCAGGCAGATAAGAGTTGGTCTTGGCATCATGTTTGGTGCAGACATTGTGAACTGAAAGGCCTTTTCCCGTACTGTACTATTCTATGATCTATATTCTATAAAATGTATTCTATAAAATATTCAAACACCCAATTTGGTGCCTCATCGAACATGGCTGCATTTTGCATATGTATATGATGGCCGTGTGTTAAAACAAAACCTCAAAATACTCAAGACTCTCATGCAGCAACTGCGGATAGAGTCAACATTTAGACTGAACCTAATTCTGAGAAAGCACAACTACCAAACAAGTTGATGGAGAAAGAAGGAACTGTAGATGCTGGTTTACAATAAAAAGACATAAAGGGCTGTAGTAACCCAATGGATCAGGTAGCATCTTGGAAGAACATGGATAGGTGAAGTTTTGGGTCAGGACCCTTCTTCAGACTGATTGTGGTGGGGGGTGGGAGATCTGGGAGCGAAGAAGAGGCAGTGCAAAACATGACAAGTGATAGGTGGATGTTAATTCTGTGTTCAAAGAACATCGCAGGTCTGTTGAGGATTTCCAACAATTTATTATAATTTCACAATTGTAGCATCTGTCAGATTGATGGCATCACAAACACCTGTTTGTCTTCATCTCTTCAGCATGAGACTTTAGTCACTATGCTGTTGGATGAATGTCATTAAACTGGAAAAAGTGCAGAGAAAATCTAGAAGACTTCTTATACGCTCATGATTGTGCACCCAAATACCAATCCAACTCAATTTTTTTAATTTGCAGATGACGCTACCATAGTGGGTGGATATTAAATAGTGATAAGCCAGAGGGGGCACAGTGGTGCAGCAACAGTTGCTGCCTAACAGCATCAGAGACCCAGGTACGGTCCTGACTACGGTTGCTTGCCTGTACGGAGTTTGTACGTTCTCCCAATGATCTGCTTGGGATTTTTCCAGAATCTCCAGTTTCCTCCCACACTCCAAAGATATACAGGGTTGTAGGTTAATTGGCTTGGCATAATTGTAAAATTGTCCGTCGTGCGTGTAGAATTGTGTTAGTGTGCGGGATTGCTAGTCAGCGTGGACCTGGTGGGCCAAAGGGCCTGTTTCTGTGCTGTATCTCCAAACTAATCTAACCTAAATGTACAGGTAGGAGATTGAGAACCTCGAAACCTAGTGCCAAGACAACAACCTCTCCCTCGATGTCAGCAAGACAAAGGAGAATGTGACTGACTTCAGGAAGCAAAGGCTCCAAAGTGGAGACCTTCACATTCTTTGGAATAAATATCACCAGTAATTTGGCCTGGACCAGCCGGAAAGCTATGGCTAAGAAAGCACACCAACAGTTCTGCTTCACTCAGCAGGCCTAGGAAGTTCAGCATGTACCCAAAAATCTTCACCAACTTCTTCAGACGAGTAGTAGCACGCATTTTATTGGGATGCATCACAGCATGGTTTGGGAACATCTCCATCCAAGACCACAAGAAATTGCAGAGAGTTGAGGACATAGCCCAGACCATTACGTAAGCCAACCCCTCTTCCATTGACACCATCTGCACTTCACGCTGCCTCGGCAAAGCCACCAGAATAATCATGGACCCGTCTCACCTAGTCACTCCCTCATCTCCTATTAGGCAAGGGGTACATAAGTTTGAAGACACATACCTCCAGATTCAGGGATAGTGACTTTCTGGCTATTGTCAAGCAACTGAACCAGTGAGGTCCTGACCTCCCATCTACCTCAATGGAGACCTCTGAACTACCTTTATAGAGGTGTATAGAATCATGAGGGGCACTAATAGGGTGAATGCACAATGTATTTTTCACAGAGTAGGAGAATCAAGAACCAAAGGATACAGTGTGTAGGCAGGAACTGCAGATGTTAGTTTACACCAATGATAGACACAAAGTGCAAGAATCACTCACCGGGTCAGGCAGCATCTCCGGAAAAAAGACCTATTGCTTTTCTCCAGAAATGCTGCCTGGCCCGCAGAGTTACTCCAGCACATTGTGTCTACCAAATGGCATAGGTTTAAGGAGAGAGGGTCAAGATTTAATAGGAAACGAGGGGAAACTTTTTCAATCAGAGGTTGGTTGGTATATGCAATGATCCACAAGAGGAGGGAATTGAGAAAAGTACTAGAACAGCATTTAAAATATACTTTTACATGTGAGAAATCTCTCCTCTAAAGATATCGCTCTAAACCTTACATAAGAAAGGTTTAGAGGGATATGGGCCAAATGCAGGCAAATGGGACTAGCTTAGATGGGATGGCATGGTTAGGTTTGGTTGGCATGGATGAGTTTGGCCAATGGGCCAACTTCCATGCTGTATGACTCGATGACTTGCTTGAGATGAAAATATTTCAAACACTGCACCCAGATGCTGGAATAGAATGTACATTCATTTTCTACACATTTCTACATATTGTATCCTGATTAAGCACTACATTCCAAGCTTTTATGCAAAGGATTACAGCCAGCCACAACAATGGAAACATGGGCAGAGTTCCAATGAATTTTACAATCCTGGCTCTGATATTAATGGTAAGTCAGTGAAGAATGAAAATCATATTTGATAATAAAAATGAAATAATATATTAAAGCAGCTCAAATAATAAACATAAAACCCAGATTGAACAGACTGATAGTCTTTTCTTCTAAAGTAAGAACAAGAGATAATCTGACAGAAATCTTTCAGATTCAAAGAGTTCAAAGGGTGGGGTAGATCGGAGGGGGGGGGGGGGGAATATTTCCTCTTATAGTGGAACCAACATTACAAGCCAGAAAGATAATCATTAATAGCGTAATAGCAAATTCAGAAGGGACATCCTTTCCCAGATGGTAACTAGAATATGGAACCCATTACCACCAGAAGCAGTTGAAGTGAATAGTGTAGATGTACATATGAGAAGATGGATAAATATACCCACAGCTGCATTTTAACTCAAACAATAGCAATGTTTCTCTGAAATACATCCCGAACAGTGTGGGTTCTGGCAACACATCTATAATGGATTAGAAAAAATGTGTTATCTCAAAAAAGCTGGACTGATGGGAAACTCCTTCCTACACCCCATAGCGATAAATTTTGAACAGTTCAAGATCCAGATACTGGCAAAAGCAGGAGAAGGCATGAAAATGGGGTTGAGAGGGAAAAGATTGGCCATGAGGCAAATGTTGTGCCTATATTTAAGAAAAGCTGCAGGAAAAAGCCTGGGAACTACGGGCCAGAGGGTCTAATATCTGTGGTCAGGAAGTTACTGAAGAGTATTCTGAGGGATAAGAGATACATGCATTTAGATGGACACAGACTGATTGGGGACAGTAAGCACGTTTTGTACATGGGAGATCATGTCTCACAAATCTGATTGAGTTTTTTGAAGATGTGACCAAAATGGTTGATGAGGGCAGAGCTGTAGATGTATATATGGATTTCGGCATTTAACAAGGTTCCACATGGTACAATACACTGGAAGGTTAGATCATGGGATACAAGGAGAGATAGCTTACTGTATTGAAAATTGGCCATGGAAGGAAGCTGAGCGTGATGGTGGAAGGTTGCTTTTTTGGACTGGAGGCCCGTGACTAGTGGTGTGCCTCGGGTTCGGTGCTGAGCCCATTGCTGTTTGTCATCTATATCAATGATCTGAATATACTAGGCAAGATTAGCAAATTTGCAGATTACACTAAAGGGAGTGGTATTGTAGAGAGTGAAGATGGTTGCCAGAGGAGGTAGTTGAGGCAGGTATTGTCATAACGTTGAAGAGCCATTTGGACAGCTATGTGGATAGGATGGGTTTAGAGGGACATAGGCCGAGCATGGCCAGATGGGACTAGTGTAGATGGGGCATGTTGGTCGGTGTGGGTAAGTTGGGCGAGATGGTCTGTTTCCACATTGTACTGCATGATTATGTTCGAATGGCAGAGCAGATTTCATGGGCCAAATGGCTTAATTCTGTCCCCAGGTCTTATGGTCTTATGGTCTATGGCAATTAATCCCAGTTTCTTGCGTTTTGCTTCCATCACTAAAATGTCAACTGATGGCAAATAACACAAAATGGGACGTAGGAGCATCTACTTCATTCAAGATAACCATGGCGGATCCTATCCAACATTGCACCAGCCTGACACCCACAAACCCACAATTATTCATCCTGAATGGGTCCAGTAACTGAGTGCACACTTGTCTCTGTGGAGGCAAATTCCTAAGACTCATAGCCCTCTGGCACAGGACATTTCTTAGCTGTCTGAAGATTTGTAAAAATAGCATTGGCTCTGAAATTACCTTCATAAATCTCTCTGCCTATATCTCTTTCCTCTTTATGGCGCTCCTTCAACTCACCTCTTTGACCAGGCTTTGGATTTGCAGTAATACTTTCTTATTGGCTTTAAAATATTGCTGGTATAAAACTTGAAACATTTTATCATGTTAAATTTGTAGAAATAGAAACTGTTATATCACTGATGTACCACTATTAGAATGGGATATTGGGACTGATTGGACAGCTATACAAAGTATTGCAGGATATTTTTAAGACATAGATTGACAGATTCTTGAATAGTAAGGGTATCAGGGGTTATGGGGAGAAGGCAGGAGAATTGTGTTAAGAGGGAAAAAATAGATCAGCAATCAATAGAAAAATAGATTGAATGGTGGAGTACACTTGATGGGCCCAATGGCCTAATTCTGCTCCAAGAACGTATAAAATTAGGATGAGATCATCCAATTATCACCTGAGACTGGACCTGGATCTTTGGGAGCCAACCATTTGCCAAGCCTGAAGCAATAGATGCCTCAATGAGTGGTCCATGACCATGTTGTGCCTGTTGGAGCTTCTGAGCCTTAGTCCAGGTCCATGTTCTGATCTTGACACCAGCGTACTGTGCTGGTGAAGCATCGATCGGTCCCTCTAAAATAAGTATGTTACTGGACTTATACAGGATTGTCTCTGTGTAACAATGGATAAAGAAATGAGTGTAATGTATTCATGTATATGTTAATGAGATGGTGTTCAATAAGTAGGGAACGTTGGGTAATAAATCTCTCTCTCTCATGATCCAGGCAACCAGTGTGTAAATTGTTATTCATTCTGTCGTCTGGAATATAACAAAATTGGCGACGAGGATAGGATAGAGTTTGTGAACTCATCCTTTAAAAACAGTGCAGGACTGTTTTGCAACATGCAGTATTGTTTAACATTTTAAACAGTAAATACGGAGAGGTCGTGATTGAAACAAATAAGGCCGTTTGCGAACGCAGGAAAGTGATTCTGCTCACGGAGATCGGTCCTGAGCTGTATGGCACACTCGTGAATCTCCTTATGCACATAAAGACAAAGGACATGCCATTCAATGACATTATGAAGAAGTCGGAGGAGCACTTCAACCCAAAGCCTCTGAAAGCCTCGGAAAGCTATAAATTCGGCATTAGAAACCAGATGCTGAATGAGACAATCAATAAGTCAAATGGCCAAGTGTTATAACTACCATAAGAAAGGCCATTTTGCCTCAGTATGTCGGGCCAAGCTTAAAACAGGAAAAAACAACCTGCGGGAAACAAGCGACAACACCAGAAAGGAGTTCATAACTTCGAGATTAACCCAGATGGGAATGAACTTGGGTTGTACACCATTTATGCAACCAACATTGATAAGCCTACACCCAGCCAAGGTAAGGACTTTCGAACGAAACTATTGATTAATGAACAGTTAATCGATATGTGTATCGACACGGCAACAGATTGTTCGGTCATGAGCAAAGACCTGTACGAAAAAAAAGTTCCCACAGACACCATTGTTTGAGAGTAAGGTCAAGCTGAGAACATACTCGGGCGAAGTTTTGGAGAAATGCGGAGAAATGAACTGTTATGTTCAGCATAATGGTCAGTCAGTAACATTGCCCATCATATTGGCCAGCTACAGAAATAAACCAACCTTCCTTATAAAGGATTGGTTGAGTAGAATAGAGTTAGACTGGAAGAACATTTTCAGCGTCGATTTGTCCAAATCACGTCTTGAAAACATCATAAGCAAACATGCAAACTGTTTCCCGACAGTTACACGGAAATAACAGGGTACTCTGCACACATTTGACTTAAGCAAGATGTGAAACCTGTGTATTGTCGACCAAGACTTGTACCATATGCACTAAAGCAACAAGTGGAGGAAGAACTTGACAGGTTAGAGCGGAATGGAGTACTCGTGAAGACAGACCAGAGTAACTGGGCAACGGCAACTGTGGGCGTACCCAAGGCCAACAAAACTGTTAGACCATGCGGTGACTACAAAGCCACAATCAACCAAGCCGTTGACGATGAAAAATATCCGTTACCAACCTTGCAAGATCCGTACGCAGGACGTAGCAAGAGTCTTCACTAAACTGGATTTGTCTCACCCTTACGCCCAAGTCAATGTCGACAAGGAAAGTCAGCGGTACTTGACTATCAACACACATAAGGGCTTGTATTCATAAACAAAGCTGCCCTATGGTGTGAAATCCTCCCGGAAAATCTTTCAGTCTGTCATGGTCAAAATGTTACAAGTCATTCCGCACTGTGTGTGGAACCAGGATAGAAACATAGAAACATAGAAATTAGGTGCAGGAGTAGGCCATTCAGCCCTTCGAGCCTGCACCGCCATTCAATATGATCATGGCTGATCATCCAACTCAGTATCCCGTACCTGCCTTCTCTCCATACCCTCTGATCCCCTTAGCCACAAGGGCCACATCCAACTCACTCTTAAATATAGCCAATGAACTGGCCTCAACTACCCTCTGTGGCAGAGAGTTCCAGAGACTCACCACTCTCTGTGTGAAGAAAGTCTTTCTCATCTCGGTCTTAAAGGATTTCCCCCTTATCCTTAAGCTGTGACCCCTTGTCCTGGACTTCCCCAACATCGGGAACAATCTTCCTGCATCTAGCCTGTCCAACCCCTTAAGAATTTTGTAAGTTTCTATAAGATCCCCTCTTAATCTCCTAAATTCCAGAGAGTATAAACCGAGTCTATCCAGTCTTTCTTCATAAGACAGTCCTGACATCCCAGGAATCAGTCTGGTGAACCTTCTCTGCACTCCCTCTATGGCAATAATGTCCTTCCTCAGATTTGGAGACCAAAACTGCACGCAATACTCCAGGTGTGGTCTCACCAAGACCCTGTACAACTGAAGTAGAACCTCCCTGCTCCTGTACTCAAATCCTTTTGCTATGAAGCTAACATACCATTCGCTTTTTTCACTGCCTGCTGCACCTGCATGCCTACTTTCAATGACTGGTGTACCATGACACCCAGGTCTCGCTGCATCTCCCCTTTTCCTAATCGGCCACCATTTAAATAATAGTCTGCTTTCCTGTTTTTGCCACCAAAGTGGATAACCTCACATTTATCCACATTATACTGCATCTGCCAAACATTTGCCCACTCACCCAGCCTATCCAAGTCACCTTGCAGTCTCCTAGCATCCTCCTCACAGCGAACACTGCCCCCCAGCTTAGTGTCATCCGCAAACTTGGAGATATTGCCTTCAATTCCCTCATCCAGATCATTAATATATATTGTAAATAGCTGGGGTCCCAGCACTGAGCCCTGCGGTACCCCACTAGTTACTGCCTGCCATTGTGAAAAGGACCCGTTTCTCTCTTTGCTTCCTGTTTGCCAGCCATTTCTATCCACATCAATACTGAACTAATACCGTATGCTAAAGCCTTGTCGAAAGCCTCCAGATATACCACATCCATCTACTAGCTACAAAAAGATGTAACTGAAATAGACTCTAGTGGTTAGACTAACTGAAAAAAGAGGGGTTACATTTTGCTAACTAAAGAATGCACTAATGCATCCACTTTCCTGAGCTACTTCCTTAAGTACTCTGGGAAGCCTATCTGGCCCTGGTGGATTTATCGGCCTTTAATCTATTCAATGACCAAGTGACAAATTCTCAATTGGTCTTGTTCACTACAATTTGATACATTTTGTTTTAACATTGCACCCCTGTTTTTAGAGATGTTTCTGAAACTCTCCTTTGCTTTGTTTCCTGATTTCCTTGTTATCCCTTTTTCCATATTCTTTTGTTTGCAGTGTATTGTCACTTTTAGTTAATTGCCCAGTCAATCTTGGCCAATCCTCCCCCCAAAGTTACCTTTCTTTAAGTTCAGAACCATGTTTCTGAATTAACAATGGTCACTCTCCATCCTAATGAAGAACTCAACCATATTGGGCCACTCTTGCCCAAAGGCTATTTGTCTAAAATAGCCCTCACACCCTATTCAAAAAATCCCTCTTCCTCAGCACCCCTGTTTGAGAGAAGTCACCCATTATAACTGATTAATGTTTGATACCAGCTACTGTTAGGTGGGCCTGTACAAACACCCACCAGAAGTAAAGCATCGCAACGCTGAATATTGTCTGATGTTCATCAGGAATCCCATATCATCATTCATCTGCACGTTCAACTCGTTATTACTCTCCTTGCATTGAGACACAAAGACCACAACACATTTACCCCTTATACAATTTTGCTGAAAAGTGCCCTTTTTGAGTTTTGACTGATATTCACAAGCATGGAGAACACTGAACTAGTGATGCCACTGTGGCATTTGTGCAGTCGGAGGTGAAATACCTTGGAAAAGTCAGGACTACCCTGTGAAGAACGAAAGTGGAAGCAATAGTGAATGCTTGTGTCAGAGCTCCATGGTGGCATCAAGATTTAGCTATGCTAAAAGCACTGGATGTGCAAAGTTTTGCCCCCATACGTATGACTACAGGTGGACACAGAAGCTCCATCAGTGCAGACGCTGAGTTGCAGTCATGCATCAAGGATGTCCCGGTTGCCCCAAGTGAACGAAGATGCATCTTGACATGGGAAATGAGAACTTAATCTACACACCGCAAGTTGTGGATTAAGACTTTCCAGTGACTGCAACAGAAATTGCAGCAAAAACAGAGAAAGACACTGTGCTGAAGAGGGTCTATGAACAGACATTGAACGGTTGGACTGAAATTGATAGTGAACAATAACAACCTATTGCACTTTAACAGTTTACTGATGTGCTTATATATATATATATATATATATTCTATGTTAAGGGGTTGGACAGGCTAGATGCAGGAAGATTGTTCCCAATGTTGGGGAAGTCCAGAACAAGGGGTCACAGTTTAAGGATAAGGGGGAAGTCTTTTAGGACCAAGATGAGAAAATCATTTTTCACACAGAGAGTGGTGAATCTGTGGAATCTTCTGCCACAGAAGGTAGTTGAGGCCAGTTCATTGGCTATATTTAAGAGGGAGTTAGATGTGGCCCTTGTGGCTAATGGGATCAGGGGGTATGGAGAGAAGGCAGGTACAGGATACTGAGTTGGATGATCAGCCATGATCATATTGAATGGCAGTGCAGGCTCGAAGGGCCGAATGGCCAACTCCTGCACCTATTTTCCATGTTTCTATGTTATATAGACACAATAATCTGATCTGTATTTATGACTACAATATCCTGTTGTGCTGCAGCAATGCAATAATTTCATTGTCCTATCTGGGACACATGATAATAAACTCTCTTGACTTGACTTGACTTGGATTGAACTTAGTTCTGAACTCAGAGCTGAAGCCTTTCCGTAATCGACTCCATGAATTATCTTGTGAGCTGGTATGCATTAAGTGGGGACACAGAGTGGTTGTACCAGAGTCTTTGAGAAACAAAATTATGAATGAACTTCATGCCGTACATCCTGGTATAGTAAGCATGAAGTCAATTGCCAGACGTTTGGTGTATTGGTCTGGTATTGACAGTGACATCGAGTCCCTGGTGAGCAAATGTAGTGTCTGCCAAAATTGCCAGAGTAAACCACCAAAACCACCACTGCAACCCTGGTCGTGGCCAAGTAGACCTTTTCAGAGAGTTCATGTAGATTTTTGTGAAAAGGGTAATGATCACTTTCTGGTACTAGTAGATAGTCATTCCAAATGGATTGAGGTTAAACATATCGGGTCAAGCACTACTGCTGAGTGTACCATAGATGAGTTGAGATACATTTTTGCATGCCATGGTTTACCGGAAGAACTTGTTTCTGATAACGGGCCCCAGTTTCGTTCAGAACGGTTCAAAGAGTTCATGCAGCGGAATGGTGTAAAACACACATTTGTTCCCCCATACCATCCAGCCTCCAATGGAGTGGCGGAAAGGTCTGTTAGAATTGTCAAAGATGCTCTCAAGAAACAGGTTTTGCATGGTAGTTCAAAGCTCAGCATGAAACATCGTTTGGTTAGTTTCTTGCTGAAGTACAGAACCACACAACACACAACAGGTTACTCACCTGCAGAACTGTTAATGAGCAGAAGGCTAAGAATACGCCTAAGTCTAGTTCAACCCAATTTGGCCTTGAGAGTTGAGCAAAAACAGTCAAGTCAAAAACGCCATTTTGACTCCCACAAAAAGAAGAGGAACTTCAAGCCAGATGAGCAGGTTTGTGTTCTCAGTCCTCCCAACGAGTTCCGTCGAGACAAATGGGATGTTGGGAAAATAGTGGAAGTGTGTGGAACAAAAAGATACTTAGTTGAAGTTGGAGATAGGATCAAAAGTGTTTATCAAATGATTCCAGCCAAAGATGAACCAAAAACTGAGCATGAAATCCTAATCCCCCAGTTTTTATCTGAAAGGGAGTTGGAAAAGACCACTGTGATTGATACACAAAGTTCAGCTAGTACAGACAAAGAAACAGATTCCTCTGATCAAAGTCAGGGTACTAAAACAGAGCCAAACAAGCCTAAAGTTGAGTCAACACCTAAACCTGTTACACCTGTTACTGTTAGATGATCAAGCAGGATCCGTAAACCAGTAGTCAGATTAGGTTTGTAAGTTACATAACTCACTGCACAAGTAAAACAAAAATGTGTAGATATGTAAAATACATATATTATGTTATCATTTAGAATTTCATGAATACTGGTCTAAATCGAGTATCATAACAACAAAATTGTAACTGAGTACTTAAATTTAATAATTAAAAAAGAGAGCAGTGTAACGTATTCATGCATATTCATGTATATGTTAATGAGTTGATGTTCAATATAAGTAGGGAATGTTGGGTAATAAATCTCTTTCTCGTGATTCAGGCAACCAGTGCGTAAGTTGTTATTCATTCTGCCGTCCGGCATATAACAGTCCAGGTCCATGTTCTGATCTTGACACCAGCATACTGTGCTGGTGAGCACCGTTCGGTCGCTCTAAAATAAGTATGTTACTGGACTTATACAGGATTGTCTTTGTGTAACAATGGACAAAAGACGAGTGCAGATCATACTAGATGGAAAAGGGGACCACAACTGTGGCAGGTGAATCAGGAAGAAAGCAATTAGTGGGGAAGCAAGTGGAGCAATGGGAAAAGTGGCATTTGCAATTTTAGACATGATTAGAAATGCTGACCACTGTGCATCATACAAATGGCTCTTGGACGCGGGTTCAATTGCAAGCCTGACCCAGCCGGCAATGAATTGTGCGTCACTGCTCCACATAGAGCCAGCACAGACTCGGTGGGTCATGTGGCTTCCTTCTGTAGCATTAGGTAGGTATGTTACAAAACTTACCTTCAGCGGCGCTGCAGTTCTGTCACTGGCCGTGTGCGCGACTTTTGGCGCCTTTGATGGGGGGTGGGTGGGGTTAAAATGCGGTTTTCCCCTGCCTTCCGGAGTTATATTTTCTCGGGGTGCGAGCTTTTGTTGAAGATTCGTTCAGACTGCCGGTATGTGAAATTTTGTTTTTAAATCACCCGACAAGTTCAGCGCTGGAGTAAATTAAAATTAGCTTCTAATGCCGTGAACGCTGACAATGTGGACGGATTTTATGTAGGGGACAGGTAAAGGAAAGCCGTTTATTTTTTTATATAAACTTGCTTGTTAAGATGACCTTAATCAAAATTTCATGTTGCGAAACGGTGATTTATTCCCCATACGAACCGGTAGTAGTTTTCCTGCCGATATGGGGTTTAAATTCACCGCAAGCGCAACGTTCCAATCCATCGCGTTCCATAAAATCCCACTCGCAAGCTGATTTAAATGGCCATTAATTTATGGGCATTAAACACTAAATTCCTTCAATTTGGCCTATAAATGCATGACAATGAGATTTAAAAATCATGTTATATTGTGAATTCTTGTGTGAATGTTATTTGGACACTTAGACTTTTTTTTAAATGTTAATATTTTCTTAAGAAATGGATAGATGTTTAAATCTAGTAATTGAATTTTGTAATTAGCTACAATTGGGTAACTAACTAATTATATGCTTTAATTTCAGGTCATCCAAGTAAGATTGTTTCATATTTGTTTCAGAATGCTTCAATCTATAATAACTGAAAATGTATTACAGTTCTCTTAATTTTTAAGAAAGTTATGGGCTTTTGACTGTCCTCGATCACAACTTTTGTGTTGAAGATACTTTTGTGTCAATGGAAAAGCAATAGGGAACAAGATGCTAATTTCCGAGTATGAAAATGGCCATAACCTTTTTAATACTGAAGATATGAAAGTGAATTAGGTGTCAAATTAAACTTCTTTTTATGCTTTATCTGATGGGATAAATTGCAGACTTGATTTTTAAAATCTCATCATTTTGTAACATTGCTACATTAGGTTCCTTCCATTATGAGGAAGATTTAATATGAAATGTTGCTGGAGTTCACGCATGTATTAAGGCCAGAGCAGAATATGGACACCTCTGTCGAACTGCCGGAAATTCTGGAAATACTTGAAATCATACAGTCATACAGTGTGGAAACGGGTCCTTCAGCCCAACTTGTGCACGCCAACCTACATGCCCTATCTAAACTAGTTCCACCTGCTTGCTTTGGCCCATATCCCTCTAAATCTACCCAATCCATTACTTGTCTAAATGTTGAATATTATAATAGTAACTGCCCCAACTACCTCTTCCGGCATCGCGTTCCATACACCCACCACCCTTTGTGTAAAAAGGTTACCCCTCAGGTTCCCATTACATCTTTCCCTCCTCACCTTAAACCTATGTCCTCTGGTTCTCGATTCCTTTACTCTGGACAAAAGATTCTATGTATTTACCCAATCTGTTCCATTCATGGTTTTGGACACTTGGTAAAATGTTTGAAAATTAATGTAAGTATATCTGGAATTGATGTACTCCACAGAGGAAATGAGTCAGGCTGAGCAGAAGCAAACACATTAAATATATATTCTATAAAAATCTTCGCTATTAATACAATTGTGAAATCATAAGTCTTTCTGGCATGTCTACTATAAAAATATGACAATAATATCTGTAAAGATTTAGTTGCACAAACGGAAAACCTTGTAAAGTTTGGCCTAGAATACAAGATTCCCAGGAGCTCTTTGTGAATGCAATGTTTAACTCATTCGGAAATTGGATGGTGCTGTTGTGAAAATTTAAGGTGGAAAAGGGCACCAGTACAATAGAACCAAAGCATTCCACTCTGCTGCAACACAAGACTATTTTCTTTCCTGCTGCATTGCAAATGTAACACAGACAGAAATATACAGGTTTCAGTTAATAAGGAGGCCACTTGACCCATTGAGTCCTTACTGGATCCATGCAAGGCCATTACATCCAGTCTCACTCCTCTGTTCTCTCCCCATAGTGCTGAAGATTATTTCCTTTCTAGTCCCTAACCACTCATTGTGTAAAGAACATTTTTCCTCATGTCACTTTTGGTTCTATGTCCCACTGTCCCTGACGCCTCCACACGTGAGAACAATTCCTCTATCTATCGCCTGAACCCTTCATGATTTTAAATTCCTTTCTCAGATTTCCTCAAAAGCCCCTCTGTTCCCAAGAGAACAACCCATGCTTTTTTCCCCTTTTAATGTTTTTTTCGACAAAACAGCTTTTTCTCATGCTTTCCACATTTTGACTGCTTCACTTTGATATCTCCTCAAGGTATGCCTAGTTTGAAGACATTTTCCTCCTCTTGCTGATGGGAGTTTTCCGAGACCCTCTCTCTTTGTTCCCCCTCTGTGGACCCTGAAGAAGGGTTCCAAATTGAAACATCGCCTATCCATGTTTTCAAAGGATGCTGCCTGACCCAGCACATTTTGACCTTTTTTTTCCTCTGCTTGTCAATTTCCAAAGCATTGAAGTGGTTTTCCAGTTTCCAACTGAAATTGTGTTATAACCAATTTGGCCCAAATGCAAATAGTGTTCCCTAATTCATCAATCGCATTATATGCAAACTGCGTTGTGGAAACATGCACTGTGGAAGAACTGCCTGCATGTTAAACTGTATTTTCTCCGCCATCTTACAAGCAGCTAAGTAGTACAGACCAGCCTCGATCTAATGAAATACTAAAACTGGACCCGCATGCTCAAAGGCCTATTCTTCTTCCTATATATTCATTTGTTATTCACAAAATGAGCTGTGATATCATCCCAAATGATGCAACAGTCAGCCAACAGTTGAAATGCCAGCATAAATTTCTCAAAATTGTTGCTTGAAGTTCCACATTGCCAACAAATCATAACTGGTATTCCATCATATTCACCCTGTGATATGGTTGCATGCTGCCTTACCATTCTTTTGTGCTGACAAAATTAAGACACTTGAACAAATTCTTATCCACTATACCAAATGTTATACATGCAAACTGATTGAAAAGAAAAACAACTGAACACAATGGATTCTTCTATTAACTTATGGTTTGGTTTGGGAATGAAGATACTTTTGGTTAGCCTCATGCACACAACAAGTGTAAGGTAGCCCAACGACATTTGCCTTTTAACCTAAACATGGTGTCCTTCTATTTGCTTTTTACCTGGGGGGCATTTGGATGGGTACATGGATAGAAAAAGCTTAGAAAAGATAGAAAAAAGAAAAAGAAGGATATGGGCCAAACATATAGGTGGCCTCGTATAAATGAGGCATCATGGTCAGCATTGGCAAGTTGGGCCAAAGGATCTGTTTCTGCACTGTAAGACTCCACACATATGGACACATCTGAACAATTAGAAAATATAATGTATACCCAATAAATGTAACTAAAACGCAATTAAAATATAATTTAACTTTACTGTTGGACTCTAATTATCAGATCATGCTAGTAAATTAAATTAAATTTTATTTACTAAGTTATTCCAATAGTTGCTTCTATATTTCTATCATAGATTCAAGCCAGGAAGAAATTTTACATTTTCCCTCTGAAGCTTTGTTTCAAAAACTATACAAAACCTACTAAACCTTTCATGCAATCATTTAAAAATGGAATCTTCGGAAAATACATTCTCCCAATGTAATAATTAGTTATTAAAATGATCTGACCTTGTGTTGGGCAGCATCCAAAATAAACTCAGCCCTGACACCATTATTTTCTGGACTTCGGTAATCGAACAGGGAATTGGTGAGGTATGTTAATCCTTTGCTGTTCAGACTTTCACCGCAACTGAAGAAACAGGCTTCCTTTTCAAAATAAAATTGTTTGATTTAAAACTGCAATCATAAATAATTTTGCTGCATAAATCTGATAAACCTGTAAGTAATCTTGAGTTCATTTGAATTATTTTATTAAATAAGCTTTTATTTTCAGTATTTTTAATAATTGAGTCTCATTGACAAAAGGCCACATCATGAACTTACTTTTTCAAGGTTGATTGGCCGCAACAAAAACATTTTTCAATGTCCATGATGCACTCAAATGAAGTTGTCAATGCTGCACATGCATAATTAAAATAATTCACCAAAACAAAAACATTGGAACCTCATCTCTGATAACCACAAGTAAACCAGGCCACACTTTGCAGTGAATCCAAGCATCTGCCGAGTGTTCTTTTTTTTCCTGCTCTACTTTCCTCTCTTCCATGGAGCTGTGAGTTGAATTTTCCGATCTTTCTCCTTGTTGGGAACATACCTAGACTGCAGCTGAAACTTTCCTACTTGAACAGCCTCCTATAATTTAAGTACATATTTGCTTCCTGGACTTGATTTCCAATTTACCAGATCAGTTCTCATTCCGTGATTAATCCCTCTCCAATTTACTATTTTTACTTTCATGATCTATTTCCATTTCCATTGCTATTCTAACTCAATCATACGATCAATTTGCTGCATGGACCCCCACTGACACTTGTCCCGCTTGATCTGCCTCATTTCACAAAGCCAAGTCCAGCAATGCTGCCTTGAGTCGGAAACATAACATTAAAGAACGTTCTCCAGAACACACTTCAGAAATCCTATCACTCTTTGCCCATTATGTAATTGCTATTCTGGTCTCGATTTTGATAAATGATGTTCCCCATTATTGCTACCCCATGGATTTAGCACCATCTGTACAGTTTTCCTATAAATGTGCTCCTCACAGTCCTTCCCATTAAAAGGAAGCCTGGAGAATATCCCAGTAATTGAATCTCCACTGTTTTATAATTCTTATCCCCTCAGAAAGAGGATTTTTTTTTGTTTTTACAGTACCTGAAGGATAACCAACAATACAATTTTCAGAGAAAAATAAATCATGGTGAAGGATAAAGTACTGGAAATTGAATAGAAAGGACATCCTGCCAAGTTACCAACTGCTGTGGTCTGAAGCCACATTTTTTGGCATACCTCCAAATCCAGGAACTGTTTCTTCCCAACTGAACAGTCCTCGCATCAGCTGGAGTGTAGTCCTGACCTCACATCTACCTAATTGGAGACCTTTTTAACTATCTTTAATCAGACTTTATTGGACTTCATATTCTCCATGGCAAGATGGCGCTGAAGCCAAGTGACTCTTTGCATGCTGGTCCCAGAAGAGAATCGCCAATCATTCATTACAGTCGCTCCTCTCTTTTAAATCTTTATTTCTGTACACTGTGGGCGGCCTGATTGTAATCATGAAAATTCTTTTCACTGAGTTGATAGCATGCGACAAAAAAACCTTTTCACTGCAACTCGGTATACGTGACACAAATAAACTAAATGAAACTAAAGGCGTAATAAAGTCAAAACTGATTACAAATAGTTCAAAATCAATAGATTTAATTTATGTTTTTTTCCTTAAAAATTAACTTGTATTCCCCTAAGCTTTTTAAGCGAGAATTTTTATTGCAATGAAATTAACCTATTAAGTAAGACTGCTGTTGGCTACATGCTTAAATGAAACACTGGTGAGCGTGGGGGGAAGAAGGCAGTAGTGGGGGAGTATATAAAAGTGGTGGTACTGTTTATTGACCATCATGGTTGATGTTATATTGCCATGAGAAAATGGCAAATGCCTAATTAATTTGACGGAACTTTAAAAAGGACAAGTTCTTTTGAACGTCCATGGATCTATGAATAAAACTAAATTGCATGCTGTTATTTAATATCCAGTTATACCTAGTTAAACCGAGAGCCAAACCTTCAATTTCCTGCAGGAGACATAAGTGAATAGCAAACAGATTCTCCAAGGTATCTTCTTCCAAAAACTACCCGAGAATTTTGTCCTGCTTTGCACTGAATTATTTACACAACGCCAGCTATGACTGGTAGAAGGGAACTACTGCAGGTGCTGGTAATATGAAATTAAAACAGAAACTCCTGGAATCAATCAGCATGGTTTCTCCAGTTACAGAAGCTGCCTGACCTGCTGAGCATTTCCTGCATTTTCAATTTTAATATTGACTAGCAAAGTTGGCCACAACGACTCCTATGGGCATTCTGTGAAGATGAAGACATATGTTTTCGTACCAAAGCCGCTATAAACTGGATTCTCGACAACACAATATTTTGTTGCTCATGATCAACAGTAACACATTTATTTCCTTGTGATAACGAAGGAGGCCATTTGGTCTATCAAATCAATACAACTCTGACATCCATATAATTCCCCCAATCATTTTCCCTTCAATGTAATCTTCCCATATGATGACCAACATCATCTGTAGTGGTCAACAAACCTACAACCACCACATATTTGGGAAATGGGAGGAAACTGGAGCATTGGTAGGAAACCCACAAGGTCACACAAACAGCACCAGAGATCAGGATGGAACCCAGGTTTCTACGACTGTGAGGCAGCAGCTCCAGGGTATGAATCAGGAGAACATCTGTTTAAGGTCAGGGCTGCCCATTCAACCACCCGTTGCATCCTCCCCCATCCCAAGCTGACCAGACTGATGTACCCTTCTATTTCATTATGTTTCTACTTATCCTATTCAGTCTATAGTTTTATAAAGTAGTTTTTACTTTAAAATGGACAATTAAGGATGGCCATTAAATGTTGGCTCGACTCATGAAAGCCACATCCCTTCATTGAATATAAATTATTACCGTGGTAACTTTTGGTCTGCACGCAGTCACAGACATCCTTCAATTCCCTCTACCTCTCCCCCAGCTTGAGAGCGGTCCTGACCTCTCATCTTCTTCATTGGAGACCTTTGAATTATCTTTAATCAAACTTTTTCTTGCATTACATGATGTACCCTTTATCTGTACACTGGCCTTTTTCTCCAGAGACGCTGCCTGACCCGCTGAATTACTCCAGCACTTCGTGTCTATCTTTGGTATTAACCAGCATCAGCAGTTCCCTTCTACACATCTGTACACTGCATCTATACAGTGTGGCTTGATTGTATTCATGTAGTCTTTTGTTTGACTGGATAATATGTAAGAAAAAGCTTTTCACTGTACCTCAATATAAGTGATAATAAACTAACCTAACTAACCAAATCTCTCCAACTGTTTTTCACTTTTCCAGTTGTGATGAAAAGCTGATCTGAAAGTTTCATGCCGTTTCTGTTCCTGCACTCCTTGACACGGTGAGTTCTTCCAGAATTTTGTTTTTGCTTTGACAAAGTTCGTTCTTTTGACTTGACCCGAACTCTCCATCTCATCTCCTCTCAAGCCCTCTGCATGCGAACACAATCTATGAGGTACAATGAAGACGCAAGGAACTGCAGATGCTGGAGTCTGGAGCACAACACAAAGAGTTGAAGTAACTCAGCGGATCAGGCAGCGCCTGGCGAGGGAACGGGCAGGCGTTTCAGACTGGAGTCTGATGAAGGATCCCGACCCAAAACGTCTTCTGTCCATTCCCTCCACAGGTACTGCTTGACCCACTGAGTTCCTCCAGCAGTGTGTGTTTTTGCACAGAAAATGAGGTATAGCTTCAGCTCTCTCACTTTATTTCCACGGTATCGTTGATTAACCCAACTTCCCTTCCTTACCACGACACAAGCAGACAGTATTCACACCTTACCATGCTGCCTGTGAATCTTTCAAAACTATAATCACCAGCAAAATAATGAATACCTCAATCCTCTCTCCATCTAATAACCCCCAAATCTGGTCCCCTTTTATCCACACTTTCAATTAATCTTCTAAACTTGTATCCATCTTTCCCACGTGTGTTTGATTCTCTCCAGAGAAGTCCCTTAATTCAATTATACTATATTGTCACATGTACCTGGGCACAGTGAAATGCTTTGTTTTTGCATACAATATACAAAGCACACACTCTCCACGTATCTGGTGCCGACAATGTTACAAAAGTACTTTTGCAGCTTTTAAATGAAAATTTAACTGAGCAATGAAAAAGCTCAGTCTTTCTCCTAAAACACTTGGCAGCTGCTCAGTTAGTCAACCTTATTATCCTTTTCAAAGTCTCACAACTATTTTTGAGCTAAGGGAGTGACTTTTCCGGAATCCACTATTACCTATCCAACCAATGCCAAAGCATTTCTCATCTTTCACTCTCAAGTTTTCCCATGGTGCACTTCTCTCTCCAAAAGGGCTGAGCCTCTGAATATATTGTATTAAATTCCATCCACTGATAGCCAGCTCTGGTTCGGCATCTCTCTTTGTTCCCCAGTTGTTGTTCAGTTTGCCAACATCCAGCCTTTGCTGTGGTTGAAAAGTGGCTATTCCAAAGCCAAGGCCATTTTCACATCAAGCTCTGTTTCGTGCTCAGCCCTTCTATCCTTCTCAGAAAATTAAAGCCGATCATTCAAAACTCCAGCATGCAATCTGACACTGAGCTATGCTTCTGATATCTAGTTTAGCTTAGTTTATTATTGCCGCATGTACCAGGGTACAGTGAAAAGCTTTTTTGTTGCGTGCTATCAGGACTATACATGATTACAATCAAGACATTCACAGTGTAGTCAAGTCTATAACTACCTTTTTTCCAATTCTATGTTGGGTTCAATCAGACTTCTAGTAGGCTATGAAGCTGGGGACTCTAATGCTCTCCAAACAATCAGTTCACTTATTTCTTCACCATTCCTGATTCAAGTGACTGCTTTGAGCTTTGCCACTCTCTACAAACTCATAATCCTCCAAATTCAACGTTCACTATCCACCCAAGCCCTACATTTTGTATTTCCCTTCCTAACACCAACAACCCTTTGTTAATAATTTTTTCCTCCAAAAATCTTTTAAAGATGCATTATAATACTGACCAAACAATAAAGTTTGATTCAATTACTTACGGTTTCCGATCTGTTTGCAGTTTCCTCAAAATCCTTCACACCCATTATTCCCTTGAGGCAAAAAGCCTTGCAGCCCACAAAACCCATTTGGCAATCAAAGAAAGGTTCTCCCATCATCAGCACCTTGTCAAATAAAAGGAATAATAAATACTATATGTGCAAAAAAGAAAACAAAAACATTTTAATTTTCTAAAACATCCCAGCAAGTGAATTAGTGAAAAATAATAGCCTATGTTTTATTAAATATACAGTATAATGCAGGTGAATGTATTGTACACCTAAAGTATTCAACATAAATGAGCAAGTTAAAAGTAATATCTCAATAGGAATTAGTTACCGTACTCAAAACGATAATTTCTCAAGTCAATAACAAATTCACAGGCACAAATCACAGTGCTGTCCTGAAGAAAATAAGACATTTATTTGCCCTGCAGATCCTCAAGCTTAGACACAAAATCTTGGAGTAACTCAGCGGGTCAGGCAGCATCTCTGGAGAAAAAGAATAGGTGACGTTTTGGGTTGCAACCCTTCTTCAGACGGAAAGGTTCCAACCCGAAACGTCACCTCTTCTTTTTCTCTAGAGATACTGCCTGACCATCTAAGTTACTCCAGTATTTTGTGTCTATCTTCAGTATAAACCAGAATCTACAGTTCCTTTCCACACAGAGCGTCAAGCTTGTTCCCCTATAGTTTCTATCAAACCTTTTCTAATTCTTTTTCCTTGGGATCAGGATGTTGGAAATGAATTAAAACCAAAATGCTGATCTCGATGGAGATGCAATTTGTTTCCGTATCATATCTCCGCCCGCACTGTGGCCTAACATCGAGGAGTTAGCGACTTTACTGGAGACCAATTTTGAGAGTTCCTCCGCAGGTGCCTACGGGACTTTAACATCGCGGAGCTCGCGATCCCTTTGCCAGGGATTGATCTCGGAGCTCCAACCTTGCAGACTTAGCATCATGGAGTCCGTGGTATCTGGTCCGACTTCGGGAACTCCAAGCCACGGGAGTTTCGACTGTCCTGAAGCAGGAGCTTCAACCGCCCCGACGTGGGAGTTTTGACTACCCGACGCAGGGGCTTCGAGAGCCGGCTGCGGGAGCTTCGATCGCCCCGACGGATGGTTCGACTGCGTGAACCGCGAGAGAATAAAGAGGAAGAAGATTGGGCTTTTTTACCTTCCATCACAGTGAGGAATCTGCTGTGGTGGATGTGTTATGTAGTTGTGTGTCTTGTTGCTTTTTTTTTTCGTATGGCTGTATGGTAATTTGCATGTCACTGTACCTTAATTGGTACATGTGACAATAAAAGACCATTGAAACCTTTGAAAATTATATCCAGTAGTGGCTCAGTACTTAACTGCTCCCATTTAAATAGCATTTCTCTTTCTTCAAAAGAGTTCCTGGGAAGACTATAATATAATGAGCATACAGTAAGTACCTCATCAAATATCCACAAGTAAACATATGATAAAACCATCTTGACCTCGATTTCTTTTGAATTGGATCCTCGACTTCCTGATCCATAGACCACATTCTGTCCGTATTGGTGGAAACGTTATCCTCGATAACAATCAGCACGGGAGCACCTCAAGGCTGCGTGCTCAGCCCCCTGCTGTACTCACTCTATACTCATGACTGTGTAGACGGACATAGTGCGAATTCCATCATCAAGTTCGCCGATGACACCGATGGTGATGCGTCAGAGTACAGAAGTGAGATCGACTGACTGACCAAATGGTGCCAGCACAACAACCTGGCTCGCAACACCTGCAAAACCAAGGAACTGATTGTGGACTTTGAAAGGGGTAGGATAGGGACTCACAATCCCGTTTCTATCAACGGTGGAAAAGGGTAAAAAATTTCAAATTCTTGGGCGTGCATATTTCCGAAGATCTTTCCTGGTCCTAGCACTGATGCGATTATAAAATAGGCACATCAGCGCCTCTACTTCCTGAGAAGATTACGGAGAGTTGGTATGTCAAGGAGGACTCGCTTGAACTTCTACAGGTTCACAGTATTGAGCATACTATCTGGCTGCATCGTGGCTTGGTTCGGCAACTTGAACGTCCAGGAGTGCAAAAAATGCAGAAAGTTGTGACCACTGCCCAGTCCATCATCGGCTCTGACCTCCCCACCATCGAAGGGATCTATCGTAGTCGCTGCCTCAAAAAGGCTGCCAACATCATTAAAGACCCACACCAACCTGGCCACACACTTGTCTCTCCGTTGCCATTGGGAAGAAGGTACAGGAGCTTGAAATCTGCAACATCCAGGTTCAGGAACAACTACTTCCCCTCAGCCATCAGGCTATTAAACTCAACATCAAACAAGCTCTGAACAATAACAGGCTATTAATACTATTGCACTTTATCTGTTTATTGTGTATATATATGTGGACTTTGGTATATAGATACATAGAACTTTAATCTCCTGTTCTGTATTATGTTTACATATTCTGTCGTGCTGCAGCAAGCAAGAATTTCATTGTCCTATCTGGGACACATGACAATAAAACTACGGAGACAGTTTCACAACCTCCTCTGAAGAAGGGTCTCGACCCGAAACGTCGCCTATCTCCTTCGCTCCTTAGATGCTGCTGCACCCGCTGAGTTTCTCCAGCTTTTTGTGTACCCTCGATTCTCCAGCATCTGCAGTTCCTTCTTTAAAACAATAAAACTCTGTTGGCTCTTGACTTGACTTGACAAACCAGCAGAGATCATGGAAAAGGTTAGGGTTAGGGTCATCACAAATGGCCTCATTCTTCAGAGAACGGGGATTCCCCTCCCCCACTATTGATGAGGCTCGCACCAGGGTCTCCTCCATACCCCGCAACACTGCCCTCGCTCCCCATTCCCCCACTCGCAAACAGAGGGCAGAGTCCCCCTGGTCCTCACCTTTCACCCAACCAGCCGGCAAATACAACATATAGTCCTCCGCCAGTTTCGCCACCTCCAACGTGACCCCTCCACCCGCCACATCTTCCCATCTCCCCCCCTGTCTGCCTTCCGCAAAGACCGCTCCCTCCGCAACTCCCTTGTCAATTCTTCCCTCCCCTCCCACTCTACCCCTTCCCCGGGCACTTTCCCTTGCAACCGCAAGAAATGCAACACTTGTCCCTTCAGCTCCCCCCTCCACTCCTTTCAGGGACCCAAGCAGTCCTTCCAGGTCCGACAGAGGTTCACCTGCACCTCCTCCAACCTCATCTACTGCATCCGCTGCTCCAGATGCCAGATGATCTATATCGGTGAGACCAAGCGGAGGCTTGGCGATCGCTTCGCCGAACACCTCCGCTCGGTCCGCAATAACCAACCCGACCTCCCGGTGGCTCAGCACTTCAACTCCCCCTCCCATTCCACATCCGACCTCTCGGTCCTGGGCCTCCTCCACGGCCAGAGTGAGCAACACCGCAAGCTGGAGGAACAGCACCTCATATTCCGCTTGGGGAGTCTGCATCCTTTGGGCTTGAATATTGAATTTTCTCAATTCTGTTAACCCTTGCTGTCTCCTCCCCTTACCACCTCTCCCTCAGCCCTCGACCCCTGGCATTCCCTCTATCTCTATCTCCCTCCCCCACCCCAGTCGCACCAGCTTCTCATTTTCACACCACAAACAGCTTACAATGGCTTGTTCCCTTTATCACCGATACTTTTTTGCATATCTTTCACTCATTGTTCCTTATCTCTCCACATCACCGTCTATATCTCTCGTTTCCCTGATCCCTGACCAGTCTGAAGAAGGGTCTCGACCCGAAACGTCGCCTATCTCCTTCGCTCCTTAGATGCTGCTGCACCCGCTGAGTTTCTCCAGCTTTTTGTGTACCCGAGATCATGGAAAAAGTTGGATACATTTCTTACTTCTGGCACCTTCGGAAAAGTTTAGATACAACCCAAATAGTACATTCATCAGACCACACAATCGACCTTTTTTCTTTGTATTTTTATTGAAATATTTACTAGCATTTTAGATTAAGAGAGTCGGCTCATCATGTATTCACTGTTGCACTGATTTTCACAATCTTTTTGGCTATTAGCCAACAGTTAAATAAATCAATTATTAAATTAAAACTGTATGAATCTTTAATAAAATCATTAGCCAAAATGTTATTCCTATACTGTGATTCATGAAAATAATACATACTCATCCAAACTCTAGGACTTTGAACTTTTGCATAAATATGATCAATTTAAATGTAGATTTAATTTTAAGGCCAGGCTTCAGCCTCCTTATCTCAACATATAATGGAAATCTGCTGTTAGAAAGGATAATAATGACTTCAGTCTTGGCTATTTCATGCAGATATTACTGCCAACTGAGAACAGTACACATACTTTTAATGGAAACAATAGATTTTATTTGGCACTTGCTTACTTTTACAAAGGGATTTCTGCATATTTGTCAGTTCATAAAATGGAAGTCCTTCCACAAAATATCAATTAAAGTTATTTTGTTTTCTCACATATGCATTTTAGAAATCGCATGCAAAGATATTTTGAATACATGCACATTGAAAATGCAAAATTAGTAAACCATTGACAAAGTGTTATCACAGGAAGCTTTGATATTATTTTGGGCAAATACCTCGACAGTAGTTCCTTCTTGCTCCCAGCAAATCACTTCTTTGGATTTAACTTTCTGAGGGCTATAGTAGCTGCTCTCTGTTTGCATTTCCGTCAACTGTAATGAAATGACAATACTTCATTTCAAATACATTGTATATTAGCAATAAATAGTCATAACCTGTCATCTCAATACACAAAATTGCTGCAGACAAATTAGTCTTTACATTTCAACCAAATTCTGTTATTACACAGGAAACAGGTGCAGAAAAACAGCTGCAAATTATTATCCACATCAGGATATAAGGCTCACTGTTGACTATGATTTAATCACATCTAGATAATGACATGCATTTTGAACATAAGGTTAATGTTAAACTTCTCATGTTAACAATTTCTTTACATCTGCTGGTCAAATACCTTCATCACTGTCAAGTCCATATCTTTATTTGACTGAATAATTATGCAACTGGATGTGAAAATTAACAAAAACTTGCAGTCTTGCAAATCAACTGTAAAAGATTTGAGGGAAAGATGCTAACGTGGATATTTTTTCCATATTTCAAAAGTTAAATCCGAACCAATGGCATCTAGCTACAGAATTTCATAATCAATCAGCAAGAAGTTTTAGAAATTGTCAAATTGAATTCAGATTCCAAACAATTACCAATGGTTAACTCACCCTTGACAATTATCTCAATTATACTGTCATGATTGGAAGCAATATTCATTCCTACAGTATGGAAATACCCACAGCTCTCATTACAAATCCATTTCCATTGCTCATGTTGTGTAACTCATGTTACACATGTTGGCTTTACATAGCTATGTTAATATGCCATAAGGTAAAGAGTTATGCATAACATAACTAGCTTCATCTGTCAGCAATTATTTCAGCGGAAAGCAATTAATTGATTAGAGGAACTCAATCTAGAAGAACAATTTTAAGCATTATTAAATCAACAGTAGGATTAATTTGGCATCTTGTTATACTGGAGAGATCTCAACAGTGTAGAACAATAAGGCAGCAACGTGAGACTATTTCTGTGCCAAGTTAAGTGTAAATTAATTTCAAATTATTTTACTGGGCAATTAGAACAATTGTTAAGTAATACTTCTGAAAATTGGCATGATTATTAGTTTAGTTGTGGATTGGTAATCATGCATTGTGAATATTATGTCATTACAGCTGGAAACTTTTAACATATTAAATAAAAACTGAACAAAATGCCAAGATAAATTTAAAAATGTATTGAGAGGTCCTGAAATTAGTTCACAATAAAATATTATATTTCAATTTTGCTAAATTAGGTTAAAATCTCAATCCTTTCCCAATTGTAGTTTTCAGGGTTTTATTTTAAACAGCTACTACAGAAGCTACTGTTCAAGATCTGCTTCTCCAGAACAGGCATTTTGGCAAATTGAACAATTCACATGGTGATGCTCAACTACTTAGCCAGTGTGGTGAATCTGCGGAATTAATTGCCACAGGTGGCTGTGGAGACCTGTGAGTATTTTTAAAGTGGAGATTCTTGATTAGGAAGGGCGTCAAAGGTTATGGGGAGACGCTAGAAGAATGGAATTGAGGGGGAAAAATACATGAGCCACAGCTGAATCGTGGAGCACACTCGATGGGCTGAATGGTCTAATTTTGCTCTATGTCTTATGGTCTACTTTTTACAGGAATAACATGATAAAAGCCGCAGCTGTTTACCCACACGATAAAAGATTGTTCAATAAAATATTGCTGACTCATCAAGCCCTTCAGCCTACCGAGTCAGCATAACCATCAAACACACACTTACACTAATCCTACACGGATCCCATGTATCATTATTTCCAAATTCTCATTAATTCAAGGCAGAAAATGTTGGAAACACTTGGCAGGTCAGGCAGCACTGTTCTTATTCCTTCGTTATCACCTCTTTCACAGTCAACAATGGACCATTTGCTCCAGGGTACA
Source organism: Okamejei kenojei (assembly GCA_035221665.1). NCBI lineage: Eukaryota > Metazoa > Chordata > Chondrichthyes > Rajiformes > Rajidae > Okamejei > Okamejei kenojei. The sequence goes on from CM069134.1 coordinate 35,020,716, forward strand.
CAAAAAGCTGGAGAAACTCAGCGGGTGCAGCAGCATCTAAGGAGCGAAGGAGATAGGCGACGTTTCGGGTCGAGACCCTTCTTCAGACGGTCTCGACCCGAAACGTCGCCTATCTCCTTCGCTCCTTAGATGCTGCTGCACCCGCTGAGTTTCTCCAGCTTTTTGTGTACCCTCGATTCTCCAGCATAGAAACATAGAAACATAGAAACATAGAAATTAGGTGCAGGAGTAGGCCATTCAGCCCTTCGAGCCTGCACCGCCATTCAATATGATCATGGCTGATCATCCAACTCAGTATCCCGTACCTGCCTTCTCTCCATACCCTCTGATCCCCTTAGCCACAAGGGCCACATCCAACTCACTCTTAAATATAGCCAATGAACTGGCCTCAACTACCCTCTGTGGCAGAGAGTTCCAGAGACTCACCACTCTCTGTGTGAAGAAAGTCTTTCTCATCTCGGTCTTAAAGGATTTCCCCCTTATCCTTAAGCTGTGACCCTTGTCCTGGACTTCCCCAACATCGGGAACAATCTTCCTGCATCTAGCCTGTCCAACCCCTTAAGAATTTTGTAAGTTTCTATAAGATCCCCTCTTAATCTCCTAAATTCCAGAGAGTATAAACCGAGTCTATCCAGTCTTTCTTCATAAGACAGTCCTGACATCCCAGGAATCAGTCTGGTGAACCTTCTCTGCACTTCCTCTATGGCAATAATGTCCTTCCTCAGATTTGGAGACCAAAACTGCACGCAATACTCCAGGTGTGGTCTCACCAAGACCCTGTACAACTGAAGTAGAACCTCCCTGCTCCTGTACTCAAATCCTTTTGCTATGAAAGCTAACATACCATTCGCTTTTTTCACTGCCTGCTGCACCTGCATGCCTACTTTCAATGACTGGTGTACCATGACACCCAGGTCTCGCTGCATCTCCCCTTTTCCTAATCGGCCACCATTTAAATAATAGTCTGCTTTCCTGTTTTTGCCACCAAAGTGGATAACCTCACATTTATCCACATTATACTGCATCTGCCAAACATTTGCCCACTCACCCAGCCTATCCAAGTCACCTTGCAGTCTCCTAGCATCCTCCTCACAGCGAACACTGCCCCCAGCTTAGTGTCATCCGCAAACTTGGAGATATTGCCTTCAATTCCCTCATCCAGATCATTAATATATATTTTAAATAGCTGGGAGCACTGAGCCCTGCGGTACCCCACTAGTTACTGCCTGCCATTGTGAAAAGGACCCGTTTACTCCTACACTTTGCTTCCTGTTTGCCAGCCAGTTCTCTATCCACATCAATACTGAACCCCTAATACCGTATGCTTTAAGTTTGTATACTAATCTCTTATGTGGGACCTTGTCGACAGCCTTCTGGAAGTCCAGATATACCACATCCACTGGTTCTCCCTTATCCACGCTACTAGTTACATCCTCGAAACTGCATCTGCAGTTCCTTCTTTAACGACCATTTGCTCCACCTTTTCTTGGTCATTGGCGCTGAATTACATTTGTTCTGTACCTTTTCATACTTCCAGTTTCCCTCTCCCCTGACTCTGTCTGAAGAAGAGTCTCGATTCGAAAAGTCACCTATTCCTTTTCTCCAGAGATGCTGCCTGAACCGCTGAGTTAATCCAGCATTTTATGTCTATCATCCAAAAAGATAAACCAATTTAGTTTAGTTTAGTTTAGAGATACAGCGCGGAAATAGGCCCTTTGGCCCACAGAGTCTAACACGATCCTACACACACGAGGGACATAGACAATTTAAAATTTAACCAAGCCAATTATCCTACAAACCTGCCTGCCTTTAGAGTGTGAGAGGAACTGGAGCACCCAGAGAAAACCCACGCAGGTCATAGGGAGAACGTACAAACTCCGTACAGACAGCACCCATAGGATCGAACCCAAGTCCTTGGCGCTCTAAGGCAGCAACTGTAAAGCTGCGTCACCGTTGTTTCAAGAAATGTTGCCTGATCAGCTGAGTGTTTCCAACAATTTCTGTTTTCATTTCAATTTTCCAGCTGCTACAATTTTTAATTTGGATTAAACCAACACAGCATGCTATCTTCCATAAACAGATGAAACAGGGTTTAATTTATTTAGAACAATACAGCACAGGAACAGACACTTCAGCCAACGATGTCTGTGCTGATCATGTTGCCAATTTAAACTAATCCCATTTGCCTGCAAATAGTATTCATCCCTTCATTCACTGTCTGTTCATGTGCCTATCAAAATGTCTCTTAAACGTTCCTATTGTATCTGCTTCACCACATCCCCTGGCAGCACGATTGATCCTCTGGTCAGTCATTCCTTTGCTTTCACAGATCCTATTCAATCTGTTTTTTGACAACGGCGGACAAAATAACATAGGTTTTTTGCTTTTAATAACTATCGATTAGCCCATGCTGAAAATGCAGATATTCAAATACCAGGCTGCAAGACTGACACTGAGTAGGATTACGAGTCATTAACTGCGACACAGCTGCAGTACCCTGATCATTTAACTCTGCTTGTGGGGAGATTTGTTGTGTTCAGTTTTGGATGGCACATTTCCTACATTATAACACACTGACCTTATTGAAAAACTATGTCATACGGGGAGCGTGAAAGATATTTCAAGCCATTGTTTCTTTGCATTATAATGCTGGCAAAAATAATGCCTGACCCATTGATTTGTTTTTCACTCAAGAATCCAGCATCTGTAGTTTCTTGTGTCTTGAAAAGAATATACTTTGACCGCATGTTTCCACTCTAACGCAGTGGTTTCTCACCATATTTTGCACAAAATCAATGCAAGAACGAGCATAATGGTTTAGTGGATTAGAGACAACGACCAGTGGTTTGAAACAAGATTTATTCTGAATCAAGGATCTCTGGTATCACAACTGACCACAACGGTGGTCCTCAATCGACTGACGGGCTGAGCCCAGAAACCCTGCGAAAACTCCACCCCTCCCAGAGTCACATGTGCGCGGCTTCCGACCACAGGGTTCGACGTTGCCGCACACCAGCAGGTGCCGCTACATGCCCCCCCCCACAGAAACCGAGGTACGGAAACGTACCGGGAGCCGAATAGTAGGGCCTGAATGCATAGTCCTCGAACGCGGGATGGGCGTAACAATAGGGACTGGCAGAACAGATCCGGTGGGACGCGAAAACCGCGAATGAGGTGTGGGCGTAACAACAGGGGCCGGAGACGACCGAATGGCCGGCGGATGGCCTCTACGCCGCGGTGTGGCCACCACCACTGTGCTGTCCTCGTCCACGGGCTTGAGGCGGCTAACGTAGACGAACTCCTCCACCGACAGTTGGGGGTCGCTGAATTCGGCTCCCGCGAGCATTGTACGGACATCGTTGGGCATCTGCTGCAGGAAAGCCTGCACGAGAAGCAGGCACGGTCGATGTCCGTCCATTAGGGCCAGCATCTTGGCCATAATGGTGGAAGGCCTCTGATCACCAACCCCGTCCATATGTAGGATCTTCGCCGCCCGATCTCGACGTCTGAGCATGAAAGTGTGTAGCAATAGGGCCTTGAGGCCCTCGTACTTGGTTGCCACCGGTGGATCTCTCAGGTACGGCAGCAACCTCGAGGCCGACTCCTGCAGCAGGGCTCCCACCACATGGAAATACCTGGTCTCGTCAGCGACGATGTGGTGCAGGTGGAACTGTGCCTCCACGTGAGCGAACCAGACCTGTGGCTGATCGGGCCAAAAATGAGGCAGCCGGAGGCTGGGAAAGTCTGTCTGGGTCCCTCGGCGGGAAAATATTCCTCTTGCATGTCTTTCAGACAACGACGGTTAGACTCGTCGGGGTCACCAATTTAGTGGATTAGTGACAACAACCAGTGGTTTGAAACAAGATTTATTCTGAATCAAGGTTCTCTGGTATCACAAGTCCTAACACACAATGACCACAATGGTGGTCCTCAATCGACTGGCGGACTGAGCCCAGAAACAGCGCGAAAACCCGACCCCTCTCAGACTCACGTGCGCGCGGCTTCCGACCACAGGGGTCGACGCTGGCTAGCACCAGCAGGTGCCGCTACAATGGAATGTAAAGGGGAAATTGGGATTACCAGTAACTTTAGTTTTCACAATTTCTTGCAATAATTTAAAAAACATTGTCAGAAGCATGTCTGCCTATAATACTGACCATGAACCCTGTGTGACTTAATAAGCTCCGTTTGCTTCTGCCAATCGTCCTCATTTGCAGACTTCTGAGAGAGGTCTCGAAATTACAGGCTGACGATTTACAGCACTGTAGCAGTCAACAAATTGGAAGCAAGACAGGACAAAGTAGATGTCTGAACACATTAAATAGTTGATCGTACAGCAAACAAAGTCAATTTAGTTGGAAAACAACGTATGTTTAAAATGTGTTGGAAGGAAATGCAGATGCTGGTTTAGACCAAAGATGGCACAAAATACTGGAGTAACTAAGCCAGCAGGTCAGGCAACATCTCTGGAGAACAGGAATAAGTGACATTTCGAGTTGGAAGCCTTCTTCAGACTGAAAGCTAGAGGTTGGGGGATGGGGATGAAACAGAAGGCAAGTAAAGGCCAGAACAAAACAGGCCCAGTAACTGTTAAAATGTTTAAAATGTGGAAATAGAAACTACAGCAACTTCTCCAAATGAGAAAGAAGGTACTAACTACAGATAAATGCAAAGTGCAGGGACAATTACAATGAAACTATCCAATGATAACACTCTTTCTGGGAAAAGAATAGTTACAATATGCAGCATAAAAATCAGACGATTTGAATGCACAAACCATTAGGATGCAATTTTAAATGTTCTCAATGTTCCTTTTTAAATTTGCTGAGAAATTGATTATTCACACCTAATGTAACCTGAAAATAATTTTGCATGTTGTTTAGATACCATTTTCATTAATCAGTCAACCTATTCATCAGTTGATTGTCATGCATATAAAATGCTAATTTTCATTTATTTTTAACTATATTAAAGAAATTTTACCAAGCTAAAATATAAATATAAAATTCTTCCCTTCCCTCCTGCACCCCCCCTCCCCGGGCACTTTGCCTTGCAACCGCAAGAGATGCTACACTTGTCACTTTACCTCCCCCCTCGACTCCATTCAAGGACCCAAGCAGTCGTTCCAGGTGCGGCAGAGGTTCACCTGCATCTCCTCCAACTTCATCTATTGCATCCGCTACTCTAGATGTCAGCTGATCTATATCGGTGAGACGAAGCGTAGGCTTGGCGATCGTTTCGCCGAACACCACCGCTCTGTCCGCATTAACCAACCTGACCTCCCGGTGGCTCAGCACGTCAACTCCCCCTCCCATTCCATATCCGACCTCTCTGTCCTGGACCTCCACCATGGCCAGAGTGAGCACCACCAGAAATTGGAGGAACAGCACCTCATATTCCACTTGGGCAGTCTGCACCCTAGTGGCTTAAACATTGAATTCTCCCAATTCCGTTAGCCCTTGCTGCCTCTCCCTCAGCTCTCGGGCTCCTCCTCCTCCTTTTTCCTTTTTTCTCGTTGCCCCCCACCCTCCATCAGTCTGAAGAAGGGTTTCGGCCCGAAATGTTGCCCATTTCCTTCGCTCCGTAGATGCTGCTGCACCCGCCGAGTTTCGCCAGCACTTTTGTCTACCTTCAATATAAAATATGACTTCTAAATATATAAAAAGATGTAGTTTCAAAGTAAGAATGAACAAAACATTTTCAAATTTTAGACTTTAGACCTTTAGAGATACACCTCGGAATCAGGCCCTTCGACCCACTGAGTCCATGGACCAGCAATCACACTGCACATGAGCACTATCCTACTCACGAAGGACAATTTACAATTTACAGATGCCAATTAACCTACAAATCAGTACGTCTGTGGAGTGTGGGAGGAAAATGGAGCACACAGAGTCTCAGGCCGCACACCGTCTCGGGGTGAACGTACAAACTCTGTACGGACAGCATCAGGATCAAACCCAGATCTCTGGGTAAGACAGCAACTCTACCATTGTACCACTGCGCCTCCAAAGGTTATTAAATGTTCAACAATAATAGCTCCAATAATATACTGTAGCATATTTGCTATAAGATGCTTCAGGAGAATGCTATAAAATAAACTGTATGAAGAATTATAAGGATAGTGGTGATCAAGAGAAGATCAAGATCAAGAGTGACTTAAGGAATGGAGCGTTAATGATTGTTCAGATAATCATCACTCCAACCATAAAGAGTTCAACGTGCTACAACATCGTACTGTCTAACATTTTAATACCCAACCAAAAATGATCAAAAATTCCATCAATATTTTGACATACTAAAGTACCAGAGAACATGCGTGTCAAATAATTGTCCACTACTGCCTAGTTCTCACAAACCTTAAAAGTGACTGATGCCTTGGTGCAGTAGAATCCCACTGAAACCACAGGATCCTTGGGAGGCAATGATCGCAGCAGATTTATTTTAATGCCATCTTCATCTACTTCGTAGCTCTCATCTCCCTCCTCAGAAGAACTGACCAGCGCAGGAACAAGGGACCATGCCCAAGATACCCATCCTTGATCGTCATCCTGCTGCTGAAGAAACTGTTGTACATCTGCAGTCTGGTACAGTACTCCATGTTGCCCTTGAATCCCAGCTTCAGATTCGTCACCTAGAGAGGAGACACACACAAACACAGTGTGGTTTAGAGTCAAAGAGTTGTAAAGTACGAAATAGGCCCTTCAGCCCAACTCATTCATGCCGACCAAGATGTCCCATTTAAGCTCGTCCCATTTGCCCATATTTAGCCTACATCCCTCTAAATATTTCCTAACCATGTAGCTCTCCCATTGACTTTTAATGCTGTGACATAAACCCTTCAACTAGACATATTCATCAATCAATAACATTGCTCTCTCCACAGATGCTACCTACTCCAACTTTTTTTTTATTTAAATTTTTCAGCCAACATATATCTCTTTGCTTCTTTTCACATTCTAACTGATAGCACCAAAGTGCATAAGCTGCTGAGACATTCTTGGTCTCCACCCTATCGTGAACAATCCCACACCGAGCCTCTACCTCTCTGCAGCTGCAAACAGATTTGTACTTTCCGTCTCAGTTCTGGTGAAAGTTCGTCGACTCGAAAAGCGTTTCTCACTCTATTGAGGATGGCACAGTGGCGCAGCCGCAGAGTTGCTGCCTTACATTGCCAGAGGTCCGGGTTCGAACCTGACCAGGGGTGCTGTCAGTACAGAGTTTGTATGTTCTCCCTGCGACCACGTGGGCTTTCTCCGGGTGCTCTAGTTTCCTTCCACACTCCAAAGATGTACAAGTTTGTAGGTTGATTGGCTTTGGAAAAATTGTAAAATTGTCCCTCGTGTGTCGAATAATGTTAGTGATTTGCTGTTGGGAGCGGACTCAGTAGGCCGAAGGGCTGTTTCCACGCTGTATCTCTAAAGTAAAGATAACGCCTGACCTGCTGTGCATTTTCAGTATTTTTTCTGGTTTTAGATTTTCATGGGGGGTTTTTGCTTCTGGAATTGGACTGGAATTAAGTTTGTTTGAGTTTAGAGACATAGAAACATGGAAAAATTGGTGCAGGAGTAGGCCATTTGGCCCTTCGTGCCAGCACCGCCATTCAGCCCTTCGTGCCAGCACCGCCATTCAATATGATCATGGCTGATCATATAAAATCAGTATCCCATTCCTGCTTTTACCCCATATACCTTGATTCCTTTAGCCCTAAGAGCTAAACCTAACTCTCTCTTGAAAACATCCAGTAAATTGGCCTCCACTGCCTTCTGTGGCAGAGAATTCCACAGATTCACAACTCTCTGGGTGAAAATGTTTTTCCTCATCTCAGTTCTAAATGGCCTGTCCCTTATTCTTAAACTGTGACCCCTGGTTCTGGACACCCCCAACATCGGGAACATTTTTCTTGCATCCAGCCTGTCCAATCCCTTAAGAATTGTATATGCTTGTATAAGATCCCCTCTCATCCTTCTAAATTCCAGTAAATACAAGACCAGTCAATCCATTCTGTCATCATATGTCAGTGCCGCCATCCCAGGAATTAAGCTGGGGAACCTGCACTGCATTATCTACACTAGGCCCAGGCCGCACGCTCTGAGCCCTATGCTAGACCCAGGGCCCACAGCCCACACAAGGTCACTCCGTTTAGTTCATTGTCACGTGTACTAGGTACAGTGAAAAGCTTTTGTTGCGTGCTAACCAGTTTAAAGCTGAAGCTGAAGCTGAAGCTAAGCTGAAAGATGTTAGACTAACATTGTTAGTTATGGGTTTTTAGCTCTGAGTTGAGTTGATGGGAAGGTGTAAAAGGAGTGAATGCAGTGTTCTGAGCAAGCTTAGAATCCAGCAGAAGCAAGACAGGAGCACTGTACTCCTGTGGATAGAGTCAAAGAGTCATAGAGTGATACTGCTGGAAATAGTGATAACAGGCCCTTTGGCCAAACTTGCCCGTAATGGCCAACATGTCCCAGCGACCATAGTCCCACCTGCCTGCATTTGGCCCATATCCCTCCAAACCTGTCCTATCCATGTACCTGTCCAACTATTTCTTAAACGTCAGTACAGTCCCTGCCTCAACTACCTGCTCTGGCAGCTTGTTCCATACACCCACCACCCTTTGTGTGAGAAAGCTACCCCTCAGATTTCTATCAAATCTTTTCCCCTTCACCTTGAACCTATGTCCTCTGGTCCTCGATTCCCCTACTTTGGGTAAAAGACTCTATGCATCTATCCGATCTATTTATCTCATGATTTTATACACCTCTATAAGATAACCCCTCATCCTCCTATGCTCCATGGAATAGAGACCCAGACAACTCAACTTCTCCCTATAGCTCACACCCTCTAGTCCTGGCAACATCCTCGTAAATCTTTTCAGAACCCTTTCAAGCTTGACAATATCTTTCTTATAACATGATGCCCAGAACTGAACACAATATTCTAAATGCGGCCTCACCAACGTCTTATACAACTGCAACATGACCTCCCAACTTTCATACTCAATACACTGACTGATGAAGGCCAGGGTGACAAAAGCCTTTTTGACCACCCTACCTACCAGCGACTCCACCTTCAAAGAAGCAAGCACCTGTACTCCGAGATCCCTCTGCTCCACAACACTCCCCAGAGCCCTACCCTTCGCTGTGTAGGTCCTGCCCTTGTTTGATTTCCCGAAATGGAACATTTCACGTTTCTCTGCATTAAATTCAATTTCCGGCAGTATTGATGCATGATCAAGCCAAGTCATCCCGTGGAGATGAGGTACCACCAGGAGCGGAATACCATCCTCCTTCTGTATGACCAGCAAGTGGGTTCTTCCTCTTATCCCTTGCAGTGCCATTTACACCCTTCCCCAACAGCACTAATCTCATCATCACCGACTTCACCTTCTGTCTCACTTCAACCATTACAGGTCATGCTTCCAATTCTTCAAATTAACTAACTGAAAAACAAGATGTACATTCTCCCTCTGTGCGTTCTTGGTGTATATTAAGATCATAGGAGTTGAACATTTATTCTTCAACGTAATGCAAGTGAGCCCGCCAATGTACAATATTTAATAAAGATGAATTTTCATAAATTTAGGAATATTACTTGACAAATGCTTGAATTTCAGCAAAGTTTCCAACATTTCACATTTTAAAAATCCGTAAGGCTCTCAAATGGCTCAGGAGTGAATTTTTTTTTACACAACATAAATCAAAATAAAGAGGTGACGGACTGAAGAATAAATCTATTCTTGGTAACAACTCTTGGCTGTCATCAAAGAAAGCAAAGCCATGAAGAGTGGCTAATCATATGTAACTGGGCAGCTTCAAGAAGAGAATACTTCTTGAGTAACTGATGTCACCAACTCATTTAAATGTGAGAATTCAATCTCCACTTTCTTTAAAAGACTTTGAATAAAGCAGGGGACCTCAAACATGATCACACAATATTGATATATATCTTCTATCATTCAGGGTAAGGCCAAATGCAAACGAGGGGAACAGCACCTCATATTCCACCTGGATAGTCTACAACTCAACAACACGAAAATTGAATTATCCAATTTCAGATAATCCATGTCCCCTCTTCTCTCTCCTTCTGATCTCCCTCTCCCCCCCCCCCCAGGTCCTCACACCCCCCCTTCTTTCCTATCTGACACGCCCCCTCCTCAACCCGTTACCCAATTTCTACCCTTTCCCCACCCGATTCCATCTGACATCAAACACCTTGATTCACTTATCACTTGCCAACTCCCCCAAAACCCCTCCCCATCACCTCTTTATACAGCCACCTCTCCTTTCCACTCTCAGTCCCAATGCAAGATTTCGATCAGAATGTCAAAAATACCTTTGCTCCGCAACTGCTGCCTGACCCACTGGTGGAGATTTTTGCTCCACATCCAAGCATCTGCAGTCTTATGGGTCATTTGATGGCTGATACACTGATCATGCCAAGAAACAATAATGGAATACTTTAACATTTTCGAGATAAACAGGGTACTGATTGTGGATGATCAGCCATGATCACAGTGAATGGCCCACTCCTGCATCTATTGTCTATTATCTAAATGCAGCTAAAAAAAGTTCAAGAACACCAATACCATCCATGACAAGGCAACAACTCGAGAGGCATTTCATTCATCATTATCAACACTCACTTGGTTTCCTTTCACTAGTTTCCATTCATCATTGTGAACATTCACCGAGCATGGTAATTGGTCCACTGAGCCCATAAGGCTAACAATTGACCGCCACAAACCTGGGCGGACAATTGGCTTATTTCTACACTCGATTCTTTTTTTTTTTTTTTTTTTTTAATTTGACTTATCAAGCCAGCTCTGCCACTCAATATAAGTATGGTGTTCTTTTAACTCAGCATACCTTTCCTACACTAATTATGTATGATATCCTTAATACCTACAATTCCATTGATCCCTTTCTCAAATACAATCAGCAGCCGAACCTCCACAGGCAGCTAGAGAAAAACGACATAATTTTCTGAAGAAATTTCAACTCGTCTCTACCCTTTTTAGAGATGGTCACCACTGATTCTAGGCACGCTAGCTCGCAGATACATTATCTTATCTACTATGTCAAGCTCTGTTCTATGTCCCAACAATACGAAGTCTTTATCGTCTAAACTTAGAGAATTTAAGACCAAAGATGGACACAAAATACTGGAGTAACGATGCGGCTCAGGCAGCATCTCTGGAGAGAAGGAATGAGTCGAGACCTTTTTTCAGTGAGAGTTAGGGGAGAGGGGGTAAAGAGATATGGAAGGGGACAGATCAAAGAAGAAGATGACAAGGAAATGCACAATGGTTAATTGTTGGCTATGGGGAAGGTGACAAGGAGGCCGAGAATCAGTAAAATGAATCAGAGGGACAGTGAAACTAGTCAGAGAACTAGGGTGGAAGAGGGTCGGAGAGAGAGGGAAAGCAAGGGTTACTTGAAGTTAGGGAAATCAATATTCATACCGCTGGCTTGTAATCTGCCCAAGCGAAGACTATGGTTTAAGACCAGTCTGCTCAATCTCTCTGCACACTACAAATCAGTCATTTTAGGAGACAATCTGGTGATGCTGCGTTCCACACACCCACATAGCAATAAAAGTAAACGTCTGAAGTAAATCTAGCATCTGATTGTTCCAAAGTCCTCATGGTTTGGCATCTTGCTCAATCATTAGAACCGAATGTGAGCCAAGAGTCTAGGGTGGGGTGCACCACTAGAGCCATGGGAACCATGGACTAGCTCTCAGCCTGGAGCCAGAATTGTAAACATCGGTAGTCAGGAAGCTTGATAAGTTTCTTTCAATTCATTGATCGTTGTAAAAAAATTTAATCAGACTGGCTTCAGAACCCAGTCTGAAGAAGGGTTCCTACTCGAAACGTCGCCTATCCACGTTTTCCAGGGATACTGGCTGACCTGCTGATTTACTCCAGCACTTTGTGTCCTTTTGTCAACCAGGATCTGCAGTTCCCGGTATCATCGGAAATTAAAATGCGTTTGCATATTAGTAGAAGCAACATCCTATAGTATAGTCAGTCCAACATCACCCCAATGTCGTACAGACACTAGATTTTCAGTTTTCTTATCCACCCTCCTTTGGCAGAGACACCCGACTTATTCACAGTTTACCAGGCGAGGTGTCAACCAGACCAATATAATTGAAGCAAGGCAACTCTACTCTTATTACCAAATTCTGGTCCCCTAAAGGCCAACCTACAATTTGCCCTTCTCATGGTTTAATTGGCGTTAGATTAATTTCCCTGCCTCACTGACAAAGTTTTTTGACCTCTCCATTGAAGATAAATCTAGTTTAGCCTTGAATGAACCAACCTCCGCAGTGTAGAAGATTTATGACTCTTCAGCTCCATTGATCCCTTAATCTGTAACTACTGTATGTCTTCCAATCTGGATTTCCCCACATAACTTGTTTTCCTGTCTATCTGGTTACCTTCAACACATCCAGCTACAATACACTTGCTTTCTTCACATAAATAATGTACACTGATGGCAAATATTTATGGCTGTAGCATTGATTCCTGTGACACTCAACTAATGATATCTTACCAACCTGAAAAGATACTATTTATCCAAAACTGATTTCTGCTAACTTAGCATTCTCCTGTCCATGCCAGTATGATTTCACCAATGCTCTTAGCTGGTACAGAAACTTTTTGCGTATCTTATTAACTGTTTTCTGGATACCCGAATATATCCCCTTTGCCAGTCCACTTTACCTCTGAAGTCTGAAAGCAGTGACCATGAACCTCAAGAATAACTTCTTCCCCAAAGTAAGCACCACCAGACTCAGGAATACCTTCTTTCCCTCTGTTATCAGGCTTCTGAATGGTCAATCTATAAGCTAGGGTACTGTTCGACTCACCGCTACCTAATTGAGGAATTGGACTTTATCTATGGAACTAATGGGCAACAAAGCAGAGAACTATATTCTGTCTCTGTATCTTCCCCTTTGCTCTATCTTTTGTATTTATTTTGTCTTGATTCTATTTATAAGGTATATCCAATCTATTTGGGTAGCATACAAAACAATACTTTAAAATCAGTATATGTGACAATAATAAACATAGTTAACGACCATCAGGCTCTTGAACACTACACAATACGAACCTCATGAACTATGGACTGTATTTGGTTGCATCAAAGACATTGGGATTCTTTGGCACACGTATTAGGATTATTAATTTCTTGACTTTTTGTTTATTATATATTATCTAACTATACTGTGCTTACAGGCTTGTTATGCTGCTGCAAGTAAATATTTCATTGTTCATTGTAGCACTCTAGATTCTTGATCTCTTCCCCTGCTCATTACATCCATGGTACCACCTGCAGATTCCTCTCTGGATCATTCATAATCCTGACGTAAAAATATAATTGTTCCTTTTTTTAGATTAGAGGTACAGCGCTGAAATCCCCGCACACTAACACTAACCTTGCACACACTGGGGAAAACTTACAATTTTACTGAAGCCAGTTAACCTACAAACCTGTACGTCTTTGGAGTGTGGGAGGAAATCAGAGCATGCGGAGAAAACCTATGCGGTCACAGGGAGAATGTACAAACTCTGCACATACAGCATCCGTAGTCAGGATCGAACCCGAGTCTCTGGCGCTGTAAGGCAGCAACTATACCGCTGCACCACCATGCCACCCCTCGTTGTCACAAATTTTCGATCTAACAGCACTGTAAAAGATCTGCAGGAGGACTGCAGATGTTCAACTGCAGATGTTACCAAGTTTTGGTAACACATACTGCCCTTCTCAGCCCATATTCTATAATTAAATGTAAAGATTATATGATAAAAAGTACTTCTTGTCTAACAGCAGTTATTCCTTCACATTTTAATGATTATTGAAATTTAGAAAAAAGAGATTTTTCTCTTTTACTTATTTCCCGTAATCCTTACCTTTGCTTCCTTCCCTCTATTGTAGCTTCTGTACATATTTCATTTTACATAAAAAAAGATATTCCAATTGACACAATGATTTTTCAATCCATGAAAAATTCTTCAGTCTGATTGATGGATGAGAAACACTGCCCCTGTTCCCTGTTTATACAAGTCCTAGACTTTCTTCAGAAGGTACAAAGCTGTTTCAGAATTTCAATTACCTGAATTTGTCGCACAAGAAAATGATGTATTTTAAGTATAGTTAAATGTGTTCATTGCTTTCCATAAACTCCCTGGCTGACAAAGAGAAAATTAATTATTTGTGGATAACCATTAAGGGCCTGTCCCACTTGGGCGACCTAATCCACGAGTTCTGGCGAGTTTGCCCTCGACTCATACTAGCAGCATGGTCGACATGAGGTCGTAGGTCTTTGTAACTCTCCTTCATGTTCGAGAGTAGTCCCCGTGTACTCGAGGCCTCAGCTAGGTCGCGGCGTATTTTTCAACATGTTGAAAAATGCCTGTGAGTTAAAAAAGGTTACCATGGGAAAAAAAATGATACTTTTTTTACTCGTAAGTTTAGTCATAGTAGGTCGGCATATTAGTCGTAGGTAATCGAGGGTAGTCGAAGGTAGTCAAAGGTAGTCGTAGATAGTCTTCATCATAGTCGAAGGGAGGTCGAAGGAGGTCGTCTTCACTCTCCACTATTCGGTGTCCAATTTCCCGAAGTTAGTCGTAGCTAGTCGAAGTTAGTCTTCAACATAGTCGAAGGAGGTCGAAGGAGGTCTTCAACATGATATTTTTTCAAACTCTCCTAAACTCGCCAATTAGGTCGCCCAAGTGGGACAGCCCCTTTAAGTCTGAAGAAGGATCCTGATCTGAAAAATTCGCCATTGCATTCCCACCAGAGATGCTGCCTGATCCGCTGAGTTACAATAGCACTTTATGTTTTGCTTAGCATTTAAGCATAATTGGACAGCATCAACAAATGGAGACAATGATCTATCCAATGTTGTTTCTTAAACCTTTACCCTGCCAACACTGAATTTATTTTACAGCATACTTATTAAATAAAACTTAACATTACTATATTTTTCCAATCACCCACAATTTTATAATATCCACTTGAATTCTCTAATCGCTACAACAGAGGATTTGGACAACTGTCCAAAAAAGTCAAATCCTACCCCTCCCAACAAAGTTCACAATTGCTTAAAAAAAGTAACAATGGGAACTATAGTTTATAAAATAGGTCGAAATACTATTCTGAACCATGTGAGGTTATATCCAAGTATCTTGGTCCCAGGTTAATAGAGAAGTGATAGATTCCTAGATGTCAAGTAAATTGGTATTTGGCAAAAATGCGTACATCTACAAGAACAATGAATGGCCATTAAGTAAGTGTTCCCATGGTGACAGTGAATCAAAATTGGCCCTATTACTACCATTAACCATACCCTCTAACCTGCCATTAAACAAAATTCTACCACTTTGAAAAATGAAGCATCCTAATTCATGCCTACATTGAAAAAATATCTGCAAGACATATTCCACTGCCAGAAAATGTTCCATACTTGGAAGATGCCAAGGAATGGAAGTACAGAGGAATTGTTCAACCATCACAACGCCTTGCTGTAATCCATAGGTTTTGTTACTTTTTGAAATTATTGTTTACTTTAAGGAACTTTAATTCCTCCTGATATAAAAAAGCAATGTTTTAAACTTCGATTTGTATTCAAGAAACCAGTTTGTGAAAGGTACAATTGTAAAGTGTTACGATTCTTTTTTTTTTGTAAAATATTTTTATTAGAAGTAAATACATATTAAGAAGGAATGACATAAAATCAAAAAGGAAAAAACATATTATTCGTCACATATATTCTTAATATTTTTAAAGTTTAGTCGTTCTTATTTATACTTCTATATTTTTTTTAATTTTATAACAGAAAGAAAATAGTAAAGAGAAATAATAAAAAGAAATAAAATAGAAGTAGAAAATCAATAAAATGAGTGGAGTATAAAGCAAGATATTCTTCATTGGAGATAAATGCGTGGTCTATTGTATATAGTTCTTCACCCATTCCTTCATTCAGGCTTTAGTCAGGCCCTCGAACCGGACGTCCTTGACCCTTTAAGTATTCAATAAATGGAGACCATATTCCTCTGAATTGATCTAGCTTGTCCAAAAGGACAAGTCTTAGTCTTTCGAGATGAAGCGTCTCCGACATTTCTGTAATCCACATTTTGATTGTGGGGGATGTAGGACCTTTCCAAAATCTTAGTATTAGTTTTTTACCAATTATTAAACTATAACCAATAAAAATTATTTGCTGTGTTATTAGTAGATGATCCATTTCTATTATTCCTAATATGATTAATTTTGAGTCTGGAGTCAGATTTGCATTAACTACTTTCGAGATTATGTTAAAAAATTCTATCCAAAAATTAGTAATTTTTATACATTTTGTGAATGAATGCGTTAGATTAGCTTCTAAATGCTGACATTTATCACATATAGCAGAGACATTTGAAAAAATTCTGTTTAATTTGGATTTCGAAAAGTGTAATCTATGTAAAACTTTAAATTGTATCAGGGAGTGTCTGCCATTTAATGAGCAGTGGTGCATATGTTGTAAACTTTCATTCCATACTTCCATACCAATTGTTTGTCCTAATTCGTTTTCCCATGCTTGCCTATATATTTCCGAGTTTGGTAAATCATTTTCCAGTAAAATATTATAAATATATGATATTAATTTTTCTGTATTTGGATATTTATTTAGACATTCATCTAAAATTTCTGTCTTTCTATTTCTAAAATCCTGTGTGTTTGATTTAACATAGTCTCTAATTTGTAAAGATCTAAAGTAGTCTTTTGAGTGTAATCCATAATTTTGTTGTAATTCCTGAAATGAAAGGAATAAACTTTCCCTGTAGAGATCACCCATCTTATTTATTCCATAGTTCTTCCATTTAAAAAAAACTTTATCCATCATTGAAGGTTTAAAAGTGATGTTATTTGCAATGGGAAGAGCCAGTGGTATACTTTCTAATTTTAATGTTTTATTTAATTGTTTCCAAATACGTTTGCCACTTTCTATTATTGGATTTCCTCTATAACTTTTTTTTATGTATTTTAGTATTACCAAATAAAATCGAGCTAATTTCAAAAGGTGAACAATCTTCCTTTTCCATTTTTAACCAGTTTGGTTGTTTATCTACTTCTTCCAAGCAAAAATTCATATTTTTAATATTAACTACCCAATAGTAAAACATAAAATTAGGCAATGCAAAACCTCCATTCATTTTTGATTTACATAGATATTTTTTATTTATTCTATGGCTCTTATAATCCCAAATAAAGTTGGTAACTATAGAGTCCACTTTCTTAAAAAAAATTTTAGGAAGATATATCGGGATCAGTTGAAACAGGTATAATAATTGCGGAAGAAAAATCATTTTTATCGCATTAATTCTACCTAGCATTGAAATAGGTAATGTTTTCCAATATAAGATATTCTTAAGTAGTTTATTCAATAGGGGTGGGAAATTAGATTTAAATAAAGAATCATATATTTTTGTTACATGAATTCCAAGACATTTGATTTTTTCATTTGCTATCTTAAAAAGATATTGTTGTAATATATGTGAGTTATTTCCCATTATTGGCATATGTTCACTTTTATTCCAATTAATTATATATCCTGAAATCAATCCAAATTGAGTTATTAAATCTAATAAGTTAGGAATACTAATTTCCGGCTTTGTAATATAAAGTAATACATCATCTGCGTATAAAGAGATTTTATTTTCAGTTTCTTTGGTTTCATACCAGTATATTTCAGGATGTAATCTGACACGCTGTGCTAATGGTTCAATTGCCAGTGTGAACAGTAGTGGAGATAGAGAACAACCTTGTCTACAGCCACGGAATAAATTAAATTTAGTTGTTAACATTTGATTTATTAATATTCTAGTTGTTGGCTTGGTATATAGTAGCTTAACCCATGTTATAAACTTCTCTCCCAACTGAAAAGTTTCCATAACCGAAAATAAATAAGACCATTCAATCTGATCGAAAGCTTTCTCTGCGTCCAATGAAATAATTGATAAATCTTTATTAATGTTTCGAGTTATTTTATTAATGTTTTCGAGTATATAATATTGAATAATCTTCTCAGATTGTTTGAGGAGTATCGTTTTGGTATAAATCCTGTTTGATCTGAATGAATTACTTTATTAATCACTGTATTTAGTCTTTGTGCTAGTATTTTGGTTAATATTTTTTGATCAGTATTTAAAAGAGCTATAGCTCTATACGACCCTGGATCATCCAGATTTTTATCTAATTTAGGTATAAGTGTTATAATAGATTCATTTAATGTTTCTGGTAACTTCTGTTGTGCATAAATGTGTTCATAAAGTGTCTTCAAACATGGAGATATCATATCATAGAATGTTTTATAAAATTCTGATCCAATACCATCCGGTCCTGGAGTTTTACCATTTTTTAATGACCTAATAGCTTCTTCGATTTCTTTAGTAGTTATTTCAGCGTTGAGTAATTCTCTATTTTCTGAATCCAGTCCTTTTAAATTACAATTTTTTAAAAATGTTTCTATTCCTATTCGATCTTGTGTCTTTTTGGCTGAATATAAATTTTTATAATATTTCAAAAATCTCTCATTTACATCTTTAGTTTGTACTAATAATTCCCCTTTGTGTGATTTAATCCTATGGATTAATTTTTCTCCTTCCAATTTTCGTAATTGACGAGCCAATAATTTTTGTGGTTTATCTCCAAATTCAAATTGTATTTGTTTAGTATATTGGCATAGTTTTACAACTTGGTCTGACTGTATTTTATTTAAGATATATTTCAATGCAAAGATTTTATAATTTGTTTTATTATGGTTGGGTTAACAGCGTTTTCTGTATCTAATTGTTTGATCTCCTTCTCCAATGCCTGTTGTTCCCTCCGATTCTCTTTATTATAAAATGCTTGAGAGGATATCATAATTCCCCGAAGATACGCTTTAAAAGTTTCCCATAATAGGGACGAAGATATTTCTGGCATATCATTTATTTCAAAGAAAATCTTGATCTGTTGTGTGATGTATTCTTGAGTTATTTTGCCTTTTAAAATTTGTGGGTTAAATCTCCATTGTCCCTGTTTTTCTGTTTTACCAGTTATTTTCATCATAAAAGTTAAAGGTACGTGATCTGAAATTATAATATTATGATATTTTGAATTATAAGTGAATGGGATAAGTTTTAAATCTACCAAAAAATAATCTATTCTTGAATAAGTTTTATGCACAGGTGAGTAAAATGAGTATTCCCGTCCAGCTGGGTTTTGCATTCTCCAAACATCTTTAATATTACTAGTATCTATATATGCATTTATTAGATCACTGGAATGCGATTTAAGTTTCCGTTGTTTTGATGATCTATCCAAATAAGAATCTAGTGTACAATTTAAATCTCCTCCAATTATTAAGTTGTGTTGTGATAATTCCAGAATAGTATTAAATATATTTTTTTTAAAACAGTGGGCTGTCAAAATTTGGGCCGTATACATTGACAAAAATTCTCCTATTACTATAATATATCTACCATCACTATCAGTTATTGTTGAAGTGCGTTTATATGAAGTGCCTTTACGAATTAATATTGCTACACCTCTAGATTTGTGTGTGAAAGAAGAATGATACACTTTGTCAATCCATTTAGCTTTTAATCTATGTTCTGCCCCTTTTTTTAGATGTGTCTCTTGGATGAATACCACATCTGCTTTAAGTGCTTTTAAATGTGCTAATACTTTACCTCTCTTAATTGGTTTGTTAATACCTTTAACATTCCAGCTACAAAACATTATTCATCCATTCCCCATATTAATTTGTAAGTCTTGCATCTTATATCTAAAGGAATATATAATAGGGCAAATGGTTCAGCTCGACATACCCGACTTTACACCCGAACTCCGAATAGATGAATTTCAAGACCCTTGAGTATCTCTCACATATATACCTCCTTTGCATTAATTTATAACTCCATTCAAAAGTAAAATAATAATAACAAGAGATAATATTAAAAAAAAGGATAGATTAAGAGATTAATAGGGTGCACAAAGAAAGAAAAAACTACATCTAATATTGGTGTAGTTAGTGTTAGCCATACTACCATGGCTAGCAATCTATAGACTTCCGTAGTCGATGTTACTAACATCCATTTCCATGATTAATTAAAATTGTTATTCCATACAAATATTTAACCGGGAGTATTAAACTCTGATGTGTACAAAATCCATCAGTCAAGTATTTGATAATATCTATACTTAATACTTATTAAAAGCAATAATAATCAGAAAATATTAAAAAAAAGTAATAATAAAAAATAAGAAGGGAAGAAAAATCTAGAAAAAGTAAAAAAAAATAATAAAAAGTACCAGGGGGGATAAATAAAGTCAAAGTTTTTATTTGGGTATTTATATTTACTATTTACTTAATCCTAAGTAAATCAGCTATAGTTAGTTGTTAATCATTAATCGGTAGTTATTAGCTCTAATTAATAATAATACCAGAGTATTAATTTTAGTATGTGTTAGTTATTAATATTAGTAGTGTTACTATTCTAATTATTAGTATCCATAGGAGCGTCTCCAATCCGTATCTCCCATCCGCATCCTTCTCCATCTTCTTTAGATGAAACAAGTCCATAGTCCATAGTCCATTCCAATCTTGAAAATACAATTTAATTGTTGTTATTGTTCATCTTTGAAGCTTTCATTCAGGCTACCTCTCGCTCCTTAATCCCTTGGGCAAAGCTCATTGCATCCGCTGGGTTTTTTAAATAATGTTCTTCCTGGTTGTAGGTAATTCTCAGGGTGGCTGGGTACCTCAGACTGTACTTCAGATTCTTCACTTCCCTCAAAATTCTTTTGGTCTCCTTGAACGCATTTCGTTTCTTGGAGACCTCTGCTGGATAGTCTCGGTAGATGCTGATCGAATCTTCTTCATATGTAAGATTTCTACTTTTTATAATTGTCTTCATCATCTCCTCCAGGACATGATCATACTGGACTTTTACTATCATTTGTCTTGGAGGGGCGTCTTGCTTTGTATAACGCCTCATTACTCTGTGTGCTCGGGCTAGTAAAGGCTTTTGTTCCCGAGATAAAACCTTTTGCAGTAAGTTTGCAGTAAACTCTCTTGATTATTTTCTCTCCCTTCTCGAATACCCACGATCCTTAGGTTCTGTCTTCTCTGGCGTCCTTCCAACTCGGTACACTTATCAGTTATTTTGCCCAGTAAGTCAGATAAACGTTGATTTTCTTTGAGGAGTGTTTTCGTAGTCTGAGTACTTGTTTCAACTAGTTCTTCAAGGTTCTTTATGGCTGTCGACTGTTCCTTGATTTCTTCCACCATGGGTTCCATTTCTATTTCCACCTTATTTTCGATTTTTTCATTCATTTCTTCCACTATACTTGCAGATTGATCCGTCAATATTTCTGCAATTTTCTTTCGGAGTTTGTCAGATAATTCCGTGGCCGAGGTATTAATTTCAGACTTTAACTCCTTCATCTCCTCCTTGATTTTTTCTATTTCTTCCTTATATTCATTTTTGCCAATTCAGTCTTTAATTCCAACTTTCTCAGCCATTTCTTGTACAAAAAAAACTTTGAGTTCTTCAAATTTCGATTTTTTCTTCGGTTTTTTTGACACATCTTCTAGGGATAATGTCCTACCTGAGGCCGAGGCTCCAGTCAGACCTTGTTCTTGTTCTGCCATTTTCCTTGTATATCAGAGTTTTGTTTTATCTGCGGGTGGGCTGCGCTGTGTTGCCATTACGAATCGCGCGCCTGATGACGTCACTCGCGGCAGACGGTGCAAAAACAGCAGGCAGCAGGTAGGTCTTTTCTCCCCGGTTTTTCCTCTCTTTTTTCACGGAGCTGGCTGGAGTTGCTTTCTAGCCCTCCGTGTTACGATTCTTTTAACAACACTGAATAAACAAAGGCTCCCTTTAATGAACTAAATATCAAATTCATAATCCCCGCAGACTTTTTCATTACTCTCTCTGCAACCAAATGCTGTAAAGAGAATTTCATTGTCAAAATAGGGCAATTTCCAGAAAAAGGCAAAAACAAGCAATACTGAAGAGATGTAACGCCAGAATATTATGCTCCCTTGTGCCCGAGTGAGCAATCCCACGCAGCCAGAGTGTACACAAGAAGTGTGTACATTTTCAGCACATAAATTCCCTCAATACAGATTTGTAGTTGGAAAATCATATATCACAAGGACTTAAACTGGGTAACATAATAATCATATACCAATAACTTGTGCACTTGCACATTCAAAATACCTCGTGCTTTGTCTATAGAACAAGAAACCTAGCCAACAACATGTATTTGAAGGGGGCCATCATTTACTCAATGTATATTGAATCACCAACAGAGAAAAGTACCAATGCATGCACAAGCACAACATAGAGAATCCTGTGGAGGTTGAGGCTGCTGATTCTGAAGAGCAGGTTCTATAAAAGTACAAAATTATAGTTTAGTTTAGTTTAGAGGTACAGCATGGAAACAGGCCGTTCAGCACACCGGGTCCACGCTGACAATTGGTTTTCTGTTCACACTAGTTCCATGTTACCCTACTTTCTCATCCACTCACTACACACTTGGGCAAATTTACTGAGCAATTAACATACAAATCAACACATCTTTGGGATAGTCTAACAGAATTAGAGCAAAATGTGGTGGAGATCTATGTTGATGAGCTGAAGTCCAGTAGAGATAGTTACCATATCCTGAAGTATGTATGTTTATTTCTGCAATGATACAGACCTTCATTCTTAACAGAATAGGATTTCAAAAAACATTTTGCTATGAGACTGCAAGGTGACTTGGATAGGCTGGGTGAGTGGGCAAATGTTTGGCAGATGCAGTATAAGGTGGATAAATGTGAGGTTATCCACTTTGGTGGCAAAAACAGGAAAGCAGACTATTATTTAAATGGTGGCCGATTAGGAAAAGGGGAGATGCAGCGAGACCTGGGTGTCATGGTACACGAGTCATTGAAAGTAGGCATGCAGGTGCAGCAGGAAGTGAAAAAAACAAATGGTATGTTAGCTTCCATAGCAAAAGGATTTGAGTATAGGAGCAGGGAGGTTCTACTTCAGTTGTACAGGGTCTTGGTGAGACCACACCTGGAGTATTGCGTACAGTTTTGGTCTCCAAATCTGAGGAAGGACATTTTTGTCATAGAGGGAGTGCAGAGAAGGTTCACCAGACTGATTCCTGGGATGTCAGGACTGTCTTATGAAGACAGACTGGATAGACTCGGTCTATACTCTCTAGAATTAAGGAGATTGAGAGGGGATCTTATAGAAACTTACAACAGGCTAGATGCAGGAAGATTGTTCCCGATGTTGGGGAAGTCCAGGACAAGGGGTCACAGCTTAAGGATAAGGGGGAAATCCTTTAAGACCGAGATGAGAAAGACTTTTTTCACACAGAGAGTGGTGAGTCTCTGGAACTCTCTGCCACAGAGGGTAGTTGAGGCCAGTTCATTGGCTATATTTAAGAGGGAGTTAGATGTGGCCCTTGTGGCTAAGGGGATCAGAGGGTATGGAGAGAAGGCAGGTACGGGATACTGAGTTGGATGATCAGCCATGATCATATTGAAAGGCGGTGCAGGCTCGAAGGGCCGAATGGTCTACTTATGCACCTAATTTCTATGTTTCTATGTAAGAAGAGTCACCTACATCCATAGATATGGCAAAGTTGGAGAAAAAGCTAAGTTAGACTAATGGCAGTGGTAAAATTGTTATCTCACAGCGCCAGAGACCCCATGACCATTGGTTGCTGTCTGGATGGAGTTTGTACATTCTCCGGTTTCCTCCCATATTCCAAATACTTACAAGTTTGTAAGTGAATTGGTTTCCGTAGATTGTCCCCTAGTGTGTAGAACAGAAATCCAGTGTGCGGGTGATCAATGGTCGGCATGGACTCAGTGGGTCGAAGGGCCTGTTCCCATTCTGTATTTCTAAGCTTGCACTTAGTTTACCATGGATCGAGTTCAACACGTGAAATCTTAACAATAAACTGGAACACAAAGGGTCAGGCAGCATCTTTGGGGGGCGGAAAATGGACCAACGACGATCAAGGTCGAGACAAGAAGAAATCCAAGCTGAAACGTCAACTGTCCATTGCACCCCCCAGATTCTACCTGACCCGCTTAGTTCCTCCGGCAGTTTGTTTATTGCTCAAGATTCCTCTGCACTCTTGTGCTTCCATATGAAATATGCAGTTAAGAGGTAATAAGAGACCCCGAGTTTGATCCTGACTACGGGTGCAATCTATACGGAGTTTTAGTCCATTCTCCCAGTGAACACGTGGATTTTCCCCGGGTGTTTGTCGGTTGACTGGCTTCAGTAAAAATTGTAAATTGTCCCTCTTGTGTGGAATAGTGTTAGTGTACGGGGATCACTGGTCGGCACGGACTCAGTGGGCCGAAGTGCTTGCTTCCGTGCAGTATCTCTGCACTTTGTTGCAACCCTTTCATAGACTCATAGTCATACATCTAACTTGCCCAACTTGCCCACACCAACCAACATGTCCCTCTACACTCAGCCCATTTGCCTGGGTTTGGCCCACATCCCTCTAAACCAGTCCTATCTATCTTTCTTTTTTTTTTAATCTACACTTTCTCTGCAGCTGCTACTTCAGCCCGGTGGGGCCTGTTTCCGGGCTCTATCTCCAAACTAAAACAAAACTATATATTTTGCTTTGCATTACTCATGGGTGGTTTTGATTGTACACATGTATGGATATTTTTACCTGGATAGCATACAAAACAAAGTTTTTCACTGTATCTCAGTGCCTGCAACAATGATAAACTAATACCAATGATGGTCCACATCAACTGTAGCTGCTAAAGCAGCTCCTAACAATGAAGAAACTGCATTAGGATTACATTTGGATATGAATCATCTAATTTATGTAATCTGGACAAATCATTGACTGGTAATCGAACACTGTCAATGCAAATTCTATCAATTTGTGAACAATTACAAGTGACCGAAAGTCAAATTTAAGATATAAACTCAACTTCAAAGGACAACAAAACAATCACCAGGGTCTCCTCCATACCCCGCAACACTGCCCTCGCTCCCCATTCCCCCACTCGCAAACAGGGCAGAGACCCCTGGTCCTCACCTTTCACCCCACCAGCCGGCAAATACAACATATAGTCCTCCGCCAGTTTCGCCACTTCCAACATGACCCCTTCACCCGCAACATCTTCACATCTCCCCCCGTCTGCCTTCCGCAAAGACCGCTCCCTCCGCAACTCCCTTGTCAATTCTTCCCTCCCCTCCCACTCTACCCCTTCCCCGGGCACTTTCCCTTGCAACCGCAAGAAATGCAACACTTGTCCCTTCAGCTCCCCCCTCCACTCCTTTCAGGGACCCAAGCAGTCCTTCCAGGTCCGACAGAGGTTCACCTGCACCTCCTCCAACCTCATCTACTGCATCCGCTGCTCCAGATGCCAGATGATCTATATCGGTGAGACCAAGCGGAGGCTTGGCGATCGCTTCGCCGAACACCTCCGCTCGGTCCGCAATAACCAACCCGACCTCCCGGTGGCTCAGCACTTCAACTCCCCCTCCCATTCCACATCCGACCTCTCGGTCCTGGGCCTCCTCCACGGCCAGAGTGAGCAACACCGCAAGCTGGAGGAACAGCACCTCATATTCTGCTTGGGGAGTCTGCATCCTTTGGGCTTGAATATTGAATTTTCTCAATTCTGTTAACCCTTGCTGTCTCCTCCCCTTCCCACCTCTCCCTCAGCCCTCGGGCCCTGGCATTCCCTCTATCTCCCTCCCCCACCCCAGTCGCACCAGCTTCTCATTTTCACACCACAAACAGCTTACAATGGCTTGTTCCCTTTATCACCGATACTTTTTTTGCACATCTTTCACTCATTGTTCCTTATCTCTCCACATCACCGTCTATATCTCTCGTTTCCCTGATCCCTGACCAGTCTGAAGAAGGGTCTCGACCCGAAACGTCGCCTATCTCCTTCGCTCCTTAGATGCTGCTGCACCCGCTGAGTTTCTCCAGCTTTTTGTGTACAATCAAATATAACAATCCGAATCGGGATAGAAATTACATTATTTTGGAATATTTTGCTATCTTTAATGACAGGAAATTAAACATCGACAACATTTTGTCAAAAAGAAAATAACAGATTCCAAAAGAAATCCTCTGTGGGAACAAGGGCCATCAAACACAAGGCATTATGAAGGCACAGTGGTTAATTTACTGATGAAACTGTACAGATGGAACAGAGTAGGTATGTTACAATACCTACCTTTAGCGGCGCTGCAGTTCTGCCGCTCCCCATGTGCGCGACTTTGGCGCCTTTCAGAGGGGGGCGGGTTTAAAATGCCATTTTTCCCTAGACCGTCCAAATCGATCAATCTCAGGCGATTTCGTCGCTAAAGAGAAATCGCTCTGACATTTGTTATATGAAGCTATTTTTAAACTACGCTAGATCATTTATTAGCTAGAGTAGTTTAAAAATCATCTTCTAAAGCCCTGAACGCCGACAGCGGAATGGACCTAACGTAGGCGATAAAAGAAGGTACAGAGTTTATTTTTAAATAAAAACGTGCTTCTTAGGAAGCATTTAATCAAATTTTCATCATGCGAAAAGGGGACCAAAAAAAAAAAAAACGAACCGTCTGTATTTTTCCTGCCGACTGTGGGTTAAATTCACCGCAAACCGCAACGTTCCAATCCACCGCGTTCCACTAAAACCCACTCGCAAGTTGATTTAAATGGCCATTAATTTACAGAAATTAAACACAAAATTCCTTCCATTTGGCCTATAAACTCATGAAAATTAGATTTAAAAATCATGTTATATTGTGGATTATTGCGTGAATATTATTTGGACACTTAGGCAATTTAAGAATGGTTATCATTTCTTAAGAAATGGATCGATGTTTAGATCTAGTAATTGAATTTTGTAATTAGCTACAATTAGGTAACTAACTAATTATGTGCTTTAATTTCAGGTCATCCAAGTAAGATTGTTTCATATTAGTTTCAGAATGCTTCAATCAAAAATTACTGAAAATTTCATTGAGTTCTCTTAATTTTTAAGAACGTTATGGGCTTTTTACTGTTCTAGATCACGGCTTTTGAGTTGTCAATGGAAAGGCAATGGGGAACAAGATGCTACTTTCAGAGTATGAAAATGGGCATAACCTTTTTAATACTGAAGATATGAAAGTGAATTAGGTGTCAAATTAAACTTCTTTTTATACTTTATCTGATGGGATAAATTGCAGACTTGATTTTTAAAATCTTAAAATTTTGTAACATTGCTAAACAGAGGCCTGGTCCAATAATCCAGGGAATTAAGTTTAAATCCCACCATGGTAGATGAACATTTTAAATGTTGTTAATAACTTGGAATTTAATAAAAAGGAACCATAAAACTAACAAATTGTCACATTTTCCAAAGACTTCGATGCTGTACCATCTTCACTTGTTTCCCCATCAATTTGATAGAATTTTGGAACAGTATTTTATTGGGCCAATTTAAGATTCCACAATGGAGCTCAAGCAATATGGTACAAACTGAAAACACATTAATTCCCAAGAAAGAGCCAACACATGAAGACTGCAAAACTCATTTAAAGCTACCAGATAAAGTTGCATATACTTGCCACTGCAATGGCATTCAATTGTAACTATGAAATGATTTGCCATAAAAACCCATCTGGTTCACTAATATCTTTCAGGAGGAGGAAACTGCTTTTCATATCCGATTTATCTTTGCAAAGTAGCATCACTTTTGATTCCTATAACTATTGGATTATTAATATGTGACTGCAGACCAACAAGAATGTGATAGACTCTTGAATGCTCAATGAAAGAATGCAAAAGAGTTGTGGGTGTAGCCCACAGACTCAGACTCCCCACCATTAGCTGCATCGACGCTTCACTCTGTCTCAGGAAAGCAGCCAACGTAATAAAAGATCTTTCCAACCATGGTAATTTCTGTTTCCACCCATTCCCATCATGCAGAAGATAGAGATGTTTGAAAGCTCCAGGCTCAGGAATAACTACTTCCCCAATGTTATCAGACTTTTTCCCCAGCTCCTTCCATGAGTTAAGATTCTCCTCCATCCATTGAACTTTGTCTCTGGGACTGTTGTGCTATAATGCCGAGGACTATATTCTGCACTCTGTATCTTTCCTTCTGCTCTTATCGTATCCAAGTTTAGCTTGATTATATTAGGTATAGTATTATATGATTTGATTGCATAACATGCAGAACAAAGCTTTTAACTGTACCTCAGTACACTTCACAATAATATACCTAAACCCAAACTTAAACGGTTTAGCAAGTTACTCTGTTCAAGAAGATATTTAGGAACGGGCAAGAGCCAGTTATGCCCACATCTCAATAAATAACTAAAACCATAAATACTTTGACAAGTTGATCATTAATGCCACGAAAAAACTCACCACATAAGTGAGCTGCTCATATTTTCACCCATCTTGTGTACAGTGTTTTTGTGTCCAAAGAGTTGAGTTTAGTTTACTTTATTGTCACGTGTACCAAGGTACAGTGAAAAGCTTTTGTTGCATGCTAACTAGTCAGCAGAAAGACTATATATGATTACAATGGTACCAGCCACAGTGCACAAGTACATGATAAAGGGAACATTTGGTGTAAGATAAAGTCCAGGAAAGTCCAATCAAAGGTAGTCTGAGGGTCTTCAATGAGGTAGATCCTCAACATCCTGACCAACAGACCTCAATCAGTGAGGATAGGGGACAAACCATCCTCCACGATAATCCTCAACACGGGGGCTCTGCAAGGATGCGTTTTCAGCCCTTTCATTACTCCTTGTACACCCACAACTTTGCAGCCATGTGCAAATCTAATTCAATTTTCAAATTCGCAGCCGACACCACCATTGTGGGCCAGATATTAAATAATGATGGGACGGAGTATAGGAAGAAGATCGAGAGCCTCGTGTCCTGGTTTCGAGACAACAATCTTTCTCTCAATGTCAGCAAGACAAAGGAGATAGTGATCGACAGATAAGAGGAAAGTGGTGACACAAAAAAACTGCAGATGCTGGAATCATGTGGCAAAAAACAGACTTTCCTTTCAAAACTCCAAGGCAACCTAAAGCGGTTAATAACAGATTAAACATTTTGAACTATAGTCACTGGGAATATAGCAGCTAATTCATGTCCAACAAAGTACCAGAAAAAATCAATGTGACAATAATCTTTATCATTTAAATTATGTTCATTGAGGGATAAATGTTGACCGGGGCACCAGGAGTTCAACTTCAAACCTACAAGTAGTTTTGCAGTATTATACCAAACATCTGCTACCATTTAATGGGAAGAATAATGAAAGAAAAATTAGGGGCTAGATGTTATGAATAATGAGTGTCCAGATTGTCATGTCCAAAGTCATTAGACTGCTCCAAAGACGTGGAGTGGAACCAGCCGAATTCTTTCCGTTTCCAAAGCAGACCAGTATTACAGTAGCAGAAAATTACTAACATGCGAGAAAGTAATTTAAACTTTGTCCATCTCCATAAAAGCTGTAATTTTTCACCACTTAATAGGATGATTGACATTGACTTTCCAAATATTCGCCTAAAAACAGAGACAATTGATGCATGGCAAATCTTCTGGAAATTACATTGTTTTCAAAGAAATGGCAACTGTTGCATTTCAAAGAAACACGTACATCTGCTTTCTTTTGAGTAAAATTTGGAAACAATATTTTATTGGGC
Source organism: Okamejei kenojei (assembly GCA_035221665.1). NCBI lineage: Eukaryota > Metazoa > Chordata > Chondrichthyes > Rajiformes > Rajidae > Okamejei > Okamejei kenojei. The sequence goes on from CM069134.1 coordinate 35,050,456, forward strand.
CAATTTAAGATTCCACAATGGAGCAAATCTGAAATTGTAAAAACTGAAAACACATTAATTCTCGCAAAAATGCCGAGTTGTGAAGATGACAAAACTCATTTGTGACTAAATGGGAATAAAGTCATCCATGTTTGCGACTGTAATAGGTAACAAAATAGATTTACAATGCATTGACCTGTTGCTCTTACCATTTTCACTGACTAAAATTATGTGGAATTACTGATCCCCATAAACAGAACAGTGATTTTTTAGGTGACAGCAACTGGAATGGGCAACTTAATCAAAGAAAGCTGCTCCAAAGTACAAAATTAGTTCAATCGAATATGTAAGGAAATAAAAACATGGGTAATGAATTTGAATTCAGAGGAAGGCGAGTCCTTAACAGGAGGTAGACACAAAAGCTGGAGTAACTCAGTGGGTCTGACAGCATCTCTGGCTTAAAGGAATAGGTGACGTTTCGGGTCAAGACCCTTCTCGAGACTCAATCCAATTCGTCACCCATTATTTTTCTCCAGAGATGCTGCCTGACCCGCTGAGTTACCTCAGCCTTTTGTGACTGTCATCGGTTTAAACCAGTATTTGCAGTTCCTCCCTACACTCCTTAACATGAGGTTAGGGAAGAGGACACAAAGCAGGGAGAAGGTATTTTGGTGGCTAAAATTATAGATCTCCATTGCTGAAAAATATGAGGATAATAAGGAGGAGATTACCAATTTTACAATATTTGTAGCCAAAGCAGAATAGCAACAAAGTCAGAGAATGATAGTCTCTGGGAGTATTGTGGATCAGAAGGAACGAGGAGTGCAGGTACATAGTTCATTGAAAGTGGCGTTAGAGGTAGAGAGGGTGTTCAAGAAGGCTTTCCGCACATTGGCCTTCATCAGCCAGGGTATTGAGTACAGAAGTTGGGATGTTATGCACAGTTGTTCAGACATTTGTGAGGCTGCATTTGGAGTATTTTGTTCAGTTTTGCTCACCTGCTATAGGAAGGATGTTGTTAAGGTTGAAAAAGTGCAGAAAGGATTTAGGATGACGTTGCCAGGACTTGGGGCCCTGAGCTACAGGGAGAGGTTGGGCAGGCTATGACTTTATTCCTTAGAGTGCATGAGGGTAGAGAGTGATCTGATAGAGGTGAATAACATCATGTGGACAGGACAGGTTTAGAGGGATATGGGCCAAATGCAGGCAGGTGGGGCTAGTCTAGATGGGGCATGTTGGTCGGTGTGGTCTAGTTGGGCCTATTTCCACACTGCATGACTAACTCTGTGGAAGTCTCTGCCTCAGAGGGAAGTGGAGGCTAGTTCTCTGGATGCTTTCAAGAGAGAGCTAGATAGGGCTCTTAAAAATAGTGGAGTCAGGGGATATGGGGAGAAGTCAGGAACGGGGTACTGATTGGGGATGATCAGCCATGATCACATTGAATGGTGGTGCTGGCTCGAAGGGCCAAATAGCCTACTCCTGCACCTATTGTCTATCGTGGGGAGGGGGGGGGATAGATAGTGTGATTGCACAGACTATTTTACCTTGAGTGAGGGAATGAAAAACTAGTGGACATAGATTTAAGGTGAGGGGAAGGATTTAGTGGGAACAGACAATGTTGGAATAATGCATGGAACAAGCTGCTTGAGGAGGTAGTTGAGGCAGGTTCTGTAACAACATTTAGAAGAGAGTTTGGAAAGGTTGAGAAGGATATGGGCCAAACGCAGGCAGGTGGAACCAGGGTAGATGGGCATCTTGCTTGGCATGGGCAACTTGGGCCGAAGGGCTTGCTTCTGTGCTGTATGACTCAGTGCGGCTATCTAGTAAAGCACTATCTCGCAAATGTGTTTTTGGGTTGGAACGCAACTGGAGTATATACACTGTCCTGGTAACCTGAATATGTGGAAAACAGTCAAACATTGAATGCAGTACAGAAAACAACATGATTGATCCTTGGCAAAGTTGCATGATAAGAAATGTAAACTTAGGAAATAAAGCTAAATAGAAAGAGGGATACAGAAGTGCAAGGTAAATATTGGACTGATCTTTAATTCGGTTTAGAGATACAAGGTGGAAACATGCCCTTCGGCCCACCGAGTCCGTGCCAACCAGCGATCACCCGTACACTAGTTCTGTCTTACACAATAGGAACAATATGGGCATTTGCAGAAGCCAATTCAAATACAAACCTGCACATCTTTTGAATGTAGAGAAAATGAAAGCACCCAGAGAAAACTCACGCAGTCACAGGGAGAACATATGAACTCCGTACAGACAGCACCTGTCGCCAGGATCGAACCTCTATCTCCTGCGCTGTAAGGCAGCTACTCTACCACTGCACCACTGTGCTGCCCTAAATAGAACAATACTAGGAGCAATTGATGTGTAGAATCTACTGAGAAGAGCAGTAAAGCACATTCATGAAACAATTAGATACTTAAATGAGAAAACCTCAAAAATTATTCTGTATATTTGAACCAGAGCAACCTCTTACTCTACAGATCCATCAGTTCAAACAACCATCTCATTTATGTGACAATCATAATTCATACAAACATAAAGCATTTACTTTATGAAATGCCATTAACATTTCTGAACATTCATAACAAGCTACAAAATGTTCCAGCTGAACTAAAATTCCTGCATTAAACTAACTTAAATTTATTCACAGTTAACAGTTTTTATAAAGAAAATTAACTATCTACTGGTTGGAGCACATCTCTTCTCCATTTTACCAACTCACCCCAAAACTGCCTGTCTATTAAATAATTGCTGCCTGATTGAAACACTTTCCAGCATTAAGGTCAGTTGTTAAACAATTCTGTTCCATCGTCATTGTTATTTTACAGACCAATCTTAATGGAGTACTGATTTCTACTTCCAAAATGTTTCCACACCATGAAAAACAATAGCTGATGAGCATTAAAATAAATAAACCATTCTGAAAAGAAAGTTCTATAACTTCACCAAAAAACTTACCCATAATATAAACAATTCTCCAAAACCTTCTAATTGGACGGCATGGTGGTGCAGCAATAGAGTTGCTGCCTTACAATGCCAGAGACCTGGGTTCGATCCGGACTACAGGTGCTGTCTGTGCCAAGATTGTACCTTCTCACTATTAGCACTAGGGTTTTCTGCGAGTGCTCCGGTTTCCTCGAACCACACTCCAAAGATATACAGGTTTGTAAGTTAATTAGCTTGGTAAAATTGGACATTGTCCCTAGTGTGTGTAGGATAGTGTTAATGGCAGGGATCGCTGGTCAGTATGGACTCAGTGGGCCGAAAGGTCTGTTTCAGCTCTGTATCTCTAAACTAAACAAAACCAAACTAAACTACTCGCTCTTTTTAGCTCACTTCTAACAACAAATGATCACAAAATAATGCCTTTGAGCAAACAACTCAGTTTATCATTTTAATCCCAAGGAAAAATATCTCCAAACAAAATTAGCTCTCATAGAACTGTATTATAGTAGCTAAATCAATTTTAACAGATGTGACTGTTAAATTCAGGGTCAAAAACCCAGAAAAGATACAAGTTGTCAGAACTAATTTAATTCTACTTAAAGGTAGCAATGGATAACTGCTTATTCATCCTAATTGGTTTCACTCAGCTTGACTGATTGCTTAGTTAAATCGGTCACCTTTGTTGCAAACATTGGGAAACAACATCTCTCCTTTTTTCCACATCTCGTGAATGCAAATTTTAGACCAATTTCAGCTGTCCAACAGATGTTAGCCAGATTAATGTTACCGATACTATGTACAACACTAGCAGATTAAATTTACTCCATAAATAGGTGGGAAAGACACAGCAAAAGTTTGTTTAGAAACTTTTCATTCGCCCTGCTGTTTTAAGTTAAATGGTTTTATGGGTATGATAAAGAGCCAATTAAATTGTCTTATCTAACATAGCCTGCATTTGTTTAATTTTATCTCTTGGTTTCCTGCCTAATAGAATCACCTCAGATTACAAATGAGCAATTGTTCTTTTTTCCCTGTGTACTTTTAGTTAATGTCTTACACACGGCTGCCCTTGTTCCTTGATGCTGTTTATTCTGGTTACTGTTAAATTAAAACTCAAGTTACTTCTGCACACTCTTGTATTTCCAAATGATGATTTTAATTGCTCCATACAACTTACCGTTATATCTACTGCATTAGTGGCTTGCGTTACTGCTTTATGTCTAACAGCAGAGTGTTTTTATTAGACTGCTATACAAGCTCGACAAACTCCTACCACTCAGCATCTCTCATTTATATAGCACCTTAAGAGTAAACACACCACAACGTCTTAAAAGGTGAAAAATGAATGCCGAGCAGTAATAAAAGAATAAAGACAATCTTAAATTAAGGAGGTAGATTTTGAGCAGACCTTAAAAATAGAAGAGAGAGCAAGGTAGAACAGTTTAGGAGAATGTCACAATGTGGGTCAAAAACTACAGGCTATGCCACGATATAATTTTCAAACGGATTAGATAAAAACTTGAATAGGAAAAGCAGAGCTGTGCAAATTATCAGGGAAATGGGAATATTGTATTAGTTCTTTCAAAGACCCAGCACAACCAGGCTAGTCATTTACCAAATTTGAGTGTTCCACTGCAAAATCTCATCAAGGTATGCCTACTTTAAAAAGGTTCTCTCTCCAACAGGAGTTTTGTGACGACCTCACTGCTACCCGTCTGTGATTCCTGCTGATCTGTCCTGCCTATCCCCTTTTCCAGCTCCCCCTACAATCAGTTTGAAGAAGGATCTCTACCAGAAACGTCACCTATCCATATTCTACAGAGATACTGCCTGACCTGCTGAGTTACTCAGCAGACAAAGCCTGGCAAGTATGCAGACCTCACCTCTCTTCCAGCAGTTCCCCCACTTCACCCCCGCTTCCCTGACTGCAATCAGCCAGAAGAGTCCCAATCCAAAAAGTAACCAATCCATGTTCTCCAGAAATACTCATTGATCCACTATACATTATTCCAGCACTTTGTACCCTTTTGTTTTTTTAACACCAGCATCTGCAATTCCTTGTGTCTGTATTCTTGCAGGAGAAGATTGTTAGAAGGTGGACAATATTCTGTGTTGTTTGCAAATGTATAAATAGATATTTAAAGGCATGAGTGTGAAGTAAAAGGAACACAAAGGGTCGGTCATGCATATGGATAGTCGATTGGAAGTCAGTGAATGGTTTCAATATGCTCTTTTTGAGCCTTTTCCCAGCAAATGCTGTGAATAATCCAACTTCATTTTGAGGGAGCTTTGATGTAAATATACATCACCTCGAAAGCTCACAAAAGCAAATAGTCTAAAATAAAATTGGATATCTAAAATAAAAACACTGAGCTGCACAGAGAAACCGGGTTAAACATTTCATGTTGTTGATCTTTCACCAAAACCTTCCAAGCTTCGCAAATATTTAAGTTTGAAGGTAAAATTGGAATCTAAAATAAAATGATAATTTCTGTTAGAATTACGGGATCCACACATCAAGTTCACAGTAAGCCAAGGTTAATAGTACATGTCTTTCCTGTTATCTAACATAGGGATTAAAATTATTAGTAAATCTATCTATAAAATAATGAGCTAGTGTGAAAACTTTAATCAGGATGTTTATTTTGCAGGAGATTTAAAAAAATCAGAAACCAGATTGAAGGATTGAAGGAACACAGAAGGGCACCATTACAAGTGAAAATCAGAAAAGAAAACTAAGTAAAACACAAAGTGCTGGAATAACTCAGTGGGTCAGGCAGCATCTCTGGTGGGAATGTTTTTTGTGGCAAGCAATGAACACACAGCATTCATCGATAGCTATGCTTAAAAGGACAATTTTCCTTGTGGGATCTTATGCAGCAAATTCAGGTCACTGAGATTCTGAAATAACCTTGTACCTTCAGAAGAAGGTCTAGGACCTGTACAAACAGGGAACAGGGTCAGCGTTCCTCATTAATCAATCAGATTGAAGGACTCGAGGATCTGAGCTATAGGGCGAGGTTGAGCAGGCTAGGACTCTATTCCTTGATGCACAGGATGATGAGGGGTGATCTTATGGAGGTGTAATAAATCACGAGGAATAAATCAGGTAAACGCACAGAGTCTCTTGCCCAGAGTAGAGGAATCAAGAACCAGAGGGCATAGGTTTAAAATGATACGGGAAAAATTTAGTTACATGGAACAATTTAGTTACAGATACATGGAAAGGCCAGGTTTTGAAGGAAATGGGTAAGTTGGGCCTGTTTCCACGCTGTAAGACTCTTTACTCTAATAGGAATATTTATTTCCATGTACAATTCCATGTAGGATCAGTCATGCTTTTAATGTCACAACTCAAACCTTCAAAAGGAAGCCTACAGTAAAATCAGACGCAATTCCTTGATGTCGCTTAATCAATCTATTCGAGCAGTTGAATGTTAGCACAATTCTGTTGACTCATCTCAAAGTCAGGTACATGAAGAACTCCAACACATAATGAGATAACTCAGTACCTAGGAGAAAGGGACAGAAGTATAGCTTTTCAATGAGCCAATTAACCCTGTCTGCCTAGACACAAAATGCTGGAGTAACTCAGCGGGACAGGCAGCATCTCTGGGGGGAAGGAATAGGTGACGTTTCAGGTCAAGACCCTTCTTGTCATTCAAATGTCTATGAACATTTCTAAGAGCAGACTATCTTCTAAAAACATTCCTCCATCAGAGATGATAATTGAAATTAAATCTTCTAGACTGTTATGACATTTTCATTATTTAACTTTTTTAAACCATGCTAATAGCATTATCTGTGCTACATCTATTTCAAAACTTCCCAAGTTACACTGCATAATACAACTAATATATATTCCTCTCCTTCACACTCCATTTTTCATGAAAGATGAATATTGAAGGCAAAGATTAATTTTCATTGGTTTTTGTATACGGTGCTGGCTTTTAATGATTGTTCAAAGGGGCATCTAATTCTTGTAGAAACAAAGAACTGCAACTGTGAGCTAATACACAAAAGGACACAAAGTGCTGGAGTAACTCAGCAGGTCATGCAGCATCTCTGGAGAACATGGATAGGTGACACTTCTGGATGAGACTTTTCTTCAAACTGATTGTGTGTGTGTGGGGGGGGGGGGGGGAAGGAGGCAAGACAAAGCATGGCAGATAATAGATGGACACAGGCAAGGGGTCTGCCCCAGTTTCGACGAATGCAATCAAATGAGATCAAATAGAACAAGTTGTCCTACAACTTTAGGCTGTGCACGCCTTACGCAAGAAGAAGAAGACACAGGCAAGCGGGGGTTTGATGGTCAGACAGTTGGAATAAAGACCAAAGAGGTGTGGAGAAGGTTTGAAAAAAATCTTCTCGCTCCTACAGTCTACTTTCTCACCAAACCATTAGGATATCTTTCCTGGATCAAAAGTTATTTCCAACAGTGACTTACATTGCACTGAGTTCCTTTATCTTTTTTTTTTGTCCAGACATTTAATTTTTGTAACTTAGTGATTTGCTGTTTCCATCACCAATATTTATTGTATTCCCTAATCAGCAAACCTTGACGAGTTTTTCCCTGGTACTTTGTCCAATTCATTGGTGATCGTGGTGGAAAAATAGTTGAGTATAGATTAAATAAAAAACGTTAAAGAGGCAGCATGGTGGTACAGAGGTAGAGTTGCTGCCTTACAGCGCCAGAGTCCCGGGTTCAATCCTGACCACGGGTGCTGTCTGTACGGAGTTTGTACGTTCTGCCTGTGACCGCGTGGGTTTTGCTCTGGGTGCTCTCATGTCCTCCCATATTCTGGAATATTGAGCAAAATAGAAAATTCAGGAGGGACTCAGCAGGTCAGGAAAAATCTGGGGAGGTAATGGTTGGCAACGTTTGGGACCCCAAGTCTGATTAACCCAATGGGTTCCTCCAACTCATTGTGTTTTACTCATTGAAGCTACCAATCACACAGGTGGCATTACCTTAGTCACTCCTTGCCTATCTCTATTTCATCTTACTCTTTACTAAGAGTCCTTGCTATCCTTCCAGAGTGTGAAACTTTCCCCTCATGGAGTCCATGGGTGTCAGCAGAGTACATGCGCCTTGACTATCAAGGCAGGAGGCCAAGCGAGGTCACTCCTGGTAACATGGGAACCACAGGTTAATAGCAGGGGTGGTCAGTCTAGCCCACAAGTGGCAGATACCCTTCTGACACATGCTGGACAACAGGCTGTGGCAACATGGTAGTTCAAATGCAGCTCCAGCTAATGTTGCAGCTTTGGAAAAATTCATCAGTAATTCATAAGGGCTGCACAGTGGCGCAGCAGGGCAGCACGGTCGCTTGGCGATAAAATTGCTGCCTTCCACAGCCAAGTTCGATCCCTACTATGGGTGCTGTCTGCAAGGAGTTTGTATGTTCTCCCTGTGACCGCATGGGTTTTCCCCCGGGTGCTCCACTTTCCTCACACATTCCAAAGATATGCAGGTTTGTTGGTTAATTGGCTTCTGTAAATTGTTCCTTGTGCGTGGAATAGAACTAGTGAACAGGTGATTGCTGGTTGGCGTGGATTTGGTGTCCTTAAGGGTCCGTTTCCATGCTGTTTCTCTAAAACTAAGTTTCACCAGTATATAAATTACTCTATTGCCAAGTCTGCCCCTTTCAAAACAAAGAATTCCAATGAAATTGCTTTACACACAGGATTTTACAGTAACTTGTAAACTTTATTCAGATATTCCTGTGTGTTACACAATTAATAGGAATTTGAGGAAAGTTTCTGTTCAACGTGAATTTTATGCAAAAAAAATCTGAATTTTTGAGGTCTTGTAACAGATTTTCCAACTCAAATAATTGTACTTCTCTTTCTATTGTAATTTTACTTCTGCTTCTACTCATGCTAAAGAAAAGCTGGTCAGTTAATGTAACCTGCACAATGTCAGTCAAAGCAACAATGGAGATGGAAATGTCAGAGTGAGAAAGCCAGACTTGTTCACAATTAATATGCTCAAATTTGTGGATTTCTTTGAGGGAATATTAAATACATAAGGAAGAGAAAAAAAAGTATATGTTGAATGGTTGGGACAGCAAGAAGTGGCATTTTCTAAGCTACTGGCAGAAGCCAAATGGGATGAACAGCCTGCAGTTTCTGTAACAGAGCCAGGATGAAACCTTTGTTCTGTTCCAGTCACAGGGGAAGTGGTACCATTGGAAGAGCTGCTGCCTCACAGCACCAGAGTCCTGGGTTCAAACCTCTCCTCAGGTCTTTTCTGTGTGGAGTTTGATGTTCTTTTCTTTGAGTGCTTCAATTTCCTCCCACATCCCAAATCAAGTGGGAAGAGAACTGGCCACTGTAAATTGTCCCTACGTGTAAGTGTGACAAAATCCGAGGAAAGTTCACAGGAATTTGGAGATTTTGGTTTTAAATGGGATTAATATAGGATTAGTGCAAATGGGTGGTAAATAGCTGGCACAGTGTCCGTGGATTGAATGGTCTGTTTCTGCACTGTACGTCTCTTGGATTTAGTGTCCCATCAGTTATTAGCAGATGCCATTTCCAATGTAACTGTCTGATAGTTTACATTTGTCACATCACTAAGCAAATTATGGTAGAAATAAGGAACTGCAGATGCTGGTTAATACACAGAAGAACACAAAGTACGAGAGTAACTCAGCAAGTCAGGCAGCATCTCTGTTGAAGATGGATTGGTGACATTTTGGGTCAAGACCCTTCCTCAGCACGGAACAAATTATTATAGAGAGATTGGGCATTCTTTTTGTTTCATATGATGACTGTATTTTCTTATGGAAGTCACCCCCTCGCCATGTAATTTCAGAATTTCTTGCAGATCTGTTTCATCTTAGAATAATGTGACCTTGTTACTTCAACCTGTCATATCTTCTCACTGGCAGACATCACTTGGCATGGTGAATATAGTAACCGCACATATTTCTGGTCACCTTGTTCTAAGTCCAGGTACAACAAAGTCAGGAGCAACAAACCCTCAGTAACAAGGAAAAATATTGAGAAAAAATATATATGGACAGCATCTGAATATAACAGAAGATTTACTCCATAGCTTTGAAGGGATGTTGTGATTCCACTGATTGTCTATTCAATTACAACCAGAGCAGCTTCACAAACATTTGAGACTGAAGAAGCATTCAGACTCGAAACATTGGCTACCCATGGCCTCCACAGATGTTGCATGACCTGCTAAGTTACTCCAGCACTTTGTGTTTTGTTCGTTTCCTGCATCTGCAGTACCTTATGCCCTCACAAACCTTTCACTGCTTACACCAGACTTCAATGTTCATGCTATAGATCGAACAGCTTGGCGCAGTTGGTGCTGGCTCACAGAGACCTCGGGTGCTGTTCGTGCAGAGTTTGTACGTTCTCTCTGTAACCGCACGGTTTCCTTCCTATATCCCAAAGACGTGCTGGTTTGTAGGTTAATTGGTCACTGTAAAATGACCCTCAGTGTGCAGGAAATGGATGAGAAAGTGAGATAATATAGAACTACTGCGAACAGGTCAACATTGATTCAGTGGGCCGAAGGGACAGTATCCATGCAATATCTCAAAACTAAACTAAATTTATAACTTCAAATCAATTAACCAAGCTTGTATGCTGAACTGAGCATCTTGCATTTTCAATTTGTTGCTTTTCCAGTAATACGATAATCTTCCTGCATGTTAAGAGGCAAATACGTTTTCTCCTGTCCATGAAACTCCACATGGTTAACGACTGAACATTATTTCTCAGTTTTTGCTGTGGTACATTTCATGTCTCTGTACAAATTCTAGTTAATTCCCATTGGTTGTGTTTTCTCACTGACAGTTAAATTGACATGGACATGGTGTTATAACATTGCTTTGGCAACCTTGAGCAGAGTTCAGGGTATGATACTTCATGTCAGGAGCTACAAATCTTCGTCAGCAGGGAAAAATTATCTTAATTCTGCCTAAAAGCCCATTATAGTGTAGCCTTTCACCTCATTTTCAAATTAAATCTGACTGAGTTATAGTTAATCTGAACAGCTCCAGTTATTACAGCCAAACATGCAAGAAAAAGACAAAATCTTAAAATGATATTCCTCCCATTAGATTTTATACAACTACAAGGTTTAAAAAAACAAAGTAATTTCAGCTATTGAATTTTATAATGTACAGCCTCTTTTTACATTCTTACTTTAATATATAAGCCTTTAAGCAACATTGGAAAAGTATTAAAGTGCAAAAAATCTTGGAAAATACAAATAGAACAAGCATAAACGTTGAAACTGTCATGCCTGGTACAAATTATTGTTTAAGTCCCAATGATAACTTCTGTTGTAGGAAGGAACTGCAGATACTGGTTTACACCAATGATAGACACAAAACGCTGGAGTAACTCGGCGAGACAGGCAGCATCTCTGGAGAAACATAATAGATAACATTTTGGGTCGGAACACTTCTTCAGACTGAAAGAAGAGGTGGGGGAAGTGGGGGAACAAACTGGAGGCCATTATGTTGCATCTCCGGTATGTTTAGAATAACCTCAAAACTGCAGAATGTTATAAGAATGTTATTAAAAAGGTGAACAGACTCAGATCCCAACTATATTCTGTATAATGTTGTAAAACTACATAAAGCTTGCTCAAGGGAAGATGCTGTGGTTCTTAGGAGGTAAATTATCTCAGCACTAAAATATGATTGCAAATGTTCTTCAGGGTAGTATCCGAGGCCCAACCATCCACAGCTACTCCATCAACAACTTGCTTCCATCATAAGGTCACACATTGTGATTTTCACTAAATATTGCACATTACAGAATTCCACTTGAAATTCCTCAGCCCATACCAGCATGCAGCAACCTAAATAGTATTCAAGCCATGAAAATGCCAGACAATAAAAATCACCAACAAGAGAGTGTCTAACCATCTACCCATGACATTCATTGTCATTACCATCAATGAATCTTCCCATCAATAATATTGTGGAGGTCAGTGTTGACTAGAAACTTATCTGGAACAGCCAGACAAATCCCATGACTACAAGAGCAGGTCAGGGACTGGGAATCTTGCTGCAAGCTGCATACCCCTTCACACCCCAAGGCCTTATCACCATCTGCAAGGTACACATCAGGATTGGCTGGAATACTATTCATCTGTTTGTACAGGCCATCATGTGATCAAGATTGGGATTGCTAGGAAAGAACAGTGCCTCTACCCAAGGCTAAAGAGTGGCCGGGCAAGCCTGAGAAGCCAGAACCTCTTCCTGCCCACAGACATCAAGGGACTGCACCCTCCCATACACAAACTGTGGCAAAGACCGGCCACCAGGATAATCCAGAGACCACCACCGTCGCTTCTTCAAGCCCAAATGTGAGCTGCCAGGAGGAAACCTGTACTGTCAGCACCCCCTCTCGAGGCAAGAATGAACTGCAGGAAGAAGCCTGAGATCGCCACGCCTTCTCCTTCAAAGTCTAGGACGAAGCTGTTGGGACAAGCCTAAGATCATTAGTCATCGCACATGTGCTCTGACAGCAAAGGACGGCGCCCCCATGTGGTCCTGAGCTTTCTTACCACGTGTGGTCCTGAGCTTTCTTGTGCTTTCCTGAGCTAAATCGTGCAAGTTCACCCTTCTGCAAGTGTCAGTGTGGTCACTGCTGAATCCGGCATCATCCCCTGGCGCCACAAGGCATGAACAGTGTCTTCATGTAAGAGACATCTGGACAGGTGTTTGAATGAGTAAAGCACGGAGGGATATAGAATTAATGAAGGGATTAGTATAGGTAGGCATGATGGTGATCACTGCGGCAGTGGGCCGAAGGGCCCGTTTCTAAGCTGTACAATACTATGACTAAAGAGGGTAGTGTAGTGAGCGGTATTGACTGTCCTCTGCAACAAAGAAGAAAAGCTCACAAGGCTGCTTTACCTACCCGGCAACAGGGCTCATGGCATCTGAACAGAGCGTAAGAGGCAGAAGAATCCAGTCATCATGGTAGAACAACAGCAGGTCAAGTGAAGAGGTTCTGTCCAATCAGTATTAAAAGGTATGAGCCAAATTATGATATGGAACCTTTAAGGTAAGAACATCGGAATTGCTACCCAAGCATCAAACAAATTGGCATAAAATAGATTAAATTAGAGAAATGAATGCGTGGCAAAGACCGAGATGACAGAAATGAGTTCCAGTTAATGGAGCATTGGCATCCGTAATGGGGAAAATGAGAGCTGCATTACTAGGACAGTCTACACTTGAACTGTACTTGCACTGATGATCTAGCAAATGACATAATTATGAAAGTAGACATGATTTTGTAAAAATTAGCAAGTAATAAAAGTTGGGAAGACATGGTAAATCAAAAACAGGCACGACAAGTGAGAAAGCTAGTGGGAATTGAAAGGCTGAGATTGGAATGGATAAAGAGTACAAATCCAACAGTAAATCTGAAAACGTGGCTCCAGGTTACAAAAACATTAAAAGGACAAAGTTGAAGGTTAAGCATCTGAGAGCTTTGTAAAGAAACAGATAAACAGAGAGTGTAAATATAAATAAATAAATGCGATCTGACAATCACTACAAAGACAAAGCTGCAGGCCAACATTGGTGCGTCCAAGCGCAGGCTTGGCGATCGCTTCGCCCAACACCTCTGCACAGTTCGCATTGACCAACCTGATCTACCGGTGGCTCAGCAATTCAACTCCGCCTCCAATTCAGACCTTTCGGTCCTGGGCCTCCTCCATGGCCCGAGTGAGTCCCACCGCAAATTGGAGGAGCAGCACCTCATATTTCTCTTGGAAAATTTACACCCTGCAGTATGAACATTGACCTCCAATTTCAGATCGTCCTTGCTTTCTCCCTCCTTCCCTTTCTCCCTCCTCCCTTCCCAGCTTTCCCACAGCCCACTCTCTCCACCTCTTCCCACACCCCCACATCAGTCTGAAGAAGGGTCTCGACCCAAAACGTCACTTATTCCATCGCTCCATAGATGCTGTCTCACCCGTTTAATTTCTCTAGCAGTTATGTCTACCTTCCGTTAATGATGATGTTAGCACACTCGAGATGGATAATTCGTTCAGGAAATCAAGATGTAGGAACAGTTTTCGTGTGGATGAGAAATTGTAAAGGCAATAAGTCACATACTGGAGTTGTGTTCAGCCCCCCTAACAGGAACCATAGGGTGGCCGCAATGTAAAGGAAGAAATAATGGAAGCTTATTAGAGAGATACAGAAATAAACTTGATAGGGTGAGCGGGCTTTTATCCATAGTGGAATAATCAGATGAATATAGGTGGCCTTGATGAGGAGTTTATGAAGTGTTTGTGGAATAGTTCCTTGGAACAGTGTATTCTGGAGCCAACTAGAGAGCTGGCTATACGAGACCTATCATTATGCAAGGAGACAGGATTAATTAACAATCTCTAGTAAAAGAGCCTCAAGGTAAGCAATGATCATAATATGACTGAATTTTACAATTAGTTTGAGGTAGAAAAGAATTATTTCAAGACTGGTAGTTTAAATTTAAGTAAGGATAATTATGAGGGCATGAAAGCAAGCTAGCTAAAGTGAACTTGCCAATTAGGTTAATGGAGCTGCCAATCAAGATACATTGGGAAACATTTTGGGGGATCCTTGAGAACGTACAGATTAGATATAGTCCAATGATAAAGAAAATTCCAAAGGGAGGACTGCCATCCATGGTTAACTTAAAGTATTCAACTAAACAAAGAGCAAGTCAGAAGATTGGATATAACATAAAAATTACATAGAACGACAAAACGATTAGAGGAAAAATAGACATAACAAATGTATCCACAAATAGCAAGAGTTTCCGAGATATTCAAAACTAAAAGTAATTAATCAACTGAATATTGATTTGACAGAAGCGTGGAAAATTAATAATAAAATATAATGAGATGATAGATGACCAAACCAGGTAATAAGCCTGTCTGCATTATAAAGGTTACAAATAAAATCACAAAAATAGCTGTAAATCAGGAACTGGAAAAGAGGGGGGCATTGAGGAAGATTATATATACCAAGGAAGTGACACTGACCAAAGATTTCAGGCTGCTGACTGCCAAATCCCTACTTCATCTGAAGGTCTTAAAATAAGTGGCTAGTGAGATAGTTTGTTTTAGTATTCCAAAATTCCCTAGATTCAGGAAAGTATCTATTTGGAAAGCAATGACTGTAACTCCTTTTTTTCCAAAAAGGGAGTGAGACAGAAAGCAGGAAACTATAGCCCATCTAGCCTTATATTTGTCAAAGAGAAATTACAGCATAAACGGATAATAAATGGAGCCCTCAACTGTAAATGAAAAACTGCTGATGCTGGAAGTTTAAAATAAAAACGGAGAATGATGAAGGGTCCTTGACCTGAAACATTAACTGTTTCCCTTGCTGCCTGACCTGTTGCGTTTCCAGCATGTTCTGTTTTCATTTCTCCCCTCACCAGCATTTTCCACATGATGATGATGATTCACCAGAAATACTGGCTCAAAGCCTTCTTCACTCATCTTTTGCCGATAATGTCCTCCACAGCTTTCTCCATAAGACTCAAAATTTCCATCGTCCACGAAAATCCGTGTGTTCAATGCAATAGAATGGGGTTACTGAACAATAAAAAGTGTGGACCACATGTGCGGCACTTGGATCAGAATGAGTATTCCAGGGAAAACCAAGCCATTCTGCCTAATATTCTAAAATGGTTCCAGGATAATGCCAAAAATGTGTTTTGCATGACACTAAGCATCTCAGTATTGTTTTATACTGTCCTTGTGCCCTCACATAATACCATATTAATTACCGTGAAATTTGAGGGATTTTTATGCTGTTATCTCATTCCACTGAGAACTGGATAGAGGCTGTCAGAACTCGTTGTACTTGTGATCCTTAATAGCCCTTTATTGAGGCTGAATTTAAAACCACACCTTTGAATAATAGTTTCACAAACAATTAAACTGAAAGAACAAAAAGGGAAAGCAATAATTCTAAGTTCTAATTCCCAACTGTTGGCTCGCGTCCATCTTTTGAAATTGCTTGCTGGCAAGTGGGAGTCTTTTAAAAAAAAGTTAGCATGAGTTCAGGGCCGGCATGCTCTGGTAAGGGTGACAGGCAAAGATGTTAAGATTAGGGATCCTTGGATGGCAAAGGACACTGAAGGCTTGATTAGGAAAAGAAAGGAAACATATGTCAGGCATAGGCAACTGGAATCGAGGAAGTTTCTTGAGGAATATATAGAGTGTGTTGGAAAGAATTTAAGAAGCAAATTAGGGCTAAAAGGGGCCAAGAAATGTCGCTGGCAAGTAAGATTAAGTAAAATCCCAAGACTTTCTACAGCTACCCCAGGAGCAAGAAAATAACCAGGAAAAAAAAAAAATGGCTTCCCTTAGGGATCAAAGGGATAATTAAATTGTGTCGCCAGGCAAGATAAGCGAGGTCCAAAATAAATAACTCATTTGAATTTACCAAGGATAAGGACATGGAAAATAGTGGGTTATGTGAGAGATATGTGGAAAATCTGGAACAGATCAACGTGTTGAAGAAACGTCAGATGTCAAATGCAACAGATGCAACAAGAGGCTTAACAGAATGCTGCCTGGATTTGTGGTTATTATCTATGAGGAGAGGTGGGACAGACTTGGGTTGTTTTCTCTAGAATGCCGGAGGCTGAGGGGAGCTCTGATAGAATCTATAAAATGATGAGAGGCAAAGCCAGGGTAGACACTCAGAATGTTTTTCCCAGGATGTAAATAACACAGACTTGACGGCATAGCTTCAAGGTGAAAGCACCAAAGTTTAAAGGAGATGTGCGGGGCAAGTTTTCTTATACATGGATTCCTGGAATGTGCTGCCAGGGATGATGGTGGAGTCAGATACGATAGTGGCATTTAAGAGGCTTTAAGATAGGTACAGTTATATAATAAATTGAATGATATGGATGATGTGCAGGCAGAGAAGATTAGTGTTCCTTGGCATCATGTTCGGCAAAGACATTGAGAGCCGAAGGGCCTATTCCTGTGCTGTACTTTATGTTGTGTATCCTATGTCAGGGGACATGCAAGTATTGATAAATCCTCAGAGCTGATTGAGATCCAGCGCAGGTTGCTATGGAAAACAGAGGAAGAACTAGCTTGGAGGTGAATGCTGTGGTCCTGACAGAGGTTTATGCGTCTTGTTAGCCACAGGTGAAGTGCCAGAAGATGTATGGATAGCTAAAGTGAGAGGGGAATTTTTTAAGAGAGACCTTTGTAATTTAAGCCATTGAATTACAATGATACAATTAAGACTTGTAAAAGACATTTGGACAGAAATATGGATTGGGAGGGTTTAGAGAGTTATGGGCCAAATGCAGACAAATTAAACTAGCCCAGTATGCCTATTTACCCAGCATGGACATGATGGGCTGAAGGGCCTGTTTCCATGCTGCTCCCATTCTATGACTCTTGTTGTTCCTTTATTTAAGAATAACAGGGAATTGCCAGGTAACTGCAAATTGATGAGCTTTACTGTGATAAATAAATTCTTAGAGAAAATCCTAATGGGCCTGTCCCACTTAGGCGATTTTTCAGCAGACTCCCGGCAACTGTCAAGTTGCTGGCAGTCGCCTGAAAAACCGGGAACTAGAATGGCGACTGTCAGAGTAGAACACACACACACACACACATAAACACTTCACTTCTTTCACCAGCCTGTGAACGTTTTAGACAACGTTCCACCCGCTTGCCCTGTCTAAAAAAGTCACACGGTGCAAAGCCAAGGTGCTACAGACACGCAGCACGATGAACAGGAAGGTTGGCACTGTAAAAAGACGGCTAAAGCACAGTGTACGGTAAGTCCTGTAAAAGAGGAGGGGTGGGGGGGGGAGGAGAAGGGAGAAGAAGGAGTGGAGACAACGTTTAAGAAGCCAGAGATACACGGCTGTAAAGCTCAGCGAACATTACATTACCGGTCGGTTATCCTTGGTTCTGAAAACTACTGCTTTACCTTTTTTTGCCCCAATGAAATTCACCGGTCAGCACCGGCTCCACCCTACGAGAACCTTCGACCTCCTGGAAACCCACAAGGACCTCCTGCCGACCCACCTATGGCTCGAGAATTCTCGCTACTCTCCATGGCAGCTTCATTCTAGTCGCCGCTAAGTTTTCAACATGTTGAAAAATTCATGGCGACCACAATGAGGCCGCGACTAGTTCCCAGAATGCGGAAACTCCTCACGACCATGAAGGCGGCGCCCCGTCAACCACCCGCGAACATGTGGCGACCGCATAGTCTCCTGCGGTCGCCTAAAAAGTCGCCTAAGTGGGACAGGCCCATCAGGGATAAGATTTATGTTTGTTTGGAAATGCAGGGGCTCATCGGGAATAATTAACATGTCTCAGTGTAGGGGGGGGATTCCTGCCTCGTTTATTAGATTAAGCTTTATGAGGAAGTAACTAAGAGATGGATGAAGGCAGGGCAGTGGGCGTTATCTATATGAACTTCGGAAAGACATTTTACAAGGTCCTGTGTGGTCAGCTAGTCCAGAAGGATAAGGTACCAGGGATCCGAGGCAAGCTATTTAACTGAATCCAAAATTACTTTAGTGACAGGAAGCATAGAAGAGTGGAAGGATGCTTTTCTAACAGGCAGTCTGTGATTGGATTTTTTGTACTTTAGGGATTGGTGCTGATTCTCTTGTTGTTTGTGATATGGATTACTGGCATGGATGTGAATGTCGGTTGTGTGATTGGTAAATTTTCAGATTATACATAAAGGGATGGTAGTGTTGATGGCAAGGAAGGTTGTCATGTGGAAAATTGGGCAGTGTATAGGCAGATGGGATTTAATCTCAACAAGTGTAAGGTGATGCATTTTGTTAAGTCAAATAGGGACAAGGTATATATTAAGCAAATGGTAGGAAGCTAAGGAATAATAACGGGTGAGGAACCTTGGATTTCAAATCCACAGTTCCGATTGTGGTAACACAGGTAGATAAGGTACTTCATTACCAATAAAGATAGATTTGGCATGTTTGCCTTCATTGGTCAGGGCAAAGAATATTGAAGTTGGGATTTTACAAAGCACATGTACTATTGGTCGCAGTTCCGGGTGCCATGCTGTAGCAAGATGTCGTTGTGCTGGAGAAAGTGCAGAGGAGATTCACCAGAATGTTGGCTCAGTTGGAGGACTTCAGTTAGAAACATAGAAATATAGAAAATAGGTGCAGGGGTAGGCCATTCGGCCCTACGAGCCTGCACCACCATTCAATATAATCATGGCTAATCATCCAACTCAGTATACCGTACCTGCCTTCTCTCCATACCCCCTGATCCCTCTAGCCACATCTAACTCCCTCTTAAATATAACAAATGAACTGGCCTCAACTACCATCTGTGGCAGAGAATTCCAGAGACTCACCACTCTCTGTGTGAAAAATGTTTTTCTCATCTCAGTCCTAAAAGATTTCCCCCTTATCCTTAAATTGTGACCCCTTGTTTTGGTCTTCCCCAACATTGGGAACAGTCTTCCTGCATCTAGCCTGTCCAACCCCTTAAGAATTTTGTAAGTTTCTATAAGATAAGAATTTTCTAAATTCTAGTGAGTACAAGCCGAGTCTATCCAGTCTTTCTTCATATGAAAGTCCTGACATCCCAGGAATTAGTCTGGTGAACCTTCTCTGTACTCCCTCTATGGCAAGAATGTCTTTCCTCAGATTTGGAGACCAAAACTGTACGCAATACTCCAGGTGTGGTCTCACCAAGGCCCTGTACAACTGCAGTAGAACCTCCCTGCTCCTATACTCAAATTCTTTTGCTATGAATGCTAACATACCATTCACTTTCTTCACTGCCTGCTGCATGCCTACTTTCAATGACTGGTGTACCATGAGACCCAGGTCTCGTTGCATCTCCCATATTCCTAATCAGCCACCATTCAGATAATAGTCTACTTTCCTGTTTTTGCCTCCAAAGTGGATAACCTCACATTTATCCACATTATACTGCATCTGCCATGCATCTGCCCACTCACCCAGCCTATCCAAGTCACCTTGCAGCCTCCTAGCATCCTCCTCACAGCTAACACTGCCCCCCAGCTTCGTGTCATCCGCAAACTTGGAGATGTTGCATTCAATTCCCTCGTCCAAATCATTAATATATATTGTAAATAGCTGGGGTCCCAGCACTGAACCTTGCGGTACCCCACTAGTCACTGCCTGCCATTCTGAAAAGGACCCGTTTACTCCTACTCTTTGCTTCCTGTCTGCCAGCCAGTTCTCTATCCACATCAATACTGAACCCCCAATACCGTGTGCTTTAAGTTTGTATACTAATCTCTTATGTGGGACCTTGTCGAAAGCCTTCTGAAAGTCCAGATATAACACATCCACTGGTTCTCCCTTATCCACTCTACTAGTTACATCCTCGAAAAATTCTATGATTCGTCAGACATAATTTACCTTTCGTAAATCCATGCTGACTTTGTCCAATGATTTCAGCACTTTCCAAATGTGCTGATATCCCATCTCTAATAACTGACTCTAGCAGTTTCCCCACTACCGATGTTAGACTAACTGGTCCGTAATTCCCCGTTTTCTCTCTCCCTCCGTTTTTAAAAAGTGGGGTTACATTAGCTACCCTCCAATCCTCAGGAACTACTCCAGAATCTAAAGAGTTTTGAAAAATTATCACTCATGCATCCACTATTTCTGGGGCTACTTCCTTAAGTACTCTGGGATGCAGCCTATCTGGTCCTGGGGATTTATCGGCCTTTAATCCATTCAATTTACTTAACACTACTTCCTGGCTAACCTAGATTTCACTCAGTTCCTCCATCTCATTTGACCCCGGTCCCATGCTATTTCCGGTAGATTATTTATGTCTTCCTTAGTGAAGACAGAACAAAAGTAGTTATTCAATTGGTCTGCCATGTCCTTGTTCCCCATCATCAATTCACCTGTTTCTGACTGCAACGGACCTACATTTGGTTTAACAAATCTATTTCTCTTCACATATCCATAAAAACATTTGCAGTCAGTTTTTATGTTCCCTACCAGTTTTCTTTCATAATCTATTTTCCCTATCCTAATTAAGCCTATTTATGGGCAGAGATTGTACAGGTTGGGTTCACATTCACTAAAGTGAGAAAGGCTTAGGGATGACTTGATGAAGGCAACGATGAGAAGGCCTACCGGGCTGATCTGGCACTCTGGTGTCAGGACAACAGCCTCCTCTCAAAAAAACTATGGAGCTGATCGTGGACTTTAGGAGGGCAAATCATCCAAGGACATACACACCATTTAGGATAAAAAGGGATACTGTGGATAGGGTGAGCAGTTTTAAATACCTGGAAGTCCACATCTCTGAGGACATGACATGGACATCACATGCTGCAGCACTGGTGAGTAAGGCAAGGCAGCACCTTTACCACCTCAGGCAATTGAGGAAATTCAGAGTGTCTCCGAGGATCCTCCAGTGCTTCTACTCAGCGGCTGTGGAAAGCATCTTGTCTGGAAATATTACAATCTGGTTTGGGAATGGCTCTGCCCAGGAAAAGAAGACTTTGCTGAGAGTAGTGCGTTCAGCCGAACGCACTATGGGAACTTCACTCGCCCCGCTGCAGGAACTATACATCAGGAGGTGCAACTCCAGAGCCAATAAGATCTTGGGAGACCCCTTCCACCCCTGCAACGGACTGTTCTAGCTGCTACGGTCAGGCAAACGCCTCAGTTGCCATGCTGTGAGAACGGAGAGGTTGAGAAGGAGTTTCTTCCCAGAGGCCATTAGGACTGTAATCTCCTATCTCACCAGGGGCTAACTTTACTGTACCACTCTACTGCTTTTTTTTTTTAATTGCTGTTTTTTTTCCCCTTTTTCCTTCCGCCCACAATATTTAATATGTAAAAGAATATGTGATTCTGTTTGTAGTTCGTTTGGTTGTTTGTTTTTTTGCACAAAGGCCGCGAGCATTGCCACTTTTCATTTCACTGCACATCTCGTATGTGTATGTGACGAATAAACTTGAATTGACTTGGCATACAAAATTATCAGAGGCATATAAAAGATAATCAGAACCTTTTTCCCCAAGTAAACAACCGCAAGGCAATACGAAAACATAGATTAAAGTGAGAGGAAGAAGTTTTGAAGTGGGTTTGTGGGGAAGGGTTTTTTTTGCGCAGAGTGGTTATCATCTGGAATTCGCTGCCAAAGGAGGTGATGGAGTCAGATATGATTATTATGTTTAAGAGACAATTAGACAGGCACTTAAATTGGCAAGTCACTGAAGGAAATAAACATTATAGTACAAATGGGCAAAATGGTCAGCATGAACATGGTGGGCTGAAGGGCCTGTTTCTGTGCTGTACAACGCTATGGCATTTTAAACATCACTACAACAATTGAATGTCTTAATTAATTATAACATGAAATATTGTACAATCTGTTGAACATTAATACACTTTCCAAAACATCCAAAACATTAGTTTTTGCCAGCAAAAGGCAGTTAAAAGTTTTGTCAACTGCTCTTATTGTGACCTGTAAATTTAATGGCTGCAAGTTGGATCACAATGAAGGGCATGTAATGTAAATAGCCAGAGTCGGATGAAATTGTAAACCACAATTGCCATGTTTTAAATTAACTCCAGATATGGAAGGAAAATCTTTGGATGCAGAATTGATATCTAAATGTGTGCTCCTTTGCAACAATTTAAAAGTTACACACGATAAAATGCCATTTCCACGGAATGAAATACAGGACAAAAGACATCAAAATTTGGGCATCATGTTCCCAGAATCTCCCATGGCAGTTCTCCAGCTGTTTAGCTTGAAGAGAAACGATAAAACCAATAGATATTTTCCTTAAAATAATAATGACAAAAATCTGACAAATATTACACAATTTGAAGTACATGAAGGCAGCATTCCCTTTAGAAATATAAAATACTGGAAATAACTGTGTAGGAAGGAACTACAGATGCTGGTTTAAACCGAAGATAGACACATAATTCTGGAGTAACTCAGCGGGACAGGCAGCATCTCTGGAGAGAAAGAATGGGTGACCTTTCAGGTCAGACTAATGAAGGGTCTCGACCCGAAACGTCACCCATTCCTTCTCTCCAGAGATGCTGCCTGTCCCGCTGAGTTACTACAGCATTTTGTGTCTATCTACTGGAAATACTTAGCAGATCCAGCAGTCCATGTCCCACAAATTCAAGATGATTTGTTTATTTGGGTCATGTTTTGTTCATCAAGGAATCCATGTCAATCTTCAATGTCATTTACCATTATGAATGAAGGGCATTAAGTCATCAATGTGATACGAGGGGCATTATCACCTCCCTACACCCTGATGAAACTGGCTTGGCACAGAATCTACCACAGGATCACTCTACCAAACTCAGTTGAGAGTTTGGCTGAATCGCCAAACGCTGTGGCCACTAATACTCAATGAGTGGTGGATATTAGGTTGAACATCCACAGCACGATTTCCTCACGTTTAAGAGGTGGTTCAATGGAGCAAAGTAAACCAATGGAACAGAGAGGAGTGACAGAGCGTAAAGGAGCTGAGTGCGAGGAATATTACAATGACGGCATAAAGCATCATATGCTGGAGGAACTCAGCATGTCAGACAGGATCTCTGGAGAGAATGGACATGCGACGATTCGGGTCTTCGGACTGATCAGGCACAAACCGAGACGTTGTCTGTCCATTCCCTCCACAGATGTTGCATGACCCGTCGCCTCTTCCAGCACCTAGTGTTTTGCTCAAGTTTCCAGCATCTGCAGTTCCTCTGCAATAACAGATGGCTAAAAGCCCAGGCTTGTAGAGTAAACAAAGACGTTCCGCAAAGCAAATAAAACACACGTTCTATATCAAGAAAATCTGTGAATAATGCACATTGATCTGGAAGATTTCCTACTTATTCGTTCACAATTATTTTAGCAAGTACCAGATGATCCTTAAGCAGTAATCCATACACAAGTGTGTGGTGGTCACTCCTTTTGTCAGAGTCTTCCTCAGCACTTAAAAGAGATTTAATTGTCAAACACTTACGACCAATGGACCATAAAATCAAAGAACTTCTATAAGAAAACATAAATATAGTGCTTTAAGAATCAGAATTACAACTATTTCCTGGTTTGAAGATTTACAATGTGCTACATTGTTGTGATACCTGAATAGTTTTACAACAATTCAAACTCCAGCTGCCAAATACCGCAAAGGATCAAAGTTACATGACATTTTCTCAAAATACACCCCTCATTTTGTAATCTCATCCAGCAATTTAGCCACTGGCATTGCTATGTTCCCTCCAAGTTCAATGTTTCTTGCTTGTAGTGTGGTGCCCAGATGGGAACACTGTACTGAATTCCAAGACAAACCCTGGCTTTGTACAATTGCAGCATAGCTTTGACTTCTCAAGAAATGTGCACATCACCTATTCATTTTCTCATGAAACGTCACCTATTCCTTTTCTCCAGAGATGCTGTCTGACCCGCTGAGTTACTCCAGCATTTTGTCTCTATCTTCAGCCTATACCAGCATCTGCAGTTCCTTCCCACCCATGAACTTCATTGCTTATTTTTGCACATGACATTTCATCTTTAGCACCCTCATCTATTTGATTACTGAGCCATACCTAGCTCCCAGTAAAACCCTGGTTTTAAAATTTTGAAATATGTTTCCAAATTATTTTGTTCTCTAACCTCTACTAAATTCGCCTTGTTGGCCTCTTGGAGATGACCAATATTTATCATTGAACCTTGCAGATATAACTCTACAAATGAGTGAGTGAGTGAGTGTGCGCGCGCGATCACATCTTCTCAAAAAAACGATGTTCTAACGGTAAGACATTTACATATTCTGGTAGAGATTTATCCCGTTAAGTCAAAATTCCCCCTTTCTGAAAAATTCATCCATTATTTCTAGACATTAATCAAAATGTTCAAAAATATGAAGAGACTTAGAAAATAAATAACTGCCTTTTTCCTGTGCATTACAGCTGTGACGGCACAATGGGATTGTAGCCCTGCTCGCAACATTGTTGCTATCCAAGTACACCGAGTCCTGCTAGCCCTAGCAAGTGCAAATGCTTTTTTTTTAAGTCACAGTACACTGAGTTCTGCTAGCTAGCAAGTGCAAATGTATTTTTTGTAAGTTTAAAAATGAGGGAGGGTGCATAAGGCGAAATGAGCAGCCTCTGCGCATTTGTCGGCTATGGGTGAGTGGTGGAATATTGCTTTGGGGAACGGGTTGTGTTGGGGGACCAGGCCTCCCGTGGTGGCTATGGGTGAGTGGTGGAATATTGCGTTGGGAACAGGTTGAATTGGGGGGCCTTCCGTGTGACAGGGACCCAACGGATCGCACTTGGTCTAGAAATATATACTATAAATGTATGTGTGCTTATTAACTTAAGTAATTAAATGACTGACTATGAATAGTAGATACTTAACATTTAGACCAGAAATTTGGAACAGTAAAATTACATTTTAAAGGAGCTCTGTTACAAAATATTTTTTTTAAAAAATTTTAAATTCTCAGTGCGGGCATTACTGACAAAAGACACCCAAAATGTTCTTGCTTACTGAACACTGCACTGGACGCAAACTTGTGGGCACAAACCTTCCTCTTCTACAACTATAAACCATGAGAAACTACTGCATTCGCAATGCTGCAAAGTAGTAAATTCCAGGACTCTTATCGATGCAATAGTAAGAACGGACAATATAATTCAC
Source organism: Okamejei kenojei (assembly GCA_035221665.1). NCBI lineage: Eukaryota > Metazoa > Chordata > Chondrichthyes > Rajiformes > Rajidae > Okamejei > Okamejei kenojei. The sequence goes on from CM069134.1 coordinate 35,076,092, forward strand.
TAATGATAGACACAAAATGCTGGAGTAACTCAGCGGGAGAATGAAGTGCAAATTGGAGATGGTGGTGTTCCCACATATCATGCTTCGTGGTGGAACTTCTGAATTTGGGAGATTCTGCTCAAGATGCTTTAGCAAATTGCTGCAATGCATTCCTTAGGTTATACACTGCACAACATTTCACCAGAAATGGAGGTGCCTTTCTCTTGAAGATGCCAATTACTGGGCCGGTTTATTTTAAAATAAAATGTGCTTCAGAACAGTTTAAAAAAATTCATACTTATTACTTACCCACTTGAGTAATGGATGCTTCCTTTGCACTTAAACTTGCGTCTTCCACTTCGTCTTTGTAAGAGCAAATTTCACCGTAGTAGAGGGCAATTCCAAGTTGGATTATACGGATAAGCATAGGAAGTTGTTGGTCTGTGATAGAGAGTTTCAAACTTTCAACAAGAGCATGAATCTGTGGAATGAAAAAAAGACGCTATTTTTTTCTTTATTATTAAACTCTTATATTATGAGCCAAAGCCAAAGATGCAATCAGACCATTGTCAATCCCAATTTATTCAACATGAATTACTTCATCTATATCATCTATTCTTCCACATCTTAGTGCAACAAATGAACTTACTTTTGTTTACACCGCAGCCATTTAAATGTCAATTCCTAAATTATCAGCATACGACTTACAGCAGATCCAAATTAACTCATCTCTTCAACTAATTCCAAGGGATCTATTTCTTTAATCATTTCAAGATTTTGGTTATGTTACACTATCTTATGCATGGATTTGCAAATGCAAAATATCTTGATATAATTCCAAATTTGGTTTTACCAGCTTTAAAAAGTTCCACTCTGAAAGATTAAATGGAAGCAATTTCCTGAATTCAAAAATAGTTTTATTTAATTCATTTACCCTGTACTTTATTTCTATGTCAATACAATGCTTGGAGAAAAATAGATGGAAGCTGAAAAAACATTTTGCCAACCCTTGAGTTCCGATTGTTTTTGTCATTTTGATCCCGAGTAAAGGGATTGTTTCTGACTGAACAATTAATTAATGGAGGATGAAATTGCAGTGGTTTGCAATTTGCTGAGCTCTGAGGTCCAATAGAGTTTTTATTCATTGAGAAAGTTACCACAATTGGAAAATCAAGTTCTTAATTTTCTGAGCTATATTTAATTTGTGCAGCAGGATATCCTTCCTTGTTCAAAATGCTGTAACATTACTTTATATGGAGAATCCATTTGCCTCATAAATTATCATGGAAATAAGAATTTGTCAAACAGCTCACATTTCATACCAAATGACTGAGCAATACAACGCAGAAACAGGCACAACAACATCTTCCTGACCAAGATGCCCATCTATGCTAGTCCCATTTTCCAATGTCTGAGCCATATCACTATATACCTTTCCTATCCTCACAACTGTCCATATACGTTTTAAATGCTATCCTACATGTCTCAATCACTTTTTTTCTGTCAGCCCATTACATATACCTCCAACCTCATCTACTGTATCCGGTGTTCCCAGTGTGGGATCCTAAATATCGAAGACTTGTCACTCATTTCACTGAACACTTACGCTCAGTCTGCCTTGGCCTATGTGATCTCCCAGTTGCCAAACATTTTAACTCCCATACTGACCTTTATGTCCTGGGCTTCCTCCACCAGCAGAGTGGATCCACACGCAATTTGGATGAACAGGTCCTAATATTTCACTTGGGCAGCTTACAATCCCCCTACCCCAACCCTGGTCAACCTACCAATTAGACTGTTCTTATCCTGGTATCCCTTTCGTAACACATTTTCCCCAGCCAACAATGGGCCATTATGAACTCCACCCTTCCTGATGTCATCTGTTGCCGGCCCTGATTTGTTCTGGCCTCTTTTTGCCTCCGGTCACACCATTCCTTTTCTCCAGAGGAGCTGTCTGGCCAACTGAGTTACTCCAGCTGTTTGTGTCTATCTTCCTTTTAAATCCTTCCTCTCTTACCTTAATCCTATGCCCTTCAGTTTTTGATTCCCTTTCCCTGGGAAAAAGACTGTGCATTCACATTAACGATGCACCTCATGATTTTATGCATCTCTGTAGGGTCACCCCACAGTCTCCTAGACTCCAAAAAATAAAGTCCTAACCTGCCCAACCTCACCCAATAATTCAGGCGCTTCGGTCCAAGCAACACTTTTGCAAATCTTCTTCGCCCATTTTCCAATGTATTGACATCTTTTCAATAGTAGCGTGTGAGTAAAACTGAACACAATACTCCAGGTGCAGATTCACCAACGTCTTATAAAACTGCAACATAACATCGCAACTCCTGTACTCAATGCCCTATTATGAGCTCCGAAATGCCAAACAGCTTATTCACCATCCTATCTACCTGTGGTGCCAGTTTCCGGGAAGTATGTACTTGTATTCTACCACACTCACCAGAGCTGTGCTATGAACCTCCTATCTTGGTTTGACTTCCCAAAATTCAACATATCGCACTTATCTGAATTAAACACCATTTGCCTTTCCCTCTTGTTGCACTTATCCAAGGCATTGTTGAGGCCACATTTAGAGTATTGTGTTCAATTCTGGTCACCATGTTACAGGAAAGATGTCGTCAAGCTGGAAAGAGTGCGGAGAAGATAGACGAGGATGTTGCCAGGGCTCGAGAGCCTGAGCTATAGGGAGAAGATGAGCAGGCTGGGACTTTATTCCTTGGAGCGCAGGAGGATGAGGGATAATTTTGGAGAGGTGTTTAAAATCATGAGAGGAATAGATCGGGTAAATGCACAGAGTATTTTGCCCAGAGTAGGGGAATTGAGAACTGGAGGACATAGGTTTAAGGTGAGGAGGGAAAAAGATTTCATAGGAACCAGTGGGTAACTTTGTTTTTACACAAAGGGTGGTGGTTGTATGGAAAAGCTGCCGGAGGAGGTAGTTGAGGCAGGTACTATCGCCATGTTTAAGAAACATTTAGACAGGTACATGGATAGAATAGGTTGAGTGCGACATGGGCCAAACGCAAGCAGGTGAGATTAGTGTTGATGGGGCAAATCGCATTGGCGTGTGCAAGTTGGGCTGAAGAGCTTGTGTGCACGCTGTATGACTCTATGACTGACCTAGCTGATAAATGTGATTTTTTACAACCTTTTTTACGATCTACGATACCTCTTATTTTAACATCTGCAATGTAATGACTATAATTTGCACATTCGCCTCCAAATTGTACAAATAAATGGCAAACAACAATGACCCAACAAGAGTCATAGGGCGGCATGGTGGCGGAGGCAGTAGAGTTGTTGCCTTACAGCACTTGTAGTGCCGGAGACCCTGGTTCGATCCCAACTACGGGTGCTGTCTGTTCAGAGTTTGTACATTTCCCCCGTGACCTGCGTGGGTTTCCTCCATGAATTGCATGGGTTTCCTTCCACAATCCAAAGACGTACAGGTATGTAGGTAAATTGGCTTGGTAAATGTAGAAATTGTCCCTAGTGTGTGTAGGATAGTGTTAATATGCGGGGATCGTTGGGTGGCGCGGATCCGGTGGGGCGAAGGGCCTGTTTCCGCACTGTATCTCTAAAAAAAACCACCAATTCCTGAGGCACACCACTAATCACAGGCCTCCAGTCTGAACACACCACTAATCACAGCTCTCCTGAGTAGACACACCACATCTTGGGTTCAAATGCTAATCTGCGCCGATCTCTGCTGGGACAGCAAAAGAAGTGCTGAAATTCACCTTCATACCGAGAAACAAGTTCCAGAAAAATTCATGCACTTCCTGCGCATTAACCTGCAACCACCGAGGAAACACGGTGCAAATCGAAGATAGACACAAAATGCTTGAGTAACTCAGCGGGACAGGCAGCATCTCTGGTGAGGAGGAATGGGTGACCTTTCGGGTCGAGACCCTTCTTCAGACTGTTCTCTTGTCAGACTCTCATCAGTCTGAAGAAGGGTCTCGACCCGAAACGTCACCCATTCCTTCGCTCCAGAGATGCTGTCGGTCCCGCTGAGTTAGTCCAGCATTTTGTGTCTACAGTATATTCGATTTAAACCAGCATCTGCAGTTCTTTCCTACATGGTGCAAAGTATGGAAAGGAAAATATTTGCTACTGCTATAATCACTTCAGTAGATAAAAACCTGCACACGAGTCATATGCTCAATGATGTTGTAACGATCCATGGATAAATATCCTGACAATGAATCTTCAACACAAATTAGTAGAAAAATAAAGTGAATATGAGAGATACGGAAAGATTCACTGATAGCACACCAGATTATAATTATGAAGTAGAATTGGCGAAACCAGAATTATTCTTGCGAGACAGAAGAGTTTCAGAAACTATATTTATGAAGGAACTGCAGATGCTGGAAAATCGTAGGAAGACAAAAATGCTGGAGAGACTCAGCGGGTGAGGCAGCATCTATGGAGCGAAGGAAATAGGCAATGTTTCGGGTCAAAACCCTTCTTCAGACACTAGTCAGAATTTTTCCGAAACTAGTCAAATTAAGGAAATATCAATGGGGCAGCAGTTTTACAGTAATTATCATGTCAAACTGTTATAGCATATATCTGAAGAACAAAGATATAATTTGGTGAGAAGATTCTAAACAGGGCAAGGCCAAGTTTACCCTGCTGAGAGGTCATTTAGCCAAAGCAGATTAGTTCAACAAAGAAATTCAAGAAGTTTAGAATAAACACATTCCATAAAGAAAAAGGAAGAGTGTTAAATCTCAAATCCCTCGAATGATAAGGTAAGCAGAGGGCAAGATAATGCAACGAAGGGGAATATTCACACTCACGACTGTGCAGCCAACTTTGGCTCTAATTCCATCCACAAGTCTGCCGATGGCACAACTGTAGTGGGCCAGATCACAAACAATGACAAGACAGAGTACAGGAAGGAAATAGAGACTTTAGCAAAATGGTGTGAAGACAACATGGCAACAAGATGAAGGTTGTTATCGAGTTTAGGAAGCGTGGTGGAGTATATGCCCTAATCGGTATCAATGGTACCAAAGTGGAAATGGTTGATAGCCTCAATTTCCTTGGTGTTAATATTACCAATGATCTCTTGGAGACAAATCACATTGAAGCATCTCCATGAAGACACAATGATGCATTTACTTACTTTGAAGACTGAGGATATTCGGCATGTCTCCAATGACTCTTATAAATTTCTACAGATGCACGATAGAAAGCATACTGTCGGGTTGCAGCAGAGCTTGGTTTGGAAACAGCTCCGCAAAACATTGCAGAGTTGTAGATGTAGCCCAGTCCAAAACACAGACCAAATTCCCCACCACTGACTCCTTCTACACATTACAATGCTTCGGAAAAGCAGCCAACATAATCAAAAACTTCTCCTTCTGTGTAGAAAAGAACTGGAGATGCTGGTTTAAATCGAAGGTTGACACAAAATGCTGGAGTAACTCAGCGGGACAAGCAGCATCTCTGGAGAGAAGGAATGGGTGATGTTTCGGGTTGCAATCCTTCTCAACCCAAAATGTCACCCATTCCTTCTCTCCAGAGATGCCGCTTGCCCCGCTGAGTTACTTCAGCATTTCCTGTCTACCTTCGTATTATCTAATCTGATTGGCAGCATGAAAATCAAAGCTTTTTAATGTACTCTTGAAAATAATTATTCTAAACGTAACCCCAAATGATTGCAACAAACACAAAAGCCTGACATTGTACATCCATCAACATCCATGTAATACATTTGGGGATGTGTATGGTCAAGGGAATTCATAACAAATGGAATGATACAGTAAGTTTTAGAGAGATAAATTAATGCCAAGGGATCCATAAAGGACTTTTCGATAAGATAATTCAAATGACAAACATGATGCTTTCCTTTATCAGCCAAGGCCACAATATAAGCGTAAGGGATTCATGTTAAAAGTGTATACAGCTCAAGCTAGGCTACAGCTCAAGTACTGGTACAGTTCCAGTCACCGCATTACAGGAATGATGTGATTGCACTGCAGAAGGTGTAGAGATTTATGAAGATGTACTGGGACTGCATAATTTTTGCTCAGTGGAAAGGTTGAATAGGCTGGTGTTGTTTTCTTTGGAATGAAAGAGAGTGAGAGGAAATTTAAGTGAGATGTATCAAATTATAAAGAGCCTGGAGGGAGTAACTGGGGCAGACTTATTTTCTTTCGCACAGTGGTTAGATTAGGGGAAATAGAATTAAAGCAATTGAGAGGATTAAAGGGGGGGGGGGGGATGAGGACATTTCATATTTACCCAGAAAGTGGTAAGAGTCTGGGATTCACTGCCTGAGAGGGTAGGAGAGGCACAAACCCTCATTGCACATTTTTTTTAATCCTTGGATGTCCACTTGAAGTTTGACCGGCTGAGCCTGAAATCTGGAACTGGAAGCTGGAATTGAGAAAGACAACTCTTTCTTGGCTGGCATAGGCATAATGGACCAAATGGCCTGCTGCATTGCAAGATTTCTATGAAAAACATTTCTATAATGTTTAATTAATGACCATAAAGGCCGATGCGCAATTTTCAAACAAAAAAAAAAGAGGAACTCAGTGGATCAGGCAGCATCTGTGGAGGGAATAAACAGATGATGTTTCCGGTCAAGAACCTGTCTGAAGAGGGGTAACAATCGGAAACATCATCAGTCCATTCCATCCACAGATGCTGCCTGACCCACCGAGTTGTTCCAGCACTTGTTTTTTTTCCCAAATCCAGCAACTGAGTCTCTTGTGTCTCCATACAATTTTCAAAGGTTAACTTGTCCCTTGCAGAGTTAAGAACATTCAAAACCCGGCATGGCCTACAATAGTTGGTGTTCATCTTCATTTGCAAATTCTGCAGTGACCATATTTGTCTGACATTTGTAAACTCCTTCATCCCAAAACCTTTCAAATATATCAATTTGCCTCCAATTTTGGCCTTTTGTGCATCCCATATCACCACACTGCCCTTGCCTTCAGGTGATGGTTTTGAAATTTCCTTTTAAATCTCACCAACTTTCTACCTCAATTTAGACCTTTAATATGCTCCTCCAACCTACCTCTATTGGTCAGTTTCCTAAACCTATTGATGCAATTCAATAGCACATCTCCTTTGATGAGAAGGCTGGAGAATGGGGTTGAGAGGGAATAATAAATCAGCCATGATTGATGGCAGTGTAGAATTGATGGGCAGAATGGCCTAATTCTACTCCTATGTCTAGTGGTATTATGATGCTCCAATGAAGTACGTTGTAACGTTATTAAGTTAAGAGTGCCACGTAACTGCAAAATGGTTGCTGTTCTTACTGATCCCTAATGTCCAATTAGAAACTAGCCATAAATAATGTTCATCAATTATATCCCTAATTCTAAAACTACATGAAAAAATAAGGTGGTAACCAAAGGGGAAATGTTAACATCTTAAAAGATCAACAGAGGGAGATTTATTAGGATGTAGTATAATGTACTAGAAATCAATAATGGCAAAGAAATAACACTTTTAAAATTAGTTGAACATTCTAAGAAGAAATATATTGAAGGAGAACACCATAGGGAAGGAACTGTCTTTCACAGAGATTTAGGTGCAATAAGCCAAATGGTTTCCTTTTGTTCTGCAAAATTATTTCATTTTATTGCCAGGAAGTAAATTATGAGAATTACAGATATATTTGTTATCTTGGCTATATCTTCACGAGAGCGTACCATGGTACTGGATTATTACATTTTTGGCAGGGCAGATACAGGGCGAAACAACAGATTGACTCACTGATAATTGTTCATCTTGTTTTGATACAACAGTCCAGAAATACATATTATGCATGGCCTGGAAAAGCTTAAGTCATTCAGTTCAATAATAAGCATCTGGCAGCTTTTATTGACAGCTCTTTGGGACTTGTACCAGAAATATATTTAAAATTCTTGCGAACATTTTTTTCTTTGTTTTCGATTTTTCGGACAATCTTGAATAAGAGCGTCATTGAAGTAATCAGTCTTAAGAGTATAGAGACTATCCAACTAATGGCAGCAATAATCTGCTGTACAGAGATCAAAATTCAGTAAATTAACCAGTTAATACGCTACAGTTCAGTGCAACTTTGGTATCCATGCAACAAGTCAAGCATTCATTAAGTCTGTACTGACGGGAAACCTGCATGGTTTTGCTCTACATTTACCTACTGCAACAATTTATGGCCCAAGATTAGACTAGATTTTCTACTGCCTTCTGAAGTCAAGGAAGATCAACAGATCACATGACATGCTGAAACTCAAGAGTTTTCTGCTCAACCTTTGACTTTGCAACTATGGACCAAGACTTTGATCAAGGAAGGGCAAATTGAGGAGGATAACCTATAACTAAGTCTGAAACAAGTCAACCAGAGAATGGACTAAAAATGTCCAATATATAGACATTACTAATATGTGATGGAAACATATTCCTTCAAAACAAACATGGAAACCAAAGAATTGTTTATTGCACTAATAGGATGACATATTGCTAGAATGATAGGTTAGTTGTAGGTTAATTTATCACTGGAAACATGCTACATAGCAGTAATTCAATCAAGCAGTTTCGATAGTGTCCAACTGTGAAACTGAATCCTATACAGTATATAAACATCAGAACTCCACAATGAATTAGTCTTCCACTCAATTGCTGCTACAATAAAATCTAATGCAAACTACTCAATGATTTTTACACCAAGACATCAAATGGTTTTCATTAGTTGAACCCCAGGATTATAAACGTGCAGCAAGATAACATTTCCATGAGGGGAGGTACTGCAGAAGTTGGTTTAAGCCAAAGACAGACACAAAAAGCTGGAGTAACTCAGCGGGTCAGGCAGCATCTCTGGACAAAAGGAATAAGTGACGTTTCGGGTTGAGACCCTTCTTCAAAATTTCCATATCCAATTTCAGGGAATCATGAGTCTCCCTTTTCTAAATACATGGATTGTTGCAAAAATATTCAGTAACACAGAGAAAAAATAATACGTAATAGAGCAAACCTTAGAAATCAATGTAAAATCTGAGGCATTTGATATTGAAAATCTAAAAATTTTAATTATACACAATTTATTCTGAAGCAGACCATTCTGAAGCAGACCATTCAGTCCAACTCGTATGTGGTGGGAAGATAAGAACAAAAAAGCAGGAACTAGTCATCCACTCTGCCATTCAATAAAATCATGCCTTATCTTTTAGCGTAGCACCATTTTCCTGCACTTGATTCCTTTATTATCTAAAAAATATATCGATCTTAACGAAGCTACACACCTCTTGTTGTTGCAGAATTTCAAAGATCCACCAATTTCTGAGTGAAGACATTTCTCGGCACTGAAGGCCAACCCTTTACTTTCTTGTCAAATGAATCAATGCCATTGCACCTTCTCACTTTCCTTTGTAAAATTCCCAAGTTCAATTTGAACATCTGATTATCAGTAAACAAATTAAATATTTATCAGCACTTCAACTCCCCCTCCCATTCCGTATCCGACCTCTCGGTCCTGGGCCTCCTCCACGGCCAGAGTGAGCAACACCGCAAGTTGGAGAAACAGCACCTCATATTCCGCTTGGGGAGTCTGCATTCTCTGGGCTTGAACATTGAATTTTTCTCAATTCTGTTAATCCTTGCTGTCTCCTCCCCTTCCCACCTCTCCCTCAGCCCTCCGGCCCTGGTATTCCCTCTCTCTCTCTCTGTCTCTCTCTCTCTATCCATCGCTCCCCCACCCTAGTCACACTAGCCTCATTTTCACACTACAAACAGCTTACGATGGCTTGTTCTACGTATCTTTCATTCATTGTTCTTTATCTCTCCACATCACCGTCTATATCTCTCGTTTCCCCGATCCCTGACCAGTCTGAAGAAGGGTCTCAACCCGAAACGTCGCCTATCTCCTTCGCTCCTTAGATGCTGCTGCACCCGCTGAGTTTCTCCAGCCTTTTGTGTACCCTAAATATTTATACATAATGTTTTACTTATATCTACAACACAAAATCTGAATAACCCACTCAATTCATTGGCCCAAATTTTCATGCTCCATATCAGTAATAATCCTGGCATTTGCTCATGTACAGATACCTCGCGTTTTACACAGGGGTTATGTTCCTGAAATGCAGCATGCAATTCAAAACCGCGTAAATTAAACACATAAAGTTAAACATTTAAACTGGCGTAAATTTGAGCGCGTCCTTTCAAAAATACAGCGTGTAAATTAGATTTTCGTATTAATTAAACAAGAGCCGTATTTCAAAAATGCATAAATCAAAGATGCATAAAAAAAAAGAGGTGCCTGTATCCCACAGAAGGAGTCACGAGAGAATGCTATTGCTGGAATCTAGAGCAAAAACAAGCAGCTTGAAGAATTCAGTGTATCACGCAGAATTTGTGGAGGGAAAAGAATGGTGGGTGTTTCTGAATCATCAACTATTCCTTCCCCTCCACAGATGCTGCCTCACCCGCCATATATCTCCAGCAGCATGTTTTTTAATCCCGCAGAAGTCCTTGTTTTCCAGCATTGGCCTGGATCTACATCCCACCCCAGGCAGATGTCCGTCTGGCACTGGAGGAGCTGCACGCCGTGGTCAACAAACACCAGACGTCTTACCCCGAGGCTTTTACCACCATTGCTGGGGACTTCAATAAGGCAAACCTCAAGAAATTGCTCCCTAACTTCCACCAACATGTCTCCTGCTGCACTAGAGGACCAAACACCCTCGACCACTGCTACACCACCATCAAGAATGCTTACCGCTCTATCCTTCGCCCTCACTTCAGTAAATCCAACCATACTGCGGTGCTGCTTCTTCCTGCCCACAGGCAGCAATTAATGAGCGCACCCCCAGAGGTGAAGACAGAAGACAGTACAGAGCTGGTCGGGGGGGGGGGGGGGCAGAGGAACAACTACAGGACTGTTTGGAGTCTGTCGACTGGACAATGTTCAAGGCCTCGGCAACGGACTTGAATGAATACGCCACAGTCGTTACAGACTTCATTAAGAAATATGTGGAGGACTGCACCCCTACAAAAACCTTCCGAGTGCTTCCCAACCAGAAACCTTGGATGAACTGTGAGATCCGCACTCTTCTGAAGACCAGACCGGGCATTCATGTCTGATGATACAGTGGTCTACACAAAGTCCAGATACGACCTTGGTAAGTCCATCAAAAAGGCCAAAAAGGAGTTCTGCTCCAAACTAGAAGATGAGACATATGTTCGGCAGCTGTGGCAGGGACTGAATGCAATCACCTCCTACAAGGCAAAACCAGGAGGCAGCTTGGATGTGGGCGAAACATCACTCCCTGATGAGCTCAATGCGTTTTACGCACACTTTGATAGGGAGAACGCCGATGTGCCTCCCCAAGCCCCCATTCACTGTGATGGTATTTCAGTCTCAGTCACAGAGACCGAAGTCAGGAAATCCTTCAGAGGGGTGAACCCTCGAAAAGCATCTGGACCTGATGGCATACCTGGTCGTGTTCTAAAAACCTGTGCGGACCAACTGGCTGGAGTTTTTACGGACATTTTCAACCTGTCACTTCTGAGGTCTGAGGTTCCCACCTGCCTCAAAAGGGCATCAATAATACCAGTGCCCAAGAAGAGCAAGGTGACGTGCCTCAATGACTATCGACCTGTGGCACTAACGCCTGTGGTGATGAAGTGCTTCGAGAGGTTGATCATGGCGCAAATCAACTCCTACCTCGACAAAAACCTGGACCCACTGCAGTTCGCTTACCGCCACAACAGATCAACGGTGGACGCGATCTCGCTGGCCCTCCACTCCGCTCTGGACCACTTGGACAACAAAAACTCATATGTCAGGCTGTTATTCATTGACTACAGCTCGGCATTTAACACAATCATCCTCTCCAAGCTGGTTACCAAACTTGCAGAACGGGGTCTCTGCGCATCCCTCTGCAATTGGATCCTCGACTTCCTCATTCACAGACCACAGTCTGTTCGTATTGGTGGAAATGTGTCAGACTCGGTAACAATCAGCACGGGAGCACCTCAAGGCTGCGTGCTCAGCCCCCTGCTGTACTCACTCTATACTCATGACTGCGTAGCCAGTCATAGTGCGAACTCCATCATCAGGTTCGCTGACGACACCACTGTTGTGGGACGTATCACTGATGGGGATCAGTCGTACAGAAGAGAGATCGAGCGACTGTCCATATGGTGCCAGCACAATAACCTGGCCCTCAACACCAGCAAAACCAAGGAACTGATTGTGGACTTTGGAAGGAGTAGGATGGGGACCCACAGTCCTGTTTATATCAACGGGTCGATGGTTGAAAGGGTCAAGCGCTTCAAATTCCTGGGCGTGCACATCTGTGAAGATCTTTCCTGGTCCGAGAACACAGATGGAATTATTAAGAAAGCTCATCAGCGCCTCTACTTCCTGTGAAGATTACGGAGAGTCTGTCTGTCAAGGAGGACTCTCTCTAACTTCTACAGGTGCACAGTAGAGAGCTTGCTGACTGGTTGCATCGTGGCTTGGTTCGGCAACTTGAGTGCCCTGGAGAGGAAAAGACTACAAAAGGTAGTAAACACTGCCCAGTCCATCATCGGCTCTGACCTTCCTTCCATCGAGGGGATCTACCACAGTCACTGCCTCAAAAAGGCTGGCAGCATCATCACCCTGGCCACACACTCATCTCCCTGCTACCTTCGGGTAGAAGGTACAGGAGCCTGAGAACTGCAACGACCCGGTTCAGGAATAGCTACTTCCCCACAGCCATCAGGCTATTAAACCTGGCTCGGACAACACTCTGAACATTAATACCCCTCCATCTGTTTTTTGCACTTCATTAATTTATTAATTAATGTGTGCATTTAAGTATATAATTGTAGTCAATGCCTACTATGTTCTGTTGTGCTATGCAAAGAAAGAATTTCATTGTCCTGTCAGGGACACATGGCAATAAACTCTTTTGACTTTGACTTGATCTAAACCAGTGGAGGCATCTGGACGATCCCTGTAGAAAACCCACGTGGTCACAGGGAGAACGTACAAACCGAGTACAGACTTGCACCCGTAGTGAGGATCAAACCCAGGTCTGTGGTACTCTAAGGCAGCAACTCTACCACTGCACCACCATGCCGCCCCTATGTGCTTTCACGCACATTAGGTAACAATGATAGGGTTGACTTTGGGCGAGTCCAAGGGCAAGCCTCCTCACTGTAAGGAAAACATTGAATGCACAGTATGCTGTTTGTGCTGTGGCAATCACAATTTGTGTCCTCCCAAATGGGAACAAACAGAACAAGACTCTGAGACAACCGAAGATCTACCTAATTGATATTAATAATTAACTGGTTATTCTCACTGGTGTAGATATTAATTAAGTTTTATGGTCAGACATAAAATATCCTCTTCTCAGTTTAGTTGAGTTGAGTTGAGTTTAGTGATGCAGCATTGAAACAGGTCCTTCGGCCCACCAGGTTCACGCCAACCATCAATCACCTGTTCACACTCATTTTTATGTTATCCCACTTTCTCACTCTCTACAGTCGGGGCAATTTACAGAGCCCAAATAACCAACACACCTGCGCGTCTTTGGGAAGTGGGGAGAAACCGGAGCATCCGGAGGAAACCCACGCAGTCACAAAAACATGCAAACTCCACACAGACAGCACGCAAGGTCAGGATCGTACCAGTGCACTGCCTTATTTAATTTCTTGCTTGATGTGGTTCACAAACACATAATAACAAGTTTGCAAATGCAATTGTTTGTCAATTTATGTTCAATAAGTTAGTTATTTCAACAGCAATGAAAAGATGGTGCAAAAGACAGAAAACTAATTTGTTTCTTTCTCCCAGGCTACATATAATAATTTATTGTTTCTCTGCAAAATTCTGAGAAGCTGCTCTCTAACTCAGATTTTTTTTTAAAACAGCACTTTTGTCCAGACATGTGTTGTTTTGTGGTTGGCTCTTTAAACCCAGTAATATTAGTCGTAAAAAGTAACATCTTGTTCCGTAAGGGTGTCAGTGGTTATGGGGAGAGGGAAAAATCGATCAACCATGGTTGAATGGCGGAGTAGACTTGACGGGCCGAAAGGCCTGATTCTGCTCCTAGAGCTTATGAATTTATGATTAGCCCCAAATGTATTGAAAACTTCCACAATTCTGATTATGCTTTTTGAGTAGCTGAACAGATGAATGAAGTTGCTTCATCATATAGGTTCTGAAGATTCCACAAAGCTATTGTTGCTGGATTCATACAAGCAACATTAGAATCTTGTATGTGGGGGAACGACATTTGGGTTGTCAGAATGTGAACTATTTGCCACATGAATCCCAGCCACAATGATTAATTTGGCTTGTTGAATTGTTTTTAATCTATTTGATATATTGGTAGTGGGAGATTCAGAATGGCATGTCTTTGAACTTTAACAAAAGGTGGTATGAATCCCCCTCAATGGATGTCACTCATGAGACACAAATACCACTTGTCACTTATCAGGCCAGGTCTGAAGGTTGTCCACAACAAGCGGCATATCAGCACAGACTGGTTCATTATCTGAGGAGCACCAAATGGAAGTGTGCAATTACCAGTAAAACATCACTTCTTCCTGCTTTAACTTTGATCAGAGCACATTCTTTGTGCTTGCTGCCTTAGCACTTCTTTCAAGAGGGCGAAGCTAAGAGTCAACCACATCAGGATTAATTTACAGGCCAGACCAAGGAAAAGGGCAAATTTTCTTCCTTACAGGAAATTAGTGAACCAGATGGATTCTTACAACAATCCAGCTGTTTCACAGTTACCATCACTGATTCCCATTTTTTTGCCAGATTAATATAATTTACTGAAATTAATTTCCTTAGCTGCCATTCTATATGTTGAACGATTTGATCAGGAAATGCCTGAAAGCATTTGCTTTAATTGGGGAATGAAGTGCCATGATCATCATTTCATAAATGCAACTTCACAGCTTAGTCACTAACATCCACATACAATTTTCCACAACCACCCCCCAATAATAATTTAGTCCAATGTGCCGAGGGAATTATTACCCTTACTTTGCAAAACATTTCTTGGAAACATACCTTAATAACTGATGGAATTTTAGAGTTGAGGTTGTCATAAGTAAAGTGCAATCTCGTGCAGAAGGAGCACTTGTAGAGCAAAGGGTCTTGGTAAAACTCAATCTTTCCACTTGCATTTCGCTTGTCCAGACAAACAGTACAATCAGCAAAGTTGATCACTTTCCTCAACACCAGTTCTGGAGCTGTAAAACATTCAGCAGATTAAAATTATTTTAAGACAAATGAAGACAACAACAGTGCACAATTAATCAAAACAGAAAGCCGACACATTCCATATGAATAGCTTACAACTATGCACAATTTTTAAATATCATTACATAAACTACCACATGATGAAAAACTTACTTCATAAATTTTGGTTGTTATTTTATGTGAAAATTTAACATTGAAACTTGCCAAGTTAACAGTCAAAAGAAAACTCATTATTTTGACATTTTCACCTGCAAAATATTAAGCATATTTCTCCTTTAAAAATTAGAGCATTCCCGTATTTCACAACTACTTCACTGAATGCATCGGGTGCATTGTCTCTGTTATAATGTTTGTTAGGGTTCTTATTTCATTAGCAAGAGGCAGGAGGAAGAGGATAAAAGTGAAACAATAAAGAAAGCATGAAAGAAACTCAGAAATAAAATAAACAGAATATATATATATGAAAGATATTCACAGCCATGTGAACTGCAGTATTTCCAAAAAAATAATCTTAAAGAACAATGAGAAAAACATCCTCTGTCTATCCACATCTCTCGTCCCTCTTGCTGTTCCTCGTCTATTAGGCAATAAAAAGTTATATTCTCTGCCAGTAGGATAATTGATGAGAAGCTTTTTGCTGCTTTAAAACTCAACGTTTGCAAAAATGGAATTGATTAAAATTTGCAATTTTAAGTAATAGTGTCCATCTTGAAACAACTTGAGCAGAAATTACTAAACACTAAATTACTGCCCAGAATCTATTCAAATCGTAGAAGCATATGAAGAACTGTTTTATTGACTGCATCAGCCAAGAATTTACAGCAAAGAAGAGCGACCCTGAATTTTGCAAAACACAAAATATAAATAGAAAAGAGCAGTACATGAAGGAGCGGGCCCACTTAGGACAATGATGGAAACTTAAACACAAATGCTGAGGGCACTGCTAAAAGGTACTAAATGGGTACTTAATTGCTAAAAACTAAATTACTGATTCTGGTCAGTAATTTAGTGTTTAGCAATTTCTGCTCAAGTTGTTTCAAGATGGATTCTATTATTTTAAACTAAAGAGGGGGCTTCCAAAATAATAGTAAAGGAAATGGTTGAGATACTGGATTCATTAAAAATTGATTGCATGGAGGTATTTGAAAAGTTGGCTGTACTTAAATAGGAAAGCCACTCGGACCGAATGGAAATCATCCCAGGATTTGAGAGAGGCAGAGAAAGAACTTGTTCAAAAAAAGGGAGCGGGGATAATCACATCAACTGCAGGCCATTCAGTTTCACCTCTGTGGTAGGAAAGCTGAAAGAAACATTTATCCAGAACAGGACTACTAGCCACCTGGAGGAAATTGTATTAATTAAGGCAAGACAGTGTGGATTTGTTAAAGAAAAAACATGACTTAACCTACTTGACAGAACCTTTGGATGAGATAAAAATTAGAGTAAATGAAGGAAATGTTGGAGTGTACATGGACTGTTAGAAGGCTCCCTTCCATCATCCATTGTTTTTAATTTCTTTCACTTAATTTCACTCTTAACTGGAGTCTGAGATCGAAAATAACATCCAATGGCTTCTGATTGCAATCCACCACCATTTCTGTGATGTGCCTCACGGATCTCACTTTGGCCCAATCTGATTTCACATCTGCAATCCGCCCCATGCTATAATGATCTAAAAATATGCCAGGTTCTACAGGTAAGATGACCATCCCCATTTCCATTTCATCTTGCTTGATAATACCCACATAAATGCCAATTGCATTGGTCTGTTTTGGTTCATAGTTTAATAATACCTCAATTTTGTAATTCCCTTTGTGTAGAAATGGAAACCTAGAAAAACATTGTAATGGTCAAGGCAAATGTAACAAAAAATATGGCTAGGGTTTCAGTAACTGGTGAGAACAGATGGCAGAACAGGACAAGATTGAGAACAGTCTGCAGCAGCCGCAGTTCACAAGAAGAAGGATTAAATCATTTTAAAATCTCTCTATGGTGCCCCCCCCCCCCCTTTCAACTGTAAACTTCTTCAAGGTCTTGTTGCTCATTTAACGATAGTCTTGACAACATCCAAATATTTCGTCCCTCACCAACCTCTCCACCCGACGTATGAGATTTTAGAAGGTGCTATCGTAATAACTAAAAATTGAACACAAAATAACACACTCCTTTTCATTTGTAATTATCTTGCTTTATTAAAAAATGGCTTGTGTATTTTGAATGCTCAGCCTTACAGAAGCAGAAATAAAGAAATATATTTTACTCACCCAAGATATCCATGAAGGCTCGATCCCAAAACTCATCCACTGTAAAACATTCTGCAGATGTAATGTTGACTGAGAGCACAATGTCATCCTCCACATACTTCAAGATGAGGTTGTTGACTACAATGTTTACATTGTTAACAACACGCCTAATCAGACTTTGAACATAACCTGGACCAGGATAAAAGAGGAAGGCACAATTAATGTAATTCACAGTGTGTTTTTAACACACAGAGAAAATCTACTGTTTAGTGTCAGAAGGAAGTGCAAATGCTGATTTACACTGAAGATAGACACAAAATGCTTAGGTAACTCCCGGAGAGGCCGCATCTCTGGAGAAAAGGAATGAGACCCTTTGGGATGAGACCCTTCATCAGACCTGAAGCGTCACCCATTCCTTCTCTTCAGAGATGCTGCCTGGCCCGCTGAGTTACTCCAGCATTCTGTGAGGATCTACTGCAGAAGGCTCTAGTGATCCTACACATAGAACTGAGCTACCAGTTACAAACTATGTACTTTCAATCATGTTGTCTGTTCGAACTTTCTTTTTCTTATCTTGTTAATGATAATCAATAGTAGTAAGGAATAAAACAGAGCAAAAGATTCTAGAAATTTTATATTTGTACACTCAACTGATTTCCAGAGTTCCCATAAGAAGCACCCCAAAAATTATAAAATAATTCAATGGGGCTAGCAAAACAGAATTGGTTGTGTTCGGGCTTCAACCATATCAATATATTTTTCCATAAAAAATAATTCTTATTGAAAATGAAAATATAATGCAGACACTTTAAATGGAATTTAGAAAAGGAAAAAAAATGTGATTGGTTAAAATTACACTTTAAATCTGTTTGCATTTCAGTTCTTATTTCTTCTACTGCTGTTGATATTAATTATTTAGCTTGTTTTCACAGGGTACAATTAAATTTGTTTGCAGATATTCCAGTGCTGAACATGATTCGATTTATTTGACTATAAAAATGAGCAATTTTCACAAACAGTACGCTTCAAAAGTCTGCTCTAGATCTTAAGCAGGTTTAACAACAAAATTAATTCTGTTGAAGTTGTTGTTAATCCTGCTTAAATACAAGTGGTTAAACTGGATACTGTATAGCCATATTCAATACTTTAAGTATCGCCTCATGAGGCTTGGAAATGAATTTTGCTCCCATTAGTTCTTCCCCCAGCCTGCTCCCACCGATTGCAAAAAACAGTAAGCTAACATTTAACCTCCTGTTATTTTTATTTCTGGATCTAATTTGTAAAGGCCAGCGTACTGGTGCTCTACAGTGCACTCTCTATTAAGCAGAGAGACTTGAGTTGTGTCAACAATTGACATAGTCAGCACCTGCATAACAGCCTACTGGGAAGAAACCTATTTAAAATTGTTCAACCATGTCTTAGTTGGAAAAACTAACTCCATTTGCATTCCCAGCGCTTATTAAACGACATCATCTGCAAAATGTAGGAGTGAAATATCATAACCTCAAAGATTTTTTTCACTCCTCTCACTATTAAACATTCAGTGTTAAAAAGTTCTGTTGTACAGAAGTATTTTTATATCCATTGCAAGAATAATTTTTACCCTTTGCACTAACAAGGAAATCTGAAATTCCCTGTGGAAAGACCTTAGGAACTGAACTTATGGTAACTCTATCATTGGATGCTTTCCGCAAGAAGAATCTGTAACTAAGAGTTAACAGTTGACCGATTCCCTTTATAAGGTAATAAAGATGAGACGGGCCATCCTCCAAGAGAACTGCAGCACATATGTGGCTGTAGACTTTAATGATGAACATGTGAGTTTATCAAGCATCAGAATTGAGTGATTGGTTTAATTTGGAACCAAGATGAGGAATCTCTTTAATTGCAGTCCCAGCTGGTAGATGACAACATGCTGAAATGTGTTCTGCAAGGGATGCAGAACAAATTTTTCTACTTAATGACTGCTTAAATGAGCATTGACAGTAGTGCAGAAGCAGTACCAGCCTTGTTTCCCATTTATATCAATAGAAAAATGTCTTTTCAACCACCCATTTTATAATGCCACTTGCGGAAATCTAACTGGAAAGATGTTGGCTGTTTTGTTTAATTCTTAAGATTAACTTGCCATTAGTTTAATTGTCAACAGTTTCTACAGACCATCAGAAAGGTTCTTCAGAGACCATATGATGGACATATTCAAGTAAATGTCATAACAGTGCAGAGATACAAGATCCTACAATCCGTACACACATAAGGCAGTATGTGTGATATGTGGAGGATTTCTATCACATCATATTCCCTCTAAACTCCTGTTCTCCGTAGCTCACACATCAATGAAAACAGTCGAGAATAACAAGTCAAGTCAAGTCAAGTTTATTCATTACATACACATACGATATGTGCAGTGAAATGAAAAGTGAACAAATGAACTTCTCATTACGGTGGATTACAATTAAATAATCATGTTGCGGAATGAATGGTTTCTCTCAGGTTGGTTCAAACTTGTAACCAATGACAAATTCACAATTCACTTCTGTTCTAAAATAGTCCTGTCCAGAAAATGAATGTGATATTTCAAAGGAAATAAAGCCAAAACCACACATGTGCAAATAGATTATCTTTACCTCAATGTGCAGGGAAACATAAATGTGGCTCTTTGACGGGTGCTAGAGGGCACAATTCTAAATATGGAAGCAAGAAGAGAGATATCTGGGGTTTATTGAAAGTGGCAGAGAGGGTGATGCAGCACATGGGATCCGGGCTTTCCAAGAAGAATCACAAAGTACAAGATCAAGGAAGTCTTGATAATTGTTCATAAAATACTGGTTCCACCACAACTGAGGACTGTTACCAGATCTCAGATGCATACTTTATGGAAGATGCAAGAGGTTCAGAGTGCTAAATTCCTTCCCTTCTCCTTGTGTGGTATAGCATGTATAGAATATATAAATGCCTTGGAATTCTGTTTAATCTGACAATGATATTTCATGTGTAGGAAGGAACTGCAGATGCTGGTTTACACCGAAGATAGACACAAAATGATGGGGTAACTCAGTAGGACAGGCAGCATCTCTGGAGAGATTTCGGGTCGAGACCCTTCTTCAGACTTCCTGACCCCTATTGGCCCTCCTATTTCACTGCTCAAGTTCTTTCCTGTTTTGTGTTCCTCAAATGCTCTGTCTGATTTCATCTTCCTAAACTTTAAATAATGTTCCCTAATTATTTTTAACTAAATGAACAATCACTCTCTTGTCATCAAAGGTTCTCTTGCCTTTGCCATCCTTGTCCCTCCGCTTTACTGGAGCATGCTTTTCCTGAACTCTGATCAATTGGTCTTTAAATGACTCCCACATGTCATAGACTTAGCCAATAACTGGTGCTCTCAATTTACTCTCCTCCCTAGCTCCTGTGGCAATTTTCCCTCCCTAGAATTGGTACCTTCCCCCACATCCTTATTCGTAACTATCTTAAAATATGAGAAATTCTAACTACTGTTCCCAAAATCCTTTCGCACTGAAATGCCAGTCACGTAGTCAGGCTCAATTTCAAATACAAGGTCCAGTAAGGTCCTTCCTCTTGTTTGACTATCCACGTACTGTTTTAAAAAAAACTGTCATAGAAGCACCAAACAAATTCTACCCCATCGAAGCCTCTTTCCTAAAGGAAATCCCATTCAATATTGGGGAAGATAAAGTGACACATCCTACAGCAACACTATTGCATTTACATCCTTCCATACATATGTCTACATATATTTCTGAAAGGAAATAATATGCAGGGATGAGAAGAGGGTTGAGAAGTGGAGCTATCTGGATTAGTTTTACATCCAGCTGGTGCAGTTTTTTCCTCCTTCAATGTTATAACAATTCTGTGATGGAAAACTGCCGATGCTGGAATCTAAAACAAAAACAGCATTGCTAGAAGAACTCGGACAATAAAGCAGCCTTTGTGAATACCAAAATGAGTTAACGTTTCAGGTTAATTACCTATTTTGAGGTAAATAAATTGTCCTCCATTAATAAACAAACATTTTCTTTGAAGATAGACATAATATGCTGGAGTAATTCAGCTGGACAGGCAGCATCTCTGGAGAGAAGGAATGGGTGGCGTTTTGGGTCAAGACCCCTCTTCAGACTGGGTCTGAAACATCACCCATTCCTTCTCTCCAGAGATGCTGCCTGTCCCGCTGAGTTTTTGTGTCCATCTTCAGTGTAAGATGTTTATCTGCAGTGTATCTGCAGTTCTTTCCTATACATTTTCTTTGGCAGTCCTCAAACTTTAATGTAGTCAATCTTGGCAGATGTTTTACCAGATGTTACCAGGACTCGAGGACCTGAGCTGTAGGGAGAGGTTAGGCATACTTGGCCTTCATTCCTCGGAGCACTGGAAGCTGAGGAGTGATCTTATAGAGGTATGTAAAATCATGAGGGGAATAGATAGGTTGAAAGCACAGAGTCTTTTTCACAGGGTAGAGGAATCAAAAACCAGAGGGCTTAAGTTTAAGGTAAGAAGAGAAAGATTTAATAGGAACCTGCTGGGGAATCCTTTTTCTCCTGGTGTGTGATGGGTACTTTGAACACCCTGTTAGAGGAAATAGTGCAGGCGTTGCATCTCCTGCGGTTGCAGGGGAAAGTACCTGGGGAGCGGGTGGTTTGGGTGGGAAGGGACGAGTTGACCTGGGAGTTGCGGAGGGAACGGTCTCTGCAGAAAGCAAAAAGGGGTGGAGATGGGAAGATGTGTCCAGTAGTGGGATCCTGTTGAAGGTGGCGAAAGTGTTGGAGTATTATATGTTATATGCGACGGCTGATGGGGTGGAAGGTGAGGACAAGGCGGACTCTGTCCTTGTTGCGAATGGGGGAGGGCAGCAAGAACGGGATATCGAGGAGACCCTAGTCAGAGCCTCATCTATAATGGAAGAGGGGAACTCCCGTTTCCTAAAGAATGCGAACATCTGTGAATGCGGTGCTAAGCAACCTTTTACATCCATCTTAGAGGGAAGGCAGAACCTTGGCTTAACAGCTCTATTCAAAAGCTGGCACTTGGAATATTACATTACATTGCTAGCCAAGGTTAAGTGGGGCCTGAACTCATGACCTTCTGACTCAGCTCACAATGCACATAAAGTTAGGGCTAACAGCTAAAGTATACAATCTATGGATAGCACTTTCAAATATTTATCTATGTAAAATTGAAATTTCGGATAATTTGCTTCCACTTTACCTTGAGCCAATAGACAATGTGGTTAGAACAGATTTAAAAAAAAATAGAAAGTAAATCAGTGGGTCAGGCAGCATTGCTGGAGAACATGGATTGGTGACATTTCATCGGAATCTGTGTGTAATCTGTCTGAAAAAGAGTCGCGACCTGAAACATGACGTTTCCATGTTCCCAGAGACGCTGCCTGACCCACCAAGTTACCCCAGCATTCTGTGTCTTTCTTTGCTAAACCAGCATCTGCAGTTCCTTGTAACTACAAAAATAGGAAGTTATTTTTTGTACTTTTCTATTCCCATACTAAAATGGTTCTTCTGTGGTTTGACACATCAATAGAAGCCCCTTGAGAATATTATTCTTGAAATTGTTTCCACCCACTCACTCTTCCCATTTAATGTATTTCATGCTTCAGTCTTCCCATTCATTATGGGCGAAAAAACAAATTTATATTGTGATGTTGGAGCTGAAAGCATAAGGTCATTTTCCGTCACTTAATTATCCTTCCAGCAATATTAGCAAATCTCTACCATTTCAATGCAACATTAACAGTTAGTAAGTAGTCAAAGGAAACTTTCCTTTCAAAAATACCCAAACATTTGGAAACTTAAATCTTTGCAGTGAGATTGTCAATGCATCACAGATTTTGGCTATACTGTTCTCTTTCAATACGAACAAAATATGTCACAAAACTGGCATTGCATATTACAGTAGTATTTCAGTTCAAATCCGTTACATTATTTTTCTGATTTCAAAAGCAACTAGGATCTTTTCGAGGAAACAAGGAACTGCAGATGTTGGTTGACCAAAAAAGACGCAAAGTGCTAGAGTAACTCATAAGGTCAGACAGCATCTTTGGATAACATAGATAGATATAGAAACAGAGAAAATAGGTGCCTGCACCGCCATTCAATATGGTCATGGCTGATCATCCAACTCAGTATCCTGTACCTGCCTTCTCTCCATACCCCCTGATCCCTTTAGCCACAAGGGGCACATCCAACTCCCTCTTAAATATGGCAAATGAACTGGCCTCAACTATCTTCTGTGGCAGAGAATTCCACAGATTTACCACACTGTGTGAAAAATGTTTCTCTCATCTCGGTCCTAAAAGATTTCCCCCTTATCCTTAAACTGTGACCCCTTGTTCTGTACTTCCAAGGCATCGGGAACAATCTTCCTGCATCTAGCCTGTCCAACCCCTTAAGAATTTTGTAAGTTTCTATGAGATCCCCCCTCAATTCTCTAAATTCTAGCGAGTACAAGCCGAGTCTATCCAGTCTTTCTTCATATGAAAGTCCTGCCATCCCAGGGATCAGTCTGGTGAACCTTCTCTATACTCCCTCTATGGCAAGAATGTCTTTCCTCTGATTAGGAGACCAAAACTGTACGCAATACTCCAGGTCTCACCAAGACCCTGTACAACTGTAGTAGAACCTCCCTGCTCTTATACTCAAATCTTTTTGTTATGAATGCTAACATACCATTTGCTTTCTTCACTGCCTGCTGTACCTGCATGCCTACTTTCAATGACTGGTGTACCATGACACCCAGGTCTCGTTGCATCTCCCCTTTTCCTAATCGGCCACCATTCAGATAATAGTCTATTTTCCTGTTTTTGCCACCAAAGTGGGTAACCTCACATTTATCCACATTATACTGCATCTGCCATGCATTTGCCCACTCACCCAGCCTATCCCAGTCACCTCGCATCCCCCTAGCATCCTCCTCACAGGTTACACTGCCCCCCAGCTTTGTCATCCGCAAACGTGGAGATGTTGCATTCAATTCCCTCATCCAGATCATTAATATTGTAAATAGCTGGGGTCCCAGCACTGAGCCTTGCGGTACCCCACTAGTCACTGCCTGCCATTCCGAAAAGGACCCATTTACTCCTACTCTTTGCTTCCTGTCTGCCAGCCAGTTCTCTATCCACATCAATACTGAACCCCCAATACCGTGTGCTTTAAGCTAGCATACTAATCTCTTATGTGGGACCTTGTTGAAAGCCTTCTGAACATAACACAGATATAACACATCCACTGGTTCTCCTTTATCCACTCTACTAGTTACATCCTCGAAAAATCCTATAAGATTCCTCAGACATGATTTACCTTTCATAAATCCATGCTGACTTTGTCCAATGATTTCACCACTTTCCAAATGTGCTGCTATCCCATCTTTAATAACTGACTAGCATTTTCCCCACTACCGATGTTAGACTAACTGGTCCATAATTCCCCTTTTCTCTCTCCTTCCCTTTTTAAAAAGTGGGGTTACATTAGCTACCCTCCAAACCTCAGGAACTACTCCAGAATCTAAAGAGTTTTGAAAAATTATCACTAATGCATCCACTATTTCTGGGGCTACTTCCTTAAGCACTCTGGGATGCAGCCTATCTGGCCTTGGGGATTTATCGGCCTTTAATCCATTCAATTTACCTAACACCCCTTCCCGACTAACCTGGATTTCACTCAGTTCCTCCATTTGACCCCCCGTCCACTGCTATTTCCAGCAGATTATTGCTTAGCGAAGACAGAACCAAAGTAGTTATTCAATTGGTCTGCCATGTCCTTGTTCCCCATGATCAATTCACCCGTTTCTGACTGCAAGGGACCTACATTTGTTTTAACTAATCTTTTTCTCTTCACATATCTATAAAAACTTTTGCAGTCAGTTTTTATGTTCCCTGCCAGTTTTCTTTCCTAATCTATTTTCCCTTTCTTAATTAAGCCCTTTGTCCTCCTCTGCTGGAGGACTGGGAATTTCTACCAGAGGACTGGGAATTTCTCCCAGTCCTCTGGTAGGCTGCTTTTTCTGGCTAATTTGTATGCTACATCTTCTGTTTTGATACTATCCCTGATTTCCCTTGTTATCCACGGATGCACTACCTTCCCTGATTTATTCTTTTGCCAAACTGGGATGAACAATTGGTGTAGTTCATCCATGCAGTCTTTAAATGCCTTCCATGGATATCCATCGTCAACCCTTTAAGAATCACTTGCCAGTCTATCTTGGCCAATTCACGTCTCATACCCTCAAAGTCATCTTCCTTTAAGTTCAGAACCCTTGTTTCTGAATTAACAATGTCACTCTCCATCCTAATGAAGAACTCAACCATTTTATGGACACTCTTCCCCAAGGGGCCACGCACAACAAGACGGCTAACTAACCCTTCCTCATTACTCAATACCCAGTCTAGAATAGCCTGCTCTCTCGTTGGTTCCTCTACATGTTGGTTTAGAAAACTATCCCGCAAACATTCCAAGAAATTCTCTTCCTCAGCACCGCTGCCCATTTGATTCACCCAATCTATATGTAGATTGAAGTCACCCATAACTGTTTTACCTCTGTTGCACGCATTTCTAATTTCATGTTTGATGCCATCCCCAACTCCACTACTGTTAGGTGGCCTATACACAACTCCCACTAGCGTTTTCTGCCCCTTAGTGTTTCGCAGCTCTACCCATATCGATTCCACATCCTCCAAGCTAATGTCCTTCCTTTCTATTGCATTAATCTCCTCTCTAACCAGCAACGCTACCCCACCTCCTTTTCCTTTCTGTCTATCGCTCCTGAATATTGAATATCCCTGGATGTTCAGTTCCTAGCCTTGGTCACCCTGGAGCCATGTCTCCGTGATCCCAACTATATCATATTCATTAATAACTATCTGCACATTCAACTCATCCACCTTATTACGAATGCTCCTTGCATTGAGACACAAAGCCTTCAGGCTTGTTTTTACAACACTCTTACCCCTTATGCAATTATGTTGAAAAGTGGCCCTTTTTGATTTTTGCCCTGGATTTGTCTGCCTGCCACTTTTACTTTTTACCTTGCTACCTATTGCTTCTACCCTCACTTTACACCCCTCTGTCTCTCTGCTCATGCTCCCATCCCCCTTCCACATTAGTTTAAATCCTCCCCGACAGCACTAGCTGACATAGATGACATTTTGGGTCAGGACCCTTCTTCAGACCCTGTCTTTTTTTATCATTTTTATCTTTTTGAGACATATGGATTGGAAATAACTGTTTCTCGACCGTGGGTTACAAGAACACAATCAAATTAAATGCTCACAACATTAATCTGCACAAAGTGTGAGGAACAAGTTTCACTTCTAAACTCCATTCACTTCTTCCAGATTACTCAAAACTGACATCCCAGCGGTTGGAGCAACAGGCATTCCATCAAGAGACATAAATACCCGCAGATGCATCTCAAGTACCCGGTTCAGAAAGGCCACCCAGATTCAGCAAACTTATCTGAAGGGCCAAAAAAAAATTGCCCAGTTCCTGAAATGTGCGCTGTAATAATTTTAATAGGAGCTCTCTTACTAATATGGTGGTTTCAATGTCAGAAATCATTCCAATTGTAATTTATTCAAAGTATGCAGGAATAGGTCTCACTTTGAAAGATAATAAAACCATGTACCAAGGTATCCAATCCTCTCAGCCGTCAAATATAAATTGCAACATGTGTTTTTGGTTCCATATTGGTATGCCAAGCCAATGATCTCTTGGTGCCTCAAAACTTTGGCCATCTGTTGGCAGACTGTGTGGCCCAATGTACATTTTCTAATACTTGACCTAATTTTTTCCACTTTGAAATGGATGAAAACTCCAAGGCTGACAACTGGCGCAGAAGTCTAATCTTGGGAGCTTTCAATATAGTTTCCATTTCTGAACTGTAACCATATCAAAGGGAATTAAAACAAAAACAAAAAATACTCGATAGGTGAAAACAGATGAGTTAACGTGTTGGATATGTATTTTGTCAAAACTGGAAGAAATTACTGCATGTGCAAAGTATGAGAATGAGAGGAATAGCGAAGAGAGAATATCTACCAACAAGAGACAGAAAGCATTATGAAACAAATTACAGATTGCAAAAGAGCGTGTGACGAGCTTGGTTTGGGTAGCGTGGGATTGGCAGAGATCTGGGGAGATCTGGAGAAAGAGAGGAAGGACAGGAAATAGACTAAGACAGATTCAAGTGGAAATTGAAGTCAGTGAAAAAGCTAGGCAAACTCCACTGTAAACGGCAGCATAGTGGTGAAACATCTGGGCTATGAGCCAGAGCTCTGAACCACTCACCCAAGGACGAGAGTTTGAATTCACCTGGGTAACTTGGGAAATTAAACATATGTAATTAAATAAACCTGGAACTTTAAGAAAGTTAGTCGAAATAACAGTAACCATGAAACTACCAAGTTGCTACAAAAACCATCCGATTAACTAATGCCCATTGGGGACAGACATTTGCCTTTTTTTGTGTGTAATTCAAATCCACCAATTGCTTTGTTCAGAGGCAATTAACGATGAACAATAAATGCCAGCATTGTCAGCAACATGATTTTTGCAAGATGATTTTTTTTTTTTTTTTTAAAGCCAATAGGTACGATTTTCTATCATTGTACCAACAAAAAACAAGGTAGCGTGCCTCAATTACTACTGTCCAATGGCTCTGAAACTCTTCATCATGAAGTGCCTTGAGAGGCTGGTCATGGTGCACATCAACTCCAGCCTCCCAGATAGCCTTGATCCACTGCAATTAGCCAGCCAGCTCAAAAGATGCATGGCAGATGCCATTTCCTTAGCCCTACATTTATCCCTAGAACATCTGGATAACCAACACAGTGACATCCCACACATATTTGACTATAACTCTGCCTTCAGTGTCATTATACCAACCGAACCCATCTCCAAACTCCTGGACCTAGATCTCACCACTCTACTCTGCAATTGGATCCTTAACTTCCTGACCCATAGACGGCAATCAGTAAGGATAGGCAACAGAACATCCACCATGGTAATTCTCTACACCCAGCAAGGCTTGTGTTCTCAGCTTCTTACCCTGCTCCCTATACACAGATGATTGTGTAGCCAAATTCTGCTCTAACACCATTCAAACGTTTGCAGAAGACACCATTGTCGTGGGCTGGATCACAAACAATGACGAGATAGAATACAGGAAGTAGATAAATTCTCAGTAGCAAGGTGACAAGGCAACAACCTTTCCCCCCAATGTCAGCAAAACAAAGGAGCTGGTCGGCAACTTTAGAGAGCGGGGTTAGGGGTATACCTCAGTGTGCATCAATGGTGCTGAAGTGGAGGTGATCAAGATCGCTTCAACTTTCTAGCTGCAAATATCACCAGCAATTTGTTCTAGTCCAACGACATTGATGCTGCAACCAAGAGTCACACCTGTGTCTCTACTTTCTCAGAAGACTAAGGAAATTCAGCAGATTGGCAAAGAGTTTTTAACAATTTCCACAGCTGCACCATAACAAGCATCCTATCCGGAAGCACCACAGCTCGTATCATTACTACTCTGGCCAAGCAACAAATTACAGAGAGTTGTGAATGCAACCTAAACCATCACACAAACCAGCCTCCTCCACCACCACCACCACCAACAACTCCACCATTAACTTAATCGAAACTTCATGGTACCTTTGGAACCGCTTGCTCCCCACTGTCATCCTTCTCCTGACTTGATCTCCCATATGCTAGGAATGAATTACTGATCTTCCAATCTACTTCATTACAGACCTTGCACTTTTATTTTGATCCAAACTCTCTCTGTAGTTTGAACATTACATTCTGCAAGTAAGAATTTCATTGTTCCATCTGGGACATATGAAAAAAAAAACATTCTGTTTATTTTACCTTTGCACTTCCTGACATATGGTCTGATTTGTCCAGATAACAAGAAAATCAAAGCTTTTTATAATCTCAGTACACATGACAACAATAACCCAATATCACCAATATTACCAATTTCCTGGAGAAGAAAGATTTAAATGCACTTGTACTCATTTTTATTTAGGCTAATCTTAAAAATATGAAATATCCCAAATACCAATCTATGCTGTCTCTATATCAAGGTAGAAACATGTAAATACAGATTGAGATCAAAACAACAAAATGTTGAGTCTGACAAAAGAGATTAATAAAATCCACAGGAAGGAACTGCTGATGCTGGTTTAAACCAAAGATGGACACAAAAAATGGAGTAAGGAATGGGTGATGTTCGGGTCTAGAAGAAGGGTCTCGACCCGAAACATCACCAATTCCTTTTCTCCAGAGGTGCTGCCTGTCCCACTAAGCTGCAGCTTTTTGTGTCAATCTTTAATAAAATATGCATTGTGCATATTAGTCTATTAACCATATAACCATATAACAATTACAGCACGGAAACAGGCCCTCTCGGCCCTTCCAGTCCGTGCCGACCATTTGTTTTCCCCTAGTCCATGCACTCAGGTCCATATAACCTATCCACTTTACTCTTAAATGTTAAAATCGATCCTGCCTCCACCACTTCTGCTGGAAGCTGATTCCACACAGCCACCACCCTCTGAGTAAAGGTTACCCGAAGGGAAAAACTGTCAACTCTGTCTATCCCTTTCATCATTTTAAAGACCTCAATCAAGTCCCCCTTAACCTTCTGCGCTCCCAAAGAATAAAGACCTAACTTGTTCAACCTTTCTCTGTATCATAGTTGCTGGAACCCTGGCAACATTCTAGTAAATCTCTTCTGTACTCTCTCTATTTTGTTGACATCCTTCCTATAACTAGGCGACCAAAATTGTACACCATACTCCAGAATTGGTCTTACCAATGCCTAAATTTTAACATTACTTCCCTACTCCTATATTCAATGCTCTGATTTATAAAGTTTCTTTACCACCCTATCTACATGATTCCACCTTCAGGGAACTATGCACAGTTATTCCTAGATCCCTCTGTCCAGCATTCAATTCCCTACCATTTACCATGTATTTTGTCTATTTTGATTTGTCCTGCCCCAAAGATGTAGCACTTCACACTTATCAGCATTAA
The DNA here is from genome assembly GCA_035221665.1 of Okamejei kenojei. NCBI lineage: Eukaryota > Metazoa > Chordata > Chondrichthyes > Rajiformes > Rajidae > Okamejei > Okamejei kenojei. The sequence goes on from CM069134.1 coordinate 35,106,616, forward strand.
ACTCCATCTGCCATCTTTCAGCCCACTTAAATGGCCCAAATGTAGACTTTGAAAATCTACTTCATTATCCACAACACCACCTATCTTAGTATCATCTGCATACTTACTTATCCAATTTTCCACCCCATCATCCAGATCATTGATGTACATGACAAACAACAGTTCCCTGAGGCACCCCACTGGTCACCGGCTTCCAACCTGACAAACAGCCATCCACCATTACTTTCTGACATCTCCCATTCAGCCACTGTTGAATCCAACTCCGCCATTAACACCCAAAGATTGAACCTTCTCAACCAACCTTCCATGGGGAACCTTGTTTACTGAAATCCATATAGACAACATCCACTGCTTTACCCTCATCAATTTCCCTAGCCGCTTCAAAAATTCAAGAAGGTTTGTCAAACATGACTTCCAGCAGTTGACTGTTCCTGATCAGACCCTGTTTATCCAGATGCTTATATATTTTTCTCTAAGTATCCGCTGACGTCAACTAATAGGTCTATAATTGCTAGGTTTATTCTTTGAACTTTTTAAACAATGGAACAACATGCGCAGTACGCCAATCCTCCGGCACTATTCCCGTTTCTAATGACATTTGAAATATTTCTGTCATAGCGCTATTTCTACACTAACTTCCTCAATGTCCTTGGGAATATCCTGTCAGGACCTGGAGACTTATCCACTTTTAATTTTTCAAAAGTGTCAGTACTTCCTCCTCTTTGAATCTCATAGTTTCCATAGCTACTCTACTCTTTCCCTTTAACTCACCGCCGAAGAAAAGAAATTGTTCACTCCCCCATCTCTTTTGGCTCTGCAGATAGCTGTCCATTCTGGTTCTCTAATGGTCCAATTTTATCCCTCGTTATCCTTTTGCTATTAATATAGCTGTAGAAACCCTTTGGGTTTACTTTCACCTTTCACCTTATTAGGCATTTTAGTAGTGGTGGGTGGCAAGTGCACTATCGACCAAAATAGTGACTTTGGACAACTTAAATTGCAATATTTTGAATGATACACCTGAAGATCAAGACTGTTAATAGTGCCAGATTCTGAACAAAAGTTTTAACAAAAACCTTGTCTTGCACCTCTTCTGCAAAAGCTAACAATGCTTAAACAATTGATTTAATTGATGCCAGGAATTGACGCGCTTAAAAATTCTGTCAATGCTTACTGCTCTTTCCTGGCAATAGGTCCTCCAAAACGGTTTTCAATGTGTATAACGAGAAGATGGATTACAGGAGTTCTTTTTTTGCCTATATTTATTTGAGACCCTGAGAGGTAGTTTTCTAGGTAGAATTAGACAGGATTTATAGCACTGAAACATGTTATTCAGTGTGCAAATTACTCTTATGTAGTCTAATTCCAGAATTCATTTCAGTTTATGCAAGAAATAAAAAGCAAAATACTTCATCTTAAATAGTTCCACTTGAAAGTAGTGTTTGTTTGATAGGTTATCATCAGAATTACAATTATCTGAAATTGCGAGATTTAATTTTGAATTCCATGGGATTTAATGTGCCCAATTGGAAGATGGCATGCTGTTATAGAGTCATACTGCATGGAAATAGGCCCCTTGGCTCAACTTGCCCACACCAACCAAGATGCCCCATCTACACTAATCCTACCTGCCTGCATTTGGCCATATCTTACTAAAACTTCCCTATCCACATACCTGTTCCTTGAGCTTAGATTGTAAATTGTAATAGGTCAACGAATGAGCAATCAGAAGTGGGGTGAAAAATTAAAATAATAGACGAACCGGAAGCTTGTGGTCACTCTTGCAAACACAACAGATGTGCTCAGAAAAATCAGTCATCCAACCAGTGTCCAATGTAGAGGAGACAGATGATTTGTTCCAAATGCAATATATTGAATTTGAAGGTCAAGTGAATTGCTTCTTCAAATGCAAAAGATGGCTTAGGTCCCAGGATGATAGTAAAGGAAAATGTGAAAGGGCAGGTGATACATTTCCCGTAATTGCATTGAAATGTGGCAGAACAAAGGTATAGTTGGTGAAGGTGGAGGAGCAAAGAGCAAAGCAGACCATCACAAAATGAATAGTTCCTTTGGAATGTGGAATGTGAGGAGCATAAGATGTTTGGTAGTAGAATCCTCTTGAAGGTGGCTGATATTATAGTGGAAAACATGTTTCAGGTGGAGTAAAAGGTGAGAACCAGGGGTACACCAACCTTGCTTCGGATAGGATAGGAGACAGTGAGATCAGAAGTGTAGGAAAGTATGGACACATAATTGGTAGTTTATCCATTGCGTTAGAGGGGAAGCCACAGTAAAAGAAAAAGGAATATCACTAAGGAAGGTTTAGACGCCAGATCAATGTGACTAAAATGTTTTCAGTACGCCAAGCAGTCAAAGCTGCTCACCATAACATTAACATTTGCAGCTTCTTATACTAATATTTTCTTCAATTTAAGTGGTCTTACCTATGTTGTTTAACACTTATGTTCCCTATCTCCCTTCGTATATCACTCACCTGGAGGTAAGTCAGGGTCAATAGGGGCTACTTGATGGATGCGACGAGTTTTAGCTGACGATTTTACGCTCTCTGTCGTGCTACGGGTTGTTGAACTGGAGCCACAGCTCTCATGATCATTCTACAAAACAGCAACAAATCTGGTTAAGACATCTGGATGCGTTTATATAGACATCCAAAACCTTAAAATTAAACTGGATTCTTTTTTTTTCTCTTTATGACAAAACAGTTGTTTCCACTGCATACACACACCCATAATGAAGTGAAGATCTGTTATGCACATGAAATCCATCTATCAAATACATTCTTATTAAGATCCAATCTTTGTCAGAGATAATGCACCACCTCAATAAAGTTAAATGACTCAAATTACGCACATTGGTGGCTTAAAAAAGGAAAGAACGGGTAAGTAATAAAGACTCACATTTATACTGCACCTTTCATATGCCTGTCAGAAAATACAAAAAAGGATAAAAACTTATCTTTACAGCCTTGAAGTGAAGCTAGGTATTACTGTAATGAAGTAACCATCGCATCCAATTTATGCACATCATGTATGTATGTATGTATGTATGTATGAAGGCCTATATTATCATCTTTGGGATGCTGCTTCAGGGATTAATACCAGCCAGGACTCCAGGGATAACTTCCCTCCTAATGTTTGTCCGAATTGTCCACCAGATTATCCAAAAGAGAGTAAAATAATATCTCCATGTTCAACATCAGAGGTGTTAAGATCCATTCTGGCATTCCCACAATCAAATGAAAGATCATGATAATGCGGTAGCTAATCATCCAGATCTGAATCATTTTATTCATATAGTTAAACAAGTTATTAGCTGACAGTTTCATGGGATGTAATCCCATATTGTCACACGACAAAATGATTCTCACAATGTCAGATGTAGCATGCAGTGCCCTCCATAATGTATGGGACAGACCCGCCATTTATTTATTTGCCTCTGTACTCCACTATTTGAGATTTGTAATAGAAAATATCACTTGTCGTTAAAGTACACATTGACAGATTCTATTAAAGGCCATTTTTATACATTTTGGTTTCACCATGTAGAAATTACAGCTGTGCTTATACATGGGTTCCCCCCCCCCCCCAATGAAAGTCAAAGATGCCATTATGAGACTGAGAAACAAGAATAAAACTGTTTGCGACATCAGCCAAACCTTAGGCTTACCAAAACCAACTGTTTGGAGCATCATTAAGAAAAAAGTGAACTTACTAATCACAAGGGGACTGGCAGGCCAAGGAAGACCTCCACAGCTGATGACAGAAAAATTCTCTTTATTATAAAGAAAAATCCCGAAAATCCTGTCCGACAGATCAGAAATACTCTTTAGGAGTCAGGTGTGGAATTGTCAATGACCACTGTCTGCAGAACACTCCATGAACAGAAATACAGAGGCTACAATGCAAGATGCAAACCACTAGTTAGTCCAAAAATAGGATGGCCAGGTCAGTTTCACAAGTACTTAAAAGAGCAACCACAATTCTGGAAAAAAGGTCTTGTGGACAGATGAGAAGAAGATTAACTTATATCAGAGTGATGGCAAGAGCAAAGTGTGGAGGAGAGAAGGAACTGCCCAAGATCCAAAGCATACCACCTCATCTGTGAAACACAGTGCTGGGGGTGTTATGGCCTGGCATGTGTGGCTGCTGAAGGTACTGGCTCACTTATCTTCATTGATGATACAACTGCTGATGGTAGTAGCATAATGAATTCTGAAGTATATAGACACATCCGATCTGCTCAAATTCAAACAAATGCCTCAAAACTCATTGGCCGGCTGTTCATTCTACAGCAAGACAATGATCCCAAACATACTTCTAAAGCAACAAAGGAGTTTTTCAAAGCTAATAAATGGTCAATTCTTGAGTAGCCAAGTCAATCACCCGATCTGAACCCAATTGAGCATGCCTTTTATATGCTGAAGAGAAAACAGAAGGGAACTAGCCCCCAAAACAAGCATAAGCTAAAGATGGCTGCAATACAGGCCTGGCAGAACATCACCAGAGAAAACACCCAGCAACTGGTGATGTCCATGAATCGCAGACTTCAAGCAGTCATTGCATGCAAAGGATATACAGCAAAATGCTAAACATCACTACTTTCATTTACATGACATTGCTGTGTCGCAAACATTATAGTGCCCTGAAATGGGGGGAGTATGTATAAACACTGCTGTAAATTCTACATGGCGAAACCAAAATGTATAAAAATGGCCTTTATTAAAATCTGACAATGTACATTTTAACCACATGTGATTTTTTTCTATTACAAAACTTAAAATGTGGAGTACAGAGGCAAATAAATAAATGATGGGTCTTTGTCCCAAACATTATGGAGGGCACTGTGACAACGAATTTCACCATCATCAAATCGTTCTCCACAACACTTCTGCTCACTGAAGCCTCAACCTATTTTGTCTGCCCACTTTAGTTGTTCCAGTGTTCTCTTGGGTACCCTCTAATTGTCACCTGCAGATCCTTACATAGCCTCACCTCATAATCACGGTGACATTCTTCCACTGCTACCCTCCCCGCACTGTTAGAACTCATCCAAATCCAACCTCTTGCACCACTTTTGCACAACGCTGATTGACTAAACATTAAACATTTGAATTATTTCTGAACTTTCATCAACCTCATCTCATTTTAGCACAAATAAATACTTTAATAGAATTAATAAAGTCTCCTGGAGTTTAAGCCTAAAGATCATTATTTTTATGTTACCTAGCACACAAACTTTAATAATGACCTGTGGTTCAGATGACATTCATAAACTACTTCACTCACAGTTAATACTTGTAGTCAAATTTGCTTATGGTACAAACATAGGAAACTGTCAGGGGGCTACAAAAAGAGATGCAAAGACAATTAGTGAGTGAGTGGGCATAACGTTGGCAAGATTGAGTATGATATAGGAAAATACAGGTTATCAATTTTGAAAGACAAAAAAAAGTAAATCATTATTTAAATGGAGAGATACCACAAAATATTGTGGTTGAAAAGGATCCAAAGGTCCTGGTGCATGAAATATTTGTTTTTAGAAAGGCATATGGAATGGTGGCTTTTATTTGTATAAAAATAGGTACATTTCAGTACAATTTTATTAACTGCTGGCAGGCCACACCTGGAGCACTGTATGTTGATTTGGTCATACTTAAAGAATAATATAGTTGAAATGAGTGTAGCGTAGAGGTTTACTAGGATACCACTGTGAAGAGCCGAATCACAAACAATGCTGAGACTGGGTGGAGGAAGGAGACTGAGAACCTAATAACCTAGTAACAAGACAATAACCTCTCCCTCAATCTCAGCATGTCAGCAAGACAAAGGAGCTTGTCATCTACTTAAGGAAGCATGGTGGAGTACAATCAGCATCAATGCTGTGGAAGTAGAAATGGTTGAGAGCTTCAAATCCTTGGCGATAATATTACCAACCACAGATCAGCCAAGAAGGCACACCAACACCTCTACATCTCGAGGAGACTGAGGAAATTTGGCCTGTCACCAATGACTCTTATAAACTTCCACAGTTTCCGCAAAGAAAGCATACTGAAAGGTTGCATCACAACTTGGGTTTGGAAACCACTCTGCCCAAGACGCTAAGAAATTGCTGTGAGTTGTAGATGTAACCCAGTCCATCACTCAGACCAGACTCCCCATCATTGACCCCACCTACACTTCATACTTTCTCGGAAAAGCCGCCAACATAATGAAAGTCGTCTGTCTGATTCACCTCTATCCTCTACGGCCATTGGGCTTATTTGGTCTCTGGAACGGATCTGGTACAATGCTGAGAAATATATTCTGCACTTTGCATCATCGCCTTTGGTCTATCTCTTGTACTTGAGCTCGACTTGATTGTATTATGTGCGGCATATCTGATCTCTTTGGACAGCACGCAAAACCAAGCTTTTCTCTGTCCCTCGATACAAGTGACAATAATAAACCTAACCCAATTCCTGGATAGAAAGGGTTGACATTTGAAAATAGTCAACCAGATACCTGTTGGCAGCTTTGAAAGATAGAGAGATGATCTTATTGAAACATACAAGATTGTTGGCAGATGCTGATAGGATGATTCCCCCCCTGTGGAGGTTTCTGCAACGAAAAGGCAGAGTTTCAAAAGAGAGAGTTGCATATTTCAGAGAGAGCCAAAGAGCAATTTCGACTCTCAGAGGTTCATGAATCTCCGGAATCCTCTACCCCAGATAGCTGTGAAGACAGACACTGATATTTCCAAGGCAGAGTTTCACAATCATTTAAACCACCTGGGAAGAGAGCATGAAATTGGTGTTGCGGGCAAGATTGGACTAGCCACGATCTTATTGACTGGCAGCGCTGCTTCGAGGAGCCAATTAGCCAGTTCCTGCCTCATACCTTCTTAGTAACTTGAAATTATGCAAACCATAATTGAATTAAATGACTCTTCCCCCAAAGAGATATGCAAGTACTTAATATATTAAAATCATCAAAGCATTCTTTCAATAAATTTAAAAAATGATTCAATGTGTTAGCTGGAGGTTAACTGAAATGCTTTTGTCTTTCGTGTCCTCTAAATCCTTTTTTTTACTTCAATAAAAAATGTGTAGTTTAGTTTAGAGATACAATGCAGAAACAGGCCCTTCAGCCCACCGAGTCCACGCCGACCAACGATCCACACATACTATCTCTATCCTACACACACTCGGGACAATTTACAATTTTACCAAGCCAATTTGCTGACAAATCTTTATGTCTTAAGTGTGGGAGGAAACAGTACTCAGGGAACACCCACAGAGGTCTCGAGGAGAACGCGGAAACTCCATGCAGACATCACACATAGTTAGGATCGAACCCGGGTCTCAGGCGTGAAGGGCGGCAACTCCACTGCTGCACCCATAGAGAAGAAATAAATAAGAATACCGTTTTACCAAAAATGGTAATGATTCTTGACCAAAGCATATTTCGACCAGTTGAAATTGTGGCCCTATTAAATAAAATGCTAAAAACTCTATTCACATTCAGATCAGTCTACAAAACAGTCTCCAACAGCTCATACAAATCAGTTACATCCCCTCCATCGGGGCTAATTGAAGCTTCCCCATGAAGCAACATGCTTTGTCTGCCTCTTAGAACAGCAAACATCTCCCAAAATAAGCAAACTCCTGGCAAATGACTGCTCATCCTTCGAGTTTGTGGCACATTTCTAAAGTACTAAGATAGCATCAGATCACATTAACTAGAAAGAATAGTTACCTCAATCAGGAACAACACAATCTATCAGTGATTGTCACCAAACAAGGAAAAAACAAATAAACGAAGTCAACCCCCAACAGATTATATTTGTGTTTAAAGTAAAAGCTATAGAAAGGCAATGAAGTAACTGCAGCCTGAAGTAGTTACAAAGATGTACCAATAAAGTAAAATTCTGCACCACTCATTCCAAACACAACAGTCACAGATGTCAAGGGGACAGTGCAACTTAGTGCAGAGAAGATCAAGCTTGCTGCAGACCTTGAAAGGTGAAAGCATAACTTGAGTGAAGGAAACCAAAACGATACTAACTAAATCTGTTAACAACATTTATAGCACAGGCAGGTTCAAAAGCACAAATAATTAGATTTTAAGAAGTCCCTTAAAAAAACAATAATAAATAAGAGGCATGGAGAGGTTAAGGGAGGTAATTCCAATGTTTTGGATTCTGGCAGTCAAAGCCAAAATTAATCAAAATTAGAATGCTCAAGGGAGCAGAATTATGGGACTAATAGTCATTTTGGGAAATTGTAGAAAATAATTCCTCTTCAAGTACATTTTTACAAAATGTCCTGAGACCTGGTAAAAAATAATTTTCATCCCTAGCAATAAGCTTGATAAGTTATATTATTCAGAGGAAACTGAATGCCTTTGTATCCAAATCACTGAAGTTTAACATTTTGGGGTTTAGGTTCAGGTTTAGGTTTATTATTGCCACGTGTACCAAGGTACCGTGGAAAGCTTTGTTTTGAATGTTATCCAATCAAATCAGAAAATGCTACACATAAATCGGGGAGTACCCTCGCTTATCGAAGAAGCCTGATAGAGAAGATGTTCCTGAATCTGGTGGTGCATATAACATGCATGTTGAGCACCCACTTACAATGCAAGATGATTTGAGTATTAGATTGTTTCAATTATCCAGCCCTGGTGAGCAGCCATCTGGAATTTTCAGTGCAGGATATACTTGAGACTAAGGGTTCACACGATTTATTCCTGGAATGGTAGGCTTGTCAAGTGAAAGAAAAATTCACACTTCAAACCTGCTCTCAATCACATATTCCCTATGTCTCCTTGTACCCTTTGATGCCTTCAGTGCAGGGAAATTCATCTCCTTCTATAATGTATTTAACAAATACTGCGGTAAAGAATTCTATACATTTACCACCATCCAAGTGAACAAAATTCTCCTCACATCTAAATGTTTTACCCATATCCTGAAACTGCAAACCCCTCATTCTCAACCTTTGCAGCCAGATGAAATATCCAGTATTTTGACCCCTGTCAGAAGTTTCTCCATTTCCAGGGGATGGTGGACATGGGTTTCAGGTGAGAGAGGAAAGATTGAATAGGAACCCAAGGGGCAACTTTTTATCTCAGATAGTGGTGGATAACTGGAAGGAGCTACCAGGGGAGGTAGATGAGGCAGGTATTATTACAACATTTAAAATACATTTGTACAGGTACAAGGATAAGAAAGATTTAAAGGGATATGGGCCAAATGTAGGCAGGTGGGACTAGTGTAGATGGGGCACCTTGGTCGCCATGGGCAAATTAAGCCAATAGGCTTGTTTCTGTGCTGTATGACTTTGACAATATTTGTTAAAAACCTGGTCGCAGTAGCTAAAATGCAAAACCACATTAATGGTGGCAGACAATATAAAATACAACGTGAAAGGCTTCTTCAAATTTCTACTTACTTAAAAAAAAAATCAAGGAAGCACTTCAATGATGCCACCATAAATAAGGGTTGGCTGACATTCTAAACTCCCTCTGCCGCAGTGGCAGGTTGTTAAACTGGAGTCAATAGGAATCAGGAGGGGTCCCTCCAATGGTTAGAATCATACCTGGCACCACGGAAGAAGTTTGTGGTGGCTGGAGTCAAACACCTCAGCCACAGGACATCTCTGCAGGAGCTCCTCGGAGATGTGTCCTAGGCTCAAGCATCTTGAGCTCCCACACCAAGAATCTTTCCTCAGCTTTGTCAGGAAGCATGATTGCACAATGTTCAGCGTCATTCACAACTCCTCAGATGAAGTAGTCCACCAACACATGCAGCAAGACCTGAATAATATTTAGCTCAGAGCAAATAGGTGGCAAGTCTATGATTGAACAGCAGAGTAGACATGATGTGTAGAAAGGAACTGCAGATGCTGGTATAAATCGAAGATACGCACAAATGCTGGAGTAACTCAGCGTGACAGGAACCTGGTCGCAGTAGCTATGGAGAGGAATGGGTGATGTTTCGGGTCGAGACCCTTCTTGAGACTGAAGAAGGGTCTCGACCCGAAACATCACCCATTCCTTCTCTCCAGAGATACTGCGTGTCCAGCTAACTCCAGCATTTAGTGTCTTTCTTCAGCGTAGACTTGATGGGCCGAATTGCCCAATTCTGCTCCTAAAATTTATGAAGTCCCGATCCATCAAGAGAAAATCAAGCAATAACCTCCTGAAATTCAATGGCATAACCATCACTATCAATATTCTGTGTTACTCAGTAATGGTAATGACCAGAAAACATAATGATTGACCAGAAATTGAAATGGAGTAACAATATATAAAATTTGGCTACAAGAACAGGTCAGCGGCTCAGATTCCTGTGGTAAGTAACCAACCTCCTAACTCCCAAAACCCTGTCCATTATTCACAATGCTTATATGAAAAGTGTGATGGAATATCCTCCACTTACCCAAGTGAGTTCAACGTCAACAACAAGATTGAGCTTAAAAGGTTTCTCATCATGTCCTGAGTTCTGACCTCCAGCTTTTTGTAATGCTATTTATGAGCTCACACTACTTCTGTTAACTCTTATCTCATACTATACCTTATTATTTTATTTATTTTCATATTTTTAATTTCATATTTTTAATTTTCATTCTTAAACTGTATTATTGTTTATTATTGTCTTTTTTTTATTTCTCCTACACCCTAATTTGCCATTAACGCTCATTTTCAGATGGGAGCGGACTTTGTATAAGCCCTCTGGGCTTCCCATCCCTCCCAGCACTGCATGGTATTATAAATTGATTGTTTGTCTTCTTTTAAAACATGGTGCAAATAAACAATAAACAAATAAATAAACACTCAAGAAGCTCAACGTCATCTATGATATAGCAAGCCATATGACAGACCATTCACGACCATTCTAACAGCATTTGAAATTAATAATTGCTCTGAAATTGATTTTTTGCACCTAATTTTTGAAAATCTTGCAACTCCACGCCAGGATCAAATAAAGTTTTGATTTGATGTGTCCTGCTTTCCAAAATCAATTTGGAACTCTGAATTACACGATAGATTTTCTCTTGCCATTACCACTAGCATCACTATCATGCAATACTTAAAAGTTAAAATTGTTTCCACACTTAAATATAAAAGAGTTTAACAGTTTGTGCACAGTGAATAATAGCAAAAATATAAAACCAGATTTGAAAATAAGCAAATATTGGTATCGGTTTATTATTATCACGTGTGCCGAGGTACAAAGAAAAACTTTGTTTGGCCTGCTGTCCAGGTATATCATGCCACAATCAAATCACACACAAGTACAAGAGATAGTGGAAAAAGAGAAAAGGAGACAACGTGTAGATTGTAGAGTTACAGCTAAAGAGAAAGTGTAGATATAAAAATGAAGTGTAAGGAATGCAACAAGGTGGATTGGGAGACATCCTTAGCTTATGAGATGTCTATTCAAGGGTCTGATAACAGTGGGGAAGAATCTGATGCAAGTTCCTTTCAGCTTTTGTATCTTCTGCCTGGGAATATAAATTGTACTGTGGCACGAAAAAAGAAACCTGAATATATTGTCAACTTTGGATTTTTTTAAACATTGGAAATTTGCTCTGCAGAACTTCAGTGAAGTTGGGATGGTCTTATTGTTGTTGAAGCTCTATTTACCCAGTATTTTTCAGTTACTATCATATAAAAATACTGACATACGTATTATGAATATGTCAATTTTTTAACTTTATTTTTTTAAACAGTCCTGGCTCACATCTTTCTCACAATACATTAGAAGTATCGAAACATCACTTTTAAAAAGCCCATTAATTAAAAAACTTTCTGCTGGGCCTCTATACTGTGGCAATAGATTTTCTGTTATTCATTTATCAACTTTGCACTATTCCAGCTGTGTTAAGGAAGTTCAACTATAATAAAGTCCAATAATAAAGAGTAGTTCTTCCAAAAGTTTCTTATTGAGTTAAGCATAGAAGGCAGGACTCCAGTTCCTGCCTATTCTGAAATCTTTTCCGGTTTAGTTCTAAAGAAACTATAATCCTTCAGATGTCTTCATCAGCAAACCAAAACCCCAGGCACAGCATGTGCAACATCTTGGCATCAGTCACAGGTCCTCATTAATAAGTTAAATATGTGCGGCTGGAAACAAGTGAAGACGACAATGCAGCAATCTGCTCTGCTACCTTTTGAAAAGCTGTGAAATTAGTTGTACTAGTTTGTCAACAACTATTTGAAACACTTCTTAAAAAGAAAATTTCACTCCACCAGAAAATCCCTCCCATTCAAATTTTAGGTAGCAATACAATATAAAACACAAGTCATTTTGTACAAAACTTAAATGCACAATCATCTCTGCTCAGCATCGAAAGTATTTTTAAGTACACTTTTGGGAGTCCAAAGAGTCAAGAGTGTCTTTAATTGTTATATGTACCGACAATGGAGCAATTAGATTCATACTTGCTGCAGCTTAACATGCCTATAAAGGCAACAACACACAAACATATATAATAATCAAAAATGCAATAAATTAATAACTAAACTAGAGCACCATAATAATGCCAAAAATGTGGGCTGTAGTGCAACCAAATATATAACTTGCAAGATGTTGGTGAGGCAATATTTGGAGCATTGTGTTTATTTTTGGTCACCCTGCTAAAGGAAAGATTTGACAAGCTGAGAAGAGAAGATGTTGCCAAGACTCGTGGGCCTGAGCAATCAGGAGAGGTTGGGCAAGCTAGGACTTAGTGTAGGAGGATGAGGAACGATCTTATAGAGGTGTATAAGATCATGAGGGGAATACATGGAGTAGATCCACTGACTTTTATTACCCACAGAATGAGAGGACGTATAAGGTGAGAGGGGAAAAGAGTTAAGCCTTGATCCCAAGCAATTTTCAGGGATTCTGAGAAAGAATACAGGAACGGGACGTGCCATTGCTCTTTTAGGATCTGGCATAGACGACAGGCAGATGGCTTATTTTTGAGTTCTAATTATTCTATTATCACGTGGGCAAGTCAGTTCTTCCATTTGTTAACATATGCAATTCAGTTTAGATTAGTTCAGTTTATTGTCATGTGTACTGAGATACAGTGAAAAGCTTTTTGGTTGCATGTTATCCAGTCAGCAGAAATACTGTACATGATTACAATCAAACCATCATCAGTGTACTGATACAGGATAAAGGGATTAAAGTATAGTGCAACACAAAGTCCAGTAAAGTCCGATTAAAGATAGTCTGAGAGTCTCCAAGTTAGTGATAGGATCGTTCAGTTGCCTGATAACAGCTGGGAAGAAACTATCACTATGCGTTTTTACACTTCTATACCTCGTGCCTGGTGGGGAGCAGAGGGAGTGATGGGGTGCGATCTGTCCTTGATTATGCTGGTAGCCTTGCTAAGGCAGAGTGAAATGTAGATGGAGTTAGTTTGCGTATTGGTCTGGGCTGCGTCCACAATTCTCTGTAATTTTTTGCAGTCTTGGATGAAACCTTTCCCAAACCATGCTATGAAGCATCCCGATAAAATGCTTTCCAAGGCGCATCTGTAAAAGTCGGTGAGAGTTGTTGGGGACATGCTGAACTTCCTAAGTCTTCTAAGGAGGTAAAGGTGTTGGTGTGCTTTCATGGCCATTGGAGCAATATGGTTGGTCCAGGACAGGTTGCTGGTGATATTTACTCCTAGGAACTTGAAGCTTTCAACGATCTCTACTTTGGCACTGTCAATGTATACTGGAGTCAATCCCAATCTCCTTTGTCTTGCTGATGTTGAAGGAAAGGTTGTTGTCTTGGAACCAGATTACAAGGTTCTCAATCTCCTTCTTGTACTCCATCTCGTCATTATTGGAGGACGCATCCTTGCGGGGCACCAGTGTTCAGGATTATTGTAGAGGGTGATTTGACATCTATCCTCACAGATTGTGGAATGTTGCTTCGGAAGCCGAGCATCCAGTTGCAGAACCAAGTGCTAACTCCAAGTTCCACCAGTTTGGAGATGAGCTTGGATGGGATAATGATATTGAAAATTTTGCTCAAGATTCCAGCATCTTTGTGTTCCTTGTGTCTCAAAAACTTTACATTGACTGCCCAATTGCCTATATTATTCTCCAGAGATGGTGCCTGACCCACTGAATTACTCCAGCACTTTGTATCATAATTTGATCTCCAGCACATTGCTGCTTGTGTGAGGCCGTTGTGCACTTGTTGGCTGCCCAATTGCCTAAATTAGAACATAAATTATAATTCAGAAGGTGTAAATTTTAACGGGAGGTGTGAGGGCAAGATTTTATTTTACACAGAGGGTGATGAGTGCCTGAAAGATGCCATCACGAGTGTGGTAAAGGTAGATACAATAGTAGCATTTAAAAGACTTTTTGATAGCCACATGGAGGAATATGAATTATGCACACGCGGATAAGGGTTGGTCTTGGTATCATGTTTGGCACAGACATTGTGGGCCAAACATGGCCTGTTCCTGTGATGTACCGTTCTATGTTCCACGCACTTCAAAGGACGCAAAATACTTTGCGATGTCCTACGGTCACGAAAGACGTTATGTTACTTTAAATCTCTCTTCTATCATTTTTAACTGCTGCTCAGCAAAACTGATATTAACCAGATTTAAAGCCTAAGGCTGCTCATAAAACCAATGGAATTTGAATTTTTATTAATTACTGTTTATCACTAACACCACATGCTGGAAAGGCCTTTACAAGGTCAAGTATGATCTCTTTGTTATTTGGACAGACTGGGATTGTTGTTTTTAGAGAAGGTGAACGATTCAAGAGGTAATCAAAATCAAGAGAACATTTGATACATTAGATGGGTAAGAATAGTTTCCACTGACAGAGGATTTGTAATCAGAAAACCAATTTTTACATATTGCCAAAAAAGCCTGGAGTGGATGGAGTGGTGGAGCTGTTTTCTTCTCCCTTTCACTGAGTGAATTATTATGATCACGGACACATTGCCTGAAAGAGTGGTGGAAGCTGATTCAATAATAACTTCCCAGAGGGGTTTGAATCATCAAAAGTAAAAAATTGCAATGTTTCAGCATGGAGTAGACTAATTGGTAACTCATTCAGAAAGTCCAAGTAGACAAGATAAGCCAAGTGGTCACCTTCTATGTTATAAAATTCCACTGTTTACACAGGAAGCCATTCTTAGCTCAACACAATATGCCTTGTGAGCACAACCGCGGCATGGTGGCGCAGCGGTAGAGTTGCTGCCTTGCAGAGCTTACAACACCAGAGACCCGGGTCTCCCCCTGACCGTTTGGGCTTTCTCCAAAATCTTCGGTTTCCTCCCACACTCCAAAGATGTACAGGTTTGCAGTTTAATGGGCTTGGTATTAATGTAAATTGTACCTAGTGTGTGTAAGATAATGCATGGGATCACTGGTCGGTGCAGACTCAGTGGGCCAAATGGCCTGTGTCTGCGCTGTATCACTAAACTAAACTAGGCTTTACAAAGGGCATTCAGCCTTTCACAGATAGTTCTCATATCCCAAATCACTGAATTTTTGAATAAACAATTTGAGACAATAAAAGTTCTGGTTCATCAATGCTCATCATATTTGCTAGGTACACATTGCTAAGTTTAGGTATGTTACAAAACTTACCTTCAGCAGCACTTCAGTTCTGTCACTGGCCATGTGCCCGACTTTGGCGCCTTTGAGGGGGGGGTGGGCGGGGTTAAAATGCCGTTTTCTCCTGCCTGCCCGAGATATATTTTCTCGGGCTGGTAGCTAATGCTGAAGAATTGTTCCGACTGCGTTCTGTGACAATGGGACAGATCTCCCGTATGGGACAAATGAAGGTAAGCCGTTTATTTTACATATAAAATAGCTTCTTAGGATTACCTTAATCCAAATTTTTACGTTTCGAAAAGGTGATTTAGGCCCCATACGAACCGGCAGTGTTTTTCCTGCCGATATGGGGTTTAAATTCACCGCAAACCGCAACGTTCCAATCGATCACGTTCCACAAAATCCCACTCGCAAGATGATTTAAATGGCCATTAATTTACGGGAATTAAACACTAAATTCCTTCCATTTGGCCTATAAATTAATGACAATGAGATTTTAAAATCATGTTATATTGTGAATTCTTGTGTGAATGTTATTTGTACACTTACGCTATTTAAAAATGTTAATCATTTCTTAAGAAATGGGTTGATGTTTAGATCTAGTAATTGAATTTTGTAATTAGCTACAATTAGATAACTAACTATATGCTTTCATTTCAGGTCGTCCAAGTAAGATTGTTTCATATTTGTTTCAGAATGCTTCAATCTATAATAATTGAAAATGTATTTCTGTTCTCCTAATTTTTAAGAAAGTTATGGGCTTTTGACTGACCTCGATCACAGCTTTTGTGTTAAGTCAATGGAAAAACAATAGGGAACAAGATGCTAATTTCCGAGTATGAAAATGGCCATAACTTTTTTAATACTGAAGATATGAAAGTGAATTAGGTGTCAAATTAAACTTCTTTTTATGCTTTATCTGATGGGATAAATTGTAGACTAAATTTTAAATCTCAACATTTTGTAACATTGCTACTAAGTAAACCAACCTCTCCAACCATTAGATAGACACAAAATGCTGGAGTAACTCAGCAGGTCAGGCAGCATCTCTGGAGAAAATGAATAGGTGACATTTCAGGTTGAGACCCTTCTTCACTCCAGCATTTAGTGTCCATCTTCAGTATAAACCAGCATCTGCAGTTCTCTCCAACCATTAGATGGACAATTTCTTGGAAAAGTTATCCTTTCCTTTAAATGGTCCTTCATTTGCTGCCAGACCAAATAAGTTAAAGATTTGGGGTTTTATGCAATCTATGGCACTCCATTATGTAGCAAATATCGCTACCTTTCAATATCCATGAGTTCATCAACCAATGGAGTCTGTTTTGAAGTATAATCTCTGTTGTGGTTTCAAAAATACAACTGTAGATTTGCATTTGGTTCAACAAATAACCATGCTTCAACAAATACCCATGTGATTATGACCAGGAAATATATTTCAATAAAGAATACTAACCCGAAATGCCAGTTATCCATGTTCTCCAGAGATACTGCTTGACCTGCTGACTTAGAAACATAGAAAATAGGTGCAGGAGTAGGCCATTCAGCCCTTCGAGCCTGCACCACCATTCAATATGATCATGGCTGATCATCCAACTCAGTATCCTGTACCTGCCTTCTCTACATACCCCCTGATCCCTTTAGCCACAAGGGCCACATCTAACTCCCTCTTAAATATAGCCAATGAACTGGCCTCAACTACCTCCTGTGGCAGAGAATTCCAGACTCACCACTCTCTGTGTGAAAAATGTTTTCCTCATCTCGGTCCTAAAGGAATTCCCCCTTATTCTTAGACTTATAGCAGCACTTTTTTTTGTAAGCCACCATCTGCGGTTCCTTGCGCCTACATTGCAATAACAATGGTTAAACACTGAAGTGATGCTGAATAAACTCTGGCCTGTACACATGGAAGAACCTTGTGTACTGACCAGTGCTTACTGCCATAGAATGTGTTAATATCCAAATGTAATGTCCCATTTTTTTAAAGCACAACACTCATTCAGAGCAGCAGTGTAGGGGCAGGATAGATTTTGTATTGAAATCGCTGCAGTGGGACTTGACCCAACAGCATTGTGACAGCGATGGGACTGCTACTAATGGAACATCTACAGACATACACTACGAGTCATTAGTGATTTACAAATCTTAACAAAGAAGCACCTGCAACTCTTGCTACTAAACATACAAAGATGGGTTTCTTCACTCTAATCATGTTGCTTATTCTCTTAAACAGTGCTCTTGGGATCAGAGATCCTGTTTATTCAATGACAGAAAGGTTGAGGGATTCAGTCAGCCAAGTCCTGCTTCAGGATCAATCAACAATAAAAGGCTTAGAATGCATAACAATAAATGGTTCCTAGAAATAGATGAAAGTGCTCCTGCAATGTGGATGATTATCTGACTGACGTTTAAACATTGATCGTAAATTTTAAATGATTAAAAATGTTGATTTTTAACAAAATATCTCAACCCGGATCTCAATGTGCACCAAATAATGGGTCAAATATGACCAATCTTCAGGTAAATTGGCTTACTTGATCCTCTGTATACATATATACAGGTGAGTTTAAGGAGAAACAGGTACATTTGAAGCACCTTCAAATTACAATGCTTCTAAACTATTGTCAGAAAACAATTAACCATCAAATGTAATCTATGATAGTACACATCACTTGTAAAAATAGTTTAATTCTATCATTGTAGAAATCCTGTTTTTACTTTAACTACTGCTGTTACCATGGTCTTAGACAGCAGACCAATAAAAGACTGTTCTGTGGCTATACTTTTCTTCACAGGCTCATTTTAAGATAATTAACAAATGAGTTTAGCCAATCGGAGAAAAACTATGGTGGCAAGATTGGGTATGTCCTTTCTACATCTTAAAATAAGAATGCGTTCAGAAAAACTTCCAAGAGCGCCATATTTTGAACAGCTTAACAATTTATTCAAGCACTAGCTTTATCAGGTAGAATTCTAATTTTGGCCCATCATACAATGCTATTTTTTTTTCTGCTACTTATATCACATCCCCAAGGCTGTTTACAACATGTGACAAAATCTTTTAAAGCAGGCTGGAAATTATAACTGTCACAGAGCTGTGTGAAAAGGTTTAAACAATTATATTCAAATTACAAATTGCGTAAATTCTTAAAAATGTTACTAATTTAAGAAGCAATGTGGTATTTTTCAATCTGTGTGGTATGTATCTGACAATATACCAATGTTTATTATTCTTTCAGTTGACCATATGTTTGAGAAAGCTTTCTTCTATGGCAAGTGACAACCTTGCCAATTATTATAAGTCAAACCACATTTTTCTGTTCTGACAAAGTACACACACACATACACATCAAGGTTTTTAAAACTGAGCATCCATACTTCAATCTTTCAATTTCTCTTATTAAATTTTCAAGTTTGTGTACGATTGAAACAGTTAATATCTCTGACGTCTCCAGCTTAATTTTCAAGGAAACAAAGGGCACGCTTTAATAATTAAGAAGGCATGCAAATGTCAACAAGTATGATGTATTGGCTGATCGTGAGCTCTCAAAGGGAAGAAAATATAAACAATGTAATAAAAATAAGACTGAATAACATCCTCACTGATTCTCTACTAGGCCTCGAACTAGGCCAAGAACTCGAGGATGTGAACAAACCAATTACCATTTTATCCTTTATCCTGTCCACTCACTGATCTACTTCACTCTACCCCGTGGATCCCAAGCCGAAACTCAGGATCCTTGTGCTTAAGTCCTTGCATTACTTCATCCTTCCATATCTTTGTAATCTCTAATGCTACAGTGCATCCATTTTTCAGTCTGTTTTGAAAGCTCCAGCTTATGTGCATCTGCCCCTTTGCTGATCATTAGTGATAGTGCTTCAGCTGCCAAAATTTCACAATCAAATTCTCCCTAAATCACCTCCTTTCTTTACTTACCTTTAAGCCGCTCATTAAAACACATCCATCGACAAAATTTGTGGGTCACCTCTTCTCATTCCACCTAATTTGTTGCATTAACGGGCAGTGGAGAAAGCTCATGGCATGTTGGCCTTCATAATGAGAGGAGTCGAGTATACGAGCAAAGAGGTCCTTCTGCAGTTGTACAGGACCATGGTGAGACCTCCAGTATTGTGTGCACCTGGAGTGTTGTGTGCATAGAAACATAGAAATTAGGTGCAGGAGCAGGCCATTCGGCCCTTCAAGCCTGCACCGCCATTCAATATGATCATGGCTGATCATCCAACTCAGTATCCTGTACCTGCCTTCTCTCCATACCCCCTGATCCCTTCAGCCACAAGGGTCACATCCAACTCGCTCTTAAATATGGCCAACGAACTGGCCTCAACTACCTTCTGTGGCAGAGAATTCCACAGATTCACCACTCTCTGTGTGAAAAACGATTTTCTCATCTCGGTCCTATAAGATGAGATGATAAGGTAAGGTGAAGAAGATAAGGTACTTCCCCCTTATCCTTAAACTGTGACCCCTTGTCCTGGATTTCCCCAACATCGGGAACAATCTTCCTGCATCTAGCCTGTCCAACCCCTTAAGAATTTTGTAAGTCTCTATGAGATCACTCCTCAATCTTCTAAATTCCAGCAAGTACAAGCCAAGTCTATCCAGTCTTTCTTCATATGGAAGTCGTGCCATCCCAGGAATCAGTCTGGTGAACCTTCTCTGTACTCCCTCTTTGGCAAGAATGTCTTTCCTCTGATTAGGAGACCAAAACTGTACGCAATACTCCAGGTGTGGCCTCACCAAGACCCTGTACAACTGCAGTAGAACCTCCCTGCTCTTGTACTCAAATCCTTTTGCTATGAATGCCAACATACCATTCGCTTTCTTCACCTGCTGCACCTGCATGCCTACTTTCAATGACTGGCGTACCATGACACCCAGGTCTCGCTGCATCTCCCCTTTTCCTAATCGGTCACCATTCAAATAATAGTCTACCTTTGGTCTCCTAATTTGAGGAAGGACATTCTTGCTATTGAGGGAGTGCTGCGTAAGTTCACTTGGTTAATTCCCGGGATGGCGGGACAGTCATATGATGAAAGAATGGAGCGACTGGGCTTGTATTCACTGGAATTTAGAAGTATAAGAGGGGATCTTATAGAAACGTATAAAATTATTAAGGGACTGGAAACGCTAGATGCAGGAAACACGTTTCCGATGTTGGGAGGAGTCCAGAACCAGGACCTTAGTTTAAGAATAAAGGGTAGGCCATTTAGAACTGAGATGAGGAAAAACTTTTTCACCCAGTGTTGTGAATTTGTGGAATTCTCTGTCTCAGAAGGCAGTGGCGGCCGATTCACTGGATGCATTCAAAAGAGAGTTAAATAGCATTCTTGGAGCTAGTGGAAATCTCCAGGACCGGACAATGTTTCCCCCTCTACTCTCAAGGTCTGTGCCGAACAACTGGCACCGGTCTACACAACATTTTCAACCAGTTCCTGCAAACCTGTCCCTGCCTGCTTCAAAGCCTCCACTATTTTCCCTGTACCCAAAAAGGCAAGGATTACTGGTCTTAATGACTGCAGGCCTGTCACACTAACCTCTGTAGTCATGAAGACCCTTGAAAGACTTGTGCTAGCCAAGCTGAAAAATATCACAAACCCCCTGCTGGACCCTCTGCAGTTTGCATATCAGGCCAAAAGATCTGTGGATGACGCAGCCAACCTGGGCTTGCACTTCATCCTCCAGCACCTAGACCGCCGGGGATCATAGAGTCTTTCCTCGCATTCTCCATCATGGTCTGGTTTGGCGCACCCACCAAACACGACACCTGGAGGCTGCAGCGAATCATTCGATCAGTTGAGAAGGTCATTGGTTGCAACCTTCCCTCCATTGACGAACTGTGCACTGCAAGGGCCAGGAAGTGAGCGGGCAAGATCATCTCTGACCCCTCTCACCCTGGCCACAAACTCTTTGAATCATTTCCCTCTGGAAGGCAACAAAGCTGCTACAGCCAGACATAAAAATAGTTTTTTTCCCCCCCACGAGTAGTAGCTCTACTCAATAACCAAAAATCTGAAGCCTCCCTTTGCTCTGGTATTTTATTTAATTCATATGTTTAATCGTTAATGTTTTATTATTAATGTTTAATGTGTTATGTGGCCCCATAGCAGGATCATCCACGTCGCAGGGCTGGAAACTGGAAGTATCCTGAGCTAATTTTGCTACCACCATCATCTATTGCGACAAGTGATGGCTTCCACTGATTGTCGCCAGAAGCTTGCGTCCTTTTCAGGACGGACGATGACAGCGAGGCCAACATTTGTAACAAGGTGGACACGAAAAGAATGTGTTATGTGTATTTCCTAACTGTCACTGTATGTCATATTATCACTTGCGGGTGGAGCACCAAGGCAAATTCCTTGTATGCGAGGAATAAACTTATTCATTCATTCATATGAGGAGAAGGCAGGAACGAGGTACTGATTGTGGATGATCACATTGAATGGCGGTGCTGGCTCGAAGGGCTGAATGGCCTACTCCTGCACCTATTGTCTATGTATCTATGTATTAATTGGATTTCTTCATACCTTTGAGAAATACCTTAAGGCATTTCTCCTTGATAAAGCTTCCATACATAGTAGGCAGTGTTGAAAGAACTTCAAATATGAGAGTTCAAAAATGCCTTTAAAACAGAATATAGACATCAAATCAAACAAGGCTGATGTTGTTCGTCCCTCCACTGCCCAATTCCACCCAACCTCCTCCCGTATGACCACCTGCTCAGATCTCTGTATCACGCCAAACCTCCCTGACCTCCTCTACTCCATTGCTTCATTGACAGCCATGGGATCAATTGCACAGGCAGAAATATGAAATTCGCTCGTTGAATTTTGCTCCCTCTTCACCATCTTAAGTTGTTCCTCAAGGTCTTTGGCTTCATCAGGCTACTAAACACTACAGCCTCCAACCAAGCTCCGAACTACATCGACTTGAGAGCATTGTTTTTCTCTTTGCACTACTATTGCTTGTTTTTTTTAATATACTGAACGTTTTGTACTTTATTGTGATTTACATATCTATTGTGCTGCTGTAAGTAGGAATTTAATAGTTTCATTTCAGCACATATGACAATAAAATACTCCTGACTCTTGACAAAACCATTGGTCATCTGATCTTACCATGCCCCCCATAATGTTTGGGACAAAGACCCGTCATTTATTTATTTGCCTCTGTACTGCACAATTTGAGATTTGTAATAAAAACATTCACATGTGGTTAAAGTACACATCGTCAGATTTTATTAAAGGCCATTTTTATACATTTTGATTTCACCATGTAGAAATTACAGCTGTGTTTATAGATGGTCCCCCCATTTTAGGGCATCATAATGTTTGGGACACATGGCTTCACAGGTGTTTATAATTACTCAGGTGTGTTTAAATGCTCCTTAATGCAGGTATAAGAGAGCTCTCAGCACCTAGTCTTTCTACAATCTTTCCATCACCTCTGGAAACTTTTATTGCTTTTTATCAACACGAGGACCAAAGTTGTGCCAATGAAAGTCAAAGATGCCATTATGAGACTGAGAAACAAGAATAAAACTGTTAGCGACATCAGCCAAACCTTAGGCTTACCAAAACCAACTGTTTGGAGCATCATTAAGAAGAAAGTGAACTTACTAATCACAAGGGGACTGGCAGGCCAAGGAAGACCTCCACAGCTGATGACAGAAGAATTCTCTCTATAACAAAGAAAAATCCCCAAACACCTGCCCGACTGATCAGAAACACTCTTCAGGAGTCAGGCTGGGAATTGTCAATGACCACTATCCGCAGAAGACTTCATGAATAGAAATACAGAGGCTACACTGCAGGATGCAAACCACTGGTTAGCCACTAAAATAGGATGGCCAGGTTACAGTTTGCCAAGGAGTACCTAAAAGAGGAACCACAATTCTGGAAAAAGGTCTTGTGGACAGATGAGACGAAGATGGAGGTGAGAAGGAACTGCCCAAGATCCAAAGCAAACTACTTCATCTGTGAAACGGTGGTGGGGGTGTTATGGCCTGGGACTGTATGGCTGCTGCAGGTACTGGCTCACTTATCTTCATTGATGATACAACTGCTGATGGTAGTAGCAAAATGAATTCTGAAGTGTATAGACACATCCTATCTGCTCAAGTTCAAACAAATGCCTCAAAACTCATTGGCCAGCTGTTCATTCTACAGCAAGACTAGCCCCCAAAACAAGCATAAACTAAAGATGGCTGCAATACAGGCCTGGCAGAGCATCACCAGAGAAGACACCCAACAACTGGTGACTTCAAGCAGTCATTGCATGCAAAGTATATGCAACAAAATACTAAACATGACATTGCTGCGTACCAAACATTATGGTGCCCTGAAATGGGGGGGTCTATGTATAAACACTGCTGTAATTTCTACATGGTGAAACCAAAATGTATAAAAATGACCTTTATTAAAATCTGACAATGTGCACTTTAACTACATGTGATTTTTTTTCTATTACAAATCTCAAATTGTGGAGTATGGAGGCAAATAAATAAATGATGGGTCTTCGTCCCGAATTTATGGAGGGCACTGTGGGTTTCTAAGCAGCCTGGTGTGAAATTTCTAACAATATTACTCTCTGAGTAATATAAGCTCCCTGGGATTTTTAACTACTTCAAAAGGCATCATATCATTAATGGTGCAGCCTATGTCATGAAACAAGGTAATACAATTCATTCCCATTCAAATATATGGAAAACAAAGGAATATTAAATCAGTACAGATTGCTTCACATTATAATTTAACAATGCAGGTGCATATAAATTGTATTTTCAACAACTAAAGCAAAGCATATGACAAGAGAACATTTTTTTTCGTCTTGGTACTTATTCCAAAATGAGAATTCATTTCATAGACTGACCCCACGATTCTGAACTCTAACATCCTTTCCAATTTGTTTAACTAGGTTTCGCAGCTAAGATATGACTGTTTTTTCAATTCAAACAAACAAACAAAAACCAAATAAGGGAACTTTTAAACATAAGAGTGAAGCACTATTTGTATGGTATGAAAAATACAAGAAGCAATCATAAGTTTAATATTTTTCAGTCAACAATCGAAACTTGAGGGAAGGCACCAACATGAAATTAAATCTTTGTCTGAAACAAGGAACTGCAGATGCTGGTTGACAAAAAAAATAAGAATAACTCAGCGGGTACTGCTTCATTAACTTGCTCAAATGTTTCTACAATTTTTCCAGGTATGCCACAAAATTTAAATAAAAACAGTGACATTTCAATTTGCCCAAGGCTTCCTAGTCCTAGACCAATTGGGGGAACAGTTCCTTTCACAGCGTGTGGAGAGTCTGTGTCAGGGGTAAAGTTGTGGGAAGGGCACGAGTGTTGACAAGGAGGGTATCGTGGATAATGGCAGAAACTTACTCACCGCTGCCGCAGCTCTCCAGGCACGAAGCCCCCGCACTGTAGCTGGGGATAGAAGCAGCT
The DNA here is from genome assembly GCA_035221665.1 of Okamejei kenojei. Lineage (NCBI taxonomy): Eukaryota > Metazoa > Chordata > Chondrichthyes > Rajiformes > Rajidae > Okamejei > Okamejei kenojei. The sequence continues at coordinate 35,131,660 of CM069134.1, forward strand.
CGGGTAGCTACGAGCGGCCGACGGTACCCGACAGCAGAACTGGCCGCCACTTCAGCGCCTTCTGCTGGCCCGCTCACCTCTGACAGAGCTCTCCGTCGGAACACCTGTCACCTGCCGTTCACCGACTTCGCTCATGTCAGCGGATTCCTGCAAATCCTTAAATTCCCACAGCCGAGTAACCTCAATCGCGCTGTCGGAATTTAAGAACATGAGTGAGGCCAGCGAGCGGCAGGAGAGAGGTTTGTGGACGGAGAGCTGCCAGAGGTGAGCGGGGACCGGCAGAAGGAGCTAAGGTGGCGGCTGGTTCCGCTGTCCGGCCTGGTGGCCGCTCAGCCACCCGAGCTACCTCTCTCTCTCTCCCTCCCCCCCCCCCCCCCACCCCGGCCTCAATGCGGTGGCATTCCACGCCTCCGTGCAAGGAGCGTCGCAAGTGGCATTATCCCAATCCCCTCATTCATAACCTCCCCACAACTTTACGCCGGGCCAGACTCCCCAAAAACCTAACATACACTTAAAATATTGACAATCCACATTTGAAAACCCCGCCAAGAAACTTGCTCTGCGCATGCGCAGTAGACCGATGCGCATGCGCAGGGCTGCAAAGGCAGAATTTCTGCTGCCTTCAGCCCCGCTTGTCATTGACGGCTTCAGGCAACGCTGACGGCACGTGGGTTGCACAGAGCTTCCCGTGTTACAAGCGCTGCGGATGAAAGGCATGGAGAATTATGCCTACCTAAGAGATCGATCTCTTACATAAGCATAATTCTCCCATGCCTTTACTATTTATATTTAGATATTACCATGTTATAATTTTAATGCTCAAGCTGTGTTGCCTTTGGTTTGAAAATGATAACACTGTTGCCTTTGGTTTGGAAATGCTAGAGCTGTGTTGCCCAATTAAAGTCGACGTGCCCAATTAAAGTTGCCTTGCCTTCTATATAATTAAAAGTCTAATGTTGATCACTTCCTGTTTGCGCTTTATATTGATTTTGGAAAAAACGCTACCACGTATGGCTGTGATTTTTGGCCATCTTACTCAGAGTCCCCCTCCGCTCCTCGGGTGCCGAGGATTTTTTCCCATCGATGAAAAATAAAAGAGTTTTTAGTGTTTACAAAATGTTGAGATTCTCTCTCCTGTCATTCACGCCATGAAGGCCACGCGCCTTCTGGTGGGAGAGGGGGAAGGTCTATAAAACCCAGGGTGTGGGCATGGCTCAGTCTCTGCAAGATGGAGGAGGGAGAGGTAATGGCTCGCTGTCTTTAGTGGCCTTGCACCCTGCTTGAAATGGTATGAAACTGCACTTGAATTTGGTGGCCTTGCACCCTGCTTGAAGTGGTAAGAAACTGCACCTGAATTTGGTGGCCCTGCGCCCTACTTGAAGTGGTAACAAACTGCACTTGAATTTGGTGGCCTTGCACCCTGCTTGAAATGGAATTTCGAGGAATAGCCGTGTCAACTGCCAGTCCACCAGCCCTGAGTGAGCTGCCAGCACAACAGGCTTGAGTGACTGAGCCGCCAGTCCAAGAATCCATTCAGCCCACAATGTCCATACTGGCCCTCTGGAAACCAGTCCCTTCAGCCCACAACATCCATACTAGTGCTCCAGAAAGCCGCTCCCCCCCCCCCACCCCCCCCCCCCCCCGACTGGCCACCAATATTGGAATTGGTGGAGAGGTGGAATATTGCGTTGGGGGACCAGGCCTCCGGACCAGGCCTCCTGTGTGATGCTGGGACCCAACGGGTCCCACTTAGTCTTGTACCTTTCTATATCGCCGTCTGCATCCATCGATTTCCTTTCCCCTGACTCACAGTGTGAAGAAGGGTCTTGCCCCAAAATGTCACCTATTCCTTTTCACCAGAGATGCTGCCTGACCCGCTGAGTTACTCCAGCTTTTTGTGTCCATCTCTATTAAATCCATGCTTCACCTTCTCTGCTCCAATTCCAGTTTCTTTACTGTCTCCATGTAATTACAGTGGCTTCCAAAAGTTTTCGTACCCCTTGAACTTTTCCACATTTTGTCCACAAACGTAAATGTATTTTATTGGGATTTGGCGCATAATTGTGAAGTGGAAGGAAAATGATACATGGTTTTCAAATTTTTTTACAGATAAAAAACTGAAAAGTGTGGCGTGCAAAAGTATTCAGCCCCCTTTACTCTGATACCCCTAAATAAAATCCAGTGCAACCAATTGCCTTCAGAAGTCACCTAATTAGTAAATAGAGGGTACACAAAAGGCTGGAGAAACTCAGCAGGTGCAGCAGCATCTAGGAGTGAAGGAGATAGGCGACATTTCGGGTCGAGACCCTTCTTCATACCCTTGATTCTCCAGCATCTGCAGTTCCTTCTTTATCAATAATTAGTACATAGAGTCCACTTGTGTGTAATCTAATCTCAGTATAAATACAGCTGTTCTGTGAAGGGGTCAGAGGTTTGTTAGAGAACATTAGTGAACAAACAATGTTCCTTGGGCATCATGAAGCCCAAGGAACACACCAGACAGGTCAGGGATAAAGTTGTGGAGAAGTTTAAAGCAGGGTTAGGTTATAAAAAAATATCCCAAGCTTTGAACATCTCACGGAGCACTGTTCAATCCATCATCCGAAAATGGAAAGAGTATGGCACAACTGCAAACCTACCAAGACATGGCTGTCCACCTAAACTTACAGGCCGGGCAAGGAGAGCATTGATCAGAGAAGCAGCCAAGAGGCCCATGGTAACTCTGGAGGAGCTGCAGAGATCCACAGCTCAGGTGGGAGAATCTGAGAAATAATATAGAACTAGTGAGAACGTGTGATCAATGGTCAGCCAAAGGATCCGTTTCGATGCTGTACCGTTCAATCAATGAATCACATATTTATTTACTACAAAGAGTGCTAAATATTTTCCTTTCCATTCTTAATATCTAGCAGTCAAAGTCTTGCAGTTACACAAACCCTAATAATACTGCTATAGGCATGCATTGAATGGTTCGCAAGTTTAAAGTCACTTCTAGATGGGGAATATGCACAAACTTTTATTCATCTGTAGCTTTCTTCTGCTCCAGGTCAAAATGAAAAGACACTTGATGTGTGCATCGTTTGTAAGTTTTCTTTTTCATTCACTCGTGTTATCTTTCGTTAGAGTCAGACGGCACGAAACAGGGCTTCCAGCACCCTATGTCAGTGCTAACCATCAAGCTCCCATCTACACCTCTTGTATCCCTTCACTGTTCCATTTCCTTTAGCACAACAGCACCTGCACTTCAAAGTACTTGATTGGGTGTAAAGTACTTAGAGAGTTCCCAAGGTCTTGAAATGCTAGACAGGTGCAATCTTTCTTGTTTTCTAATTATTACCACAATATAATGCCTTTACCAATCATAATACAAGTGCCAAAACTTCACAGGATATCAAACACAAGCGTTAGCAACAACTATTTGACACCATTATAGGACTAGACATCAGTGAGTTGGTTTACGACACATTTAAATGTAGGGTAGTTAGATAGTTAAGGGCCTGTCCCACTTGGCGATTTTTTCGGCGACTGCCGGCATAATTGACTGACGTATCAGGTCACCAAAACATTTTTTGGCATGATGACGTATTGACACGCGGTGTTTTTTCCAAGTGTCGCAACATTTTTTTGTCGCCGCTGGATTTTGAAATGTTCAAAATCTAATGGCAACACTGATATGACGCCGGCAGTCGCCGAAAAAAATCGCCAAGTGGGACAGGCCCCTAAGACAAAAAGGCTGAGGTTGTGGGATTGTATCTGAACTCAAAGCTCTTCAAAAACTTCAGTCAATGCAGAAGAATTATTTTAAGTTTCAAATGTTAGCAATATTTCTAATAATTTGTATTTTAAAAAGGGAAAATAGCTCAATGAACCAATGGCACAGCAGTAGAGTTGCTGCCTTACAGTGCCAGAGACCCGGGTTCAATCCTGACTAAGGCTGTTGTCTGTACGGAGTTGATATGTTCTTGGGTTTTGTCTGGGTGATCCAGTTTCCTCCACACGTACAGGTTTGAGGTTAATTGCCTTTGGTAAAAATTGTGAATTTCCCCATAGTGTGTAGGATAGTGCTGGAATATTGGGTTCACTGGTCAGCACGGACTCGATGGGCCAAAGGACCTGTTTCCGCACTGTATCTCTAAACCATGAATAATTTATTGGCAATAAAAATCACTAATTAACATTAATTATTTCCGAATAATCCAGCACAAGCCCAAGGTTGCACAATTGTTAATAATGATACAAAAGCAATTCTTACAAGTCATTTGAACATTTGTCTATGGAAATAGTCTGTCCATCAAATTAATAATGTCAGACATTAGGAAATATTTTGCAAAGGCTGAGTATCCTTAATGGGGAGGCCCAAAGAAAAGTATGATCCTGTGGTCTCAAGGTAGAATTTAACAAGCTGTATTTTATGAAACTACCACCATCTATTTCATGTTTAATGTATATTATTCCTGCAGCTTCATCTAAATCTTCATTACATTTCAGCCTTAGTTATGGTATCAAAAATATTTTAAAGTGGAAAATAGGGGTCTGTTAATAGCATGTAATGAAGCATTTAAGTACAATTATCTATACACAAGTATGCATTTTAAGAAAATAGTGAGAGAAAGATCAGAACCTGAAAAATACGTATTTATATAGGAGGTATCATGGGCTCAGGTCATTCCATGTAGCCTGTAGATCCAAAGCACTTTACAGCTACATTGCTTTTAAATTATAGTCGCAATTTCAATGCAAGAAATGAGATAGCCAGTTTGTACATATTAAGCGCAACAAATTTCACTACACAACCAAATTGTTTTTTTGGGGGGGGTTTTCAAGATACAGCGCGGAAGCAGGCCGTTCGGCCCATAGAGTCTGCGCCGACCGACGATCACCTGTACATTAGTTCTATGTTATCCCAGTTTCACATTGTACACACCAGAAGCAATTTACAGAAGCCAACTAACTGACAAATCTGCACATCTTTAGAACATGAGAGGAAACAGAAGCACCCAGAGAAAACCCACGCAGTCACAGAAAACTCCGTACTGACAGCACCCGTAGGTCAGGGTCAAATCTGGGTCTCCGGTGCTGTAAGGCAGCAACTCTAGTACTGAGCCACTGTGCTGCCCTGAAGGACAAATCAGGACAAAGGTTCCTTGGTCAAAAAACAGCTTTTAATAGAATTAAAAAGCTGCAAATTGTTGAGATGAGTTTCTGCCAATTAAAAGTTCAGGCGTCACTACTGCAGATAATGCAACAGTGTTTGCTTTCAAATTTTAGACCAACAAGCCAAACAGTCCTGATGTAGTTGTCCTGACCCAAGACGTCGACCATTCCTTGGCCTCCACAGATGCTGCTTGACCTGCTGAATTCCGCCTGCATTATGCCATTTACTCCAGATTTCATCATCGGTAATCTCGTGTGTCCCCAAGAGGGCAAACTAATTAATACAAGATCTGTGATGATTTGCAATAATACGCAGTTCCACAACTAAGATTTCAATGACTCAAGTCATATTAAAGCCATAAATCTTTTAATCTACCATTACTAAATTCATCTGAAGAAGGGTCTCGACCTGAAACATCATCCATTCCTTCTTTCCAGAGATGCTACCTGTCCCGCTGAGTTACTCCAGCATTTTATGTCTATCTTCGGTATAAACCAGCATCTGCAGTTCCTTCCTACACAACACTAATTACCAGACTGAAATTAAATATAATGACAATCTGCTATTTTTCTATAGTAACTATAGTAATCATAATGATTTTGATCAATCCCCAAGTCAGAACCAGCAATAGAATCACATCACAAAGCTATTTACAATTACTCTTGATAATCTCTCATTGGGAGGCTACGAAGGTCACTGATTGTAGAATAGAAAAATGGAGTACATTGGTGCACATTAGAAGCAGGGGGTAGGCCATTCAGCACCCGAAGGTCATTTTAGCTTGAAGTTCATTTAATAAGATCATGACTACTTTGAATTAGTCCAAATCTGCATTCACACCTACCCGCAGTAACCATTTCCTCCTGTGCATGTCAAGTATCTATCTTTCTCTATCTTACAAAGAGAACTCCAATAAATTACAAAGTTCTGAAAAAAAATCCCACTCATCTCTGCCTTGTGGTTGAGCCCTCGAGAATTAACTGCAAAAGGAAGCATCATCTTTACATCCACTTTATCAAGACCCTTCAGGACCTTGAATATTTAATTCAAATCCCCTCTCATTCTTTTACATTTCAACAGGGAGAAACCTAGATTGGGATTTTTTTTTTCCCCCCCCCCCCCCCCAATTCCTGGTTTCAATTGACAGATCTATTCTGAATGCTTTAACATCCTCCCTTATATAATTTTACCAATACGGTATGGTACTCCAGATATAATAATGTATTGAATTGAACTTTGATAATAGATTTGTAGAGTCATAGCATCATTCAGCACAGAAACAGATTATTTGGCCCAACTCAGCCACGCTGACCAAAATGCCCCAACCATGCTAGTCCCATTTTCTCATGCCTGGCCCACATCCCTCTGAACCTTTCCTATCCGTAAACCCTGTCAAGTGATTTTTAAATTTAATTATTTGACCTGCCTCAACTACTTCATCTGTCAGCTCCCTCCATATACCCACCATCCTCTGTGTGAAAAAAATTGCCCTTCAGGTTCCATTTAAATCATTCCCCTCTCACCTTAAGCATATGTCTTCTAGTTCTTGATTCCCCTACCCTGGAAAAAAAGACTACACATTCACCTCATCTATTCGCCTCATGTAGCAATGTTACAAAATTTTGAGATTTTAAAAATCAAGTCTGCAATTTATCCCATCAGATAAAGCTTACAAAAGAGGTTTAATTTGACACCTAATTCACTTTCATGTCTTCAGTATTAAAAAAGTACTCAGAAATTTGCATTTTGTTCCCTATTGCTTTTCCATTGACTTAACACAAAATCTGTGATCAAGGACAGTCAAAAGCCCATAACTTTCTTAAAAATTAAGAGAACTGAATGACATTTTCAGTTATTATAGATTGAAGCATTCTAAAACAAATATGAATCAACCTTACTTGGATGACCTGAAATTAATGCATATAATTAGTTAGTTACCTAATTGTAGCTAATTACAAAATTCAATTACTAGATCTAAACATCTATCCATTTCTTAAGAAAAGGTTAACATTTTAAAAAAAGCCTAAGTGTCCAAATAACATTCGCACAAGAATTCACAATATAACATGATTTTTAAATCTCATTGTCATGAATTTATAGGCCAAATTGAAGGAATTTAGTGTTTAATTCCCGTAAATTAATGGCCATTTAAATCAACTTGCGAGTGGGTTTTTGTGGAATGCGATGGATTGGAACGTTGCAATTTGCGGTGAATTTAACCCCCAGTCGGCAGGAAAAATACTGCCGGTTCGTATATTTTTTTTAGTCACCTTTTCGCAACATGAAATTTAGATTAAAGGCATCCTAAGAAGAACGTTTTTATGTGAAAATAAACTGTGTACCTTCTTTTTCCCCTACGTAAGATCCGTCCCGTTGTCGGCATTAAAAGATGATTTTTAATTTACTCCTGCTTTTAATTTTTCCAGCGCTAATTTTAATAAACTTAATAAAACAGCAGTCAAAGCGATTTTTCTTCAGCAACTAAAAAGCCTGTTCAAAATTGATTTGAATAGTCTGAAGAAAAATCGCATTTTAAACCCGCCCCCCTCTCAAAGGTGCCAAAGTCGCGCACACGGGCAGTGGCAGAACTGCAGCGCCACTAAAGGTAAGTTTTGTAACATACCTACCTCATGTTTTTATCCACCTCTTCAGATCACTCCCCAACCTCTTGTGCTCCAAAGAATAAAGTCATAGCCTGCCCAACCTCACCCTATAGCTCAGGCCTATAGTCCTGGCAACATCTTTGTAAATTCTCCTATCAATAAACAATAACATTCTGTTAACTTTCATTGTTATTTGATCTATTCCCACATGGTAACGTTTGTGAATCATGTATAACGTCCCCAGAACCCTTTCCATCTCAACAGTCCTCTGCAATCTCTCACAACTTGCCTTTTTATTATATTTTTCCTGCCAAAATTAGCAAGTACACATTTATGCACATTGTATTCCATTTGGTGGCTCAGTACCCACTTATTTAATCTATCTATATGCCTATGCAGCCTATTTTTGTGTTCTTCACAACGTAACATCTTCCTATACTGAACATTTCTGTGAATTATTGGGGAAAATTTAATGGGATTTTGTTCACTACATCTGTACTATGTTATACTTGATCTCAGCATATTTGATGTGCCAAAATCTTGGAATCACCAGCATTAATACTGCTTTTAAATAGCCCTTAGCAACACTGCAAATAGTATCTCAGCACACTGTACAAGGTGTTACTTCTTCAATCATCATTTTTTTTTAAATCACCATGCGCAACTATACCATGCTGATCTTTTTATTTTTTTAAGTACTCAACAATTTAATAATTGAAGAGAATAATCTTGATGAAATGTCTGGCTCTCAGCCGAAATGTATGTTCAAAATACGATTGGGAAATAAATTAAGAGCTCCAAAAATGTAGAAAGCTAGAATTTTAAGTTAGGCTCTGAAATTTAGTTAATTAAAATAAAAATCTTTCCTGGAATATATGAATAGTTTCCAAAGTTCCATGCAGAAAAAAAAAAGATTTCTTCCCAAAAAATAAGAATGGGAGAGAGTGGAAGGAAAGAAGAAAGAGTAAAGAAGTCAAGCATTGGCAAGGCCCAATCATTGGCCTCTGGGTATGTGCATACCACAGGATAATTTGTCCAAACGTCATAAGCAATTTTACAAACTCAAACGTGAACCAAGAATTTTAAAACATCTGTAACAAATACTTGTTTTTAAAGAGTTTTCTACTTTGTTGACCTTTGATCCAACACTATATGCAGCACTAAATTCAAGTTCAAATTTTTCTGCAAGAAGGAAACCTGATCTTTATGCCAGTAGCCATCTGCATGGTAGAACATCAAACGCTGGTTCTGTAATGTTCAAACTCATATGTTCCAAATCTATTTCTGTTGCCTGTATATTTATCTATAATTGGCTGCACCAAAAAATGGGCTTCCCTTGGGACATCTGGCCTTGAAACAGTCACCTTCACACTGAAGTACTCAGAATCCCAAAAGACATTTCCTTTTGTAAAAAAAAAAACAATTTTCCAAAAGACCACGCTTGACGGGTGGCATACAGTTTTACATTATTTACTGCATGAAAAACTTTTTTTTTTTTTTAAAAACTGTAACTGGACCAAGTGGGACCCATTGGGTTCCGTCCCCTCAACGCGCGGTTGTGAGGGGAGGAGGCGGTCTGCAGCGTCACACACAAACTAACCAACCTCTCACACACACACACACACTAACCACCACACACCACACACACACACACTAACCACCACACACACACACACACACTAACCACCACAACTGATATTATATTTTTATTCATTCACTCCTTTTATCCCATGCCCCGCCCTATCCACTCACGCATAGCCCCCAACTCGCATGCGCGGCTAAAGACGTAGGGGGATAGAGAGAGGACACAGAGGCACAGAGAGGGACACAGCGGCACAGAGAGGGACACAGAGAGGGAGACGGAGGCACAGAGAGGGACACAGAGAGGGAGACGGAGGCAGTTGAGATCGGGTTCACCAGCAAGGAAAAGGCCTCACGATTCCCTGTGTCCCTGCGATCAATGGAGGAATCGCAGGTCTCCATAGATGGCCTCAGCCAGAGGGACTAATGGCCGCAAGGACCACCTTCCCATCGTGCTGCCCCGCGCCCGCGCGACGATAATGGCAGCTGCCACCATGTTCTAGACCCCAAGCCGAAGCACGAGCGTACTTCATGTTCAACGGCTGGTCTGTGGGCAGGATTGGGCACTGCGCTGCAGACGGCAGGGCAAGTGCAAGTCGACAGCGAGTCGAGAGGCGAAAGTTAACTGTTAGTCGGGGAGGGGGTTAACATTACATCTCGGGTTCTGTCCGGAAACCAGAGCGAAGGCGCGAGCGTACGGCCCGGCGAGTGCTTTTTCTTCTTGCGTATGGCGTGCACAGCCTAAAGTTATAGGACAACTTGTTCTATTTGATCTTACTTGATTGTGCACGCCACGTTGATTGCATTCGTCGAAACAGGGCGGACCACATGAAGGTTGCAATCTCCCACCCCCGGCAAGTGCTAGTCGACAGCGAGTCGAGAGGCGACAAATTGACTGTTAGTCGGGGGGGGGGGGGGGGGGCTGGAAGGGCTCCTGTGAGCGAGAGGAACCATTGTGACGTCATCCAGCTCGTTAGATTTTAATAAACAGGTTTTAAATGACGTACATAGGAGAATCTGAATTTAGACAAATTCTGTCAAATATTTTCCAAATATATTTAAACCTAATAATAACAAAATGCTTCATGGTGCTAATGGTTGGAAACATGAATATATTCCATTAGTTTGATTGTGTGTATTGTTAATAAAAATAAAAGCATTATAGCAAGTGTGGGTAGACCAGTCGATACGAGTAGCTGCAGAGAACAGACGTTTCCGATTTACGGAGCAATTAGCTTACAGAGAGTTCTCAGAAACTGACCCCTTACGATGAGGTACGTGTACAATGTAAATCTTCTTTGCAGCAGCAATTATTGAAAGTAACTGGCTTGCATTCAGCAGGTGACCAACTGTAGCACTGATGAAAGGTTGTCAACCCAAAATAATCATTTCTATATTCACAGATGCTGTTTAACCCAAGTATATATTTCAACAATTTTCATTTGTTATTACCGTCAGCCACTCGCTTTCCTAAAACCTCTCTCCCTTCATGGTGTCTACAGCCCAAGTGCTGATGCGTTTGAGTTCAGTTTAGTTTATTGTAATGTGTACCAAGGTTCAGTGAAAAGCTTTTGATTTGTACCAAGCAGTCAGCGGAAAGACAGTACATGATTACTATCAAGCCATCTGCAGTGTACAAATACATAATAATGAGAATATCGTGAATAACATTTAGTGCAGGATAATGTCCAGTAAAGTATGATCAAAGATGGTCTGAGGATCTCCAATGAGGTAGATAGTAGCTCAGGACAGTAATTTCTAAAGGAAAGTCTGTCATACAAGCATCTATCTGCATTCAGTTTTTCACTTCCAAATTTTATATGACAACTGACCATTCACAATGTGACTATTACTACAACAACATTATTTAAGTTTAAAAAGCGTTTCAAAAGCACATTTCAATTCATTTCTTACTCCACTTGTTCTAATTCGTAGTCTATCTAGATTTCAAATAATACCTCAAGAAAACAAAGTATTTTCATGTTGTTTAGTACCACACATAGAACATAAACCAGCACAGCACAGGAAAAGCCCTTTAGCCCACAATGTCGGTGATGAACATAATGCAAAAATAAATTTATCTCACTGCCTGCACATGATCCATATCCCTCCAAAATGCCACTATCGTGTCTGCCTCCACCACCACTCAGGGCAGCACATACCAGGCACCCGTCTCCCTCCACATAAAAAAACTTGCCCCGCAAATCTCCTCTAATTTCAATGTAATATTCCTGACAAGGAAAGTTCCAGACTATCAGTGTATCCCTCAATTCACTAACATATTCCTTCCATGAACACATGGATAATTATTGTTATTAAGGACTCCAATCCGAGTTTATACATTTTCCTAACTTTGTCGCAATATTAATCTACTTTATTTCCACATATTTCAACAAAATATGTCTTAATTTAAAAAAATCAAAAGTTACATTAGTTTTCATAAATTGGCTGGTTATTTGGTAATATTCCTCAGCCAATAAATCAATAAGCCTCAATGATCTTGTCCATCCATACTTTGAAATTGGTAGAGTTTAAAAAATATAATTTTAAGAATTCAGAAAATACTACACACTTTGTTAACAATAAACACTGAACATAAATAACCAATGCAAACTCACATGCGCATCATCCTTTAGCTTTAGGATACATTCCATGGTATTTATGGTTATAACGACAGGCTCGGAACCCAGCTTTGTCCATGGCACATGAATCCTTAATTCATGAATTTGTCCACTCAAAAAGGTGAATGGTAACTTTAACTCCTGAAAAGGCAACAGATTTCAAATTAAGTAATTGGAAACATTTCAAATTAGAGTCTTTGAAAACTACTTCAATATAATGAGCCAACTTTTTTTTCTTATTAGTACCTGCGGACTCAAATAATCATTATTAAACATTTGTTCCTATGTAACAAAGTGTAAAGAAGTACAGGTGGCACGGTGGCGCAGCAGTAAAGTTGCTGCCTTACAATGCCAGAGGCCCAGGTTCGATCCTGACTATGGGTGCTGTCTGTGCGGAGTTTGTACGATCTCCCCGTGACCGTGTGGGTTTTCTCTTGCATTCTGCTTTACTCCCACACTCCACATGGGGATCTCTGGTCAGCGCGGACTCAGTGGGCAGATGGGCCTGTTTCCACGCGGCATCTCTAAACTAAAAACTAAACTAAATGTGAAAACATCGTTGAGAAAAAAATAAATTTATATTTGTGCTACAGTGTTCCGGCTCAAGCCTTTCTGAGGGTTGCAGTATATTTTAGCTCCTTCGAAATGAAGTTTCTGACCAATTTCCCATGGCCATTCTTAAATGCCCTGCATCATTCCCAGCCACATTCCCAATACCGTCCCCTTTTAGGTTTGCTAGCCAAGCGGTTTCTCCCCAGTCATTTATCAGTGGGTTGCCCATCAGCATCACTCTTCTTGTATCTGTCAACACCAGAGCTGATGAAAAATCAGGAGTGAAGGAATCCGAAGACAATATTCAAAGTGGGTATGAAGTTTGTACATAAATCAAAGAGAAGCCAGGAGAAGAGCTTATTGGCTGAAACCCATGGGAAAGGTCATTCAGAGGGGAAAAACAGTTTAAAAAGAGCGCCAAAAAGCCAGTGTTAGCCCAGTGCTTGCCCAGTGCTTATGTGGAGCTCATCAATCACACGAGGACCTCCAGTTCCCATACTCCCCTTAGGACACCAGTGTCTCCTCCTCACCTCCCCATCAGGAACACTGCCATACTTTTCATTACCATAACAAATTGAAAATGGAAAAGCCTTTATTTCAAATTGCCTTGATAACTAACTAAACTGTAATCTAATTTCAATATTTCCCTAAAAGTGATGGAAGTCACTAAAGTTCAACCCACCATAAATTGACATGGTATAGATTTTATTTTCAAGTATGTTCCTAGAACTATTAGTTTAGTAATACAGTGTGGAAACAGGCCCATCGGCCCACTGAGACTGTGCCAACCAACAATCACATATTCACACTAGTTCTGTCCTACACACGAGGAACAATGTACAAAAGACAGTAAACCTACAAACCTGCACGTCTTTGGAATGGGGCACAAAACCCGGAGAAAGCCCATGTAGTCACAGGGAGATCGTACAAACTCTGTACAGATGGTACCCATAGTCAGGATCAAACTCGGGTCTCTGGCGTTGTAAGGTAGCGCCATTATGCCACTGTGCCACCCTCCCATCAAAGACTCCAACCATCAGTGAACAGCCAGTCTAACAAATTCAATCAAAAATCTATTGTGCAAGTACCTATTAGTGTCATGCAGCAGTCAGTCATTCAAACTGCAAGTGAAATAAAGTCTGTACCTGTTCCAGCACATCAAGTTTTAATTCCAGTTTACTGAGCACCACATCTCCTCCCCATAAAGAGAGCTGAAGATCAGATGGCTTCAGATTCTTGATGTAACGATTCACATAACTCATCAAGATCGGAGTCACGTAAGACTCCAACATTCTGACAATCTTCTGCTGCTGTGAATAACAAAAAAATAAAATAATGAGATCTAGGACCATTCATCACTACCTAAGAAATATACATTTATTTCCAATTCCAACTGAGTTCACATAACATTTGGGGATAATTCGAAATCCAATTGCATACTTACCTGGTGTATACTCTTTATTTCACTGTTCAGGTACTTCTCATTAGCAAAAGGTCTAAATAATTGTGGTAAATTCTGAATTTGAAATGGTTTGTGAAACAGATCTACAACACTATATAGCATAATTTTCTGTAAAATATAGTTGACTAGACCAAGTGACCCAGACACAGGAGAGAGGCCGGTCCCCAGCGCGAACCGTTCCTCTAGAACGCAATATTCCACCACTCACCCAGTGCCGACAACTTGCCCAGGGGCTGCTTCATTTCGCTTATGGCACGGCCTCCCCGTCATTTTTAAACTTACAAAAAATGGCATGATTGCACTTGCTAGCTGGCAGAACTCAGTGTACTGTGACTTAAAAAAATGCAATTTGCACAATGCTAGGGCTAGCAGGACTCGTGCACTTTGAAGCAACAATGTTGCGCAGCAGGCTACAATCCCATGAGTGAGCGTCACGAGCAGCAAACACAGGAATAAGCAGTTTTTTTTCCGTTTCTTCAGCTTTTCGAATATTTGATTAATAACTCGAGAAATTAATCATGAATTTATTCAGATAAGTCGATTTTTTACATCACGGGATAACTCTCTAGCACTGAACATGTAAAGATGTGACCGTTAGCGTGTTGTTTTGTTCTCGTAAGATTTGATCGCACATGAACACATAAAGACACAAATCCACGTACAAGATCAGAGTTTTATAGTTATGATATGGATATCTGTAAATCGACAAATGCAAAGTTTAATAGTCAAGAGTCAAGAGTGATCCATTGCCATATAGAACAACGAAATTCTTACTTGCAGCAGCAGATTTGTAAACATAGTACTCTGTAAATATCAAAATAAGCAACAAAAAGTTTGGTATATTTAAAAACAAACAATAATAGTGCAAAGACAAACAAGCCCCCAAGTCTATGTAGTTCAGAGATGTAAGTAAATTATTTTACTTTGTTTCTTAAAACAAAAACATTGAACTAAAACAGTGCAAGAGACAGCTAATTTTAAAGATAAGACATTTCATTCAAACTCGCAGCTTGTGGCAGTAGTTCAAATCAAGGGCTGTAACCTCTAGAACTTACGCAGTCGACAACTATCCCCCCAGGTAATAAGCACCTTCCTGATCACGAAACAATTTTGATCTTAAGGAAATCACATCCACCAAAAAAATATTGCATGTCATTACACTGTTATACTACAATGTTCCCAAAAAGTAAATTATTGCATAAAATAAAGTTAAAATTAATTATCATTCACTGGGAAATAGCAAGAATTAAATATATAAAATAGTGAAAAGAGTAAGGTGAAGAACAGTCTTGATCGCCTTATGGAACGTTTTGGACAATTCATGCATAAACTCCCTCATATCTATTTCTTGACCGTCAGGCAACCCGATGAATGCTCAAGAAAAATAGAGACAGAGTCATGCTCCAAATCGATTCCAAGATGCCACTCACAGTGCATTGTCCCTTAAAGACACAAAATGCTGGTGAGAACTTCAGCGGGTACAGACAGAATCTCCGGAGATAAGGAATGGGTGAATGTCTCGGGCCAAGACACTTCCTCATCAGTCCCTGTTCTGGATATTAAATGATGTGAGTAAGAGTGCAACCTCCACCCACCATGCAGCCACAATGCCCTCTGACACTCGACATCGACATCTTAAACTTAATGAATAATAACATTCAGTAAAGCTAGGAGAAGCGAGGTAAGCAGCATTGCACTGAATGTTTTTGTATCCCCCCCCCCTTTCCGAAAGGATCACAGCAAACACAACAGCAAAGAAATGGCCGTGAAAATTTCAGCATGTTAAATAGATACTTTGGCCCTGAACAATAAAGTCGGTTAATTAAAGAAACTGGGTCTCGATTTGCAAAGAAATTTTTAGTAGGGGAAGTCATGCTGCCCTTGTTCTGACCAAATGATGCCAGTAAGATTGGTAAGAGGGGAGGTGCATAAAAACTGATTGAGTAATTGCTTGTGTAGAGGGTGGGCACCAGTGCCAAAAGCAATGCCAGGCCAATAACTCAGAACCTGGCAGTTGAGACTGCAACCAATTGTAATTTTTTCTTCCTTTAATAATAAAATTTTATCACAATTTCTTCATTCAGTAGACAATCAAGAGACAATATGCCGTTTCCATGGCTCCGAAAACAACGTTAGAGTGCCATGCTGAAAACAGAATTGGACACTGTTTCAGACGCATCTGTGTGGTATTTTGATTCTTTAGATATTTGGTTATCTATTACTTTTAACTCGCCTCAATAAAATGTTATTTAAATGTGTTAAAGAAGGAACTGCAGATGCTGGAGAATCGAGGGTACACAAAAAGCTGGAGAAACTCAGCGGGTGCAGCAGCAATCAGTAGCAAGAGATAGCGATATTTTGGGTCGAGATCCTTCTTCAGTCTGGTTAGGGATCAGGGAAACGAGAAATATAGACGGTGATGTGGAGAGATAAAGAACAATGAATGAAAGATATGCAAAAAAGTATCGATGATAAAGGAAACAGGCCCATTGTCACTGTTGCCTCTGGGCCTTCTCCACCGGCAATCCGACCTCTCCGGTGTCTGGGCCTCCTCCACGAGCCAGAGTGAAGCAACAACGCAAGTTGGATGCGCGCGCGGCATCTCATATTCCGCTGTGGGGATGCTGCATCTCTGGACGTGAACAATGAATTTTCTCCATTCTGTTAACCCAAGCTGTCTCCTCCCCTTCCCCCCTCTCCCCCATCCGCCCCTCGGCCCTGGCATTCGCATCTCTCGATCTTCTCTCTTCTCTTCTCTCTATCTCTCCCCCACTGCCAAGTCGCACTAGCTTCTGCAATTTTACGACTACAATCAGATTACAATGAGGCCTGTTTCCTTTATCATCGATACTTTTTATGCATATATCTTTTCATTCATTGTTCTTTATCTCTCCAGCATCACAAGTCTATATTTCTCGTTTCCTGATCCCTAACCGGTCTGAAGAAGGGTCGTCGACCCGAAACGTCGCCATCTCCCTGCGCTCCTTAGATGCTGCTGCACTTTCCGCTGATTTCTTTCTTCCTCCTAGCCGTTTGTGTATCCCTGTTATTTTAAGGATTTAGTGGCGTGCATGGTGGTGGCCCTCGTCCAGTAGCCTTGCAACCAACCATATGTTAATTTCCCGCAAGTAAGAACGCAACAGGCAAGAGCACCTGGAAAGAAATATGCCAGCATCCGCTTCTCTCACAGAGCTGGAAATCAGACCAAGGAAGTTAAAGATCAGCAACTCATAGAGGCAGGAAAGTATCTTGACTTTGACTGGGCAGAGACTGGATGCAAAACCAATGGATGGTTTTTCACTGAACTGACCTGGCGGCAGTATTTGTCAAACTACTATCTATATAAAAGTAAGATTTGAAAAAAAGCTTTTTTGAAAAAAGAAAAAAGGTTTCTTTTTTTTGTATCCAGTATGAAGAAGTCGCCCATAATAATCAAATTAACGATGTTTCCAGCAACTATGAAAACAGAAGCGCAAGGTGGTCTGGATGCCCCATCCCTTAACCGGACACTGGTCAAACGCAGGTCTCGCCTGGGGTCAAGGAGCAGAATGAACAAGGCCTCTCCCTCAAGAGAAGCACCTAGCTGCCTGAAGATCAATCACCTGTTCATCGGGAGCACCTGGCACCAGCGGCAGCTACAATTAGGCGTCTATTCCGACGCGAACACGTTGAAATGCGTGCCGCGGCCGCCGCGCGCCGCCGCCGCCTCCTCCCCCAACCACATCTTCCTAGCTCCTGTCAACTGAGACGCTGCCCCCGCAGGAGAGAGACCAACGACCGCTCTCACTCCAGTATCCCGAGAGGCCAACGCGTCCTCGCTCGGCGCCTGACGCACTTCGTACTAACTGCGGCTGGGTCGTCCCTCTCGGCCCCGCTCTGTGCGTGGCAGGATGGAGGTGACGTCACCTGCGACGGCCGTAAGCTGAAGGCGGGGAACCGGGACTTGAGCGATCCCGTTAATCGAGCTGCCGTCATAGACCAAAGGCGGCCGGCGGCTCGAAGCCCGCCGGCAACTCTCTGACGGTTCCGTCCTTAACCCTGGTGCCCAGGTAACTCCCATCTTCTCATTAACCCCCCTCCCTCCATAACCCCACTTTCCCTCTCATCAACCAACCACCCTCACCCCCTCTCATTAACGCCCCCCCTCCCCTCATTAACCACCTCTCCATAACCCTCTCATTAACCCCCCCTCCATTAACATTAACCCCCCTCCCTCTCATTAACCTCCCCTCATTAACCTCCCCCTCCCTCTCATTAACCCCCTCGCAGCTCCTTCTCATTAAACGCAACTCCTCCCCACCTCCCTCGTCATTAACCCCCTCCCTCCTTCTCATAACCCCCTCCCTTCGCCTCTCATTAACCCCCCCCATGCTCATTAACCCCCCTCCTACTCTCCCTCTCATTTATCGTAACCCCCCCTCCCTCTCATTAACCCACACCCCCCCTCCCTCACCTTTAATAAACCCCCCTCTCATCATTAACCCCCCCCTCTCGCTCATTAACCCCAGCCCTTCTCTAACCCCCCCTCTCATAACCCCCCTCCCTCTCATTACGCCCCCCTCCTTCACCCCCCTCCTTTCATTAACCCCCCCTCTCTCATTAAACGCCCCCTCTCATTAACCCCCTCTCCTTATCCCCCCCCCCGCCCTATCATTAACCCCCTCCCCTCAATTCAACCCCCCTCACCTCAACCTCCCTCCCTCTCATCAAACACGCCCCCTCGCTTCCCTTCTCATTAACCCCCCTCCCTCCCTCGTTTAACCCAACCCCCCTCCCACTCCTTAACCCCCCCTTCCGCCCTCTTCATTTACCCCCCTCTCCTCACATTTACCCCCTCCTCTCGTTAACCCCCCTCCATCTCGTAACCCCCTCCCTCCTCTGCAGTTAACTCCCCCCCTCTACCTCGATACCCCCCTCGCCTCTCGGTTTAAACGCCCCCCTCCCTCTCGTTACACCCCCTGCCCTCTCGTTAACGCGCCCCCCTCTCTCGTTTAACTCCCCCCTCCCTCTTCGTTAACCCCCCTCCCATCCTCTCCCTTAACCCCCCTCCATCTCTTCTCCTCTTCTCGCTCCCTCTCTCTCTCCTCCTCAGCTCTTTCCTCGCCTCCGCTCTCTCTCTCTCTATTCACTCTCTCCTCTCTTCCCTCCTCCCTCCTCTCCCTCTCCGCCTCTTCTCCCATCCTCTCTCACTCCTCCCTCCCCCCCAGGCAACTCCCCCCTCTCAATTAACCTCCCTCTCCTCCCCCCTCCCTCTCCCCCCTCCCCCTCCCCAGGCAACTCCCCATCGCCCTCCCATCCCGATCATTAACCTCCCTCTCCCTCTCACTCGCCCTCCCCCTATCCTCCGTATTCTCCCTCCCCTCCCCCTCTCCCCCCCCCCTGACCCCCCCCCCCCCCCCCCCTCTCCCCTCTCCCCCCCCCCCCCCCCCCCCCCCCCCAATCTCCACAGTTGCCCACAAACCTGCTGTGTAGCCTCTGATTTTACCTTGGGTTTCAAGTATCTGCTTTTGGGTTCATTTTGGAAGGATTCAGCAGACTGGGTCTCTATTCTTTGGAGCGCAGGATGATGAGGGGCAGGCACGGAAATCGCTATCAAAACATTGGGGGGTGGGAACACAATTTAATGGCGACAGCACATGCGCACGCGCGAGGCTTCGGCCGTGGGCCCTGTGGACGGTAACATCAGAAGCTGACCTGGTTGGTGACCAACTCCGAACTCTAGCAACAGTAGCTTCGTCCGCCCAGAATTGTGGGGCTTGTATCGGCCCGTTCGCGGGGCCTTTCATCGGCTGGCGGGGGCTTCAACTTCAGGAGCCTCGATCGCCTCGATGCAACAGTTTGATTTTAAGCTGCGCCGTGCGATGAAAAGCCCCGCGAATGGGCCGATTCAGCCCTTAGAAAGCGTCTTATAAAGTCCGGATTACAAAACATGGGGGGAATTGTCCCACACCTCTCGAAGCATGGGCGTCCCCCCGTGATCTTATAAATCTACATAAAAACATGAGAGGAATAGATCGGGTAGATGCACAGACGCTTGCCCAGAGTAGGAGAATTCAGAATCAGAGGACACAAGTTTAAGGTGAGGGGGGGGAAGATTTAATAGGAATCTGTGGGATAAATTTTTCACACAAAGGGTGGTGGGTGTATGGAACGAGCTGCCAGAGGAGTTAGTTCTGAGGCAGAGACTATCGCAACGTTTAAGAAACAGTTAAACGGGTTCATAGAAAGGACAGGTTTATAGGGATATGGACCAAGCGCAGGCAGGTGGGACTAGTGTAGCTGAGACATGTTGGTCGACATGGGCAAGTTGGGCCAAAGGGCCTGCTTCCATGCTGTATGACTCTGTGAAGGGTCCCAACTCAAAATGTTGCCTATCCATTCTCTCCACGTATTCTGCCTGACTCGCTGAGTTATTCCATCATTTTGTACTTTTACAATACTAGAGAGATTTCAGCACAGAACATTAAAAATGTAATATCTCCACTGTTTCAAGTAGTATGATGTTAATTTTTTCAGGGATTGTTACTCAAATGTGCAAGAGATAGTAGAGATAAAATCAAGTTTATATCAAGATTCATCCAGTTTATATCTCAAAAATATTAATTTTTAAGACACCAAAAATGTGACATGCTTTGACACAATGAAATAAAGAGGCAATTTCTGCATTAAATTCACTATAATTCTAGCAAAGTTACAAAATTTTGAGATTAAAAAAATCAAGTCTGCAATTTTTTCCATCAGATTAAGCATAAAAGTAAGTTTAATTTGACACCTAATTCACTTTCATATCTTCAGTATTAAAAAAGTTATGGCCATTTTCATACTCGGAAATCAGCAACTTGTTTCCTATTGCTTTTCTATTGACTTAACACAAAAGTTGTGATCGAGGACAGTCAATAGCCCATAACTTTCTTAAAAATTAAGAGAACTGAAATAAATTTTCAGTTATTATAGATTGAAGTATTCTGAAACAAATATGAAACAATCTTACTTGGATGACCTGAAATTAAAGCATATAATTAGATAGTTACCCAATTGTAGCTAATTACAAAATTCAATTACTAGGTCTAAACGTCTATCCACTTCTTAAGAAAAAATTAACATTTTTTTTAAAGCCTGTGTCCAATTAACATTCACACAATAATTCACAATAATTCAAATAGCTCAAGCTCAGTCAGATTGGATGGAGAGTGTCTGTGAACAGCAATTTTCAAGTCTTGCCAGAGATTCTCAATTGGATTTAAGTCTGGACTTTGACTGGGCCATTCTAACACATGAATATGCTTTGATCTAAACCATTCCATTTTAGCTCTGGCTGTATGTTTAGGGTTGTTGTCCTGCTGGAAGGTGAACCTCCGCCCCAGCCTCCAGTCTTTTGCAGACTCTTAACAGGTTTTCTTCCAAGATTGCCCTGTATTTGGCTCCATCCATCTTCCCATCAACTGACCAGCTTCCCTGCCCCTGCTGAAGAAAAGCATCCCCACAGCATGATGCTGCCACCACCATGTTTCACAGTAGGGATGGTGTGTTCAGGGTGATGTGCAGTGTTAGTTTTCCACCACACACGCGTTTTGCATTTAGGCCAAAAACTTCAATTTTGATCTCATCAGACCAGAGCACCTTCCTCCACATGTTTGCTGTATCCCCCACATGGCTTGTGGCAAACTGCAAACGGGACTTCTTATGGCTTTGTTTCAACAATGGCTTTCTTCTTGCCACTCTTCCATAAAGGCCCGATTTGTGGAGTGCACGACTAATCGTCCTGTGGACAGATTCTCCCACCTGAGCTGTGGATCTTTGCAGCTCCTCCAGAGTTACCATGGGCCTCTTGGCTGCTTCTCTGATCAATGCTCCCCTTGCCCGGCCTGTCAGTTTAGGTGGACAGCCTTGTCTTGGTAGGTTTGCAGTTGTGCCATACTCTTTCCATTTTCGGATGATGGATTGAACAGTGCTCCGTGAGATGTTCAAAGATTGGGATATTTTTTTATAACCTAACCCTGCTTTAAACTTCTCCACAACTTTATCCCTGACCTGTCTGGTGTGTTCCTTGGGCTTCATGATGCTGTTTGTTCACTAATGTTCTCTAACACACCTCTGAGGCCTTCACAGAACAGCTGTATTTATACTGAGATTAGATTACACACAAGTGGACTCTACTAATTAGGTGACTTCTGAAGGCAATTGGTTGCACTGGATTTTATTTAGGGGTATCTGAGTAAAGGGGGCTGAATACTTTTGCACGCCACACTTTTCAGTTTTTTATTTGTAAAAACATTTGAAAACCATGTATCATTTTCCTTCCACTTCAGAATTATGCGCCACTTTGTGTTGGTCTATCGCGTAAAATCCCAATAAAATACATTTATGTTTGTGGTTGTAACGTGACAAAATGTGGAAAAGTTCAAGGGGTATGAATACTTTTGCAAGCCACTGTACCTGTCCCCTACGTAAAATACATCCCCATTCTCAGCGTTCATGGCATTAGGAGCTAATTTTTATATTACACCAGTGCTGAAATAGTTGGGCAATTTTTTTTTTTTTAATGAACTCCCCCACCGAGCCTTGGCGTTGGCTGCACCGAGTTTCGGTGCGTTCCTCAGCACATACTCCTGCAGTCTGCAGCGGGCCAGTCGGCAACATTCCCTGACGGACATCTCGCTCTGCTGGGTGGTGAACAATGCTCGGGCAGACCAAGATGAATTTGGCGTGCTCTGAACGGCTATATGTCAAAGAATGTAATGGTGGTTACTCTTGGTGTGCACCCTATTTTAGAGTAACCACCGTTACACCACAACGGTAAAGTAAGACCAAATAACTTCCCAAGGAGATTGAAAATGTTCTTGTTTGAAGAATTCAATAGATAATGAAACTATGAGAAGAAAGTAACTTTAATATCAAGATTCTGTAAAAGCTGCTGCATGCCAAAATTGGTGAATATTTTTGATGTTCACCATCACACGGGTAACACCAGCATTTTGCAGTAGCTATATTTCCATCAAATTATGTACCTGCAGTCTCTTATTATGTATTCAGAACATGAGAAAGAAATTACAAAAAAATAAATACTGGAAGAAACAGGAGCTACTTTCATTTTGGTGTTCACCCTTGGATACTGTGTAACACATGTTTCAGTAGATAACAGGAATATTGCTCATTTGATCACATACTCCATGTTTATAGCAAGAAAGTACATTTGTATGTTGAAAAACAGCAAAAGTGAAGAAATCGGTTATCATGCTTTAAAATAAAATTGCTTTCTAAATTTCATGTAACGGTTGTTAAGGTGGACACCAAACAAAGTGTGAAAAAACACATAGGAACGCTTGTTAAACAAGGAAATTTGTTAATTGATGAAATGTTCTCAAACTTCATGAACTATCTCTCCCTGTCATGTACTGCCACTGTGAGGGATTTTGATTAATCCGAATCACGTTGAAATAATTTATTAGTGAACTTCAGTTTTATGTATGATGTCACACTTTTTGTACCCAGTAGTTCAAGTTCAAGTGAGTTTATTGTCATGTGTCCCTGATAGGACTATGAAATTCTTGCTTTGCATCAGCACACAGAACATAGAAGGCATTTACTACAAAACAGATCAGTGTGTCCATATACCATATATAAATATATACACACATGAATAAATAAACTAATAAAGTGCAAATGACAAATAATGGGTTATTAGTTATCAGAGTTTTGTCCGAGCCAAGTTTAATAGCCTGATGGCTGTGGGGAAGTAGCTATTCCTGAACCTGGTCGTTGCAGTCTTCAGGCTCCTGTACCTTCTACCTGAAGGTAGCAGGGAGATGAGTGTGTGGCCAGGATGGTGTGGGTCTTTGATAATACTGCCAGCCTTTTTGAGGCAGCGACTGCGGTAAATCCCCTCGATGGAAGGAAGGTCAGAGCCGATGATGGACTGGGCAGTGTTTACTACTTTTTGTAGTCTTTTCCTCTCCAGGGCGCTCAAGTTGCCGGACCAAGCCACGATGCAACCGGTCAGCAAGCTCTCTACTGTGCACCTGTAGAAGTTAGAGAGAGTCCTCCTGGACAAACCGACTCTCCGTAATCTTCTCAGGAAGTAGAGGCGTTGGTGAGCTTTCTTGATAATTGCATCAGTGTTCTCGGACCAGGAAAGATCTTCAGAGATGTGCATGCCCAGGAATTTGAAGCTCTTGACCCTTTCAACCATCGACCCGTTTACATAAACGGGACTGTGGGTCCCCATCCTACTTCTTCCAAAGTCCACAATCAGTTCCTTGGTTTTGCTGGTGTTGAGGGCCAGGTTATTGTGCTGGCACCATATGGACAGTCGCTCGATCTCTCTTCTGTACTCCGACTCATCCCCATCAGTGATACGACCCACAACAGTGGTGTCGTCAGCGAACTTGATGATGGAGTTCGCACTGTGACCGGCTACGCAGTCATGAGTATAGAGTGAGTACAGCAGGGGGCTGAGCACACAGCCTTGAGGTGCTCCCGTGCTGATTGTTATCGAGTCTGACACATTTCCACCAATACGAACAGACTGTGGTCTGTGAATGAGGAAGTTGAGGATCCAATTGCAGAGGGATGCGCAGAGAACCAGTTCTGCGAGTTTGGTAACCAGCTTGGAGGGGATGCTAGTATTAAATGCCAAGCTGTAATCGATGAATAACAGCCTGAGATATGAGTTTTTGTTGTCCAAGTGGTCCAAAGTGGAGTGGAGAGCCAGCAAGATCAAATCCACCGTTGATCTGTTGTGGCAGTAAGCGAACTGCAGTGGGTCCAGGTTTTTGTCGAGGTAGGAGATGATTTGCGCCATGATCAACCTCTCGAAGCACTTCATCATGACAGGCGTTAGTGCCACAGGTCGATGGTCATTGAGGCACGTCACCCTGCTCTTCTTGGGCACTGGTATAATTGATGCCTTTTTGAAGCAGGTGTGAGAGGTTGAAAATGTCCGCAAAAACTCCAGCCAGTTGGTCTGCACAGGTTTTTTGAACGTGACCAGGTATACCTTCAGGTCCAGACGCTTTTCGAGGGTTCACCCCTCTGAAGGATTTCCTGACGTCGGCCTCTGTGACTGATACTGAAATACCATCACATCGAATGGGGGCTCGGGAAGGCACGTCGGTGTTCTCCCTACCAAAACGTGCGTAAAACGCATTGAGCTCATCAGGGAATGATGTTTCGCCCACATTCGAGCTTCCTCCTGATTTCGCCTTGTAGGTGGTGATTGTATTCAGGCCCCGCCACAGCTGCCGAGCATCTGTCTCATCCTCCAGCTTGGAGCAGAAGTCCCTTTTGGCCTTCTTGATGGCCTTACCAAGGTCGTATCTGGACTTCTTACAGACCACTGTATCATCAGACATGAATGCCCGGTGTCTGGTCTTCAGAAGTGCGGATCTCAAATTTGATCCAAGGTTTCTGATTGGGAAACACTCGGAAGGTTCTTATAGGCATGCAGTCCTCCACACATTTCTTAATGAAGTCTGTAACGACTGTGGCGTATTCGTAGTATTGTATTCCCAGATTTGTAAAAACACACATTTTGCTCAAGATTCCAGCATCTGCAGTTCTTGTGTCCTCATTGCTATCATGAATTGTTTTTTTTTCTGACCAGCTCATTTACAAACTGCAAATAGACTTAAAGTAATGTCAGATGTGCAGAGGTTTCTTCAGCAAACCTTTAAGAAAAAGTTGTTGATGTTCAGTTATAGAGCTGTACAGCACAGAAATGAGTCATTTTGCCTATTTCGTCCATGCTGACCATGCTAATCTGATTGGCCCATATCCCTCCAAGTCTATATATATGTCCAAATATTTTTTTGCTATTGATCATCAGATCTACTCGAAAGGAAGACGACATGATGCAAAGTTCATTTAATCACGATGTTCAGAAAATGCATAAATGAGAACATAAAGTTGTAACAAGATTTGATTGTACTTGGTCTGGCACACTTTTTCCTTTAATCGTGGAAATATTTTAAACTGGTTTTGTGCAATATTTACCCATTTAAATTTCAGAATCTTAAAGATGTGAGAATTCAGAAAACTTTTAATAGGGCATTTAAACCTTTTGAACAGACACTACATATGAACTACTGAAACGTAAGTGTTAACAAATATGGATGTGCAGTTGCCGTACTGAAGCATGTCCAAAGATTGGACATGCTTCAGATTTCAGTTAAAGATTGGACATGCATCAAATGCTCATTAAAACACTGGTTTAATACGCAATATTATTTCGTAAAGGTACTTTATTTAAACATATATCAACCATAGATGATAAAGATGGTAGATATATTATTGTGATAGGAGAATTAAATACAGAAAAAGTGATTCTTGTTAATATATACGGACCAAATTTCGATAGTCCATTGTTTTTTAAAAAAGTATTTAATAATATTCCGGAATTAACGCAATATAATTTGATAATTGGTGGAGATTTCAACTGTACATTAGATCCTTACTTAGACAGATCTACAAAACAAAGAAAAAACAAATCACATTCTAGTGATTTGTTAAATGCATATATGCAAACGACCAATATTAAAGATGTTTGGAGAACAGAAAACCCTACAGGACGAGAATATTCTTTTTACTCCCCAGTGCATAAAACTTACTCAAGAATAGATTATTTTTTGGTGGATGCAAAACTTATTTCACTTACTTATGAAGCTAAATATGATAATATAATAATCTCAGATCATGCCCCAGTAACGTTTAAAATTAAAATTAATAATAAAATAGAAAATTTAAGACAGTGGAAATTTAATCCACAAATTTTAAAAAACAAAGCCACTCAGGAATATATCATAACTCAAATTAAAATTTTTTTTGAAATAAATGATCAACCAGAGATATCGCGTTCCTTATTGTGGGAAACATTTAAGGCATATCTTCGAGGAATAATGATTTCTTCACAAGCATTTGACAATAAAAAGATTCGGAAAGAACAACAAGATCTAGAAAAGGAGATTAAGGAATTAGATATACAGAATGCAATAAAACCAGATACGATATTACATAATAAAATTGTTATATTGAAATATAAATTAAATAAAATATATACAGATCAAGTGATAAAATTTTACCAACATACTAAACAATTACAGTTTGAATTTGGGGATAAGCCCCAAAAACTGCTGGCTCGACAATTAAGGAAAATTGAAGCGGAAAAAATTATACATAGGATTAAATCACAAAACGGTGACTTATTAACACAACCTAAAGATATTAATGAAAGATTTATGCAATATTATAAAAATTTATATACTGCTAAAACAACAGTAAGTAAAATAGAAATAGATGCATTTATAAAAAAATGTAACTTGAAAGGACTGGATTTACAAAATAGAAAATTATTAAATGCTGATATTTCAATAAATGAAATTAAAGAATCTATTAGATCATTAAAAAACGGTAAAACACCGGGACCTGATGGTATAGGTTCGGAATTTTATAAAACATTTCATGAATATATAGTCCCATATCTAAAATCATTATATGAACAGATATATACAGAACAGAAGCTTCCAGATACATTGAACGAATCTATTAAAACACTCATACCTAAAATAAATAAAGACTTGGACGAACCAGGATCATATAGAGCAATAGCTCTATTAAATACAGATCAAAAGATATTAACAACAATATTAGCAAAAAGATTGAGTTCAGTTGTTAATGAATTAATACATCCGGATCAAACTGGATTTATACCAAAAAGATATTCTTCATATAATCTAAGACGATTGTTTAATATTATATATTCGAAAAGAAGTGATAAAAAAGACTTAGTAGTTATTTCACTTGATGCAGAAAAGGCTTTTGACCAAGTGGAATGGCCTTATTTATTTTCGGTGATGGAAGCCTTTAAACTAGGAGAGGAGTTTATTACTTGGATTAAATTATTATATGCAAATCCAATAGCTAGAATAACAACAAATCGAATGTTATCAATTAAATTTAATTTATCACGAGGTTGTAGGCAAGGTTGTCCTTTATCACCTTTATTGTTTGCATTAGCAATAGAACCACTTGCTCAGAGGGTAAGACTACACCCGGAAATATATGGATATGATACCGCAAATACTAAGAATAAAATTTCCTTATATGCAGATGATGTATTACTTTATATCACTCAACCAGAAATAAGTATTCAAAAATTTGTTTAAAACTAATAACGGAATTCGGATCACTTTCAGGATACAGTATTAATTGGAATAAAAGTGAACTTATGCCTATAACAATGAATAAGTTACATATATTACAACAATTTCTTTTAAGATAACAAATGAAAATATTAAATATCTTGGGATTTTTGTTACAAAAAGATTTAATTCTCTATTTAAATCTAATTTCCCCCCATTACTAAATAAATTAAATAAGAATATTTCATATTGGAAAAGTTTACCTATCTCGATGATAGGGAAAATTAATGCAATAAAAATGATTTTTCTCCCACAATTATTATATTTATTTCAATTAATCCCGATATATCTTCCAAAAATTTTTTTTTTAAAAGTAGATTCTTTAATTACGAATTTCATTTGGGATTATAAGACCCATAGAATAAATAAAAAACATTTATGTAAATCTAAAATAAATGGAGGATTAGCATTACCAAACTTGATGTTTTATTACTGGGCAGTTAATATTAAAAACATGAATTTTTGGTTAGGAGAAATAGACAATAAACCAAATTGGTTAAATATGGAAGAAGAAGATTGTTCTCCATTAGAAATTAGCTCTATAATATTTGCTAATATTAATGTAGCTAAGAAAGTTTATAGTGAAAATCTGATAATAGAAAATGGAATCCGCATATGGAAACAAATAAAGAAAGCATTAAAACTAAAATCTATACCACTAAGTCTTAAGATTGTTAATAATTTTATGTTTAAACCTTCAATTTTGGATAAGGCTTTTTTACAATGGAAAAATAAAGGAATTTCTAAGATGGGTGATCTTTATAAGGAAAACACTTTTCTTTCATTTCAAGAGTTGCAACAAATTTATGGGCTACATAATAAAGAATATTTCAGATATTTACAAATTTAGAAACTATGCCTCTGCAAATATATATGAATTTAGAAATAGAAAAATAGAAATTTTTAGATGAATGTTTGAATAAACATCCAAATATGGAAAAAATGATATCATATATATGTAATATTTTATTGGAAAATGATACCCCATCAACAGAAATATATAGAGAGTCTTGGGAAAAGGAATTAGGCCAAATAATAAGACCAGAAATATGGGATGAAAGTTTACAACATATACATTATTGTTCATTAAACGCTAAACATTCTCTTATACAGTTTAAAATATTACATAGATTACATTACTCTAAATCTAAATTACATAATATTTTTCCAAAAATATCTCCAATATGTGACAAATGTCAAATTTCAGAAGCAAATTTGACACACTCATTTACTAACTGCATAAAAATTGTAGAAGAATACTGGAAGGAAATATTTAAAATAATCTCGACCGTTATCAATATAAATATAACCCCTGACCCAAAGTTAATTATACTTGGAATAATTGAAACTGACCAATTAATAACAACGAATCAAAGAACTTTTATTGACTATGGTTTAATAATTGGGAAAAAAATAATATTAAAATTTTGGAAAGGCCCTGCATTCCCAACAATCAAAATGTGGAATATAGAAATGTCGGAGACACTCCATTTGGAGAGATTGAGGCTTGTCCTTATGGATAGGTTAGATCTCTTCAGATGGATTTGGTCTCCATATATTGAATATTTACAGGGTCATAATGGTTCGGCGCGAGAACCTGACTGAGACCTGGATATTTGAGTGGATGAAGAGATACATATAATAAATCATGAATATATCTATAAGGACGGATTAATGACGAATATTTTATTCTCCATCAAACCTTTTCTTATTCTTTATTCTATTTCCTAACTTTTCTATTTTCTTATATCTATATAAAAAATTAAAAAACAATATAGAAACACATTATCTTAATATTAGTACGAATATAAATATTATTAGATTTATGAGAACATTGTTAGTATTATTAGTATTTTTTAGTATTTTATATTTTTAATTATATAAAATTATGTACTTTTAATGGTACAATAATTTTAAATTTAAATTTAGCGATAAGATAAATATTGTTAACATTAGGAAGAAATAATGGAAATTATATATGTTTTACTAACGTTTTGTATCAATAATATCATAAAATTTGGCCTTATACCTAAAAAATTAGAGATAAAATGAAAATTACTAATAGTACGAGTATAATGCTAATATTGTGAATGTATTAATAGTATTATGTATCTCTAATTATATAAAATATACAACTTTGAAATTTATAATTAAGGATAATACAGTATGAATAATATTATTAGTATGAATCAATTATTAAGACTATGTATTTTTACTATTGAAATATAATGTAACTGGTTGTTATTTTGTTTCTATAATAAATAAATTTAAAAAAAAACAAAAAAAAAAACACTGGTTTAAATGAGCGAAAAATTAAATTTAGCACTGAAAGAAATGCATCAACAAATGGGGAAAACGGGTGAAAGTTCATTAAAGCAAACATCCAGAGCCAGTAATGAGGAATCAAAGAATCGGGGGGGGGGGGGGGTGGTCAGGCAGCATCTCTTGAGAACTTGGATAGGTGACATTTTGGGTCGGGACCCTTCTTCAGACTGTTCTTATTTCTGTAAACCAGCATCTGCCATTCCTTGTGTAGGAAAGAACTGCAGATGCTGCTTTAAATCAAAGGTAGACAAAAATGCTGGAGTAACTCAGTGGGTCAGGCAGCATCTCTGGAGAGACAGAATGGGTGACGTTTCGTGTCAAGACCCTTTCTACAGTCTTCAGTCCATTTCTTCTCTCCAGAGATACTGGCCTGACCCTCTGAGTTACTCCAGCATGTGTCTATCTGCCATTCCTTGTTTCTACCAGAATATTGGAAAGTGAGTTTTAATTACAGACAAAAAGCAGGCAGAATGGTTGACCTAAATAACTTTGATTCCAAATGACATGAATTGTGGCACGAATTGAAACACTGGCAAATAAGCTTATTACCATTTGGCAAATATGATCTGCTTTCTGCTAATAAATCAGTTCTCCCCGTTGAGCTCCATTTGCTAGAAACAAAGACCAAGCATGACTGTAGATGGGGAATTCCAACACAAAGAGTGACTTGGTCAACTCACTGCCTCACTATCAAAACATAGAGCAACCATCTATTTTTGTCTGTTCTATGTCCAGTGGCTCTGACTTCCACCATCATTAAATACTTTGAGCAACTGGTGATGGTGCACATTAACTCCAGCCTCCCAGCTGGCATTAATCCACCATGGTTTGCGACAGGTCCTCAGCAGATGCTACCTCCTTGGCCCAAAACCTCTGGAATACCTACACAAGGACTCCTCTTATTCCTATTTATCAACTATGCCTTCAACATTATAATCCCATCTAACCTCATCTCCAAAATCCTGGACCTAAACATCAGCTGCCCTCCTCTGTCATTGGATCCTTGCCTTTCTGACCCACAGACCTCCATAAACCATGATAGCTGAGAACGCATCCTCAACAATAACTCTCAATACTGTGGCTTATAAGGTTACATTCTTAGTCGCCTACTGCCTTTATATTCATAACTGTACAGCCAAATTTGGCTCTAATTCCATCTACAGGTGTATTAACGAGACACCACTGAGGTGGGCTGTACCACGAACAATGACGAGATGGAATACAGGAAGGAGATGGAGAACTTAGTGACATGGTGTCAGGCCAATAATCTCCCTCAATTTCATCAAAGATGAAGGAGCTATTTATTGACTTCCGGAAGCATGGTGGAGTACATTCCCGTATTATCAGTAAATGGCGATGATGTGAAAATGGTTGAGAGCTTCAAATTCCTTGGTATTGATATTACCAATGAAATGTCAAGGACCAACCACATTGATGCAACAGCTAAGAAGGCACATCAATGTCTCTACTTCCTGAGGAGACTGAGAAAATTCAGCATGTCTGATGACTCTTACATGCTTCTACAGGTGCACCATAGAAAACATACTGTAAAGTTGCATCACAGCAAGAACGTAAGAAATTGCAAAGAATTGTGGATGTAACCCACTCATCTCACAGACCAGCCCTCCCACTATTGACTCCATCTACACCTCATACTGCCTCGGAAAAGAACCCAACATTATCAAAGTTTTCTCCCACCCCAGACATTCCTCTTTCTCCATGCTCCCTACCACAGAAGATATAGAAGCTTGAAAGTGCACCATCAACCTCAGGAACAGCTTTTTACCCTTTGTTCTCTGACTTACGAACGGTCCTTTTGTGCATGAGCTTGGCCTTATTGTGTTTTTGTATGGTATATCTGGTCTGTTGGGATAGTATGCAAAACAAAGCTTTTCACTGTACATGTGATGATAATAAACCATATGTGTCTTTTTACAATACTGGAGAGTTTTTGACGAACAAGATTAGTATTCACTTTTTGACACCAATACACTGTTCTTAACAAATCTACCCATCATGTGAAACCTTATAAATAGCAGATATAACTTAGATAACTTCAAGACCGAAAGTATTTTTTCATAATAGACATATTTTCATCGTTTTCCCACCATTTTGGACGCCAAAAGTGTGACAATAAAAATCTGCCACATTTAGTCATGAATATTTAATTCATAAATAAACTTCATATGGCCCCTCATACATATACATTTTGATAATGGTCAAGGGAAATATCTTTATCTATACTAAGAGCAAAATACAGTAACAAAGGTAATACAGTACAGTAAAGATCCCGTAACAGTTGTTATGCTTGGTGTCCATTGTTTCAAGTTCAAGTTACATATGTCACATGCATCAATTTGTACAGTAAGATTTGAGTTACCATACAGCTATACGAATAAAAAGAACACTATACATGATAGGATTCAACATAAACATCCCCACACAGCGGAATCAACGTTTCCCACTGTGAGGGAAGGCAACAAATTTCAGTCATCTTCCTCTTGTTCACCCAGGGTCGGGGCCTTTGAGCTCTCCGCAGTTGCCGCTACGGCGGCCCGATGTTCAGGCCCCCTCACCGGGATGATCGGAGCTCCGGCGTTGGAACGGAAGAACACACTCAGCGGCTTGGAATTTCCGAATCGGCCGCTTCTTATCGGAAACCGCGGCTTCCGAAGTCTGCAGTCCGAGCTGGGCGGAGCACCAACACTGGCAACCCTCGGCAAAATATCCCAGGACCTTGCGATGTTAAAGTCAGCGCCGCCCGTGGCTAGAAGCTCTGCAAACCACAGCTCCACGATGTTAAAGCAGCAGGCCAACACTCTGGAGCTACAACACAGGCGATCCCCAGTAAGGCAGCGTCCTGCTCCGCGATGGAATTCAGTGCTGTGCCGCTGCTGAAGCTCTGGTCGGTCCCGGTAGGAAAGGCTGTGCCAATCCAGTTGGTAGGCCATGAGGGGGGGGAGCAAAGATGCGACTCGGAGAAAAGGCGCATCTCGACCAGGTAAATGACTGGGAAACGGTTTCCTCCTTTCCCCCCACATAAAAAAGACTAAGAAACCTTTAAAACATTCTTAATGACATACTAAAAATAACAAAAAAGGGTGAAAGACCGAACAACTGCTGGCGAGGCTGCCACACTCGATGGCGCCACCCGATGGAGTTGTCGGGGTCGGTACCTCCGTAAGTTAAACCATGGAGGCTCCAAACTAATGCTTTTCAAACACCCAATGAGGTATTCTATGGTAGTAGCGATCTTTGGGTGAGTTAATTATTTTTTCTTATTTTGCAATATAATATATTAAAAACATCATGGTGTCAAAAACACAACGTCCGTTTATGATATATTTCCCGACTTTTTAATTTAAAAAAAAATTATTTGACATAAATTGGTCATCAAAACTAAGAAACTGAGCCAATCTTCAATTTGGCAACACACTGTCTCTTGTTTACCTTTTGTAAGGACTAACTTCATTCCTTCGTGTCAACTTCGGAAAGCTACGCAATGACCAGCAATCAGAAGATCTGATGAATCATCGGCCATCGATGTGGCTCAGATCCATAATGTAATGTACCGTTTAGATCGCATCGGTGAAAATGCTTGGTTTTCTCTGGGACACCAAAACAAACATTTTTTTAAAGTCCTCCGCAACGTATATTTATGTGTATGATGACTAACGCGCATTGCGGTGTCCACTCAGATGGATGCAGTATTCTACATGATCAGGTAAATGAAGTGGAAATGGTGTTTGCAATTTTATTGTTCCATGTGATATTCATAAACATAGAAAGGAATAAGAAATATGCGTATTTACTGTGCCAACCAGGCCACTGGTGGACACCACGCAACAACCGTAAAGGGCCTGACCCACTGTACGAGGTCATTCAAGAGTTATCCCGAGTTTTCCCCTGATTTGAACGTGGAGAATGTCCGTAGCGGCTCATACGAGTAACGGTAGGTACTCGGGAAATCCGGTAAACACATGACGTTTTTTCAACACTGAAAAATGTCCACGAGTAAAGAAATTCTCGTGATGAAAAAAATGGTTACTTTTTACTCGTACGAGCTGCTACGAGACATCCACGAACTCCTACAGACCCACTACGGACATTCTCCAAGTTCGAATCGGGAAAACTCGAGAGAGCCCTTGAATTACCTCGTACAGTGGGACAGGCCCTTTACACAACATTTATTTGTGTATTCTGATGCTATTTTCAGGAACTTGCCATTAATATGCTATCTTTTCTTATATTTGTTGTTGATACTATGTTATGCATGAACCCAATAAAGTGCTTGTTAACATTTTTGAAGGAATTTGAAATTTGTCACGTTTTTGTGTGCAGTATTGTAAAAAGACACATATGATAACAGAATATAGTAGATTTGGTGACTAGAGGGAAGCTGTTCCAATTAGCAAATAGTTTAATGACCATTCTTAAAGTTTATGGCAAAGTTACAAGGGAGATGTGAGGAGAAGCTGTTACTCGGCACAATTATATCTGTTGAAAAATAAAGGCCCAAAGTAGATTCATTTTGTGCTTTAAAAAAACTTGATAAGCATTTGAGAAACAGTTTGGATATGGGGGAAGAGCTAGAAGGAATGTGATTGTAAATAGCTCTTTTATGAGCTGGCATAGATTGATGCCCAAAGATGATCTTCTGTACTATAGCAGTGCTAAGATTTTGTGTTCCAAAAATCAGTCATATTCCTAGCCAAGTTGTTCCAAGACAGCTGCCACACTGACATTAGGTGTGATCTGCATTGATGATTGATTGGAGTGTTTCATTGCATCTCCTCTCATAATGAAGCATTTATGTCTGGTTCCAGGAAGGCCTGGGTCACATTCAGCCACGGACTAATAAATGCATTCACACTAATGCTTGATAATGGTCAAGAACAAATTTGATCCTTCTCGCCGCTGTCAATATCCTGTCAGTCATTATTGACTGCACTATTTCCAAAAGTGGGTCAGATTTAGTATTCTATGGAGAGCAAGATTTTCATTGTACCTGTATCTCATCGTGATTGTGCATATTTTCAGTTTATAGGTTAGAGATACAGCATGGAATCAGGCCCTTCGGCCCACCATGTCCACACTGACCAATGGTGCCCATACACTCGCGCCATCCTACACACTAGGGCCATTTTACAATCTTTTACAAAAGTAAATTCACTTACAAACCTATACGTGTGGGAGGAAATCAGAGTACCTGGGGAAAACCCATACGGTCACGGGGAGAACGTACAAACACCATACAGACAACACCCGTAGTCAGGATCGAACCTGGGTATTTGACTCTGTGAGGCAGGAACGCTACCAATGCGCTACCGTGCCGCCCCAAGAATATGAAAATAAATATTTGACAACTTCACAGCTCAATCGTTTCTACAATCCATAAGAGTTGTGATGAGATACGATCAACTTGCCTGAAAGCGTGTGTTTCAAAATACTCAAAGCTCAAGAGAATCCAAACAAGACAAACAACAGTTAGATATATATACACCTATCTAACCATCAGCTTGTGAAAGATACATAAGCTTTTTCCAAACAATTAACTTCTGCCACCAGTGGTGAATGCATGAAACATGCTCCGTTTTATGTTCACCTCCACATATGCATTATACCAATTTAAAAACAAATTATCATTCGTTTCTTCTTTTCTGTATAACACTGGCGGTACCTTTCACACACACACACACCATTAAGTTTCAAGATATAATGTACAGGATGTCTCATAGTACTTTGTAGCCAATTAAGTAGAAAAGCCATTCAGATGTAAAAACATTGCTACATAATAGTATTCAAGAGACCATTATTAAAATTTCTAGGTATGTGTAGGAAAGAACTGCAGATGCTGGTTTAAATCGAAGGTAGACACAAAATACTGGAGTAACTCAGTGAGATAGGCAGCATCTCTGGAGAGAAGGAATGGGTGACGTTTCAGGTCTCTCCAGAGATGCTGCCTATCCCACTGAGTTACTCCAGCATTTTGTGTTTACCTACCATTATTAACATTTCCCTGAGAATCCTGCTCCCTTCCCTTTCTCTGCTTGAATATATGTCTGCTCAATTCTCTGTCTTCCCAATTC
Organism: Okamejei kenojei; assembly: GCA_035221665.1. Lineage (NCBI taxonomy): Eukaryota > Metazoa > Chordata > Chondrichthyes > Rajiformes > Rajidae > Okamejei > Okamejei kenojei. Next base: position 35,168,243 of record CM069134.1, read on the forward strand.
TCGCTGGATCTAAATACTGGATGCAAGGCAAATTGGATTAGGCAAACATGCTACTCTTCATTTACTTCTAAATCTAGAGGCACGGCTATTATCATTCGTAAAGGTATACCATTTAAATTAAAGAATACTATAGCAGATAAAGAGGGGAGGTACGTCATTGTCGTGAGAGAAATTTATTCTACTCCACTTACTTTGATAAATATTTATGCTCCTAATTTTGACAACCGCCAATTCTTTAGTAAAATGTTGGATATAATTTCAGAACTTAATCATCAAAACGTGATAATAGGGGGTTTTGAATTGTGTTTTAGATCCATATTTGGATAAATCAGCAAAACAAAAAAGGACCAACATAAAATCTAAAACGAGTGAACTCCTAACTACATACATGAAAAATACTAATATAACAGATGTATGGAGGATCGCTAACCCAGTAGGTAGGGAATATTCATTTTATTCAACAGTACATAAAACATATTCACGTATTGATTATTTCTTAGTGGACACAAAACTAATTCCATATACATATAGTTCTAAATATCATAATAGTATTATTTCTGATCATTCCCCGTTAACTTTTTCTTTAAAATTAGAAGGAATGCCTGATAAAAATTTGTTTTGGATGTTTAACCCCCAAATTTTAAATAACTCACAAGGTTGCACATATTTAAAAGAGCAGACGAGATTGTTCTTTGAGACAAATGATACACCAGATATTTCACCCTCCTTATTATGGGAAACTTTTAAGGCATTTATTGGAGGAACTATAATCTCATATCAAGCTTTCCAAAATAAAAAGAATAATACTGAACAATTGCAGTTAGAACAATAAATTAGACAATTAGATTTAGAAAATGCCAAAGAACCAACTATAGATAAACATAATAAGATAATAATACTAAAAAATAAATTAAATAAAATTTTATCGGCCAGAATAATAAGATTATTTCCAATTACAAAACAAGAACATTTTGAATTTGGTGATAAACCTCATAAACTCCTAGCACGCCAACTGAAAAAAACGTAAATATATTAATAAAAGATTTGCTGAATTTTATCAAAACTTATATACATCGAAAACCTCTGCAAATAATACTCAAATTACAAATTTCTTAGATAAGTGTAATCTTCCAAAATTAAATATGGTGGAATAAGAGGCATTAGGAGCTCAGATTACACTACAGGAAATAGAAGAAACAATTAGTTAGTTGAAGAATGGCAAAACGCCAGGACCAGATGGCTTTAGTAATGAATTCGATAAAAGATTCTACGAGATAATTTCTCCACGGTTGCAAGATTTATATATATACACTTTTAAAGAAAATAAACTACCAGAAACACTAACTGAGTCAACTATTACACTTATACCAAAAAAGGATAAAGATCTAGAAGACCCAGGCTCATATGGAGCTATTGCACTCCTAAATACAGACCAAAAAATATTAACAAAGACCCTAGCGAGAAGATTGAGTAAATATGTTAGTAAACTAATAAATCCGGACCAAACAGAGTTCATACCAAAGAGATACTTATTTAACAATTTGAGACGGCTGTCTAATATAATGTACTCACATAATACTGAAGAAGAACTAGCAATTATTTCATTAGATGCAGAAAAAGCTTTTGATCAAGTAGCATGGCAATATTTATTCAAAGTATTGCAAAAATTTAACATGGGAGATAATTTTATTTCATGGGTAAAATTATTATATGATAAGCCGACGGCTAGAATACTGACTAATAATATATTATCCCCGAAATTCCAATTAGCAAGGGGCAATAGGCAGGGGTGCGCGTTATCGCCCCTGCTATTTGCACTAGTGACAGAGCCTTTAGCTGAAAGTATAAGAAGCCATCCGAATATTCATGGGTATATTACCAAACACTCAAATAATAAAATTTCATTATATGCAGACGACATATTATTATATATTACAAATTCGCAAATTAGCATACCAAATATACTAAATTTAATAGAGGAATTTGGTTCTTTTTCGTGATATAGAATAAATTGGAACAAAAGCGAAATTATGACGATAAAACCTCAAGAGTCAACACATCTGTTGAAATTCCCTTTTAGAATTACAACAGAAAAAATTAAGTATTTGGGCATCCAAATTACTAGGAACTATAAATCATTACTCAACGCAAACTATATGCCTTTATTAACTAAATTAAATGGGTTAATTAAATTTTGGAAGACACTGCCGATGTCTTTAATAGGCAGAATAAACACGATATAAATGATCTTACCACAAATATTGTACCTATTTCAATCAATACCAATATACTTACCTAAATAATTCTTCAAAAAATTAGATTCTGATATTATAAACTACATATGGGATTATAAATCACACAGAATTTAAAAAAAAACACTTCTGTAAATCTAAAGAATCAGGGGGACTGACACTCCCTAACTTATTGTATTATTATTGGGCAGTGAATATTAAAAATATAATCTACTGGTTGGACAGTTCTGCCCAACAGGTAGATTGGATAAGAATGGAGCAAGAGGATTGTTCCCCTTATAATATCGGAGCGATCCTTCTTTCCCCGATAAAACTGAACAATATAATATACAAGAAGAATAGTAAGATTAAACGAGAACTTACCAAGTTTGAAGGTTGATCTGTATTTTACGAGGAGTCGCAGTGAGGGATTTCGTGAGGACCCCGCCAGCACGCATGCGCGGCATCCTTCAAAGCAGCGGTGTGGAATCACAGAAACACATCATGACTAAAATAGTAAGATGAAGAACGTAGAACTTCCTAGTTGACCTTATGATAGAGGGTGGGAGCGGTGGGCACGAAATCCCTCACCGCGACTCCTCGTAAAATACAGATCAACCTTCAAACTTGGTAAGTTCTCGTTTAATCTGACTATTTTACTTCGGAGTCACGTGAAAAAGTATATACAAGGATATCAAACTTTAACCACAGATCTATTGCAGGAAGGAATGAATAGAAAGGCTGAATCAAGCAATTTAATATCTTACTTAAAGAATATAATTCTAAATATAGAAACACCAACGACAGAGGCAATTAGAAGAGACTGGGAACAAGAGTTATTGATAAAAATTCCAAACGATAGATGGGATAAAAATGTATTATATGTAAACAAATGTTCAATGAATGTAAGACATAACCTAATTCAATTTAAAATTTTACATAGATTATATTATTCGAAAACAAGACTGAATAAAATATTTTCAAATGTTTCCCCCATCTGCGACAAATGTCTAACTCAAAATGCCGCTATAGCACATTCCTTTGTCTCTTGTACAAAACTGTATAAATTTTGGAATTAAATTTTTGGAATTTTTACAAAACTATTTAACACAAAATTGAACCCCAATACAGAATAGATTATCTTTGGATCAATGGAAGAGGGAAGTAAACTAACTATATTCCAAGGAGCTGTTCTTAATTATGGTCTAATAACAGCAAAAAAACTTATACTTAAATTTTGGAAAAACGCACCTACGCCAACATTCAAAATGTGGATCTCAAACATCTCTGAAACGCAACATCTTGAAGAAATTAGATTCCTCCTACTAGGCAAAGTAGACCAATTCTTAAAATTTGGTCTCCTTTTATCAACTTTTTACAAGTATATGGTGCAACATAACATAACCTTAGAAATTAAATGGTTTAGAACTGGGTGACGGATGGGCAAAAATATGAGATAGGTAGATCTCTCCTAATCTCTTTCTTTACTTTTTCCTTTTCTTTCAATCTTTTAACTTCTCATCTCTGTCCTTTATTTCTTTTGCTTTCTGTTTCTACTCGCTTGTCTATCTATTCCGACACTCTTTATTTATTTTTTCTCTCACTGATCTTTTATTATTGAACCAAAAGTATGAAGTTGTACAAGAATGAAAATATGTATTTATGTATTAGGTACTTAAGTACCAGACTATTGTACTTCCTTCTAACAAAAATAAACAAACAAACAAAAAAATAAATAAATAAATATTTGACAACTTCACAGCTCAATCGTTTCTTCAATCCATAAGAGTTGTGATGAGATACGATCAACTTGCCTGAAAGCGTGTTTCAAAATACTCAAAGCTCAAGAGAATCCAAACAAGACAAACAACAGTTAGATATATATACACCTATCTAACCATCAGCTTGTGAAAGATACATAAGCTTTTTCCAATTAACTTCTGCCACCAGTGGTGAATGCATGAAACATGCTCCGTTTTATGTTCACCTCCACATATGCATTATACCAATTTAAAAACAAATTATCATTCGTTTCTTCCTTTCTGTATAACACTGGCGGTACCTTTCACACCCACACCATTAAGTTTCAAGATATAATGTACAGGATGTCTCATAGTACTTTGTAGCCAATTAAGTAGAAAAGCCATTCAGATGTAAAAACATTGCTACATAATAGTATTCAAGAGACCATTATTAAAATTTCTAGGTATGTGTAGGAAAGAACTGCAGATGCTGGTTTAAATCGAAGGTAGACACAAAATACTGGAGTAACTCAGTGAGATAGGCAGCATCTCTGGAGAGAAGGAATGGGTGACGTTTCGGGTCTCTCCAGAGATGCTGCCTATCCCGCTGAGTTACTCCAGCATTTTGTGTCTACCTACCATTATTAACATTTCCCTGAGAATCCTGCTCCCTTCCCTTTCTCTGCTTGAATATATGTCTGCTCAATTCTCTGTCTTCCCAATTCTCGCTGGATCTAAATACTGGTAGCTCCTTCCACACAACAGGGTTTAAGGTTTATTACAGTCATGTGTAACAAGGTGCTGTGAAAAGAAATGTTTTGAATGCTATCCAATCAAATCAGAGAAGATTGTACATAAATACAATCAAGCCAAACTTTACAAAAGAGAGAATAAAGGGAAAGGTACAGAGTGCTGAATATAGTTCTCAGCATAGTAGGGCAACACTTCCATGGACAAAGTCCAATGTAGTAGAGCAAATAGAAATGGTGCCAGATTTGCAGGTCGCAAAAAGATTTAAAAGAGCAATAGTATCTGGTGATAGCAGATCCTCCTCTGGGACCAACATGCAAAAAGTCGCCTCCCTCCGGCGCCATCTTAAAATGTCGGTGCTGGAATCTTGAGCAATACACATTTATAATCTCAAGGAAATGCAACTCATACCAGATATGGAATTGTGCTGAAAAAATCACAACCCTTCATGATCGTTCTGTCATGTATTCTTCCAGATCTGTTATAGCATTTAATAATAATAATTTGAAGCAGGGTTGGTAGGACTTGCATCAGGATTTGGCAACCCTCAGTTATTTCCTTATATATCTGGCAGATACATTGCAGACATCTGTCTTTGTTCCAATTACCATCTGCTATGCCGCATAACATTTTTGTAAAGTAAATAAATCTTTTTAAAAAGTAAGTAATTTTTGTAATTGCTTGTTATTGTTCTGAAACACAGTCCAGATAACTAAATTGTTTTAAATTCTAAAACAAATATTGGCCTATGTGTACCTGCCAAAATATCAGCAAGTTTGAGATTCCCACACAAGTATGCACAAATGCAGGTTTAAAAATAACAATTCTTATTTTCACCAACAGTAAAAGGACTATAAAACCCCGGATGCCTGGACATGAGTCAGTCACTCTGGAAGATCGCGAGGGAGAGGCCACAACTGTGATTCTGCTGTGAGTCTACTGAACTGTGAGTCTACCCTTTGTGTGGTTTTGTGCTTTATGTGGTTAACCCTTTATGTGCTTGCCATAAATGATTTGTTAGCCAGCAATGTGCTTGCAATGAATTATGATTTGTTGACCCTTAATTGCTTGCAATAAATTATTTGTTAGCCAGCAATTTGCTCGCAATGAATGATGATTTGTTAACCCTGAATGTGCTTGCAATAAATAATGTACTCACTGTACATGACTTGACCCACAACACCCATGCTAGTGCTCCAGAACCCTCCCCCCCCACTGGCCACCAATATTGGAATTGGTGGAGAGGTGGAATATTGCATTGAGGGACAAGCCCTCCCGTGTCTTGTTTTATATTAAAAATAATATTCCCAGAATATATCATTTGCTGCAAGTTTTTTTTATATTCTATTTGCTCAAGTCTACAATTGTTTTGCACTGAGTTAGGGGGCCTTCAGATATTTTAATCTCTATTTTTTGTTCCTTATCTCTTAGTTCCATCCATACTGTAATTCTACCTGTTTTTCCGAATTCTACCTGTTTTTCCAGGTTGACATTCATCCTTTGTTATTAGGTCTCCTCCCCTTTTCATTTTTGTCTCCCTTTTCTAATTGTCAACTACTCTAGAAAAAATAGTAGTTATCTGTAGTTCCCTTACAACCACATCCCTGAAACAGCAGTTATGTCAAATCTATTTGTTCCATAAGGGAATCTGATTATGTTTGAATATGTGTGGGAAAGAACTTCAGATGGTGGTTTAAATCGAAGATAGACACAAAATGCTGGAGTAACTCAGCGGGACAGGCAGCATCTCTGGACAGAAGGAATGCGTGACATTTCGAGTCAAGACCCGAATAAGGGTCGACCCGAAACGTCACCCATTCCTTCTCTCCAATGATGATGCCTGTCCCGCTGAGTTACTCCAGCATTTTGTGTATACCTTAGGTTTGAATATTCCATGCACTGAGAAAACAGCAACTTTAACTCTGAACCATTTTTGAAAATTGAGGTTTTTAGAGTATCGGTGAACCTCTCAGCCTTTTCCTGTCTTACTCTGCTTAATATTCTAATTGCTACTCTTTTTATTTAAGACCAGCATTTATTGCCCATTCCAGGTTGCTCTGGAAGGTGGTAGTGAGCTGCTGACTTTAACCACTACTGAAGATATTCCCTCAGTGCAGATGGGGAGGAAAAAACCCAGATATAGATTCAACAGCAATGAAAGAATAGCAATATATTTCAATATCACAAAGTTACTTCTACTTGCTCCAACTGACCCCTGCACTTCCTCAAACTAAAAATGCCCTATCTCAATTGTGAGGCTAGTGATCCGTACCCAGTTGAAGTAATACCTAAAAGGAACAATGCTCTTTTTCCCCAATATTTGTGATGAGTCATGTGAATTGATATCCCTTTTAACCTCCCTTTGAAGTATACATTAAATTCTCTGGTCAATGTAAACAATGGCAATTTGCACATGTGTGAAGTAACAACCCGCTGATTATGATTTTTAGGATTCTGTATTTCAACTTGAACCTTTAACATCACAAAGTATTGCAGCAGAATCTTATTTCTATGTATGTATTTGGTTTTTACTTAAGCAAGTAGATGATCCTCCTTCCACTTCACGCTTTCCTCCAACCCCAAAGAGATTTAGCGACATTTATGGCTGAGTATATCATATAAAAGTTCAGTTACACCTCATTCATCAAGGCATAACCTTTGTGGTGACTTTTACAGTGAGAATAATACGCAACAATTTGTTCACATAAATTCACCAAATCTTTGATTGCAACTATCACCATCAAGGAGCAGAGTTTAATTGACGACAACTACTGGATTTCTGCATTTAACCCTCTGTGTGGATACCAAAAATAACGAAAATAGTAGCAATGTTACAACATTTTGAGATTTTTTTTTAAAAGTCATCAATTTATCCCATCAGATAAAGCATAAAAAGTTTAATTTGACACCTAATTCACTTTCATATCTTCAGTATTAAAAACGTTATGGCCATTTTCATACTCGGAAATTAGCATCTTGTTCCCTATTGCTTTTCACAAAAGCTGTGAAGTAACTTCTACACAACACAAAATTGACATAACACAAAAGCTGTGACCGAGGACAGTCAAAAGCCCATAACCTTCTTAAAAATTAAGAGAACTGAATGAAATTTTCAGTTATTATAGATTGAAGCATTCTGAAACAAACATGAAACAATCTTACTTGGATGACCTGAAATTAAAGCATATAATTAGTTAGTTACCTAATTGTAGCTAATTACAAAATTCAATTACTAGATCTAAACATCTATCCATTTCTTAAGAAAAGGTTAACATTTTTTAAAAGCCTAAGTGTCCAAACAACATTCACACAAGAATTCACAATATAACAATATCTCATTGTCATGAATTTATAGGCCAAATGGAAGGAATTTGGTGTTTAATTCCCGTAAATTAATGGCCATTTTAATGATCTTGTTAGTGAGATTTTGTGGAACGCGATCGATTGGAATGTTGCGGTTGCGGTGAATTTAAACCCCATATCCGCAGGAATAAAACTGCCGGTTCATATGGGTCCTAAGTCACCTTTTCGCAACGTGAAATTTTGATTAAAGGCATCCTAAGAAGCAAGTTTATATGAAAAAATAAACGGTGTACCTTGCCTTGTCCCCTACGTGAGATCCGTCCTGTTGTCGGCATTGACGGCATTAGAAGATGATTTTAATTTTACTCCTGCTATTAAATTATCCAGCGCTAATTTTAATAAACTTAATAAAACGGCAGTCAAAGTGTTTTTTCTTCAGCAACTAAACAGTCTGTTCAAAATCGATTTGAATAGTCTGAAGAAAAAACGCATTTTAAACCTGCCCCCCTCTCAAAGGCGCCAAAGTCGCGCACACGGGCAGTGGCAGAACTGCAGCGCCGCTGAAGGTAAGTTTTGTAACATACCTAAAAATAAAGCAATGTTACCAATTACTGCAAGTTCTGCTGTCATCGTTACTGAAATTCTGTGCAATACGCTGTTTTATGAGGACCCTTGAAACTACAGATGCTGGGCTCTTGAAGAGCAAAAAACAAAGAGTTGGAGGAACTCAGCAGGGCAGGCAGCATCTGTGTAGAGAAAAAGGCCAACAACCCAAAATGCTGTCTGTCCTTTTCCCTCCATAGATGATCCAAGCCTGCTGAGTTCCTCCAGCACTTTGCCTTATGTGGTCTTAAGATGAGGTGAAGAAACCAGAGACTGCAAACAGTATAATAACCTTGTATAACCCGGGAGGGCAGCCTGAGTGAGAATGGAACCCATACACCCAGGCTGAGGGAGACCGGACCGTGATTCATTAGATTGTCGCTGCTGAAATTTCTGCATGGACTAGTGGAGGAGGGAGAAATAGTGTCGCTAACTCCAGTAGCAATTTAACAGCGCCGGAGACCCGGTTAGATCCTGACTATGGATGAAACACAGGCCTGTATACACACAGCAGCTCAGCTGCCGAGAATGTTTATCTCGAGTGACCTGTGACCTGGCCATGCGCAATTGAAATACCAAACTCACTTATTGCACTTGGTAAACATTCACATTCCTTGAAATGAACACTTGCCAAAATTATCCAACTCTGAACAAGTAAACTTTGTGAAACAGGAGAATAGGTTTATACTTTATTGTTTGCATCAAATTACTGCCATGAAATTACTATTCATTTGTTTTAAATGTACCTTTATGCCAGTGTAAACCTTAGAACATGCAGATATGTACAAATGAATTGGACATAGGGAATCACATCTGGAGTTCTTTTGTCAGTGTCAGTTCATTGTAGACAACTTTGTGCCAGGGTGGTAGAATTAATATATATACCTTTGTGATTGTACATCTATTCGAGGTGGGGTGACATACAGCTTTAATTCATCTCAACTTCCAAGGGACTGGTGCAACAGTAGCCTAGTTTCACTTAACTGCAACTGCTCGCAGCAACTATATAAATGCTAAAACGTGCCAGATTAACAGTGTAACAAAAAAGTCTGAATCTGGAGTGCAGCTGAACCTCTTGGCATTCAAACAGTTCTTTCACCAACTGGACGGACCTTATAATCAACACACAGTAAAAGTATTGTTGAAATCAAATGTTGGCTTCTCAAATGCATCTCAAGATTTCTCAAATCCATTCTGAATATGAAAGTCACCGTTGATTGCTTCATTGTAGGAATTTTCTTGATTTCTTCAAGCAGACACATTTATGATTTCACTTATCATTCCCCTTAAATTCTGTATAATAAAGTATTTTAATGTTTTGATCAGAGTAATGTTTAACTTGATACAGCTGTGTTTCTTCATACAGCAAAGTTACTCATAAACCACAAAAAAAAACTGGGTTGTCTTTGGACCATGGCCAGATAGGATGGCAAGAATTTTTTTTCCAAGAGAGTAGACACATAGGGGACAACAGAAGTCGCACTAATTTCAAAAAATAGACTGCAGTGACCAGGGAAAGAAAATGTAGTACTGGGATAGCTACATATCAAAGTGGGAAATGTGCATTTGGTCAGTCCATGTGCACAGAAAGTATATTCCACGATACCTTAATTGTGAAATTGTTTGCCATGTACTCAAACTTGGTAAATGCCCCCCTCCCCCCATTCCTCATGATAGTGTTTCTAATTTGCAATCACCATCTTGTGCAAGAGTAGTTGTGAAAAAAAAATCACACTCTGTTCACCTTGGCCAAGCCTATTTTGTAGAATTTGTACATTGTGTTTATTTTTACATATTTTGTAACTTGAATTTTGACAGCTGGATTGTTTGCTCACTCCTTAAAGATTTATAAGGCGTAATATCCTTCCTATTCATGTGCCTGAGAACTTTTGTACAGAGTTGACCCCAAGACTCTGCGGCCACAAGTTGCAGTAGAAAATAACATGTCTTACTTATGTTTATATAGCACTTCATTGCTCAGACTCTGAATGATCTTGTTAAATGGGATGGAAAACATTACAATGTATTTAATTGAGTTCATTCAAAAATACCTAAAGGGGCTGTCCCACTTGGGCGACCTAATTGGTGAGTTTAGAAGAGTTTAGGAGAGTTTGAAAAAATGACAGGTTGAAGACCTCCTTTGACTGTGTAGAAGACCTCCTTCGACCCCCTTTGGCCATGTTGAAGACGAACTTCGACTAGCTACGACTAGCTTCGGGAAAATTGGACACCAAATAGTGGAGAGTGAAGATGACCTCCTTCGACCTCCCTTCGACCTCCCTTCGACTATGATGAAGACTATCTGCGATTACCTTCAACCACCTTTGATTACCTTTGACTATCCTTGATTACCTACGAATAACATGCCAACCTACTACAACCTACTTCGACTAAACCTACGAGTAAAAAAAGTGTCGATTTTTTCCATGGCGAACATGCTGAAAATTAAGCCGCGACAGCAGAGGCCTCGAGTATGCGGAGACTACTCGAGCATGAAGGGGAGTTACAAAGACCTAGGACCTCGTGTCGACCATGCTACGAGTATGAGTCAAAGGCAAACTCACCAGAACTCGTGGATTAGGTCGCCCAAGTGGGACAGCCCCTTAATACTCGAGTCTGCAGAAGGGTCCTTACCGAATCGTCGCTTACATAGAAGCATGGAAAATAGGTGTAGGAGGAGGCAATTTGGCCCTTGGAGCCAGTACAGCCATTCATTGTGATCATGGCTGATCTTCCACAATCAGTAACCCGTGCCTGCCTTCTCCCCATATCCCTTTATTCCGCTAGCCCCAAGAGCTCTATCTAACTCTCTTATAAATGTATCCAGTGAATTGGCCTCTACTGCCTTCTGTGGCAGAGAATTCTCTGGGTGAAAAAGTTTCTTTTCATCTCAGTTTTAAATAGCCTCCCCTTAATTCTTAGACTGTGGCCCTTGGTTCTGGAATCCCCGAACATTGGGAACATTTTTCCTGCATTTAGCTTGTCCAGTCCATGTATAATTTTATACGTTTCTATAAAATCCCCTCTCATCCTAAATTCCAGTGAATACAAGTCCAGTCTTACCAATCTTTCCTCATATGACAGTCCCGCCATCCCAGGGATTAACCTCGTGAACCTACTCTGCACTGCCTCAATAGCAAGGGTGTCCTTCCTCAAATTAGGAGAGCAAAACTGCACATAATACTCCAGATGTGGTCTCACCAGGGCCCTGTACAACTGCAGAAGGACCTCTTTACTCCTATATTCAAATCCTCTTGTTAAGAAGGCCAACATGCCATCAGTTTTCTTCACTGCCTGCTGTATCTGCATGTTTACTTTCAGTGACTGGTATACAAGGACACCCAGGTCTCGTTGCACTTCCCTTTTTCCCAATCTGACACCATTGGGATAATAATCTGCCTCCTTGTTCTTGCTGCCAAAGTGGATAACCTCACATGTATCTACATACTGCATCTGCCATGCATCTGCCCACTCACTCAACCTGTCCAAGTTACCCTGCAACCTCCTAGCATCCTCTTCGCAGTTCACACAGCCACCCAGCTTTACGTCACCTGCAAATTTGCTAGTGTTACTTTTAATTCCATCATCTAAATCATTAATATATATTGTAAATAGTTGCGGCCCCAGCACCGAGCCTTGCGGCATTCCACTCGCCACTGCCTGCCATTCTGACAGGGAGACATTTATTCCTACTCTTTGTTTCCTGTCTGCCAACCAATTCTCTATCCATGTCAATACCCTGCCCTCAATACCATGTGCTCTAATTTTGCCCACTAATCTCCTGTGTGGGACCCTATCAAAGGCTTTCTGAAAGTCCAGGTACACTACATCCACTGGCTCTCCTTCATCCATTTTACTTGTCACATCCTCAAAAAATTCCAGAAGATTAGTCAAGCAGGATTTCCCCTTCATAAATCCATGCTGACTTGGACCAATCCTTTTACTACTATCCAAATGCGCCATTATTACTTCTTTAATAATTGACTCCAGCATCTTCCCCACCACCGATGTCAGGCTAACTGGCCTATAATTCCCCATTTTCTCTCTTGCTCCTTTTTTGAAAAGTGGGATAACATTAGCTACCCTCAAATCCACAGGAACTGATGCTGAATCTATAGAACATTAGAAAATGATCACCAATGCGTCCACGATTTCTACAGCCACCTCCTTGAGCACCCTGGGATGCAGACCATCGGGCCCTGAGGATTTATCAGCCTTCAGTCCCATCCGTCTACCCAATACTATTTCTCACCTAATGCAAATTTCTTTCAGTTGCTCTGTCTCCCTAGATCCTCTGTCCTCTAGTACATCTGGGAGATTGTGTCTTCCTTAGTGAAGACAGAACCAAAGTACCTTGTTCAACAATCCTTCTTCTGCCATTTCCTTGTTCCCCATAATAATTTCACCTGCTTGTGCCTTCAAGAGACCCACATTTGTCTTTACTAATCTTTTTCTCTTAACATACCTAAAGAAGCTTTTACTATCCTTCTTTATATTTTTGACCAGCTTATCCTCGTACTTCATCTTTTCACACCGTAGTGCCCTTTTGTTACCTTCTGATGTTCTTTGAAGGTGTTCCAATCCTCTTGCTTCCTGCTATGTTATAAACCCTTTCTTTTAATTTTATTCCTTCCCTAACTTGTCAGCCACGGTTGCCTCTTACTCCCCTTAGAATCTTTCTTCCTCTTTCGAATGAAATGATCCTGCATCTTCTGGATTTTGCCCAGAAATTCCTGCCATTGCTGTTTCACCGTCATTCCTGCTAGGATCCTTTTCCAGTCGACCTTGGCCAGCTCCTCTCTCATGTCTTCACAACGCTGACACTTCTGATTTAACCTTCTATCTCTCAAATTGCAGATTAAAATTTATCATATTATGGTAAATATACCTACTAGCAGTTCCTTTACCTTGAGTTCCCTAATTAAATCTGGCTCATTAGACAACACTAAATCCAGAATTGCCTTCTCTCTGGTAGGCTCCAGTACAAGCTGCTCTAAGAATCCATCTCAGAGGAACTCTACAAACTCCCTTTCTTGGGGTCCAGAACCAACCTGATTTTCACAGTCTACCTGCATGTTGAAATCTTCCATAACCACAGTGGCATTACATATGTTACATGCCAATTTTAACTCCTACTGCAACTTCCACCCTATATTCAGGCTACTGTTTGGGGGCTTTGTAGTCAACTCGCATTAACGTCTTCTTACCTGTACAATTCTTCAATTCTATCCACAGCGACTCTACATCGTCAGTCCCTATGCCACCCCCCGCAAGGGACTGGTGGCATAGGGACTGTACAATATACAAATTCTACAAAATAGGCTTGACCAAGGTGAACAGAGTGTGACATTTTTTTCACAACTAACCTTAACCCTACCTGCTGATTTACTCCATTACTTTGTGTCTATATTTGGTTCTATAGTTTTGTGATTTAGAAGAATAACATGACAATAAAAATAATGTAATGAGTGATTTCAACACTGAGACAGTAATGGTTTGATGGTTCAATATTACTTTATTGTCACGTGTACCTGAGTACAGTGAAATTATTTTTTTTGTATTCAGTTCAGTGTACTGTACATTAGACAATGATACCTCGTACAATAGTGTAAGATAGTAGACCACTATATTACACGTATGTATTCCAAGGTAGACCTAAGGAATGGCATTTTCAGAACTCAGCATGAGGTAATTTGATCAAGAGCAAAGCTCGGATTGCATTGGGGGAGAAGAATGGTCAATGAAATCACAAAAACTGTTCAAGAGTTCCCATAAAGAAAATACACTTGTCATTTGGTCTTTGTTTATTGCTACGTTGTTGACAGCTTAGCACATCATTTAGGAATGGTTTTATCAGTCATGGGGATATTCATAAAAATCATTCTGGCTCACGACATTGGATCTTACCACTGTCAAGGTGGTCATTTTAAGCTTTGCATTAGTTAAATGTTTACACAAGATTGTGGAATAAAATTTAAACTTCAACTTGGCTGTCTCAGCTGATGGCTCTCTTAGCAGCCAGTCAGAAGGTTCCAAGTTCATATTTCATCTCCAGTTACCTTGAGCACAAAATTTTGGGTTGACACCTTTGCACAATTCTGAAGGAGTACTACCCTGTTCGAGGTGTAGTCTTCTGGATGAGATACCAAATCAAGACCTGCCATGTCCCCTAAGGTAGATATAACAGATTTATTTGCACTATTTCAAAGAACAGGGGAGTTACCCGTGCTGTCTCCGCCAACTTTATCTCTCGAACAATTTAGAGTCATAGAATCATGCAGCTCTAATTTCATTACATTAGGTGATCATTGCGGCATTGCTAATTAGGAACTTTGCTATGTTTCCTAAATTATGATAGTGCATATGGTTCAAATATGCTTCCTAGGTTGTAAATCCCTTACAAGTACCTTTCAAGTTGTCATATAGTCATACAGCTTGGAAACAAGCCCTTTGGCCTAACCTATCTAATCTAACCAGGATTTATAACAGAGCTAGTTCCATTTGCCTGTATTTAGCCCATATCCCTCTTAACCTTTCCTATCCATGTACCTGGCTAAATGTCTCTTAAATGTAGACATTGTGTTTGCTTCCACGGTTACCAATAGAATCATTACCCTGTGCATGGAAAATTAAAAAAAAATCTAAATATTTCCCCTCTCACCTTAAACCTTATGGCTTCTAGTTCAGGACTCCTCACACTTGGGGAAATGCCTGTGACCATTCACTTTATTCCTCTCATGATTTTGTATACCTCCATAAGCCACCCCTTAGCCTTTTGCACTCCAGTGTAGAAAGTCCCAATAGATCTATCAGCAATAAGATCTATCAGTAATTATGTTTGGCTTCCCTTTTCCGTATGTTCCATTTACAGTTTTCATCAGCTCTTCTTGATTTGTTGGTTGCAGAGGAATGTTCAAAGAGCAGTGGGAGAACTTCACAGACAGCCTGGGTAGCTGTTTCTCTGCCGCGAGTTATTTCCCAGCTTCCTGCCCACTTTGAGTATTGCCTTCAGATTATTTATTTGTTCATGAGCAACTCATGTGCTCCAGGGAAATAAGTCCCAGCCTACCCAGCCTCTCATAACTCAAGCCCTCAATTCCTGATAACATCCTGGTGCAACTTTCCTGCCCCCTTTCCAACTATAAAAAGCTGATCAGAACTGTGAACAATACTTCATATGTGGTCTCAAGAGTGTTTAATTGTCATATGCACTGAGAACAGAACAATGAAATTCTTACTTACTGTGTCTTTGCAGGCATATAAACAAATCACTTAACAAATAACAAACAAACTAGAGTTATGAAAAGGTACAGAACAATCCTTTTCATACCTTTTCATACCTCTAGTTTCCCTCTCACCTGACTGAGTCAAAAGAAGGGTCTTGACCCAAAATGTCATCTATTCCTTTGCTCCAGAGATGCTGCCTAATCTGCTGAGTTATTCCAGCATTTTGTGTCTGGTGTAAACCAGGATCTGCAGTTCCTTTGTTCACAATTTTGAATCTACTTGGCTAGTTCACCCTGAATCCCAAGCAATCTAACCTTGGGAGACCTCGTCAAAGGCTTTGTTAAAGTCCATATAGACAATGTTCTCTGCCCACCAATTATTTTGGTGACATCTTCACAAAATTCTTATCAAATCTGTGAGATGTGATTTCCCACGCATAAAGCTGTGCTGACTATCCAGTGCTGGTAAATCTAGAATATTGGAGGGGATTCTGAAGGACGGAATACATATATAAATACAAGTCATGTCAAGAGATTTTTTTGTCATGTAGGACAATGAAATTCTTGCATTGCTGCAGCACAACAGGATATTGTAGTCATAAATACAGTTTGGATCAGTGTGTCCATATACCATAGCTTTGGTAATACCTAATTACAGTAGACACAAGGAAATTAAGATGCTAGAGTCCTGAGCAAAAAGCATAAAGTGCCGGAGTAACTCAGCGGGTTAGGCAGCAGTCTGAAGAAGTGATCCCACCCAAAATATAGCCTATCAATGTTCTCCAGAGATACTGCCTGACCCTCTGAGTAACTCCAGCACTGTGTTTCTTTGCCCGTTACCTAATTACAATTTTGCTGAGAATAGTAACTTATAAAATAACGCAGATTGGCCCTTAACGTTTTACATCCAGTTGAAAATCTAACCCAGAGTCTTCAAAATGTTTCTTGGGAAGGAGTTTTTGATTGAGCTGCAGATGATTGTTAAACCTCTAAATAACTTTGGGTAGCCATATGCACATTTGGACAAAAGATGATAATAAACAAAGATTTGACTATAACTCCACTACAAGTGGGTTGCAGCTGTTTCTTAAGTACAAGAAAATAGTTGCAAGGGTGCCAAGTAAAATATTGCTGTAGTTAATCTGTGATAAATAGAGACTGGAATTAAACACAGAATAAAGGGTTAGATACATTGATGAAATCAAGATACCAGGTGATTTTTTTTTTTTAATCGGTGCTTCTGCTATTGCAGTTATCTCTCCTCTTGCAAATGCTTCCTGGCTTGAAATCAGGCAAATCGCATTTGTGCTCCTCAATGCATGTGAATAATTATTTTAAATTATAAAAACCCAATCAATCGAAGGGATCTATAGGAGGCGCTGCCTCAAAAACGCAGAATACGTCATCACGGACCCACACCACCCTAGCCACACTCCGATTCCACACTTGCCATGGGGAAAAAGTATAGGGGTCTAAAACCGTGACCTCTAGGTTCAGCAAAAGCTTGTTTTTTTAACAAGAATGATGCCTGTTAGGGGATATTAGCTGCAGGGAGAGGTTGGAGAAACTTAGATTATTTTCTCTGGCGGTCGCGGGGAGACCTAATAAAATTATGAGTGGCAGAGATAGGGTAGCCAAATGCTAGAGGCCATAGCTTTAAGGTAAGAGAGGCAAAGTTTAAAAGAGGGTGATGCTTAAAGCAGATATGTTAGTGGTGTGGGTCATGTGCAGGTAGATAAGTGATGGGCTTGGCATCATGTTCAACACAAACATTGTGGGCTGAAGGGCATGTTATTGTGCTGTGCTGTTTTGTGATCTTCCCAACAACCATCAGGCTATTGAACACTACAAACACCAACTAAATTTTCAACTATGAACTGTTTTGGTTGCACTTGGGACTTCAGGCTCAGTTTTTGTTTTGCTTTTTATTTAATGTACTTTTTTTGTTTATTATGTTATTTTATGACTACTGCGTTTACAGACCAGTTACATTTCTGCAAGTAAGAATTTCATTGTTCTGTTTCTGTACATCTGACAATGAATACTCTTGACTCTTGGCCCTATTTTATTATCCAACCATCATCATTCTCTCAAGAGTCAAGAGAGAGCCAAGGGTGTTTAATTGTTATATGTACAAACAGAAGAATAATCATATTCTTACATGGAAGATTGCCTTCATCTTGTCCAAAGATTAATAGTTCTAACACAAATTATATGGATACCAGACCAAATCAAAGCTGGGTATCTTGTGTCTGTTGTCTCCTGATTTCCAAAGCCTCCACCATCTGTAAGGTACTTGACAGAATACTAACTGAGATGTGAATGCACTTTTGTTCCCTTGATCATCACTCGGTCAAATTGTTTTGAGTTCTCTATCTCACAGCAGAGTAGATGCACCTTCAGTTTAAGATGCTGGCCCTACTAGTAACATCTTCTCAAATATTCCTAGAGCATTGAAAGCCAAATATTCCTTCAAGTTACGCTGGCTCACAGAGCAATTTCATTACCATAGCTAAAAGGGCGTTTAGTTTATTATTGTCACATGTACCGAGGTACAGTGATAAGCTTTTATTTGCTTGTTATCCAGTCAAAAAAAATACTATAATCATTTGCCATGTCCACAACAGTATAACCTGAGATTTTTAAAAACACAGTGCTGGAGTAACACAGCCGGTCAGGCAGTATCTCTGGTGAACATGGATGTGTGATATTTCTGGTTGGGGCCCTTCTTCATTCTGAAGCTTCGCAACCCAAAACATTACGTACCCACTTATTTTGTCCCGAGATGCTGCCTGATCCTCTGAGTTATTCCAGCACTTTTTTTTTGGAAACCAGCATCCGCAAGTCTTTTTTTTTTGTAAACCAGCATCCGCAGTTCCTTGTGTCTCCACTATAACCTGAAAAGTGATTTGGACGTACAGATGTTCCATTTATGCAATGAGTTACACCAGAATGTTCATGTTTAATTTGTATGGAGAATTTAATGAATTATTTCATTTGTGATGAATGATCCTGGACAAATTAATTATTTTATTTTAGGTTTGGACTCGGTGGCTAATGGAATAGGTGGCTAAGAGCGGCACAGTGGTGCAGCTGTAGAGTTGCTGCCTTAGTGCACCAGAGACCAGACCAGGTTCGATCCTGTCTCTGGGTGCTGTTTATACAGAGTTTGTATGTTCTCCCTGTAACTGTGTGGCTTTTCTCCAGGTGCTGCCCCCCCCCCCCCCCCCCCCACACTCCAAAAATGTGCAGATTTATTATCTACCTCTATGGTGACCCTCCGATTATCCTTGATCGGACTTTGCTGGCTTTACATTGCACTAACAGTTCCCTTATCATGTATCTGTACACTGTAAATGGCTCAATTGTAATCATGTACTGTCTTTCTGCTGACTGGATAGCACGCAACAAAAGCTTTTCACCGTACCTTGGTACACATGGCAATAAACTAAACTGAACTGAGGTTTTTAGGCTAATTGGCTTCTGTAATTCGAAATTGTCCCTAGTGTGAGGGTCAATTGTGCCAGTGTACAGGATGATCGCTGGTCGGCAAAGACTCAGTGGGCCGAAGGACATGTTTCCACGCTGTATCTCTTAAGATAATTAAAACCACTGGAGCAATAGAATATGAATCTATCTTTGAAATCCCTTCATGTTGAATTCCCAATTTAGATTCTATAATCAATAGACGACATGAAATAAATGGCTAAAACTGTACATCAGTTTGGCAATTGCTTGTGGCCAGATGTGAAGCAGTATACCTGATCAACTATTCTCCCTGAATGTGCAGACCTAAAATAAGTTATATTATTGCAATAAAGTTTGTGTACAAATCTTAAGAAGCAATTCCAAGTTTAGTCTGAGTGTATTGTAAGTAAGAAGATGATTAAAATATCAAAGCAAAGATTTAAGCATTTCCTTTTGAAGACCATACACATCAACAGTATTTAGAATCTTTAAAAAGAATGTTGCAGTTGGAAGTCTCAGTTACGTTTGAAAAACATAAAGAGAACAGTTAAATTCTATCAGTGCCAGATGTTCTTTAACAGCTGGAAGACTAGAGCACAAGCTCCAAAAGCACTGGATCTGTTTATAATTGCTGTAATATAATATACTGCAAGTAATGATCTTGACCCGAATTTATTTTTGTGCAAATTTTAAATCAGTAGTTATGTGCCTTGTGATTTCTTTAGATCTGTAAACCTTTGATTAGGAATTTTATATTACTTTAAAGTCTAAACAGTGTGACTAATGAAGTCTTTCAAATATTGATGGCCTCAGTACACACACTCTGATTTAAAACCCTGTAAAGTACTGTTACAGATGCATTGGTTGTTATACAATGGGATGTGTACGGGTATAGTTTCCGCTTTTAGCATAGTTGGGAAATTGTGCCCAAATTGTGCTCGTTAGGTTACAGCTCAAGTTTCCACAAGATTTTATTTGCATAATGACATATGCAATATTTCTATGAACCAGAGCAATCAGGCAATGCATTCAAATAGAGTAATTGAGTTATACAGCATAGCAACTGGCCCTTCGGCCCAACGTGCCGAAGCTAACCAACATGTCCCATCTACACTAGTCCCACCTGCCTGTGTTTGGCACATAACCCTCTAAACCTATTCGATCCATGTACCTATCAAAATGTTGTTTAAGTATTGTGGTAATATCTGTCTCAACTACCTCCTCTGACAGCTGGTTCCATACATCTACCACCCTTTGTGTAAAGCTGTTGTCCTATCGGGTCCCTATTAAATATTCTCTACCCCCCCCCCCCCCCACCACCCCCCACCACCCCCCACCTTAAATCAATGTTTTCTGGTTCTTGATTCCCCTACTCTGGGCAAAAGACTCTTGTGTATTTACCCCATCTATTCTTCTCATGATCTTATACACCTCTATAAAATCACCCCTCATCATCCTGCACTTCAGAAAGTAATGTCCAAAGCTACTCAACCTCTCCCTGTAGCTCAGGCTCGTATGTAATTATTCTTTTCTACTTCATTCAAAATGTATTTACTGGCATACGTAGGAGTCTTAACCTAGTGTGTTTATCAGCGAAAATGTCCTTCCAATAATTTGTTCAGTCTTCCGTGTACTGAAAAAGATTTTGGAAGTAAAACTACATTCAACGTTTAATGGATTCACAGCCATACACTTGTTTTAGTTATTGAATATTTTTGATAATTATTTTAAAACATGCCTGTGCACCTCATAAAAGTGTTCAGAAAAACTTACTCAACTTTTATTGACTGAACAATTTTTAAATCCACTGTTATCCATTAGTGTTTTTGGCGCAGTTAAAATTATGTAATCCATATAATGCATATTAATCTCATATCTTTATCTGTGAAATCTTGATTTCAATCAATATTTAATTTTATTTTAGTGTCCTAACACCGATCATGGCCTGCACAGTCATCTACACAGAGCATAGAACAGTAAAATTCAGGAACAGATCCTTCAGCAACCAATGTCTGTGCCAAACACAATTCCAAGATAAATTAATCTTATTCATCTGCAAATGATCCACATTTCTCCATTTCCTGCATATCCACATGCCTATTTAATAACCTCTTACATGCCACTAGCATGCTTACCTCTACCGCCAACCCTGGCAGTGCATTCCAGGCACCCTCGATGTAAAAGATCATGCCCTGCACATCTTCAAATGTTGCCCTCTCACCTTAAAGCTCAGTGGCATGGTAGAGTTACTGCCTTATAGCACCAGCATCCTGGGTCTGATACTCTTTACAGAGTTTGTACATTCTCCCCGTGACAGTGTGGATTTTCCCCAGATGCTCCGGTTTCCTCCCAAACTCCAAATATGTACTTGTTTGTAGGTTCATTTATCTTTGGTTAAATTTGTTAATTGTCCATAGCATGTAGGATAGCGCTAGTGTACGGGTGATCGCTGGTCGGTGTGGGCCAAATGGCCTGTTTCGAGGCTGTATTACTAGACTAAACTAAACTATACCTTCTAGTCTTTGAGTTGGAAAGGAAGGTGACCAAGAAAGCATTTTCTGTGTTGCATCCATCTGCAACGATGCTTGTGCAGTAAATTGTCGAATCCCTGAATTATTGAGGACTGAGTGAACATTGAAGGCCGACTCGAGAGGTAGAGGAAGTGCAAGTCAATAAACTCTTGCACCTTGTGACATCTCCACGATGAACACCATACCAACCACGTCATGGAATGGAGAATGAATTTCCTTAGTTGGAGGGTGGTGAATCTTTTGAATTGTGGCTGAGGAGACCAAGTCAAGGGATATTTTAAAATGCAGAGACACAGATTTTTGATGAGTAAGAGTGTCAGGGGTTTATGGGTTGAAGGCAGGAAAATGTGGTTGAGAGGGAAAGATAGATCAACTATGATTGAATGGCGGAGTAGACTTGATGGACCGAATGGCCTTATTCTGCTCCAAGAACTTATGAACATCAGACAAATCAAATGAATTGACTAATTGGCAACAGGTATGATCTACCACAAATGTCGTTTGTGGAAATGAAGAATCACTACATTCAGCCTAAAGAGAGTAGGTCAAAGTTTGTTTATTTAAAACAGTCTGAAAGGAAAAATTAAGCAAAATTAGAAAAATGTTTTCAAAGAGTTGACCAGGCATAGTGCCCATTTTATAAATTCCTCTGCCATTCCTAAACCATATATATATTATTCTCAGAAGCGCTATCCAGAATCTTGCTTTCTTCAATTTCAATCAATGGCCTATCTGAACAAGATGATGGCAAAGCCTGGCGACCCTGTGTGCTGGTCATAGAAGTGGACCTGCTATCACTCATTGCAATCGCTCCACTCTTTTCAACCTCTGAGTCCAATAGCAGCATTTCTTACTTTACCTATCCGCTTCTTAATCTCCTCTATCCTCTTTACCATTTATCTGTGCACTATGGTCGGCTCAATTGTAATCGTATGTAATCTCCAATGACTGGATAGCACGCAACAAAAAACTTTTACTGTACCTCTGTGCACGTGACACTAAACTAAACTGTGTTTAAAGTGCCCTGTTGTCATACTTAATGGGACAAAAATTTGGTACAGATCTCTAGATTTCCTTCAAGAAGTGATACAAAGGTAAGCATGATGTGACAGCTTTAATTTTCTGATCAATAAGGTCATAAGTGATAGGGGCAGAATTAGACCATACGCCCATCAAGTCTACTCCGCCATTCAATCATGACTGATGAACCTCTCCCTCCTAACCCCATTCTTCTGCCTTCTCCCCATAACCTCTGACACCTGTACTAATCAAGAATCTATCTCTGCCTTAAAAATATCCATTGACGGCCTCCACAGCCTTCTGTGGCAAAGAATTTCACAGATTCACCACCCTCTGACTGAAGAAATTCCTCCTCATCTCTTTCCAAAAGAAATGTTGTTTAATTCTGAGGCGATGACCTCTAGTCCTTGACTCTCCCACCAGTAGAAACATCCTCTGCACATGCACTCTATCCAAGCCTTTCAAGTTCCCCGCTCATCATTTTAAACTCAAGTGAGTACACGCCCAGTGCCATCAAACACTCATCATATGTTAACTAACTCATTCTTGTAAACCTCTTCTGGACCCTCTCCAGAGCCAGCACATCCTTCCACACACATGGTGCCTAAAATTGCTCACAAATACTCCAAATGTAGCCTAACCAGTGCCTTAAAGAGCCTCAGCATTGGCATAAAGAAATTCTTCATCATCTCCTTTCTAAAAGGTATGTCCTTTTATTCTGGTCCTAAACTCTCCCACTAGTAGAACAATTTCCTCTCCATATTTTCTCTATCCACGCCCTTCCCTATTTGTTAAGTTTCTATTGGGTCTCATCTCCTTTCCAAAAGTTACTTATTTTTATTCTGAGGCTTCTGGCCTCTGGTCCTGGGCTCCCACCTCTCCTGTCTGAAAAAGAGTCCCAACCCAAAACATCACCTGTCCATGTTCTCCAGTGATGCTGCTTGACCCGCCAAGTTGCTCCAGCGCTTAGTGTCAGAAGAGTAAAATAATTAGGATATAGGCTAAGTCAGGACATGGTGAATAGAGAACTGTGTACTCTATAGGAATGCAATAAAATTGGGGCAAGCGTTAATTCTTTAGGTGGATCTGGTTCATATCAGTGGCAACTTAAAATTCAATGTTTGACAAGTTATAATGCTAAACAAGCTAAATTTCAAAACAAGTCTGGCTTTGTTTATTGTTATAAATATTGATGCCAAGGTAGATTTGTTATGAATTTAAAACTGCTGATTTTTACAGAAATCCAAAAGAGAGCTGTAAATTGTTTGGATGCAGAATCACATTTGTACTTTGCTCTGACTTTTTCACATTGCTCTTGTAGCTGAGAAGTGAAAAAGGATTGTGTCATTCCATGTGCAATGAAAATAAATCAAAATAATTTTAGTCCCAGAAACTTAGTCTTGCAGTTCCTAATTAAGCCATGTTGGCAGAAACTGTGAAGAAAAAGTGTTCAGTCTAAGACAGTACTGAGAACAAAAGATAAGATGAAAATTATTGAAGATTTTCAAAATCATGAGAGGTTTCAATGGAGGACATCGAACATAAAACAGTAAAGTACAGGAACAAGCCTTTTGGCCCACAATATTCATGCCAAACATAATGCCAAGATAAATTAATCTCCACTGCCTGTACACAATGCATATCCCTCCTGTCCTTGCATATTTATGTGCCCATCTAAAAACCTATTAAACACCGATATCGTATCTGCCTCCACCACCACCCCTGGCGGTGCATTTCAAGCACCCACCATTCTCTGCGTAAAAAAACTTGCCCCACATATCTCCTTTAAACTTGCCCTTTTCAGCTTAAAAGGACCATGACATTTTCACCCTAGGACAAAGGTTCTGACTGTCTATCCTATCTATGGCTCTCATAATTGTATATATTTCCATCATGTCTCTCCTCAATCTCTACCATTCCACAGAAAGCAACCCAAGTACAAGGAAAAAAATCATTTCCATAGGTTAGTGACCTGTGGACATAGACATGGCAATTGACCAGCGAACCAGCAGATTAACATTTTACAAACACAGTGAATTATAAAGATTTGGAATTCACTGCATGACTGAAGCTCAGTGGTAATTGGGAAAACAATTTATAAGAATGAACTGCAGATGCTGTTTTACATAGACACAAAATACTGGAGTAACTCAGTAGGTCTGGCAACATCCCTGGAGAAAAGGAATAGATGTTATTTTAGGATCCACCTTAGGAATTAACGCTTGCACCGAGGCCCTTTATCAGACCTCCCAAAAATATTCCTGGGTTCTGGGAATAGAGCAAGGGAAGGAACTCAGTGGCAGAAATGAAAGCAAATAGGTTTGGTCAAGAGCGGTATCCCATTAAAAAATAGACCAAAGCATTTTATGCGAATGTGTAAAATAGACTATGTTTACTGACATGGCTGTACCCGTAAGATATAAGTTATGTTCTATCCGGCTAATAAGATAACTCCTCAAAAGAGTAGGAAGAGGCCCAATGGGTCATAAGGTCGCAAGTAATAGTAGAATTAGGCCATTCAACCCATCTAGTCTACTTCACCATTCAATCATGGCTGATCTATCCTCCCCCTTCTAACCCAATTCTCCTGCTTTCTCCCCATAACCTCTGACTAAAGACATTTCTCCTCATCTCCTGGCTAAAAGAACATCCTATAATTCTGAGGATATGATCTTTTGTTCAAGACTTTCCCACTAATGGAAACATCCTCTCCACATCCACTCTATCCAAGCCTTTCACTGTTCTGCATGTTTCAATGAGGTCCCCCCTCATTCTTCGAAACTCCAGCGAGTACAGGCCGAGTGCCGACAAACGCTCATCATAGGTTAACCTACTCATTCCTGGACTATGGGCAGTACAACACCTGAGACTTCATCCTAATGGTGGCCTCACTACTCTTTCCTGGAGCAAAAACATCCAGTCACAAAACACAAAGTCCTGGAGGAACTCAATGGGTCAAGCAGTATCTGTGGAGGAAAATGGACAGTCAACATTTCAGTTCAAGCCCCTTCCTCTGGATTAAAAGAACACAAGGGAGATAGCCTGCCCAAGGAGATGAGGGGGTGGGGGGGAGACATGCAAGAGTGGCATGCAATGGGTGGTCAAAGGTTTTGAGGAATGAATTAGTGTTTGATGAGTTAGTCAGTTATATTAGTTTATTGTCATGTTTACTGAGGTACAGTGAAAATCTTTTGTTGTGTGCAAACCAGTCAGCGGAAAGACTATACATGATTGCAATCGAGCCTTCCACAGTGTAAGATACATGATTAAGGGAATAACCTTTGGGTTAAGATAAAGTCCAGTAATGTCTGATTAAAGATTAGTCTGAGGGCCTCCAATGAGGTAGATAGTAGCTCAGGACCACTCTCCAGTTGTTGATAGGAGGTTCAGTTGCCTGGTAGCAGCTGGGAGGAAACTGTCCCTGAATCCTGAGGTGTGCATTTTTACACTGATGTACCTTTTGCTTGATGGGAGAGGGTAGAAGAGGGAGTTAACTGGGGGAGAGAGAGGGGTGGACATAACCATTGCTGTGATATGATTGATGGAGGTATTTAGTGTATAACCCATAATGATAGAAACATATTCCAAATAACTTGAGATGAACAGAAAGCATCTCACGAGTTTTGGAGGTTATGCAAGTAGACATTTTCACTTATGCATAAGTGAAAATGTCAAACCTGTGGACAAAATATTCACTGATATCTATCTATCTGTCTATATGTCGATATGTCCATCTGTCTGTCTATCATTAATAGTTCTGTCTTGTTTCCATGTGTGTGTCTGTCTGTGTGATTGTATCTACACCAAAATGGTATACGGTAGCGCTAAAGGTTTTGCACATCCTTACTCAGCTTTTTCCCGTAGTCACCCTTGTCAAGTTTTATTCTGATTTGATGTTATATTTCACAAGTTATTGATATTTAAAAGGTTTAAAAAGCCAATTTTAAAAAGATTTTTACTATTGGATCCTTGCAGCCTCAGCTTACAACAAAGTTCCATACAAAGTTGCAATCCAGGAACACTCTGCTTCTAGTAAGTTTCCACCTGAATGGAATCTCACAGTCCCTCAACATTTGCAACATTGTTGCCATCATAGAACACTTACTCCTGCTCCTGCCAGCACAGGAGGGGGAGGGGCCAGTGGAATTGGAATTGGAAGTGCAGGGGGAGGCAGGGGAAGTGCAATTGGATTTTTTTAAGTCCAGTGCTGGGGGAGGCAGGGGAGTGGAGAGATCTTACGTTGGGGAATGGATTGTGTTGGGGGACCAGGCCTCCCATGGGGGCTATGGGTGAGTGGTGGAATGTTGCGTTGGGGGAATGGCTTGCATTGGGTGAAACAGGCCTCCCATCTGACAGGGTCCTAACGGTCCCACTTGGTCTAGTATCTATATAATTAAAAGTCTCATATTGACCTCGTCCTGTCTGCACCTTATATTGATTTTAGAAAAAATGCTACCCTGTATCGCTGTTATTTTTGGCCATCTTACTCAGTCCTCCACTGAGCCAGCCCCCAGGATTTTTCCCATCGAAGAAAAAAAAGTTTTTAAAAGTTTGAGATGAGCTGATTGGTAATCTCGCCTGTCAATCACCGCGATTAAGAGAACGCCCCTTCTGGGGGGGGGGGGGCAGTACCATAAAATCCCGGATGCGAGTCAGTCACTCTGCAAGATCGTGAGGAAGAGGTCACGACTTTCATTCTAAGCTGTGAATCAATTGAACTGTGAGTCTGCAATGTACTTGCAATAAATGATTTGTTAGCCCTTAATGACAATGCCATGAGTTGTTTGGCCTGCTGCCCTGCCTGTGCTTGAAAGTGCAATGCTTAATTGGAAATGAAATGAAATGACAATGGCATGAGTTGTTTGGCCTGCTGCCCTGCCTGTGCTTGAAAGTGCAAAGCTTAATTGCAAATGAAATGAAATGACAATGCCATGAGTTGTTTGACTTGCTGCCTGCCTGCGCTTGAAACTGCAATGCTTTATTATGTCCAACTGTGTTTGGTCCAAAAGTCCCGCTCATTTCCTGACTTCTGCTTAGTGGACAGGTCACACTGATTGCGTAATTTCCGGTGAATGCAGAGGTCACGCTGATTGCGTAATTTCCGGTAAGTGCAGAGGTCACACTGATTGCGGAAGTGCCGCTGACTGCGGAAGCCCCACAGAGGAGAGGCCGGGCTCAGTCATGTGAGTAGATTCAAGAAAGTTTACTGTCATATATATGGTGTGTGAGTCAGTGTGTGAATCTATGTGTATGTGAGTGTTTGTGTGTATATGAGTGTGTGTGAGTGTGTATGTGAGTGTGTGTATGTGTGTGAGTCTGTATGTGAGTGTGTGTGAGTATGTGTGTGTGCGTGAGCCTGTGTGTGTGAGATTGAGTCTGTGTGTGTGAGATTGAATCTGTGTGTGTGTGTGGGCGAGCTTGTGTGTATGTGAGCGTGTGTGTGTGTGTGAGGTTAAGGGTGTGTGTGTGTGTATACATTGGAATTGGTGGAGAGGTGGAATATTGTGTTGAGGGACCAGCCCTCCTGTGTGAAGCTGGGACCCAACGGGTCCCATTTAGTCTAGTATAGTACTAAAACTCTCTTCTTGTTTCTATCTATCTATCTATGCATATGTGATCTGGGACCTATGCCAAATCAGTACACGGTAGCACAACATTTTTGCACCACCTTACTCACCTTTGTCCCACGGCCGTTCCTATAAAGTTTTGTTCACATTGATGTTGTATTTCACAAGTTATTCATAATTATTTAGTTTAAAATTTCAAGTTTAAGAAGAATTTAACAGCTAATTCCTTGCTGGCCCAGCTTGCAACAAAGCTGCATACAAAGATGCAATCGAGAAACACTCAGTCCTTCCACCAAGTTTTTACCTGAACAGGAGGGGGAGGGGTCAATTGCTATTGGGATCCAAATCCTTGCTGGCCCAGCTTGCAACAACGTTGCAATCAAGCAACACTCAGTCCTTCCAGCAAGTTTTTAGCTCAACAGAAAAGTGAGGGAGCAATTGCATTATTTTTTAAAGTCCTCGAAGCAAGAGGAGGGAGTGCTGGGGATACACCCCCGCACAGTTGGGGGCTATGGGTGAGCGCTGGAATATGGGGGAACAGGTGAGTGGTGGAATATTGCGTTGGGGAACGGGTTGCATTGGGGGATCAGGCCTCCTGTGGGGGCTATGGGTGAGTGGTTGAATATTGCATTGGGGGAACAGGTTGCGTTGGGGGATCAAGGGGTTCCAGTTAGTCTAGTTATTTATTAAAAATATTCCTCAAGTATTAAGAAAACGAGATGTGATTTGACCCATTTTCTAAACATAACCTCTGATTTACCAAGTGAATAAATGTAGGCAATGTATAGGGAAGAGGAGTCATTAAGATGCACTGTTCTGTCGTCTCAAAAGACCAATGCAAGCATCTCAGAGGGATGAGAAACCAATATGGTATGAACATTGAATTCTCCAATTTCAGGTAACCGCCTACAACCCCCTCTCCACCCAACCCATGCACACTCATACTAGCACCTATGTCTCCCCTCCCCTTCCATACTTTTCTCAGGCTGCACAATTCGCAACTCTTCAATCCTTTTTGTCTCATACTTTCTGTTTTATTCTCTGGCCTTTATCCAACCATATGCCTATCAAAAAAAACCTTGCATGTGTTCACCTATTACCAGCCACGCTCCACCCTGCCCCTCTTCCAGCTCTATCCCCCCACTATCAGTTTAAAGAAGGATCCCAACCTGAAACTTCACATATCCATGTTCTCCAGGAATGCTGCCTGCCCTGAGTTACTCCCGCATTTTGTGCCTTTTTTTTGTAAACCAGCATCTGCAGTTCCGTGTTTCTAAAATATTTATCCAAACACCATTTAAAAAGGATAAGATATATGTAAGATTCAAGAAACATTGTTAAAGCCACCAGCTAATTAGTAAGCTGAAATTGACTTCAACACAACTGCTTTTCTTGTACAGAGCTGTAAAGTTATCATTTTTTTTTACTTTAGAGATACAGCGTGGAACCAGCAATCGCCCCCTTACACTAGCACTATCCCACACATTAGGAACAATTTACAATTTCCAGAAACCAATTAACCTAGAAACCTGTGCGGGTTTGGAGTGCGGGAGGAAACTGGAGCATCCGGAGAAACCCCAGGCGGTCACAGGGAGAATGTACAAACTCCGTACAGAACAGCACCTGTAGTCAGGATCGAACCCGGGTCTCTGACAGCAGCTCTGCCGCTGCGCCACTGTGCCGCCTTTAACCGTGCTGCACTTAATTGAATGAGAACAAGGATGAAAATATTAACATTGAGGTGTGGCTTAACCGAAGACTATGTAGATAAGAGAGCAGAGGGCAGACAGGTGGATATGACTTAGTGTGAATTAGAATATGGCCACAGGGTTTACAAAGATCTCACGTTGATGGAGGGTAAATAATGAGGTGTTGACTCAAGCATTCTCAGGGCAGCTGATAATGTCAGCTGAGTTCAAATATATATATTTTTGATTGTGTCCCTGTGTTCAACCCTGAGGGATTGCATTGTATCAACTTTGTGCCAATTCTGAACCTTGATGTTAATCGTGGTCTTCAGACCTTCAATTTATTTTCTTGGTGACTTGGAACTGAATTACTGTACTTCATGAATGTTTCCTATCATGAAATGAATTGTATTATCTGGCAATAAAGAAAAAAACATTCTTTAATGGACTGAATTGCTTTTATCTTTTGGTAACATTTTTAATTCAGTGGATGTGCGTGTGAATAATCAGGCCGATGCTTGATTCTGCACAGATTAATATAATTTTGACAAATTAATTTTAAGGTATTTCGTGTGTAATAACACAAATAATTTGCTTTTATATCGCGTTTTACCATTTTACCATTTTACCTTCAAAACGGTAAAATATCAATTCACAAACTGCCCTCTTCGGAATGATTATTACAACGAAGACATTTCCACGATGTCCCTTGGTAGGGACTTGCAGGGTTTTGATCCAAAGACTATGAAAATAGGGAACAGGTAACTAAAGATCGATACGGAGTTCTGGAGTAACTCAGCGGGTTAGGCAGCATCTCTGGAGAAAAGGAATAGGTGACGTTTCGGGTCGAGACCCTTCTTCACTTCAGGTGTCTGAAGAAAGATCTCGACCCGAAACGTCACCCATCCTTTATATCCAGAGATTCTGCCTGATCCGCCGAGTTACTTTGTGCCTATCTTCGGTGTGAACCAGCTATGCAAGGCCTGCCTACCTAATAAGTAACCAGGCAAATCAGCAGCTTCACGAGGCAAATCAGCAGCTACTGTATATTTGGATCAAGACGTGCGGGTTTGAGGGGACATTGGAAGCAATGATAATCGTATGATATTGGAACAATTAATTTTTGTTTAAAATAAACTTTTTTTTTCGATACTAAAATCACTGTAGTTACTCGCAATCGCTTCAAATCTCATTGGCTGTGGAGCTGCCCACTTTCCGACGTCCATTCACACCGATTGAGTAATGAGATGCCTCTTCATAACCGGTCAGCGATGAAGCCAAAATGTGGCCCACCATATTATGAGTGACAGCGAAGTTGTGATCGTGATTTCGTTTTTATTTGGATTCATCTACGCTGGGCTAATCACATCATACAATGTAGCAATAAAGAACTGCAGATGCCGGCAAAGGGAACACAAAATAGTGGAGCAACTCAGCCGGTCAGGCAGCATCTCCACAGAACAAGGTTTCTTCAATCTACATTATAATTTTCCAGGCTTTTAAAAAAATAAAATTAATGGGTATGATAATTTACGAAATCTGGTTAAAATGTTCATTATGAAGCTTCAACGCAAGCGCCTAAATAACACAAGCCAGTTTAGTAGCTCTCCGGTTATCATACTGGCCTTTCACTCGCCGCTGATCAAGAACCCGATGACCTTCAACTGTGAAATCACAGAGGATGCGGCGTCAGATCTGCCTCCCGCATACGCGGTAAAACCAAGCGAAAATAAAAATAAAATGCTGGAAAAGCGAAAGACTGCAGATAGAACGTGGAGCACAGAACTGCACAGCACAGGAACCGGCCCTTCGGCCCACAATGTCTATGCCGGACATGATGCTGGAATCCCGAGCACAACACAATGTCCTGGACTCATCGGGTCAGACAGCAACCGAGGAGGCAGGTTACAAGGAACTGCAGGTGCTGGTGTAGAAAAACAGACAAAGAGCTGAATGAGCCCAGAGGGTTGGACAGCATCTGTGGGAGAAGCACAAGGAACCGCAGATGTTGGATTCCAACAAATAAGAAAATGCATAAAGTGCTGGAGGAATTCGGAGGATCAGGCAGCATCTATGGAGGGAGGCACAAGGAACCGCAAATGCTTGGTTACAAAAAAGGTCAACGAGTGCTGGAGGAACTCCAGAGATCAGGAAGCATCCGTGGAGGGTAGGTACAAGGAAGTGTACGGTTTTTAGAGGATAGACCTGAGCAGGTTGGACTAGCGTAGTTGAGGCATCTTGGTCGGCGTGATCAAGTTGAGCCCAAGGGCCTGTTTCCGTGTTGTATGACTCTCCTGTTGACTATTTCGACTATTTCGTAATTGATACATTTACTAGTAATCAATACGTACATCAATACATTTAAAAATATAGCTCAATATAAATTGCTGAAGGATAATAGCCCAGATCGAATTTTGTTTTCAGGTCAAATATTGATCATGTTCAGCCCACAAAGCCCAACCTGACCAACAATTACCCGTGCAGTTCTGTTGTACCACTTTCACGTTCACTCCCTATACACTCGGGGCAATTTACAGAGTGTCGATTAACCTACAAACCCGCACGTCTTTGGGATGTGGAAGGAAACCAGAGCACCCGGTGAAAACCGACGCGGTCACAGGGACCACGTGCAAACTCCACACAGACAGCCCCCGAGATCGAGATCGAACCCGCGTCTCGCACGATATGAGGCAGCAGCTCCACCTGCTGCGCATCTGTGCCATCATTTGCCGCGAATGATCGGTGCATCAATCACCCAGCCCTTAATATTTATTCATGTTATTATAAAAGATGAGGCGTTTCTTTTTTTTTTACCTTTGTTGCTACAGTTGGTTGACGGACACGTTTTTATTTTTATTTCATTTCCAAGTTGTGTCTATTTGACCTCTGCTCATCTCTAATCTCCAAAGTGTTTTCAATGTGCATTGTCCATTGTGCAAATAATTTCCCCAAGGCCGTTCTCGGTGTGCGTCCCTTAAGGTGACTTGGAAATTCCCGCTTGTCAACTTCAGTCTAAATGCCGATCAGTTGAAAACAGTGGACAGTAACCGCTGCGTGGAGAGATTCAGATGTGGCTTTTTTAACTTTTGATTCAGCCGCCAAATTGTTTCGGGCTGTTGTGGTTTGGAGATACTCCGCTGCCAAAGCTGTACATTTAGAAATAAGCTGTAGAAATAGCTGCAACTTTTCCACAGAAACTTTTCGCTACGTTAAAGAAAACATGGGTGGGGGGGGGGGGGGGGGGGGGGGGTGCAAGGTGGGAAGAAAGGGGATCTTAACCCACGAGGTTTAGTTTTAGGCTTATTACTGTAACGTGTACGACATGGTAAGCTTTGTTTTGCATGTTTCGGAAAGAAAGTATAGGAAGGAGCCTGCAAACTGCAACGTCCAGGTTCAGGGGCAACTTCTTCCCTTCAACCATCAGGCTATTAAAGAAGAAGGGTCCCGAAACGGCGACCATTCCTTTTCTCCAGAGATGCTGCCTGACCCGCTGAGTTACTCCAACATGTTGTGTCCATCTTCAGTGCAAAAAACAGCATCTGGAGTTCCTTCCTACACCGCTGAAGAAGGATCTCGACCCGAAACGTCGTCTGTCCATTTCCCTCCACAGATGCTGTCTAAGCCGCTGACTTTCTCCAGCGCTTTATTTTATAACCTCTGGTATAAGACTGACCAATCCAAGCAATAATCTGAAACCAGTTTTAAGAAACACAAAACAACACAACACGGGACTGCAGGGGCTTCGTACGCGTGTCGGTTCTCCCCAAGAACTATTACTGTGATGCGTCCAACTCTAAAAGAAAAGAGCCGATTCCCTTTCGAAATTTGTAAACTGAATTCGCTTGGCCCCAGTCTTTCACGGGCAACGTTTTGCAGGCCACAGCAGCACTCTGCTTAAACTGTCTGGTCGTCTCACACTGGAGAGAACGATGTGATTATATTGGAAATGGTTCAAATGAGATGCGTCTAGATGTCAGACACTAAGTGCTGGAGTAACTCAGCGGGTCAGGCAGCATCCCTGGAGAATGTGGATAGGTGACGTTTCTGGTTCAGTCTGAAACGTCACCTATCCATATCCTCCAGAGATGCTGCCTGACCCAAATGTGTTACCCCAGCACTTTGTGTCTATCTTCGGTGTAAACCAGTATCTGCAGTTCCTTCCGACACATTATGTCTGCTTCTGAATGTTGTTGGAATACAGTGTATTTAAGGAATGAGAAGAAACTGGTAAACTGAACTCGGCTCCCTTAGCAGTGGAGAAGGTTGGGAGAGGATCTGAACTAGGGGGATATAACATTATGAGGTGCTTGGAGGAAATAGATAATGAGAAAGTTATCATAACAGGGGTATTATAAGATTCGGGTTGGATTTTATTTTCATTCCGGAAAGCAATGATGTTGAGCCAGGTATGAACTATTCTTAAGAAGTGTGTACTGAAGTTAGTTACACGAATGCTTGAAATGACACAGGAAAGACCCGGTTTAAAAAAATGGTGAGTATAATCGGCAGAAATAAAGAACTCCAGATTACAAATGTACACTAAGGGACAGAAAGTGCCGGAGTAACACAATGGGTCAGGCTGCACATCTCGAGAAACTCGCGGGACAGGCAGCATATCTGGAGGGAAGGAAAGGGTGATGTTTCGGGTCGAGACCCTTCTTCAGACCCAGTCTCAATGAGGATCTGAAGAAGGGCCAGTCTGAAAAAGGGCCTCGACCTGAAACGTCACACATTCCTTCTCCCCAGAGATGCTGCCTGTCCCGTTGAGTTACTCCATCTTTTGTGTCTATCTTCGGTTTAAACCAGCGTCTGCAGTTCCTTCCTACACTGTACACCTGGAGAAAATGGACTGGCGACGTCGAAACCTTTTTTTCAGAGGAAACAAGGCTCGTCAGGACCAGCAAGAACACTGTAACCGAAGGGTCTGTTTCCATGCTTAATAACCATCATCCTTCATTCTTATTCCTTACCTTCTTATTTGTTCTCCAATCACCCCGTTTCAGTTTCAGTTCTGTTTAATTTATTGTCACGTGAACCGAGCTACAGTGAAAAGCTTGTGTTGCATGCTAACCAGTCGGCGGAAAGACAATACACGATTACAATCTAGCCATTTACAGTGTACATAAACATGATACGGGATTAACGTTTAATGTAAGGTGCAAAGTCCGATTAAGGATGGTCCGAGGGTCACCAAGCAGGTAGCATTGTTCTCTGGTTGTGGTAGGATGATTCAATTACCTGATAACAGCTGGGAAGAAACCGTCCCTGGTTCTGGAGGTGCGCGTTTTCACGCTTCTACAGCTTTTGCCTGACGGGGGAGGGGAGAAGAAGGAGTGGCCATCCTTAACTACGCTGCGGGCCTTGCCGAGGCAGCGTGAGGTATGAATGAAGTCAATGGAGGAAAGGTTGTGATGGTCTGGTCCTTCCAGCTGTGATGCATCCC
Source organism: Okamejei kenojei (assembly GCA_035221665.1). Taxonomy (NCBI): domain Eukaryota; kingdom Metazoa; phylum Chordata; class Chondrichthyes; order Rajiformes; family Rajidae; genus Okamejei; species Okamejei kenojei. Next base: position 35,203,815 of record CM069134.1, read on the forward strand.
GATAAAATGCTTTCTCCGGTGCATCTGTAGACGTTGGCGAGTATAGACTCAAACACACAGAACCAAACAAAGTATACATACATTACGCTTAAAATTCAAAAAGAAAGAAGACTATGCAGACAAACAAGCTATCAGAGCAAAAACATAATTAGGAAACAAACGCAAGTTCATGGTAGTGCGAGAGATGAGCCTTATTTAGTGTTTAAGAAGGAACTGCAGATGCTGGAAAAATCGAAAGGAGACAAAAATGCTGGAGAAACTCAGCGGGTGAGGCAGCATCTATGGAGCGAAGCCATATGTGACGTTTCGGGTCAGTCTGAAGAAGGGTTCCATTGTCGATTAGAGTTGTGTAGGTTGGTTCCAGAGCCCGATGGTTATGGGAACGTAACTGTTCCTGAACCTGTTGGCGTGAGACTGCAGACCTTTGTACTTAAGAATCATACTGCATGGAAACGGGCATTTTCTGTCCAACTTGCCCACGCTGACCAAGCTGCTCCATCTACACTAGTCCCATCTGCCTGCGCATGGGCCACATCCCTCTAAACCTATCTTATCCAAGAACCTGTCCAAATGTCTTCATGTTGGGCGGAATTACATTGGAAGCTACAATTCCCTTACTGCTTAAACGTAAGCGTCGTTAAAGTATACTTCCCGGCTCTGTGAACACTAATCCCGTCTTCCCAAATTCCCCCACACCCTTGGTACAGTGCTAGTTTTCAAAGAAAAAAATGCTTGAATCTATATCAGCAGATATGGAACACCAACTACGAAGTACCATTGTTCAAGTGGTATTTGACGCGCAACATCCATGATCTATTGGGCGACAGAAATGTCTACCCTGTCATGCACTGAAATGTCTACCCTGAAATGTACTTTGACTACCTATCGCAGCACATCAGGGCACTTAAAATGCCATCAATGTTATCTCCGCAAAATCTTCCAAATTCACTGGATGGATGAATATCATCTTCATGGCCAATATCCCAGGTGTTGAGGCCTTCGTTACAGTAACACTTAGTTACAGTCTGAAAAAAGATCTCCGATCCGAAACGCCGCCTAACCAAGAGCCAAGTGTCAAGTATGTTTCGTTGTCATATATATCCCGAAACGGAACGATTGAATTCATAGTTGCAGCAGCACAACATATATGTAAACAAAGTACTCTGTAAACCACATAATAAACAACGAAATAGTCTGATGAAGGGTCTGCTTTTCGTTTTCTCCAAAGATGCTGCCTGACCGGCAGAGTTAATCCAGCATTTTGTGTCTATTGTCTGTGTAAACAGGTATCTTCAGTTCCTTCCTACACAAAAAAGTCCGTAAATATATATTTGAAAAACACAGACAAATAAATAGACAATAATAGTGCAAAAATAATGTCCCCAAATCTATACAGCTCGGGTGAATGGCAATGGGGTGCCCAATGAGATATGTGGGGAACTGCAGATGCTGGTTTACATAACTATATAACAACCATATAACAATTACAGCACGGAACCAGGCCCTCTCGGCCCTTCCAGTCCGTGCCGACCATTTGTTTCCCCCTAGTCCCATCTACCTGCACTCAGACCATACCCCTCCATTCCCTTCCCGTCCATATACCTATCCATTTTACTTTTAAATGTTAAAATCGATCCTGCCTCCACCACTTCTGCTGGAAGCTCATTCCACACAGCCACCACCCTCTGAGTAAAGAAGTTCCCCCTCACGTTACCCCGAAACTTTTGTCCCTTAATTCTCATGTCACGCCCTCTTGTTTGAATCTTCCCTACCCTCAATGGGAAAAGCTTATCCACGTCAACTCTGTCTATCCCTTTCATCATTTTAAAGACCTCAATCAAGTCCCCATTTTGTTGACACAAAATGCTGGAACTCAGCAGGTCAGGCAGGATCTCCGGAGAACATGGGTAGTTGATGTTTTGGGCCGAGACCCTTCTTCAGACTTGCAGAACTCTCGTCGGAGAGAGGGGGTGGATTTCTTCAAAGTAGGCATACCTTGAGGAGATTTCGCAGTGGAACAGACAAAATGTACAGGGGAGAACTGCAGATGCTGATTTACACCGCAGATAAACACGACATGCTGAAGTAACCCAGCAGGTCAGACAGCAACTTTGGAGAAAGGGACTAGCTGTGGTTTCGGGTCAAAACTCTTCTTCAGACGTCTTTAGACAGTTTGAAGAAGGGTCTCGACCCGAAACGTCACATATTTCTTTTCTCCAGAGATGCTCCTTGACCCACGGAGTTACTCCAGCATTTTGTGTCTATCCCCATTGAGATATATGGGCGGAGGTGGAGCAGCGAAGTAGACTTGGACCTTCGGAGACACAAGGAACTGCAGATGCTGGAATCTCCAGAAACTCAGAAGAAGGGACCCGACCCGAAACGTCGTCGATCAAATCCTTCCACAGATGCTGCCTGACCCGCTGAGTTCCTCCAGCGCTTTGTGATTAGATTTTGACATTTTCATCTTCCTCCGGCTGTTCTTCACAATCTACCGGGTTCTCCAAAGAAAAACTGTTAATCAAATGGGGGGGGGGGGGGCTGAAAGGCTTTTCCTGCCTGACTGCTTTTATTGGAAGACGAGTCGTTTGATTTCAATCGTTAACTCATAAACGAGACTGCAATCCCGATGTAAGGCGTTGGAGGGAACGTAAATCAGCCAATAGAAAATAAAGATCATATATTTTTCCACCCCCCCCCCCCCCCCTTGAAATGGCTGACCTCTTGAGTCGGGGTGCATTACGGTGAGATAACATGCAAGGAGTGAAGGGGTCGGCTTGAAATTCCCCTTATCACACACCGTGTGAGTTACAGCACAGAAACAGGCCCTTCGTTCCACCGAGTATAATGTTGTAATTAGTTTTTCTCCGATTAACTTTGATTTTTTTTTGTTCCCAAAGATCCCACGGCTCAATAACATTACTTGTCACTGCACATAGGGATGAAATTCGGTCGCAAACTGATCTCAGCTCGAATGAGCAACACGCGTGGCGTTAGGTATCGGTGGCAAAATAAGTTTAAATGTAAAACGCGTCAAGTGTTACAGCGCCTGAAAGTGGTCAGTAAAATACGTGCCATCCGCGCTTTGGCTGCTTTTTAATGTGTTTCAAAGCTCAATGCCGTAGGCCCCAATGGTTGCAAACCGTTTCCATCCAATGGACAGTCTCTCACTGAACAACGCAAATATGTAGCATATAAATTTAATGTGTATTTCCCACGTTAATAGGGAGAATAACACATTTATATGGCGTCTTTCTCATCCCAAGGCACAACGCCTTTGCGAATTTGTAAAACTACTCTTGAAGCAGAGCTTAGGTTAGAGATACAGCATAGAAAGAGGCCCTTCGTCCCACCGAAACCACGCAAAACATTCACTCTAGTTCCGCGTTATGTCACGTTCTCACCCACTCCCTACACAGTAGAAGTAACCTACAGAGGACAATTAAACTTTGGGATGTGGGAGGAAACCGGAGCACTCAGGCACCCCATGCGGTGACGGGGTGAACGTTCAAACTCCACACAGACAGCACCCGGGGTCAGGGTCGAACCGGAGTCTCTGGCACTGCGAGGCAGCTCCTCTGCGCGCTGCGTCTCTGCCGCCACTGGTTCAAGAGTCAAGAGAGAGAGAGAGTCAAGTGTTGAATAGTCATTTGTACCCAAACGGAACAATGACATTCCTATTTAGTACAGTGTGTTATTTATTGGAATTGCCACCGTCAATTTGAGCAGGGGTTTACAATCAACAACCAGTTGGTTGAGGGCCCGGTGCAACAGCGACAGCATCCTTGCCAAGTGATCCTCTACGAGAACACACAGGGATCTGGTTTAATATCACGTACTATAGAAGATACCCGGGACGATCACCTCACAGTGAGGGGCTCAGCCTGGCTGTTGTTCCCAACTGTCCAGACTAGATTAACCTTGTTATTCAAAGACCAGAACGCTACCGCATCGAGCGAGGTCCGCAGCACGCAAGAAAGATGTTGCTTTCGTATCTGGACCAGACGCCTAACTGCAACAGGTTTACGATTGTGAACATCACGGGTTTCGATGATATTCAGGCAATGATCCCCATGAATAGAATGGAGACACAAGAGTTCAGAGGTTTATGTTCATTAGCTCTAGGAGCAGAATTAGGCCATTCGCCCCGTCAAGTCCACTCCGCCATTCAATCATAGCTGATCTGTATTTCCCTCTCAACCCCATTCTCCTGCCTCCTCCTCATGACCCCTGACAGCCAAACTATGCAAGAATTTATCAATGCTGCCTGACCTGTTGAGCTACTCCGGCGCTTTGTGCCGTTTAATGGACAGATGCTGTTTCGGGTTGGATTCTTCGGAAAGTCGAGACAATGAACTGCAGGTGCTGGTTTACAAAAAAAAAAGGCACAAAGTGCTGGCGTAACTCAGCGGGTCTGACAACATCTCCGGAGAACAAGGATAGGTAACGTTTCGGGTCGGGACCCTTCTTCTAAAGAAAAGCCCCGACCCGGAACATTGCTGACCTCTGCTCTCCAGAGATGTTGCCGGAGTCGCTGAGTTGCTCCAGCGCGTTGTGTCTGTCTTCCGAACGTTGAATCAGCCTGAAGAAGATACCCGACCCTTGCGTCGTCTGTGCATTTCCTTCCTCAGATCTGCCTGACCCGCTGAGTGCCGCCAGCACTTCGTTTTAAGAATGGAATGGGTGCGCTAAAGGCGAATATCTAGAGGCGGCCAAGGTGGCGCAGCGGTAGAGTTGCTGCCTCACAGCGAAATGCAGCGGCAGAGAGACCCGGGTTCGATCCCGACGGGTGTTGTCCTGTATGGCTAAAACGTTTCCAATGTTGCTTGGATCAGTGTGCTGCCAGTGCCAGGTATCAACTGGACCCATTAGATCTGTACAGTTGTGTAATTATATTAAATAACCAATTATTTCGACGTTTCACAATGTAGTCTGCGACTTAGATCAATATTGAAATGTGTTTTGTCGGAATTGCACCCGTGTTAACGCACATCTCCCATCTGGTTTCCCAAACTTGTTCAAATGAACGTGCGTCCAAAATAAGAGTGGACCGTGGTTTAATTATTGAATGTGACACATTATACTCTTTTGAACTTCTACATGTGTACATTGACTGGTTGCATCATGGCCTAGTTCGGCAACTCGAACGCCCAGGAGCGAAGAAGCTTGCAAAAAAAGTGGTGAACACTGCCCAGTCCCTCCCGTGTACTGACCACCCCACCACCGAAGTGATCTATGGAAGGCGCTGCCACATAAAGGCAGCCAACATCACCAGAGACCCACATCATCACACCACCACGCTCTCATTTCACTCCTGCCGCCGGGAAGAAGGTTTGGGAACTTTAAAACTGGAACATCCAGGTTCAGGAGGAACTTCTTCCCAACAACCATCAGGCTATTGAAGACTACGAACCAGGCATCTGCATTTTCTTCCCACACTATACATTGAACTTATTTTTGTTGCTTATGCTGTCTGCTGAGTCCTGTGTTTGCCGTGCTGCTGTAAATAAGAATTTAATTATTCCGTTTCGGGATATGTGACAATAAAGCACTCTTGACTCCCAAGTTGTAAGAGGATCGACAGCGCTGGGCGAGAGCGGAAAGGAACACATTCACTCTCGCCCCGTGACCCGTGAGATATTTGGCTCCATTTCACTTTCTCCTACAAGAACCACAGGTCACGTCGAAAGGTTGGGAAGCAAACTTACGTCTGAAGGTTGTTGGGATCAACCGTGCCCCTATAGCCCGGTGCTGATTGGTTGACTCGCCTACTTAGTTCTAAATTTAAGAGGGAAATAAACAAGCGTTAATTTCCCAGAAATAAAAACGGCGTAGTTGAGAAATGGGATCCATGGGCTTGCTGCTGACAGTAATGGCTTATTGGTGGTGACGGACGGTTTAATGTCCTCTGCACCCGAAATCCACTCGGACAAGGATTAGCCAATATCACAAAAATATTTCGCTCACAGCGTGAGTAAGATTCACTTCAGCTTTAGAAGTCGCCAGTGCTCTATACATAAGCTTTGCACAGTCCGCCACAATCAGGTTACATGTAACGGGTTCTCCGGTTTCTCCGTCCCCGCCAAACAGAATATCCGTCTTGTGAAGCCCTCTTCAAAGCGCGAACACTTGGAAAAAGATGCTTCATTCTCTTTGAATTAAAGAGAGTTCGCATTAAATCCGATTTTATCGACGCTGTATTGGAAGGCCAATTGGTTAATAGGATGTTTTTTTCTTTCACCGTGCTGCTTTAGAAATGGGACCATTAAGTTGGGTTTCACAGACACAACTTCAGAACATTTCAAAGGGTCGAACATGACATTTAAACGCAAACGTAAGATCCTGCCTTCACGAAGTCAAAGCCACATGCCTAGGCCACAAATAATATACAGTAACTTCCTCTATCTGGGACTCAATTGCACTATTTTAATAAAGTCATCTAAGTCAAACGTCAATATACTTTTAAGTAACGGAACATTGTCACAACTAAGATTAATGCGTCCGCTGATTAATTACAGAATAAATATTGAATAATACAGAATAAATAAACTAAAATGGTGCCATTCCACAGAGGGTGTTTGATTCTTAAGATATGTTGTTGAGGACTACGGTTAAACGAAACACAGCAGTCAGCTCCAAAGTATCAAACCTTTCCCGCGTCTTCGTTTACTTTGATTGCTGTGTATCTATTAGTTGACATTTTGAATTTATATTAGTTTTCTTTTAATGATTCAATCTCTAAAAGCAATTACACTTACAAAATAATTCTTACTCGATGAAAGAGAAATCGGTGGTATCTGATTTTGTGAGAGCGGTCCCTAGTTTTTGCGCTACATGTAGAAATTGTGGGGGTTTCATAAATTTGGTGAAACCATCATCATAGGGATCCACTATATATGTTCATAAAAAAACTGTTTACAAACAGATATCCATTCTGCCTCTCAACATCTCACCCCTTCCCGAAAATCATCATTCATCCACCTCCGCCCCCTTAACGGGACAGCAGTTGAATTAAATTTAAATCCATTATTTCTTAATCGATACCGTTTGACATGCAATAATTTGTAGTAAAATATAATGGAAAAGCTTCGGCATGACGGCGACTGTATTCCGTGCATTAGTGAAGATATTGGTAAATATATGAGTGTTTTAATCTGATCCGTCTCGAATGTTTTATTTCCCCCTTTTCATCGGCAGAGGGTGGAGAATAGCGAAGATAAATAATGAGAGAAAGTGAAAGCGAATGACAATAATCAGAATCATATATTTAAGGTAAAATGCATCTGGGACCTCAAAACGTTGCATTGCTCTCTGACTTTTTAAATACTGGTGCTCGCTGGTGGGTGGGACTGATATTGGGAACAAGCTATCAAAACAATGATAAAAACTGACGAATCGTATTTGGAACTCCGAGGTGTCGTTAAAAATTCTATCACAATTTATGGCCCGCTTGATTTATTTCGCCCGTTTATTGCTATTTCGGTCTTCAGTTGACTCGACTGATCTGAGTTTTCTGAACTAGCACATTGCACAAGTTGTTTTACACACTGTTCCAAAGACGCATCTCGTTCCATCTGTGGCAATATCCAAACTTCTTCCTGAAAAGTAACCCCGTTTACTGCACGAAAAAAAAATCACCGGGGCCCTCCCGGAGATTTGGGTAGAAACCTTGGAGACTAAAATATCATTCACGTGTTTAGGATTGTTACTACCCAACCAGAGGAACTGTTAGTATGTAATGATAACATTATAATGTAGTTCCACGATACTGAACTACATTGACAGCCAAACATGATATGTCGCCATTAATGCCGCAGTTACAAGACACCGACCCTGGCAAACCAATAAATAAAATCAAGGTTAAGTCTTCATTTATTTCACGGAGATTGTGCAATATATGCATCGAGCTAGCACTCAACTTTTGTTGAGTTTATGATATTACATTGCAAACTAAAAATGGGTGATTTAAACACCTACAATGATATCAATGACATTTTAATCCAATCATTGGTCAAAAAAAAGACTAATCCCTACGATAATTATGCTATTAGACGTTTCATTACACAACGAGGTGTCGTTTTAAAAGCCTTGTTGACATTCTGATGTAGCATGGTTGTGCCGCGCCCGCCCCACCCGCCCTAAAAAAAAATATTGTAGGAAATGCAATGTCAAGGACGTTACGAAAGAAAATGGTCTCTGTGTTTCGTTTTACATGGAGAATTGAAAATTGAAGGGCGTTCTTTATACGAACAAACGTATATTTTCGATACAGAATTTGATAACTTTACTCAAAAAGAACTGGGTGGGGAAGGGTGGAGGAAATCAACCGAGTTATATATTCAGGAATCACATATGAATAAAGGGATCTTAATGGAGAATCATATCTTATTGTTACATTACCATTTCCTTCGTTGGCTACGACTTGAGTGCGGGATCTTGTGTTCTGAATTAATTTGCTAATTGTATTAGGTTAAGATCCTGTTTTAAATGGAGCGCACCAGTCTGTGATATAAGGGATTCATTTCTGTAGATTTAAATTGGGAATGTCCGGATGGATCTTCAGCGCTGGCGTACAAACCCATGTCACTGCAGTCAACTCCCCTTCACCATCTGTTTACCGTGTTGCCCACTGACAATACAATTGCTGCGACTTGTCCTCAAATGATAAACGCCAGGCACATTATACACATATTTGTCTATACATGTTTCCTCTGTGTAATGTACTTAAGACATTGAAGTCATCTCACTAAACGTTTGCGGCTGCTTTGAGACGTGGCATGTTGTAGATTTGGCGAATATGCTCGGTCTGTGGGGTAAGTCACTCTCAAAACGTTTCATCGATTCCCCCACCCATTTTGGAGCACTGCTGTCGATTCTATGGCGCTCGAACTGTAAATAGTTCTAACCATTGACCCCACTTGCTTGACGGCGCAACCTTCTTGCCTTCTTGACAACTCTGCATCATTGGTATTTCAACGCCAATTATATTAACACCGTTGCGTTCACAACCATGCGATGCCCCCGAGGTTTCTCACGGCACTAAAATTAGCCAATATCATTAATATTTCATAAATATGAGACAGCTCATATGTTTCCTAAAATTCACCACAATTTTTTTTAAAAAATCTGCTTATATTGTAATCGATTTTTGTTTTTGCGTAGTTTACAATGATTACTTGGAGAGAATTGGTTAATTTGCAATTGCGATAAAACCGTTGGTACATTTCAAAATTCTAGCTACAATTTCCAATTGTGTTATTTGTCATCATTCAGATTATGTTTCTGAGAACATATTTTATTTAACGGATCAGAATATTAATCTATATATGCAATCTTCTAAAAATATATATCAAAGATATTGGGCATCCCATGTTTAAAAATTGTATATTGGTTTGATCTTCTTTCCAAATCTCAAGGACACGTTGCAATCCAACTTGCATGCGGGTTTCGGGACAAATTGGCTATATGTTGTACCAAATCAAATGCAAGGTCATTCATAATTTGCGCTATTCATCGCAACTGTAATGTTATTCATTTATTTTCTATAAGACCTCTGCCCGGAGAAAAATATAGGACACTAATGATACAAGAGAACGAGTCGTTTCCTCTTCTCTGCCATTGCAAGTTATGGGTTTTGATCGGTCTGGCGTTTTCACCTCGTCACTTAAAATGCCTATTGTTGCCGGTTATAATGTTAGGGCACAAGACTGGCAAATCGATCGCAAGCACATAGCCGTGTTTCATATATGTACAATGTTCGACGTGTAATTCTTAAATCCTAGCATAGTTCCGAACATGGCCTCTCTGCTCCACGGCTCCGCGGCTTACAGTTCCGAGGTTTAATTTAAACGGTCAAGTCCATTTCTTGTCGTGGGGTCAAAACAGCACTGTTGATTCCACGACCCCCTTTAAATACAAGGATCTCGCCCCGAAACGTCACCCATTCCTTCTCTTCAGAGATGCTGCCTGTCCCGCTGAGTTACTGCAGCTTTTTATGTCTATCCCCTATATATATATTTTTTTTTTATGACAGTGACCTTAAATTGCGTGTGTGTCAGCATATAAGCAATATACATACATGTTCTGTGTACATGTATCTATGCCTCAGTGTGCACGATTGTCTTGTGATTACTTTTGTGAAGCTTTAAGGTTTGTGTAACCGGGATGCAATCATACCACGTCAATATCTCTGACCCGAATGTCACCTTCCACACCCTACACCCATTTAGATCCAGAATGATCACAAAAAAAACCAGGAATAAAAATAAGGGGGGGGGGGGGTCAGGCTGCATTCCAATTTAAAAGACGCCACAATCCAAATATTTCGCGGAATCATTCCTAAAGTGCAATTAATTATATCCTTTTTAACAATTAAAATTTAGGATACGTTGCTTCTCCGGGAAAATTATCAAGTTTATTTTTTCACAATAGCTTACAAACAGCCTCACTACAAAGCCAGATATACAATTTGTACATTGAGCCCCCGACTTAATATTTGTACTGAAATTACGTTAATTGGAATAGGATAAAGAGAACCTTGCCGGGCGCGGGTGAAGATTACAGTCACAAGGGGCAGCACCCTTTCAAGAGAGAGCTAGATAGGGATCTTAAAAATAGCGGAGTCAGGGGATATGGGGAGGGAGCTAGATAGGGCTCTTAAAAATAGCGGAGTCAGGGGATATGGGGAGAAGGCCGGAACGGGGTACTGATTGGGGATGATCAGCCATGATCACATTGAATGGCAGTGCTGGCTCGAAGGGCCAAATGGCCTACTCCTGCACCTATTGTCTATTGTCTATTATCTATTGTCTATCCTTGTAAAATGGCTCATTCTATCAACCATAAAATGTGTAGAAGGCCGTTATGTTACAAGAATAAGCTTTTCGACATTTTAGGATTAAGATGGGAAGACCGTTTGGCGACAGAAAGGAAAGTGAAATATATATATATTATTCAGCCACGAACAAACATTAATTATTGCCCGATAGACAGGATGGGTGATGTTTCGTGTCGAGACCCTTCATCAGTCTGAGAGTCAGGGTATCGCCCTCTTCCCCGACTCAGTCTGAAGAAGGGTCTCGACCCGAAACGTTACCCATTCCTTCTATCCATAGATGCTGCCTGTCCCGCTGAGTTAAGCCAGCATGTTGTGTCTATCTTCGGTGTAAGCCAGCATCTTCAGTTCGCTCCGACACATCTATTATTGCCTCTTCAAATTATTGGTGAAAGCGCCCAGTCCCAACAACATGAATGTCTGAAGAAGGGTCCCGGTCCAAAACCTCACCCACCCTTTTTTTTTCCAGAGATGCTGCTTGGCCCGCTGAGTTACTCCAATCCTTTGTGTTTATCTTTGGTATAAACCAGCATCTGCAGTTCGTTGTTGCAACATACAAGCAAAGCTGACTTCCAATCGCAGTTCCATTCCCTCAGCAAAATCCTCCGTGCTCACTGGAAGGGATAAACGAACCAACGCCAGCCTCCCCTCTCAGGTCAACATCCCCAGCATTTAGGCCGCAATCACACTCAGCGCAACAAGTCACTACCTCCCTGATGAATGGTGAACTTACCTCCCATATCAAAGCATGATGTGAGAATGCATCTTACGATCACAGTAAAAACTCACTCCGGCTGCTGCGCCAACCTCGCCCTACACACAACTCACAAAAGACAACAGGTGTTTCCTAACCACCTGTAGACTTGTGAAGGTTGTGACATAACCTTTCACCTATTTTATAGGCTGCCCTCGGACCCTTTGAATAGAGTGAACATTTTAACTGGAGAGCGCGGGTCATCAAATGGTTAACGTAACATTTGAGGAATATTGTATACACAGTAATTTAAACAGCGAACACTACTGTTTTGATTTCGGGATAGGAAGTGATTTATGAAGAAGTTGAACGCTCCAAAGTATAAAGAACCTCTTTTTCTCTACTCAATCTCGTTGCCTTCAAACCAATTATGGTATCATGTCCCCAAAGCCGAACATATTTACATTATAACTTCTGCAAGAGGTTGCCCCTTAGAGAAAGTTGATTTTTCCATTTACTCCTTTCATGTGAAGCCATCTCGGTGTAATTATTCCCAACAGTCCCAGTCCTTATATGATCTGCAGAAACTGCGGTTAGTCGGCTGTTACAACGACGATCCCATGTATATAAAACCACAAAGAACTATTAATATGGGAAAGGAAGGGAAGAGGTAATTGTGGTCGGAAATTTGTGTGGATGTTAAACAAAACAGAGCAGAGGGGCCGAACGGCTGTTTTGTAAAATATATAAAAATTCAAGCTAAAATGTAGGCATTTAGATTTCCATAGATAATTATGATCGTGCATTTATTTGAACGTGAACGCTAACATTAAAGCAATTTCTTAATCAGAATATACTTGCAATATCAAAATGGGCTGGTTTAACTTTGACCACACGCGGCTTAGATAGCAAACAATCCTAACAGCTGATTGAAAATCGAATTCGTAAAGAAATTATAATAAAATGAGGGGCATTCAGAGCTCCAAACGAAAGTTAACCATAAAGTAGTCAAACTATCAAGGCCTTCCAAACAGAAAATGCTAATTTGGCAATGGAAGAGGGATATAGTGGATATTGTTTTTCTTGGAGCCCCGACAATGAAGTTGGGAGCTGTTTGTCCAGGTGTTCGCGTTTGTGTGGGTTTTTTCAATGATCTTCGCCCTACAATAGTAAAACTAAGATTTGAAATAAAGCTTCTTTCATTAACCCCAGCCAGCAGCACAGAAGTCGGACTGTAAGAGTAAATTGCATTCTCCCACGTTATTACCCCAGCCCGTGAAACATTTGGGGAGAAAATAACAAGACGGCTGAAATGAATTTGGAGGCCTGCAGTTTAGAACCTTCCCAGCAAAAGCCGAATAACCCGAATCGGGGATTAAAACACGGGACAAATTTCGCGGTGGCTGATATGCAGTTGACTTGTAGTCTATTTTGGGGCCTGCAGAATGCATGAATAAAAGAATATTTCTTTCTGGATCCGGACTCAAATGTTCGTAAAGGAAACGCGTCTTCAAATTACCAGTGAATTAGACGCGTTCTTCCCAATAAATTCCCAACAAATTGCGTCCTAACAACTACGTGGCTGGTTTGAGAAGGCGGCTGGCTGCGACCAATCCTGAATGAGAAGTTTTGATCGATATAATTACGTAAGAGAAAGAAAATGTATCCCGTCCCAGTGGAATGTATTGGGTGAGAGATGAAATGCTTTATTATTCCAAAAATAATTTCAAAAATAAGCGACCTGTTCTTATTTAAAACACGCCTTAGTTTGGTACATGGGCATAAATGTGTCCATTTTAATGTAGATTCTGCTCTGTTCTATAATGACAATAAACTTTCACCCGACGGAAAGAAAAACAAAAATAAATTAATGATAAAAGAAATTTATTTTTTTATTATTCACATGCTTTCCATTTTTTCTCGTTTGCTGATTGGAAATATAACAGTAAAAAAAAAACATTTTATATACACATTTTTGAAAGCTCTGTTTCGAACCGTAATATGTATAAAACAATTGAATTGCGTGAGTGCGGTTATTGTTTGTACTTTTTTTGGGGCGCGGGCTATTTATTTATTCATTTTATTTTTGTACAGGTATTCACAGCAAATTCAAGTAACGCGGAGTGGCTTGGCTGTCGACTCGCTCAATATTCTGGCCGGGGTGTATGGGTTAGGCTATGTCGCCGCAGGTCACAGTTGCGCCGGAACACTTTGCCGCACTGCTCACAATTGTAAGGCTTGATGTCTGTATGGGTAAGAAGGTGAGTTTTCAGGTTACTTCTCTGATTAAAGGTTCTTCCGCACGTGGGACATTTGTGAGGAGATTCCTGTTCAGATTTGAAGTAAGCAAAGGATTAATTCCTCTTCCTCAAAATTTATTTCCCATACCATTCTGAACTCCCGTGTTACAGTGGCGTTCTACACCCATGGCATATTTAAGTTTACTTTTCGTTTTAAAGTAGGTCATAAAACTGTTCATTGGAAGATCGCTGCCTTAAAAATATACCTATACTGATCAGACATTAACGACTGATTTAATTTACTTCCCAAGAATGAATTGACTCGTAATAACTAGTGTCCCAACGCTAACGCGCAATCCCTTGAAATCACCCACAAAATTCCCCCTGTGATTTGTCAGACTTTTATTCTTTATACTTAATGGAGGTAAAATTAGAACACAGAACAGTGCATAACAGGAACTGGCCCTTCGGCCCATAGTGCTTGTGCCAAACATGATGCCAAGTTAAACTGATCTCATCTGCGTGTACATGATCCATATCTCACTATTCCCTGCAATTCCATATGCCTATCTAAAAGACTCTTCAACACCATGATAGTATCTGCCTCCACTACCACCACGCAATGAGTTCCAGGCGCAAAATTGTATGGAAGCTTTATGTGACCTTACCTGCATATGTAACGTTTTGTGCACTGCTAAAGTCCTTGACTGACAAAATCCTTTCCCGCACTCCTGGCACTTGAAAGGTTTTTCTTTGGAATGAATATATCTGCAAATCAACGTAGTGGTATTTCTCAGTAATGAGTCCGTATACATACACGCACACACACACAATACAATGACTGTGTCCTTTAGAAAGGAGAAGAGAAGGAATATCTTTCGTCAAAGGATGGTAAATCTGTGGAATTCTGTGACGGCTGTGGAGGCCGTCCTTATATATTTTCAAAGAGATTGGCAGGTTTTTGATTAGTAAGGATGTCAAGGGTTACGGGGAGAAGGCAGCAGAATGGGGTTGAGAGGGAAAGATAGACCAGTCACGATTGAATGGCGGAGAGTTTGGTGGGCTAAATGGCCTCAACTTGCACATATGACTTCTGAACGTATGAAAAACACACGCACACAAATATACACGTACACACACACAGACACACACACACACACACACACACACACGCACACACACACACACACACACACACACACACACACACACACACACACACACACACACACACACACACGTACACACATATGTACACACACGTACACACACACATACACACACACACATGTACACACACGTACACACACACACATATGTACACACACACACACACACACACACACACACACACACACACACACGTACACACACATGTACACACACGTACACACACACACATATGTACACACACGCACACGCACACGCACTCACACGCACACGCATACACACACCATGGCCTGTTAATTTATATGTCGATTACATTCGCTGTGTTTTGAATTTGCTCTTAATGATTCTCGGGCTTCCTGTAGTTCCTATTCTGACCACCCTCCGGATGCGAGGGAGTTGCGGCAGGCGCGCACACAGCTCCCCCTTCCGCCGGACAAGCGCCGCACCGCGTTGCCAATTCGCCGGCACTGCGGGCCCAGCCCAGGGAACGCCGTTTCATGCAGGGAAGCGGGAGTGGGGTTGGAGGGAATTGAGGTGGGAAACGTTCACGAATGCTTGCATTTCGGAGACGCACCAAAAACCCATGGCCACCAAATGTAAATGAAAAGCAAAACCAAAATTGTGTCACAATAAAATGCATCGGAATATAATTCAATGTTAGGATAAATTAAACAGGGAAATAAAACCTTTCTTTATAAAAAAATCCCTTGTATGGGAACCGTCTTCTCACTGACCTCTGCGGTTCAGCAGAGATCTCCGTGAAATCCCGTGTACAGAGTCTTAAATAAATTTCCATTAATATTTCCACATGCTAAATATTTTAGCAACCCATTTACCTGTCTATTTGGAGACACGGATTACTGCAGAAACTGGAATCTTGAGCAAAACACAAAGTGCCGGAGGAACAGCTGGGGAGACAGGTACGTGGATACGGAAGGTTTAGCGGGATGCGGCTCCAGTGTGGGCAAGTGGGACTATCTTGGATGAGACAACTTGGTTAGCATGTACGAATAGGGGCGAATGGCCCGTTTCCGTGCTGTGTTATTATATGACTCTAAAACA
Organism: Okamejei kenojei; assembly: GCA_035221665.1. Taxonomy (NCBI): domain Eukaryota; kingdom Metazoa; phylum Chordata; class Chondrichthyes; order Rajiformes; family Rajidae; genus Okamejei; species Okamejei kenojei. The sequence continues at coordinate 35,219,815 of CM069134.1, forward strand.
GCGGACAGGCAGCATCTCTGGAGGAATATCAAGTGAAAGGGAACCTCCGACACTTTATAATTTGTGGAAGGACCTTGTGTTGGAGGAGCTCAGCAGGTCAGGCAACCTCTCTGGAGAACGTGGATGGGCAACATTTCGAAAGTCGTAGTCGAAAGAAGAGTCTTGACCCTAAACGTTGCCTGCCCAAGTTCTCCAAAGGTGTTGCCTGGCCTTCCGAGTTACTCCAACACTCTGTCCTTTTGTATATTAACCAGCATCTGCAGTTCTATTGTTTCTATACGTTGTAATGTGCTCTCCTTCTATTTATTGGACACCAACCAATGCGTTTACAGTTGACAGGTCGATCAGCCTTAGTTCAAGTCCCACCTCTGGCGGACATGGGCAAGAAGTGGTGACTCACCTGTGGTCCCGCAGGTGATCTTGTCTTCTGAATGCCTTGTGGCAAATATCACAAGTGTAAGGTCTCTCGTCCGTGTGGGTCCTCTCGTGTATGAGAAGATTGTAGGATTTGGTAAAATGCCGCCCGCAGAATTTGCAGATGAACTCCTTTTTGGTCTTGGACGGTAGTCTCCCCCTGGAAGGTTTTCTGTCCAGGGTCAGTTTCCCCACCTCCCCGTGAGACGCTGCTATGCCGGGACTCAGCTTGGGAAAATCTCCGGGCTTTGGCGGGTCTTCCTGCGTGGCCGCCAGCGCCAAGTTGGCAAAGTCAAAGCGGGGCCGGTCTTTCTGCAGGGAGGGGATGATGTGAGCGACTGTCCCTTGTTTTGGGTGGAAGACATGCGTGCTGAAAGGCAGCGCTGGAAACGGGAAACGTCCGTCCATGAACCTCTGAGCAGCCGCCATCTCCGTGAAGGTAGACCTGGCGATTCCGTGCAAGTGCGGGTAGCCCAGTGTCCACTGGTTCATGTGCATGGTTTGAACCGTGCTAAGTCCGTACAGACCCTGAAGATGATCCACGGCCGACGGAAACGTGTTCACAGCTTGCAAGAACGAATAGTTGGTCAACTGCAGCGGGGGGTGAAGGGGGATTGGGGCAGGCAAAGTCTTGCTTCCCATTTCTCTAGGAAGGTGCGCACTCCGGGAGCAGGGGGGCTGGGCAAGAGCACCCGCCGACGTCTGCAAAAGACAGAAAGAAAAAAAATAATTCAGTCTCTCAGCGAACTGGCCCAAAGGACCACAAGAGGACATACGTTGTCTGAAGAAGGGTCTCGACCAGAAACGTCAGCCATTCCCGTCTCGCCAGAGATGCTGCCTGTCCCGCTGACGTTTGCGACACTTAAGCCATATACGGGTCAAAGCGAGTCATGGAGTCACAGAAACAGCCCCTTCGGCCCTTCTCGTCCATGCCGACCAAGATGCCCCACACACTAGTCTCATCTATCCGCGTTTGGCCCATATTCCTCCAACCCTTTCCTCTCCATGCACCTGTCCATGTGTTTTCTAAATGCTGTTATAATACCTGCCTTCCAGCCACCCACCACCCTCCGAGTGCGAAAGTTGCCCACCAGGTTCCTATTAAATCTCGCTCCTCTAACCTTAAACATGTCTTTCGTCTGGTTCGTGATTCCCCGGGTAAAGAAAACCTCTGTGCACTCAAGTCAGAAAATGTTCTAAACTCATTCGCGTTCGTATTTGTGTAGTCGCTTTTTCACAGTGGATCAAAGCGACCGTGCCTTTGGACACGACAGCGCAAGAATGACAAGAGACCTTTTTGTCCAGTGTATGCCCAATGTGGGGGAATTTTACGCTGTTTGAGACATTGAAATTAAACCACCCTTCCCTAAACATACAGCAACGTAGGTATCGTTTCATCGAAGGCCTTGCCTTTGCAACATACATTTTGGACTGTCTGCAATTAAATCGCTCCCCCAGAATCTGATGACTTTACATCTTTGCCAGCATCTTGGAAATAAATAAATTATCTTGCAGATGATGGCAGACAGGGTTTCAGTTGCAGAAGAGCGTTGACCATGCAATCCCCTACGCTACTTCCTTTTTTTTAATGGGATGAGATCTAATGTCTTAAGCACTTTAACTTTACGAGGTGATCGAAGCGGTCAATAAACATGATACGAGCGCAAATAAAATGGAACATTTTCGAAACCCAGCAAGGTAAATAAAAGTTAAGAGATTAGTAGAAGGTAGGGGCACCTTGGTCTAGGTGGTAAAACGCTCCGGTCAAACCCTCGTCCCGCCCGTTACATCGGTCCCGTGAAAACGCTACAGCCCTCTGCAGAATGGGTTAGTTCTCACACGTAGCCGCTGACACCCATGTCTCTTTCATGACATCTTTGATGTTACGCGGTCTCTTCTTCAGTAAGTGCACTTTTGTCGACCTGACCCACCCCCAAAGTTAGTCAGAAACTGTTAAAGAAAAAAAAAAGTTGCATACAGTGTCACCGCGGAGACAGGACCCCGGGCGGTGGGAGTTTTGTGGAATAGTGCTGACGGGATCCGAGCAGACTTATTTATTTTTCTTCCTTCAAGAACAACTCGTTCATCAAGATAATTGAGGGGGGTTGGGGTGGAAGGATGGTGGGTGGGGAGGGGAGAACAACTAGCAAATGCCTCGTGCGCTAAACAAACCTACTTCTCGGCAGCTTTGGATTGCAGAATGAAACATATTTAGTTTTACTTGAAAGAGAATTCCTCACCCTTTGTAAGATACTTATAGCTTCCTGATGTTGGTGTTTTACAAAAAGAAATCGCAGCAAATTACTCTGTCCCATTACTTTGTTACCATCCGCGTTATCAATGAAAGAATTTGAATAATTAAATAATTGAAAAGTATTTTTTAAATAGTCATCACATCGCGGTAGTTGCTAATGTTTCGGAAAAGATATTTGTTCTGATATTTTAGTAAACGGAATATGATCATTCTGAAATGTCCCCAATGTGATATTTCAGAAGACTGAATAAATTATGATCGCGTTTATTTACGATCAAACATGATCGCTACATTATCGCTGGTAAACATTAAAATTATAATTTTATCACCACCCCGCTTTATGTTGCTGCCCTTTTTTTAAAGTATTTGGGAGGATTCTCTCAGAGCAGATTGTAACTGCTTACAGAATTGGAGAATATTGAAATGGAGGAAAGAGAAATCTGTGCTCAAAGTAACACTCGCAATGAGAGTAGAACTTTACGCCGGGTTATTAGATGAAGATGCCGCCAGGAAAATCGATGGTTTATTTTGTTATTTCAACTCGTCCTCTGCCCCGCGATATAAATCTGCCCTCTTTGTGAACGCAGGGTGTTCAATTTGAGCTCAGACCGAATTCCTCTTCAGTGACCTAAAAGGATCGAGCCGATTACATCGACCTGTCAACTAGCCTAATACAGATTACCCTAAACCGCCCGTGTTGCTGAGAGGCGAGTGGGTGAGGGGTGAATTGCTGTCCGCCCCCCCCCCCCCCCCCCCCCCCCCCCCCCCCCCACCTTCTATCAATTCGCAAACCTACAAGACTATATCAACCAATTGATGTAAAACGCCGATTGACGACTGATATTTTTAAAAGGCGATTAAGTCAAGTTTTTGGACTGCAGATCCCATTGCATTGCAGAGACTTATTTGATTCCGCTTTAATAAAACAATCGAGGACTTCAGCAAGTCTGAAGGGGTCCTGACCGAGTTACCCCCAGCACTTTGTGTTTTGAGTAAATAATGATTTGAGCGAAATTCATTTTGATATTGTACATTTTGGTTGCCTTTTCCACGAGTTACCCGTGGACTTCTTTGCTTAAATTGACACGTTTTTGTGAACGCGATATTTATCTGAAATACGTTCCCCCAAATCAACCTGTTGAAATGTGTATATTTTGCTTGGTGTCCCTTCTAGGAATGAGTCCCAGAGCCATCTCCTAGCGCCAGAATCAATGCCTGGAAGTGAGAGGTTGATAAGTGCAACATCTTAACTCACGGATCCCTTTCTCAACCAAGAGACAGTCTTTGTCTATTAGATAGTGAGGTGTGTGTGCGTGGTGATGTATGTTGTCTGTCGGTCAGTGTGTGTGTGGTGGAGAGGTTGAGTAATGTACGTCTCCATCTGGGTATATTTCAGTGATTGTGCATGTAAGCGTGTGAGGTTTGTGGTGTTTAAATCTATGTGTGTATGTTTCTCTGAAATGATATATATTGGGGTTATGTGTGTGTGTGTATGTGTACTTGTGTGTGTGTGTGTGTACTTGTGTGTGTGTGTACGCTTGTGTGCGCATGTGTAACCCCGTGTGCATGTCCGCATTTTGTTGAGTTTAGTTACATTTATTGTCACGTGCACCGAGGTAGTGTGAAGCTTGTTTTGTTGCGTGCTAACCATGCATTGTATATGTTTCAATATGCATATATATTTGTATATGCGTGTGTGGAGGCCAGCGTGCTTCAAGTGTGTCCGTGCGACGCATTCTGTATGTTTGTATCTCCGTGTATCTGTATCTGTGTGCTTGCGTGTGTGTCAAATAGTGCTTTTGTGATCGTGCGCCTGAGAGAGAGGTGCCACCGGCGGTTTCAGTTCACAGCACCGGGGACTTAAGCTACACTTAAATAGCCTGCTGAAGAATGTTCCCAGAAAGAATCTCCCACAGCCCAGTGCTTTCACCCGCCTGCTGCTAACTGCAGTCATGGCACCTCGCAAGAAATGTCTGCATCCCCAACGAATCACGCTTTAGCACATGCATCGTCCTGAACATTCTTCGCCATTATTGCCTTAAGCAGCGAGAAACATGCTCCATATTCCACTAAACGCTAGTTTTACCTCGTCGCCAAAAGCACGCCCATTCAGCTCGTATGTGGGAAACCTTGGCATAAGATATTCGATTCTGGGCCTCTATAATCGAGGGCCGGAGCGATCGAACGTTAAAACTCCCCAGTCTGCATTGTGCACAATATTTATGGGAAACCAACGTTGTCCCCAAAAGGGGGTTGTTTTGTTCAGCAGCTCACGGTGTGTTAGCTTGTTGTTCGTCCCTTGAAATTGCAATGCAGGATATTAGCAACCATACCATCCAGGTTAGTATCGTTAGAGTATCCTGGTTCAGTCTAAACCGCAGCCAAATGCGGTTAGATTTTACTTTCTCTTCGATACCAGATTGTTTTATTTAATGCATCGCCATTTTTATTGTTAACCGCACGACTATTTGCGCTATGCTACATCTCCTTATTAACATTCAAATATATATTGGCAATTAATTGATTCGCCGATGTGTTTGGTTGAAGTGGAGAATAGACAGCCGTTCCTCCATTAAATGGGTTACAGTAAATACCTCACTTTACTAAATAATCCAGACGGAGAATTCATTGCAAATTGTGCTCTGGAGAGTATGTTCTCTCCGTCGACGTTTTATGCTGTGGGAAATATTGTGTGTAACACAATCCCCCAAAACAGCTGTAAAACAGCAAAGCGGATTCACTGAAATCTCGCATTGAGATCTCGACCCTTGTAAGGTTGTCCCTTGTTCCTGTACTCAAACCCCGTACTTCATATTCCTGTTCCCACATTACAAGGTCCCTGGCTTCCCTCTTATACTAAGGAAAAAATCCAAAAGGAAAGAACTTCTTGAGTGTTGCTCAAATATTTTGCAACCAAAATCGTCCCGGAGTGTATTCTGTCAAATCTCTTCCAATTAACACTCGACAAGACATTTAACAACACAAACCAACCTAGACGCTACATATATAATTTTCTTTACAAACATTCCCTCTTCTCCCATTTCACCATCTCCCGTCGAGGTGCGTAACGGGCAGGCCCACAGGCCGGCCACACTCTTTACCTGCCACTATCCGAGTGTTAATTGGGAATTACATTTCACTGTGCTACGTCCAGCCATATAAAATATACGATGCAGGTCAACAGCATTTATATTTATGATTCCCTATCATAAACGACTAATGTGGTTATTGTTAACAGTGTTGCATGTTTGTATAATAAATGCGACGTGTGTGGTGTGCGGTGCACCAATGTTTTCATATAAACCCCGTCTTTGCTTCATTTGGGGTATGGGAGCATAGCGGGATTGAAAGGTGCAAAATATGAATTGGTCGGTTGGTTTTAGGGGAGAGTTCATAATTATGATCACACAAATTGCATTTCACAGACAAAACCTGTCATCAACAACATCCATTAACTGAGTTTTAATTGTAAGTGTCATGAGAGTGTTACTCTTGTCAATGTTTCCTACAACCCCTGGTCTGGGGTTGTAGGAAACATCTCTTCCCAGTCCGGTTCAAGACACCATCCCAGCTCAATGCTGCAGCAGACCAAGGCAGCGGCAAAGGATCTCCAGAACGGTCGCATTAACTTGGTCGCTGGAAGGTTTTGCTTCGGACCGCGAGGATCCTGGTCAACTCGACCCTGAGCGAAGCGCTCAAATTCGCGTAAACATACAAAGTGAGAAAAACGGGCAATTTGCAAAACATTTCCAATTGTTTTAACAATGACAAGGATGTTCCCAGTTTGTGCAATCCAACAGGGACTGGTGGTTGGGAATGTTATAGAGGTGAAATACTCGTCCACACGTTTAGCAGAAAGAACATAGCTGACAATTGGAATTCAAAGGTGGACACTGTGGTTATGATATTCCATAAAATATGAATTGTGCAAACATTGGAGATGGGGGTGGGGTGGCCGTTTATGGCTAATGGCCTTCCTCATCCAACTTACAAGAAAGTAAGAAACAAATGGGCTTGTTGCACTTTGAGGTGTGTGGAGATTGAAAAGGCTTGTTAGGATTGGTGCTAACACACATACACACCCACACCCACACCCACACACACACACACACATAACAAAAATGATTTTCTTGGGGAACTGGTTCGGCGTAATTGCAACCAATGATCAATTAATGAACCAAGGCGCTTTTTTGTTGGTCTTTACTATGAGTTTGTCTGCATCGGCAGATCCCACGTCTCCCTCTCGCCCATACACATGCACACAGCGCCCGTTGCAACTCCCTCTCCCTCTTCCCCTCTCCGCAGATTTCAGGAGCGAGAGACAGAGAGAGAGAGAATTAATAGCCGCTGAACAAGTGTGGCCCGATCCCGGAGTGTTTTGTTAGTTTCCTGCGCTGATCAATTCCTGGCTTTGACGAGGAAAGCGAAAGAGCAAATGCTTCAGGGCAGAGCTGCACTGTATATGCGCGCCCGCCACACATTACACGCAGACACAGATCGCGAGTAACGAGGCAACACAGCCAGATGGGAACTGTGCAAAGTAGATTTCCATCCCGAATAAATACCCATCCACTGTCAGCACCGTTGACATTTCGAGAAAATCTAATACATTGCAAAGGCGATTGCATTGAATTTCCTTGCACCGACTTTCACCTTTTCACTTCACCTACAATACTTACCGGCAACACGGGGGATTCCAAACTTTGCAACAGTTGCAGCGTTGGGCAATAGTCACGTCTTAAATAAGTCACTGTGTTTTAATCCAGAGCGTCAGGAGCGCATCATTCAGGCGAGTTAAGAATTACGTTCCAACTTCTCCCTGACTGCCGACTGCATACTCCGCCAGGCAAGGTTTGTTTTACGGGGACGGCGGGTGCTGGGAGGTGTGAAGAGCCGGCTTTGCAGACTTTTTTGCGATGGGGGCTGATGGTGGGTCTGGACTCTCTTCCTCTCGCTTTCCCTCTGAACTCAGTCTCGAAGCACCATCACATTTCACTATAGCCCGGGCGGGCATCGCGCCTGCGCACAGCCGGGGGCATGATTAACTCCAGCAGTGACTATTGACATAGGTTCAATGTCTCAGTAATGTGTTTACTGCTGTTTGGATAGCAACACGTCCTTAAAGGGACGGCAGTCTTTTTTAAAACGCGGGCTTGTCTAGGATGTCAAAACGTAGGGCGGGCGAGGTGAGGTGGTGGGGTGCTGCCTTGGTTTTAGTGAAACAAGGAGGGAAGAGGTAACGCGGCGTCAAATACAACTCCATTACTTATGAGTAAGAGAGAAGGTTTAAAAATCCATCTTTTTTTTAAAATCCAAGGAAGAAATAAAATAATCTGGTTTGGGGTATCTAGATGACCAAAGAACAGATTCGCAATTTTTTTAACCCGTTTTTTTAAATATTGCTAATCTGCCGGAGAAAGCAGTCCATTTGAGAAGCCTTATCTCAGGCCAATTAGTTCACAGACTATTTCAGAAACAGGCTACGTGTCCGCGGAGCTTTACCCAGCGCAGACTAATGTTATTTTTTTTAAAACCACAAGAATAGATATTGCATTAAAATGAAAACAAAACTCAAAAGAAGCGACCGCCTTCCGTAACAATCTGGGTAACATTGCCAACCGCTCCGCCGGCCAACCGAACGCTGGGAACTGGATGGACAATTAACTTTTATGCATCTGCTAATTTTACCTCCTTTCCATATCACCGCGTTCATTTGATGTACTTCGTGTGGGTGGGCGTTTGTTTGGCTTTTTTTTTATTATTCCGGGAGGAGGGGGTGATTTCATTTATTGCATTGTGACTGGAGTTTAATTTAAATCTAAAACAAAACTAGTAAGATCTTGTTTTAATGTCCTGAAAGACAGGGACGCCCAAGACGCGAGATCTGCATCGCTAGCTGCGCTAAAGTGCAGGCGTATTCGACAAACTTGGAAAATTAAATTATTCTTATCAAAAAGTAATCAGTTTGATTATCGATAAAATACTTGCACTCGCGCCCATCGTTTGCGTGGATGATAGTCCTTTGAATTGTACAATATTGAAATAACCCTCGGTTGGCCGGCGGAGCGGTTGGCAATGTTACCCAGATTATAACGGAAGGCGGTCGCTTCTTTAGAGTTTTGTTTTTATTTTATATGTTCCAACGATTCTATGTGTTCTTAGAAGGAATTCTTAAAGAAGGTATAATACTTTATTTTAATATTTTAGAACCGAGTCATCTCATGGTCTATTTTAATTTTCACCTGACGACATCACAACTCAAAATGAAGACATTGAAACAGAGGGATCATCACTGCGAACAATCTGTACTTTCTTTCTCTTGTTTAATAATTTAAAAAACAGTATTGTTTTATTCAAAGAAATCAAACCAAAATATTGCGCAACGTCTGGCATTGGTAGAATAACAAGGTTTGAGTTATTTTTAAGGAAAGTAAAATATACTAATGGCCTTAAAATAATCTGTTGTATATGCAGCTGTGCGGCGGCTTCGGAAATAGACCTGACACTCGTGAAAATGACTCGTTCAGAATGAAATCCCAAAAATTCAAAAAGTCTTAATTCCCCACACTCCTCCCCCTGCAAATGACCCGTCGTTTTCAGAAGGAGCTGTCAGTTCAATTGCGGCCCTGGGTTAATTGCCGGCATTATATTTTCTGTCGAACCGAACCTTTCCCATCCATTGCTGCCGTGGTTGGGACGCCGCCGCTTACTTGGGATTTTGTGTTGTATCGGTGTAAAAGTCTGAATCAAACCCGTCTTATTTTTAAACACAATCCTACACGGTGACTCATAGAATACATATTTCCCCCCCTGGAATTTCGCACCGCCAGGGAGAAACGAAGTTATGTTTAGTGCTTAGTCTCGGGGACTGAAGACAAGGAACTTACTGCCTATTACTTCTGACCGAAGTGGGCATTCAGGGGAGTTGTCAGATAGCGGCGACGCTCCAGCAATTGGGGTATCGCTGATCTATGGCTTTCTTTAATCAGTAGTTGGGATTTTGCAGTTTTCCCGTTGTGGAGATTGGGAAGCTTGACATCAAGGAACATGGGCTGTAAATCTGTCCACTGCTCTGTTTGGGTATTAGGAAACGGAAAAGTATTACGTCGGCTCGCCTGTTCTTGGCATCATTTTTTTTATATATATCCAAGAAAGACAGGGATGGACTTACCCTCCGGTACATTAAGCGCACATCGGCCTCAAGGCGAAGTAACCACAAGCGTAATGTTTTCGGGTCACTTTCCTCCGAGATATCTGCGAATTTCCTGTAGGCCAGCTGACATTTGGCAAAAGGATGACCCTTTAATTTTTGCATCTTTTGTTTCAATTATGGACTTGGTTAAACTGGTCCATTGCGCCGGGAGAAGTGGATAGTATTGCGAAATTAGGCAGTGCGTTAAATTCTAGTGCTGAGTTTCGACCCTAAATCAAAAGACGAAGGCATCCATCTGAATGAGGGAACATAATTCAGTAGTGATCAGGGCGCTTGGGCTAATGTGCACAGCCATTGCGCCAATTTTTCAAAATAAAACTTGAAACCAATGCCAAACCCGATATAATTTACCCGAAGAATACAGAATGTAAATCAATATATCTCAGACCCAGTAGCATGTTAAATTAGTATCAACCATCGGTGGTTCGTGTGTCGCCAGCGCTTCATCGCCGCCGGGTAAAAAAAGAATTGGAACTCCCAGCGGCATGGGTGAAGTTCTCCCACATCAAACCAAGAGTTCAAGAAGGCTTCTCGACACTTCCTCGAGGGCAACGGGGCATCAGTAATACATGTTAGATTGGCCAGCTACTCCCAAGTTCCGTAAATGTGGAGAAATATATATATATAAGTAGGCAGACATTTGCCACACTGCCAGATCGCATTTCGCCAAGTAGACAGCATTATTAAACTTCCTTCTTAATTTAGTATTGGGGGGATTAAACATTTTAAATAAATAATCTATTTGCATCTATCTGCGTGGGAGAAGCATTCATTGAACCAAAACAGCTTAAAACACACTTAATGTTATTGTTGCATTTTTCTTAACGATATTGCAGAAATTGGTGATTGGTATAAAGTTATTTTAATCTATACAACTGTTTTAATAGATGCCAGCTGTTTTGGTTCATGCACGGTTTTAGAATCAACGGATAATTTCGCTCTACATAATATATCCGATTCATGACCAAGTGATTTAGAATAGCAAGTGCTATTGTTTATGACATAGGGCTTCATTGATGGGGAAAATCGATTGCTTTTCGAAAAAACAGTGACTGCGTCGAGAGATGCTTGAGTTTTCCCGTTTAAAACCCAAACGACTTAATTCCATTATCACAATAAATAACTCGCCCTCTTCCTGACCAAAGATTCCTTCCACCCATTCGCCTATCAGATCCAATCCATAACATTACGGATGAAATTTAGCATGTTACAGATTTTAATCCATTACACATGCAGGACTCCGTCCTAAATAGCTTGCAAATTGTGCAACGTTACATAATGTGGGAGGTAGTGAGTAGTGCGGCGCATGGGGTATGTTACATCAAAACCGCACATATCATATGATATACTACTCACAAATCTAAAACAAAAAGTTTGTTTTAACTAGTCCGAAATTGCAAAGCATTTTTGCTATTTAAAGGCTCAGAGATGTTACATGCCGTGATCTGATACCCTGCCAATAACATCTGAACACGGAGGCTATGAAAACCTCTTATATCGTTTTCTGAAGCGTTTCTTGTCTGCCGACCAGATAAATATTTTAGACACACACACACACACACACACACACTCACACACTCACACACACACACACTCACACACTCACACACACACACACACTCACACTCTCACACACACGCACACGCACACGCACACACGCTCACACGCTCACACACACGCACACACACACTCACACACACACACACAGGCGACCTTCTTGTAACGTGATTTGACCGTGACGTTCTCAAATACACTGGTACTATCTAGGGCATGCACCGCCAAAGCACTATATTAAATAATCTCAGTGTCTCTTTGGTTCAAATTTAATTTCTATTACAAATATTTTTAAAGTAAATGCTTTGTTCAATCTTTTATTGATGTAAAAAGAAATCCTGATGTGATTCTTAAACAAACTTACAGTGGAAAACACGATGTGATTAATGATTAAACGAACCAATGATCAAACTTCAATGACTAAAGTAGATATCAGATATAAATAGACATAACAAGCATTTTGATATTAGTTATTCAGGCGACGGAGTGAAATGATTACAGGGGAGACACAAGGAACTGCAGTTGTCAAAATCTTGAACAAAACATAAAGTAATGGAGGGACTCAGCGGCTCAGTATCTGCGAGGAAAATGGGCAGGCGAGGTTTCGGTTCGGGACCCTTCCTCAGACTGGTTGCAGAAAGGTGGGAGGGGGGGGAGAGGTAGGGGTAGAACAACGTTTGGTGAGTGATAGGTGGATACAGGTGAGGCGGCTTTGGTTGGCAGATGGATAAAGCAAATGACAGAGGCTAGAGGTGAAAATAAGACAAAAGGGTGTCATATAAGGAGAAAAGAGGAGTGGAATGTAAAGCCGGAGGGTGGTAAATGGATGGAAAGGAACGGAGGCGGGGGAGGGATTGGATAACGGGAGAAATCTGGGCGCAGTGGGTTGAAAGGGGATGGGGAGTGGTGGAGGGACAGGAAAGAGAGATAGCGCACAGACACTTTGTGATTACCTAAAGATTCCAGTTCTGCATTTTATTGTGTCCCTTGATTAATTTGTCCATTGGGTCAAGTCAAGTTTATTCGTCACATACACATACGGGATGTGCAGTGAAATGAAAAGTGGCAATGCTTGCAGACTTTGTGCAAAAAACAAATAAACAAACAACAAACTACAAACAGAATCACATGTTCTTTGTCATATTAAATATTGTGGGCGGTATTGTGGTACATAAAGTTAGTAAAGTTAGTCCCTGATGAGATAGGAGTTTACAGTCCGAATGGCCTCTGGGAAGAAACTCCTTCCCATCCTCTCCGTTCTCACAGCATGGCAACGGAGGCGTTTGGCTGACCGTAGCAGCTGGAACAGTCCGTTGCTGGGCTGGAAGGGGTGGAAGTGGAAAAGATCCTGAAATATATGACAGTTATGGGATGGCGTTTAAAATAATTCAATCCGCAATGCCTTTTTAGTCGTCTGATTTAGAAGCAGGGTGCCTGGTAACATTTGGAAATCACGTCTCACGGACCTTGCTAACTGGTAGGTTTGACGAGCACCTGAGAGCCGCTAACCAGCCTAGGGGCGCCGCCCAGCGGCCACTACACAAACTGAAGGCCAGTAGCGAAAGGAGCGAGAAAGCAACCCCCACCAACCAACCCCCCCCCCCCCCCCAAAAAAAAGTACCTAACTTTAATATTTTCCACTCAACTAATGCATACCAGATTAAGAAAATCAATGATGTAAAAAGAAAAATATGCACGACAAATTTAAACCAGAGCGAAACGTAACATGTGATTTTTTTTTTGAATGAAGAGTCAAATTTTGCCTAGGACATTGGGCGCTGCGATTTACATTTGGTGATTGCATGTTTCAACCCCATCCTATTAAGGCTCTTTAAACATTTCGAGTTTAAAACAAAATGCACAAGAACAACAAAAATGATCCAATGTAAGAAAGAGTCAAACACGCTTAATCTCCCCGTTCTTTTTGCAGAGTGCTGCGCACTGCTTACCCTTCTTTATCAGTGAAATGAAACAAAAGATTTATTTACGGCAAGTAACAGCACAGTTCATTTCATAATTACCATTAAGGAACTTATTTGATGAAGCAGTATTTAATGCAGACGCGTGGAATATAATCTGCCCCATAAACCTCGCATTAACGAAGTGTTAAATAGTGATTTCATCCAACACTGGGGAACATTTTTCTTTCACCAAGTTGCTGCTATCTGCTCGACTATTTGGATAATTGTTAGATTACTGATTAGTGAGGGGGGTTCTACTGAATGCGTACAATAGCTGTTTCACATCATTATTTGGTTTTGTAGTTTGAAAAAACCCCACTTCTGTTGGGACCAATCTGGACCCGCTGACCAATTTTGTTGAAGAAATTCGGCAACTAAGCCTTTTCAGACCTGCAAAAATATATACAAACCAATGAAATGTTTGTAACTAAAACGAAATTGTGTTTTGTCTCTATAAGGTTTTCGTTTGTAAATTAAATATATTTAAATACCATATATGCCTAACCAACTTCTGTAGATAACAGCGACAGTGTGCAGCATTTAAAGAATTCCCATTTATCTTTTCCAATTTCTCCTTATGTGGGTTCGTGTCATGTCTGGTGTATAACACTCCCAGGAGGCGTCTTGCGAATTCTTACTTCGTTAGAAGCGCTACATTTATCTTGCAAAAAAAAACAAGGTTTAACTCAGCAGGTCAGGCAGCACCTCTGGAGAATATGGATAGGTAACGCTTCGTGTCAGGGCCCTTCTTCAGACTTGTGTCTACATTCATCTTACACCTGCGGTTCCGTTACTGATGCACTGGTCCACAATTCGACCACAAATAGTCAACCATATCAGACAAGAACGGGTCAGGGATAATAAGACCGCAGACTCTTTGCCGTGAATGAAAGCTCGAACCCACTGGCGAAACAAACTCCAGATATTTCCATCAAGATCAACTTTATTCAGGATAGAGAGGAATTTTCTCTCTCCGTGGCAATAAAGCGCTGCAGATGCTGGCTAATTCACAAAAGGACACGATGTGCTGGGTGAACGCAGCGGGTCGGGCAGCTTCTCTGAAAAACATGGATAGGTGACGTTTCGGGTCGGAACCCTTTTCAGACGACAATGTCTCAATTTTCAGTTGTTCCCCACATTAAAATAGGCATTAAAACGTGGACCGTAACATTGACATTATTAGTAAATCAAAACTGAGGTTATTGTCAGGAATCACACGTCTACTGAATCCATTCCGGTGTCATTATATTATTAAAGAATAACAACCATTGACAATCAACTAAGTTTTATCACCGGCGCTCAAATTGTATTTTAAAGGGGATTTCCGAGGAAACAATGGATATCAACATTTTGGAAAAATCAGGCATGAACTGGCTTTTTAATTGTTAACAATTCATCACAAAATCGGGTTTTCTTGACGGGTTAGGGCTAAAATATCTTAGTGGACTTGCAAAGCGCCGTGGGAAAGTGCATGAATAAAATATGTTGTTGTTTTTAAGATTAACTAGAACATATTTTTGTCTACACAGACGTTGACTGCCCTGCCTTTGCCGCTTTGTTTGGCAAAACTACGAGACATTACAATAAATATAGGATGTAGAGACAAAATGCTGGCGTAACTCAGCGGGGCAGGCAGCATCTCTGGAGAGAAGGTATGGGTGACGTTTCGGGTCGAGACCCTTCTTCAGACTGATGTCAGGGGAGTGGACGGGACAGTGACGGGACGATGTCGGAGACAGTAAGACTAGTGGGAGAACTGAGAAGGGGAGGGAATGGGGAGAGAGACAAAGCAAGGGCTATTTGAACTTAGAGAAGTAAGAGTGTAAATAAATATAGGATATTTGAAAAATAACCTTCGGTCGAATTGGATACAGCTATCCCGGTTTTGAGACAATTGGTTTTGAAATCAATTCTAGAAAATTACAGAAGGACCAAAGTGCTGGTGTAACTCAGCGGGCCAAGCGGCATATCTGGGGAGCACGGGGAAGCGACGGAAAACGGCACCTACCCATGTTCTCCAGAGATGCTGCCTGACCCATTGAATTACTCCCGCACTTTTTAAATATTTTTTTTTGGTAAATCAGAATGGTATGGCTCCATACACAATGGCGCAGCGGCACAGTTGCTGCCTTGCAGCCCCAGAGACCCGGGTTCAATGCTGACCACGGGTGCTGTCCGTACGGAGTTTGTAGGTTCTCCCCGTGACTGCGTGGGTTTTCTCCGGGTGCTCTGGTTTCCTTCCACACTCCGAAGACGTGCAGCTTTGTAGGTTAATAGGTTTCTGTAATATTGTAAAATTGTCCCTCGGATGTAGGATCGTGCGAGTGTACGGGGATCGCTGGTCGGCGCGGATTCGCTGGGCCGAAGGGCCTGTTTCTGCGTTGTATCTCTAAACGAAACTAACCAGTCTGAAGAAGAGTTTCGACCCGAAACGTCACCCATTCCTTTACTCTCCAGAGATGCTGCCTGCCCCGCTGATTTACTCCAGCTTTTTGTGTCTAAACTAAACTAATGTTCTCTGTATAATTTAATTTCCACTTGAGGTGCTCGCACACCTCCTTTAATGAAACTCATCACTTATAAATAAGAAATGGGTGACATTTCTTCCCTCCAGACATGCTGCCTATCCCGCTGAGTTACTCCAGCATTCTGTGTCTACCTTCGGTGTAAACCAGCATCTGCAGTTCCTTCCCACACTTATAAATCAGGATTTTCGACTTTCGAAGCGCCGTTGGAAATGAGTGCTAAATCGTTGCAACACAACGGTTCGAACTATCCCCTGATGTGAAACACTCAATGAGAGGTTTGTTTTGGCCAAGAACCGTGTCGAGGAGTAAAAATGATGTAATTCCCTCTGTGTTATATACTTCGCAAAACAATCTGTTTCCAAAGCATCATTCTGTCCCGCTCTTATCACCAACTCATTTAATTCTCTTGGAAAAAAACATCACCAGATCTTCTCTGGTCCTTCAACGCGCAAGGGGAAACACGAACAGACGAGGCGTGGATTTTAATACTCCCGCGTGTCCCTTACGAATAATGTTTAAAATATCAAACCATTTCATTATTAGAAGTACCTTTCACATCCAATCATAATTCAAAAACTTGGCAAAGACACCTGATATCGTTTGAGAAATTGCAATGAATTTGGCATTTTATAACAACGCATGTTCAGAATCCCCTGATCAATTACGTTCAATTAGAAACAGCTATCGGGGGAGTGAGGCAATTGTTTTGTTTTAAACATATTTAATCTGAGCCTGAAGAAGGGTCTCGACCTGAAACGTCACCCAGTCCTTCTATCCAGAGATGCTGCCTGTCCCGCTGAGTTACTCCAGCATTTTGTGTCCATCTTTGGTGTAAACCAGCAGCTGCTGTTCCTTCCCACAAATTAAATCTGTTATCAGGTTTGAGAAAATTATTCAACTTTGGACCGGACTAAATAATGTAAATCATCTGTACTTCAGGGTGTTTGCAGATTGAGGATGGAATGTGTAAATGTTATCACACATGAAGTGGCCGGTTCCTTCAGTAAAAACGAAGGATAAATTAAATGTTGCCATTGCCCTTCGCCGCTGTCATTGCACTCTGACGGCTGTTTTACGGTCAAACGACCAAAACTAAACATCCTGGACAATCAATACAGTGTACATTGCAACCAATTGGAAAGGGGAAGCAAGGCGATCTGTTTTGCTCTTTTTTTTTGCACAAAATAAACTTCAAAGTTGGAATTAAAATTTCACTGCAAACGTTTTGCAACAAAAGTCAGGAAGAAGCCAATGCAAGCACAACGTGGAACCAGTGATGTAAATGGGTTTTAGGAACTAGGGGTACTCTAAGCTCCGTGAGGCTGAGGTTGGGAAGGAAGGGGGGGAATATTTTTATGTGCGGTCATACCCATATAAGAGTATAAGAATGCATAACCTGTTTATTGTGCATTTATAATATAGTTTATTGTGTATTATATGTCATAGCTGCTTTCTTGCATCTCTCTCTCTCTCTCTCCCTGTGTTGGCTGCAGCCATCATCTGCTTCGGTGAGGGAAGCAGGTCGGTGATTGATCACAAGGCCCCTCGGAGTCTGATTGGCCTCTGAGTGACCAGCGCATTATGTGATTAGACACAATGCCTTTGGAGACAGGGGCTGATTGGATTGGAAGAGACCCAATTTGTTGATTGGACGGGAATTTTAAGGGAAGCTGGTGGTTGATTGGACGCAACCCCCTTAGAGACAGCGGTTGATTGGCCGCCAAATAATCAGCACAAAAAATTGACAAATAGGAAAACAATAAAATCGGAATTCCGATTTAAATCGGAAGAATGTCATGCGTGTTCTGGAGCAAAGATACTAGTTTCTGCTCTAGTATTTTGATCTGCAGTTCCTTCCTATTGAAGAAGAACCCTGGCCCGAAACAACTCCTAATCAATTCCCTCCACAGATGCCGCCTAGCCCGCTGAGGTCCTCCAGCACTCTGTTTTTTTATTTAACACTTGAAATTAAAATTAGACATAAAGCTGGAGTAACTCAGCGGGACTGGCAATGACTCTGGAGAGAAGACCCTTCTTCAGACTGAACTGAACTCTATTCGGTGAGAGTACTTGTGATTGTCTGCAGAAGGGTCTCGACCCGAAACGCCACCCACTCCCCAGAGTCGCCGTCCGTCCCGTTGAGCTACCCCAGATCCCCCGTGTCAACTCCAGAGCCAAACACAAAACACAGAGTGCTGGAGGAACTCAGCGGGCCAGGTGGCACCCGCAGGGGGAACGGACCAGGAGCCGCCACGGGCCAGGGTTCCTCCCCCAATCCCCCCCCCCCGCCCCCCCTCTCGCCCCCCCCCTCCCAACAGGAAGGAATCGCAGATGCAGCCGTCCCCGCAAAATGCCAAATGATTCTGGGAATGCCGAGGCGAGAGGGTGAGAGAGAGGAGGGAGCGAGAGAGATCCAAAGGACGGATTTGGATCCCAACTACGCTTCGCTGAGACATCAGCAGACGTTTCAAATCTACAGCCCCCTCCAGTTCGAGCCACGTGGACCAAGATACCACGTTGTAAAAAACCACGTTCGCTACCTTGACTGGGAGTTCGTGTTCCGTCACAGTCCCACCAGCGGTTTACATCTGTTTGATATCCGCTTCAGGAAGGAGCGGGTGGTCTATGAGTTGAGCGTCCAGTAGCTGAACTCCGTTTACGGCGGAGAGATGCCAGGTCTGATGAGGGCCAAGTTCTTAGACAGGCATTATGGAATTGGGAAAAGTTCCAATGAGCTGGTGAAAGACGTGGACTGCCCTTACAGCACCACTTTCCTCCACACTATCCATCTCATGGCAGGGCTGCCAACATTGGATGAGAGTTGCGGGTGAAAAATTGCGAGAGACCAAGCCCGAGGGATGCACCCTGAAGGACCTGTCCCACTTAGGCAATCTTTTGGGCGACTACAAGCACCAATTTGTGCTGTCGGAGGTTGTCGTAGGTTGTCGCGAGGTGTCGTAGGTGAATGCTAGTAAAACTAGTTCCTGACAGTCGCCTAAAGAATCGCCTCAGTGGGACAGGCCCATACGTGCGAGGGGAATAGCGTAGATCAGGGGAGCCGCGACCAGCTGCATCATTCGTTGTCCAGCCCACTCTCCAAGTCACTGATAGACACAAAAAGCCGGAGTAACATCCAATTTCCTCTCTGTGTCTGAGGACTGACTCCAAGCACCAGAGGCCCATTGATCTGCAGCGCTGCTCTACACATTATTGGCTCTGTGGAGATCAGAGCCAGATGTCACCATGTCCTGACACTCGGCCCTACACAGCCCTGCTAGCCGGACAGGGTTCAGTTTAGATATACAGCGCGGAAACAGGCCTTCGGCCCATCGAGTCCACACTGGCCAGCGATCCCCGCACATTAACACTATCCTACACACACTAGGGACAATTTACACAAATACCAAGCCAATTAACCAGACCTTCAGTCTGAAGAAGGGTCTCGACCCGAAACGTCACCAATTTCTTCCCTCCAGAGATGCTGCCTGACCCGCTGAGTTACTCCAGCACTTTGTGTCTATCGGTTTAAACCAGCATCTGCAGTTCTTTCCTACACGTGTACCTGTCCAAATGCCGTTTAAATGTAATTGTGGTAATTTCAAGTGTAGAATGAAGACAAGAGTTGTTGCGTGCAGCGACATCAGAACAATGACATTCTCAGTTGCTGCACCTTAACAGGCCGGTTAAAGCAACAACACACTGGTACATGTAAATAGATTGATTTAGTTTGCCATCTGTAGCGAGGTACAGGGAAAAGGCTTTGTTGTGTGCTATCCGGTAAATGCAAGCAAGCCGCTCACAATGTACAGATAAAGGAGAACGGGCGGAACATATACAATCAATAATACAATGGATTAATAATCAATAATATTGGGTAATTATCCTGGCATATCAGCGGAGGCCCAAGTATTAGCATTACAATTAATGCCCCACAGCGCCGCGACCCGGGTTCTCCCTGTGACCGTATGGGTTTCCTCCAGGTGCTCTGGTTTCCTCCCACATCCAAAAGACGTGTGGGATTGTAGGTTAATTGGCCTTCATTAAATTGACCCCTGGTGTGTAGGAAGTGGATGAGAAAGTGGGATAACATAGAACCAGTGTGAACGGGTGATCGATGGTCGGCATGGACTCGAGGGGCCGAAGGGCCTGTTTCCATGCTGTATCTTTGAACTAATTATAATATTGAACAAATCAAGACTTACCTATCAGATTTGAACATGAACAATATTATCCCAAGGTTGCAGAGTATTTGAATGGAATTTACTGCATAATCCCCAAGGTTATTCTTTGTAAAGTGAAGGGCAAAGTTCATCTCCACAAGTTTCATTTTCTGAGTTAAACTGTAGTTAATATTTACCATCTTGCCTTTGCTTATTTGTTCCCACGATATATGAATCCAAGACTTACATTTAAAGATGAACAAAATATCAATTTAAAGACATATCAACTAATTTCCCCGATTGAGGATGAATATCGATTTTGTTAACATCCTCTCTCTCTCCGTCCCTCCCCGCCCGAGTGGGACTAGCTTCAAAGTCCTCTTGTTGGGTCTCATTGTGTGAGAAGGAACTGCAGATGCTGGTTTAAACCGAAGAGAGACACAAAATGCTGGAGCAACTCAGCAGGACAGACAGCATCTCTGGAGAGAAGGAATGGGTGACGTTTCGGGTCGAGACCCTACTAAAGGTTTTGGGTCGAGACCCTTAGAAGGGTCACGACCAGAAACGTCACCCATTCCTTCTCTCCAGAGACACTGCTTGATCCGTGCCGGTCACCATGGCAAATTCGGCACAGAGACTAACGGCAGCAGCGCAACGCTTCCGACGCCTCAGATGGCCCGGGACTCTTGCACTGAGGCTGCTCCATGGCCGGAGTTGCTCGCCAGCCCGGCAAACACTCGTCAGCCGCGGCTCCCCGTCCGCACCTGCCGCTGCCGCTGCTTCCATCCCTCCCTCCTCCCCGGCTCTCCAACACCCGCGGCCCATGCAGTTTATATGAGTTTTGAAATTCTCGTTGATCACAGAATTTCTCACGACAGAGCGTGAGAAATTTGTGATCAGCGTGAGAATTTGTCGAGATGCGTGAGACTCACGAACAAAGCGTGAGAGTTGGCAGCTCTGTCGTGGAGACTAGAAACTGAAAAGTAAGGGAACGCCCCTGCGTACCCCACCATTTCCATCACTGCGTGGAACTCACCCTCCCCTGTACGCTGCTAGCAGCTACAATCTCTTGATGTTGCACATAACGCGGCTTCAGGCAAACATAGTTGGAAATACGATAATAACGGGACAGAAATTCACACACATATGAAGAACTACTTTGCCTTTAACAGAACACATGCATCGCGGAAATACCAGAGAACTAAACCCCACCACATCATCGTACAGCCATGATTTCACTGTTGTGATTTCATTTTTCATTTATTATCAGTCATTACTATCGCAGAACGGATGGGTTCAAAGAACTATATATGACAGACCGCGTAAATGCACATTGCAACGGGAAAACCGCACCAATCGGAATGTCAAAGGCATTGAGACTGACAGGTGAGATGTCAGTGGAACACGAAGTGCTTTAGTAAATCTAGTAGTTCCATGGAACTCCTTCTATAAGCTAGGGTACTGTTCGATTCACCTCTTCCCAGCTCGATTCACCTCTTCCTATTGAGGACATTGGACTTTGTCTAAGGAACTGATGCACTACAATGTTAAGAACTATATTCTGCATTCTGTATCTTCCTCTTTGCTCAATCTATTGTACTTGAGTTTGAACTGTATCTATGCATGGTATATCTGATCTGCCCAGATAGTATGCAAAGCAAAGCTTTTCACCTACTTAGTACATGTAATAGTAATAAACCTAAACTTAAACTCAACAGCTCAGGCAGCATCTCTAGAGGATATGGATATGCGATGTTTTGGGTTGGAACCCTTCTTTGATTCAGCTCCTTATAATAGGTTAGTTATAGCTTGTAAAGAGAAAACCAGGAACAAGTAGGTTGTGAAGTATTATATTAGCTCTGGAATAACACAAATCAATAAGTGGTGGTCCAATATATAATATAACTAGAAGCCCTGCACAGTCCCATCTATCTTCTTCTATATGTTACTAAAACTCTCATCTTGACCACTTCCTGTCTGCGTTGTAATTAAATTTGCGCAAAAACGATCCCTCACAGCACTACGATTTTTCGCCACCTTACTCACCATTCTCCTCTGCTGCAAGTCATATACATTTTGTTCCGATCGTTGAAATAGTACTAAAGTTATGAAGGTTTTGAAGGTTCCTCCTCCCCCACACTCCCCCTACCCCTCCCCCCTCCCCCCCTCCCCCACACCCCCATCCCCCACATCCCTCTCCACCACACACACCCCCTCCCCTCTCCCCCACACTTATAAAGGGAGAAGGAGATTGAACTGAAGGGAAGGAACAGGCTAATGTTTATGACTCTGAAGGCGAGGAAAGTATTAGAACCCATTGAAAGGAACAGAGTGAATTTTATTTTGGAAAGACATAAAAGAATGAGTTTGGATAGTCTGCCGATATTCTCATTGGGAGCTGCGGAGTGACCTTGTAAAGCGAGTGAGAGGAAGAAGGGTTACAAACCCAAATGTCACTGTCCATGTTCTGCATGGATGCTGCCTGACCTGCTGAGTTACTCCAGCATTTTAGTTTACTTTAGTTTATTATCATGTGTACCGAGATACAGTGAAAAGCCTTTTTGTTGTGTGCTAAACAGCCAGCTGAAAGACTATCTATGCTGCTAAAAGTCTGATCTTGACCGCTTTTGGCCCACTGTGCTACGATTTCCGAGAGAACGCCGCCACCTACTGCCTTCATTTTTGGCCACCTCGCTCAGACCCCCCCTCCGTTTGCCTGGACCAGAGGACTTTTCCATCGATGAAAAACCAGAGAGATATTAATGTTTTTTTTTAATTGCCATTCTCTCTGCTGCCCCTGCTGGTGGGAGGGGGGAGGCACCATAAAACCCAGAAGTAGAGTGCTTCACTCAGTCTCTGCAGGATGGAGGAAGCCAAAGTGTCACGTCTCTCTGAGCTCTGAATAACACTGAACACATGTCTACTCAACTGTGAGTGCCCTTAATGTGGTTTGAATATGAAAATATGGTTGGTTTGAATTAAAAGGCACTGCCTATAAATGGTTGTTTGTGGAGTTTGGCTTGAAGTTAAAAGGCACTACTGCAAATGGTGGCTTGGTGGCTTTGGCTTGAAGTTAAAAGGCACTACTGCAAATGGTGGCTTGGGTGCTTTGGATAACTTCTTGTTTGAACTGTATATTGATTTTAGATAAAACGCTACCACTTATGGCTGTGATTTTTGACCATCTTACTCAGTCCCCCTCCGCTCAGCAGGTGCAGAGGACTCTTCCCATCAATTAAAAATAAAAGTGTTATTAGTGTAGAATCTCTCTCCTGTCAATCACGCCATGAAGGCCACACCTTTTCCGGTGGGACAGGTTATAAAACCCAGAAGTGTGGGTGTGGCTCAGTCTCTGCATGATGGGGGAGGGAGAGGTCACAACTCTGTCTGAGCTGTGAATCAATTGAACACACTGAATATCTACTGAACTGTGAGTTTGATGTTTTGTGTGGTTTTATGGTGGTTTTATGGTGGTTTCACCCTGCTTGAAATGGTATGAAACTGCATTTGAATGTGGTGGCCTTGCACCATGCATGAAATGGTATGAAACTGCATTTGAATGTGGTGGCGTTCACCCTGCATGAAATGGTATGAAACTGCGTTTGAATGTGGTGGCCTTGCACCCTGCTTGAAATGGTATGAAACTGCACTTGAATTTGGTGGTCTTGCACCCTGCTTGAAGTGGAATGAAACTGCACTTGAATTTGGCGGCCTTGTACCCTGCTTGAAGTGGTATGAAACTGCACTGAATTTGGTGGCCTTGCACCCTGCTGAAAGTGGTATGAAACTGCGCTTGAATTTGGTGGCCTTGGATCCAGCTTGAAGTGGTATGAAACTGTACTTGAATTTGGTGGCCTTGCACCCTGCTTGAAATGGTAGGAAAATTGATTTTAATTTGGTGGCCTTGCACCCTGCTTGAAATGGTAGTAAAATTAATTTGAATTTGGTGGCCTTGCACCCTGCTTGAAATGGTATTTCAAGGAATAGCCATGAGTCAACTGCCAGCCCACCAGCCGTGAGTGAGCTGCCAGCATATCAGGCTTGTGGGACTGAGCTGCCACCCCAAGAACCCATACCAGCGGTCCAGAAAGCCCCCCCACTGGCCACCAATATTGGAATTGGTGGAGAGGTGGAATATTGCGTCGGGGGACCAGCCCTCCCGTGTGAACATGGGACCCAACAGGTCCCACTTAGTCTAGTACACGATTACAATCAAGCCCACAGTGTATGGATACAGGATAAAGGGAATAATGTTTAGCGCAAGATAAATTCCAGTAAATTCCAATTAAAGATAGTCCGAAGGCCTTCAATGAGATGGATCGTAGCTCAGAACTGCTCTCTGGTTGTAGGTGGGATGGTTCAACTGCCTGAATACAGTTGTCTTTCCATGGTAAACCAGATCTGCAGTTCCCTGTTTCCACAAAGAGAGCATACTGATTGGTTGCATCACAGCCTGGTTCAGCAACTTAAATGTCCAGGAACGAAGGAGGCAGCAGAAAATGGTAGATATTCCCCATCTTTGTTACCGACCTCCTCACAATCGAAGGGATTTACAGGAGGCACTGCTGAGTTCTTGGAAATGAATCTTCTAGTCTATATTATTTTAAAGGCAAAGAAAAGATCAAATGTCCAGATACATGGGTCTGCAATGTATATTAGCATTATTACATTGTTTCTTGGACTAATGCCAATAACATGTATTGGACAGGTAAAGGTTAGTTGGTCAAAGGAAGGAAACAGGTTTCGTGAAATAATAGAGGCTTTATCATACCATGGTGGGATTTATAGGTAGGTTATTAATGGTGAAGTTATCTACGTTGTAAAAATGCACATTCCACTGTAAAAGAATCCTCACTTTAATCTTTGTGGGAACTAGCTTGCTGTAATGACAGAGATAACCAAAACCAAGATGACGTGTAACAATAAAGGTTCTTCCATTTCACATTGGTGATCATATTTTATGAGTCATTTTCATACCGTGTTTCACGTAATAAATGTTAACATGTGACAGTTTAATGACAGAAGATCTCAAAAAGATGTTTTTCCATATGAATGCGTAAAGCATACAAACTTGTGCAAGGCCCGAAATTTTGACCAAACGTAATTAATAGAGCCAGGATGTTTAGGCACTAAAAAACTCTAATGTACAGTAGGCAGGCAAAAAGGCATAATAAATTACAAAAAAGGCACGAAAAAGGCATTTATTTACAAAAAAAAGGCATAAAAAGGCATTTATTTCCATTTAGTTGCCTGGTTGCACATAATTACTAGCATTTTTTTCAAATTATCTGGTGTTAAACTATGCTATCTGTCAGACAGAATATGCATAATTTGTGAAAAACCTCTTTCTACCTCAGTTGAGATCACTGGTGCATACCCGAAACAAGCTACCAACTTTATATTCTTGTCGATATCTTGTGCATTACAACTGCCTTTGAGAACTTTAGCTATGTTTTGTATTTATTCAAGATCATTGTTTGCTAAAATCACTCTCTCCCATTTACCTTGTCTGTCTTTATCTACATCGCCAGGAACTTTACGAATATCGTCAGTTACTTTGTTGAAAACCTGCAAGTTATTCACTAAAGTTTTGCCACGTTTCTCAAGGGAAGTGATAGCTTGTGGGATGTTTGCAAAATTGGAAGCAATAAATACAAGAGCGCGGTGGAGGGATTTTTTCTGTATGATTTCACTGACGATCCTGACTGCAGCAGATTCTTCTTCTTCAAATCAGTTGACGATTTATTTTATCTTTTCAAAAATTGCAGCACAGTAGAGTGCAGCAGAGAGCTATGTACCCCACCTAGTCAAAACGGGCTGAGGAGGTAGCGGAATCTCGGGTGCCATTTCCTTGAACAACTGCACACGTGACGGTGCTTTGAGGAAGATTTTCTTGACATTGGAAACTAGGTGATCGGCCTTTGGAAACAAGCTACGTCTGTGCTTGGCAATTCTATGAAGTCCTTGAGCTAAGCATGTCAAATGCAACATTTTGGGGAATAAAACGTCACAAACAGAAGAACATTCTCGTGTTTTATACCTTCTGGTCAAAGTACAACAAGTGAAGATGTAAACAACTGAGCAATAGTTGAGCTGTTTGACTTCTCCAATACTTCCGATGTCAACAATTACTCCTTTGATGGTTGACCTGCCTCCAGTGTACCGATGACCACTTTGGCAAAATATCTCCCCACAGCATTGGTTGTCTTGCCTATTGGGATCCATATTTTGTTGCATGCAACTTCATCTCTAATTTTCTGCACAACAATATTGAAGTTGCTGTCAACATAATTTTTCCATAATGAATACTTGCTTGTTATATGTTCCTCTTTGTATTTCTCTGAGAGATCTGTTTTCCAATTTCCACAGTGGAATTCCAGCATCAATGAATGCCTTGCACAGATCACTCGAAAACTCAGATTTGCGATTGGAGCCAGTAGTAAATATAGTGAGGAGACAAGCTTGGGTATTTTGCTTGGGTAGTCCTCACCCCAGCATTATCAACATTGACTTCTCTAATTTTAGATAGCCCTTGCTTCTCCCTCCTCCCCTCCCCCTCCCCAGCTCTCCTTCTAGTCATAGAAACATAGAAAAATAGGTGCAGGAGGAGGCCATTCAGCCCTTCAAGTCAGCACTGCCATTCATTGTGATCATGTCTGATCGTAGTCCTACTGTCCCCGCCTCTTCTTTTCTTTTTCCATCCCCCAAACCCCCCCCCCCCACATCAGTCTGATGAAGAGTCTCGACCCGAAACGTCGCCTATTCCTTCTCTCCATAGATGCTGCCTCACCTGCTGAGTTTCTCCAGCATTTTTGTCTACCTTTGATTTTTCCAGCATCGGTAGTTCTTTCTTAAATAGATCTTGGAGAAAACTGAACCAGTGGGCAGCAGCACGAACGAATGAACGACCGACAGTGGCGCCTCCAGTTTTGCCCAGGTGGTGAAAGTTTTCTTGTAAGTTATACGATGTTAACACGTTAATAATAACATTAATATTAACGTGTTAACATAGAAAACGTCATTGTAATCACGGTACAACTAGAGAATATAGCATGACCTTTCAGCAAAACGGCAAAAAAAAGGCTGAATTAGGCTCTCGATCGTGAAAAAGGCATTATCCTGGTGAAATCATCAAAAAAAGGCATGAAAAGGCACGTGGCATTTATGGCAAAATCCTGGCTCTATTAATTATATAATGTGGATACTCCCAGGATGGGTCTGAAGCAATTTTACAACAATGTCAGAAGTCATGGAACAAGGATTAGCTGTTCCTTCTGCAGGGTTTATACAATTTTCTGTAAAATGTATTATGTTATCTAAAATACCCACAAACATGCACAAAGCAAAACTGCAAAATACAGACATGGCATACATCTGCCTCTGTCCAAAGAAGGGTCCCAAACTGAAACGTCACCTATCCATGTTCTCCAGAAAAGCTGCCTGGCGCGCTGCGTTACCCCAGCACTTTGTGTCTTTCGTTCATTTTCCATACTTTTCAGAAATACTTAATTTCAACCAGTGGAATGAAGAAAGAATGACCAAGTTGGGACGAGTCTTTGATTATGTTGGCTGCTTCCAGAACCAGGGGCCACAGTTTAAGAATAAGGAGTAAGCCATTTAGAACGGAGACGAGGAAACACTTTTTCTCACAGAAAGTGGTGAGTCTGTGGAATTCTCTGCCTCACTGGGCGGTGGAGGCAGGTTCTCTGGATGCTTACAAGAGAGAGCTAGATAGGGCTTTTAAAAATTGCGGAGTCAGGGGATATGGGGAGAAGGCAGGAACAGGGTACTGATTGGGGATGATCAGCCATGATCACATTGAATGGCGGTGCTGGCTGGAAGGGCCAGATGGCCTACTCCTGCACCTATTGTCTATTGTCTATTTTCCAATGCAGCTTGAAGTGTAGATGGAGTCAGTGACGAGAAGTATGGTCTGTGTGATGGACTGGGCTACATCGACAACTCTGCAATTTCTTGTGGTCTTGGGCAGACTCTTCCCAAACCACTTGTAATGCAACCCGATAGTATGCTTTCCACGGTGCATCTGTAGAGGTGTGTAAGAGGTCATGTGAGGCATGCTGCATTTCCTCAGTCACCTTAGGAAGGTGAGTTGTTGGTGTGCCCTCTCGCATTAAGTGGACGGTCCATGACAGATCATTGGTAATGTTAATGCCAAGGAACTTGAAGCTCGCATACATTTCCACTTCAGATTGGGGTATGTACCCCACCACAAGTCTGAAGTCGATAGATTAGGGTCGATTCTAACCAGAACTGTGGGTGAACAGGGGATTCACCCTCCGCTAAAGTCCAGATCCGAGGCTTTCAAGAAGGAGGACCCTTACTGTGCAAGAATGCCAAAACTGGTTCAGTGGTGCTTTATTTGTCATATGTGCAAATTCATAGTGAAAATCCTTTTGCATATTGACACACGCAGGCGCCACAAGGTTTTGGCGTCATTTCCAAAGTCCAACGTCCGGTCCGCCCGCACACTCAGTCTACTGGAGCAGTTCTCGATCCTGCAGGGTCTCCCTCTGTCGCCTTCTACCGGATTGACCCGTGAACCGACTCCCCTCTCATCTCCTCGCCCAGCCACATTTGTGTCTCGGGGGCGCCTTCTGCAGCTTAGTTTGAAGACGCACTGGAGGCATTACCCCAGTTCACCCTCCAACTGGTCCTTGCTCCTCACATCCAACATCCCCCGCGGCTCCCTCCTGGTACCGCAGTCCACATGAACTGTGGTCCATTGAGCAACGCCGAGAGACTCCCAGAACAGGCTGGCAGCTCAATTCAATCAAATGGATGCCCAGCAATCATGGCTGGGCCTGAATATAATTAGGAGTGATCTCTGACAACAATGCAACAGCAAGACAGAAGAGAAACAAGGGAGTGACACACTACTCTGTCTTCATCAACAGAGCTGGTGCAGAGA
The DNA here is from genome assembly GCA_035221665.1 of Okamejei kenojei. Taxonomy (NCBI): domain Eukaryota; kingdom Metazoa; phylum Chordata; class Chondrichthyes; order Rajiformes; family Rajidae; genus Okamejei; species Okamejei kenojei. The sequence goes on from CM069134.1 coordinate 35,248,828, forward strand.
TGGTTGACAGCTTCTAGGCATTTAGGTTACTGACAAGCTAACCTGGTCCCTTCACACAGAGATGGTGATCAATACAGTGCATTAGCGTAATTACTTTCTTTTGATATCTGAGAAGATTTGGCAGGTCCACTAGGATTCTTTTGAACTTTTACAGAACTTTACTTGCACAATAGAAAGTTTTCTGACATGCTGCATCTCAGTTTGGTATGGTAATTGCGCTGCTCTTGACCACCTGAACGTGCAGAGAGTGGTGAACACAGTCCAGTCCATCATAGTGTATAGGAAGGAACTGCAGATACTGGTATACCAATGATCTGAAGAAGGGTTCTGACCTGAAACGTCATCCATGTTTTTTCTCCAGATATGCTGCCTGACCCGTTGAGTTACTCCAGTACTTTGTGTCTATCTCCAGGCTATTATAGGCTCATCACTTCCTCCCATTCAATTCATCTTCACAGTACATTGCATCAGGAAGGCTGGAAGTATCGTCAAAGATACTTGCCACCCTAGCTAATCCCCTTTTTTCTCTTTTACCTTCTATGAGAAAATACAGGAGCTTAACAACCCAGATGGACACTCAGACAAGAACAGCTTTATCCCCAATGCTCTGTCAAAAAAGGACACAGAGTGCTGGAGTATCTCAGTGAGCGAGATAGCATCTCTGTTGATCATGGATAGGTGACGTTTTGGGTTGGGACACCTCTTCAGTCCCTTTATTAGAACCAATCACTTATTTCAGACTCCATTCACGGAGGTGCTGACATACCTTTATTTTGTATTTAACCTTGTATTTAAGTTAAGAACAAGACTACATACTCGGAGTATTTTTGCACTACTTCACATTGTACTGCAATCTTTGCAACATGTCGCTGTTTTACATTTGACAAGGTACAGGAGCCTGAAGATTGCAACGACCAGGTTCAGGAATAGCTGCTTCCCCACAGCCATCAGGCTATTAAACTGGGCTCGGACAAAACTTTGAACATTAATAGCCCATTATCTGTTTATTTGCACATTATTCGTTTATTTATTCATGTGTGTATATATTTATATAATGGTATATGGACACACTGATCTGTTTTGTAGTCAATGCCTACTATGTTCTGTTGTGCTGAAGCAAAGCAAGAATTTCATTGTCCTATCAGGGACACATGACAACAAACTCTCTTGAATCTTGTATTTATTGTTGTATCGTTCATCACCGTGTACACAGATTATTCTGTGAGCTTTATGTAAACAAGGAATTTCATCTCACCCTGGTGTAGAAGACCATAGATTAATCTGAATGTAAACTGCAGGAAATAAAAATGTAGGGATAGTGATGAGTGGAACAATCTAAGGCAAGGCAGAAGGCAACTGGTAATATTTAACCGGCTACCTAATGATATTGAGCGTTGGACAGTGTATAAATCATGAAATTAGAAGAATATGTAATGGGTAATACACTAAATTGGCAGACTTTAGTACACAAACTGTGCAAACCCAAATTTGCAATTGTAGATTGGAGGAAAGATTCTTGGAATGAGTCTGAAACAAGTTTCTAGAACAATAAGCAAAATTGTTTATTGCAATTAAAGGCAAAAGCAGGCTCTTTTCGACCCAGTAATGAAAAAGGATAATTGGAGATAATCTGGAGTTAAGAATTAATGGGATTAAAATCTAATAAATGGCCTTCATCGGTCACTTGGACTTTAGGAAATAAAAGTGCCTGCAGAAGTGTTGATTGATTGATTAATTGATTGATTGATTGAATGATTGAACGATTGGTTGATTAGTTAGTTGATTAGTTGGTCAATCGATTGATCGATTGATTGATCGATTGATTGCATGAAAACAGGCTCTTCATATAAACGACATTCATGGCATCAATTTAAAATGGTAGTTGGGCACAGTGGTGCAATAGTCAAGTTGCGGACAACAGAAATTCCTCCTCATCTACTTTCTAAAGGTATGTCCTTTTATTCTGAGGCTGTGGCCTCTGGTCGCAGACTTTCACACTAGTGGAAACATCCTCTCCACATTCATTCTATCCAGGCCTAGAGTATGGGAAATAATGCTATTTTAAAACTTCACCAAAATGCTCAACTATTGTTGGCAATCTCATCATTCACATTGACTATTCAAAGCACTTAAAGTTTTTTTGAGCCATGGTTTGAATAATAGATGTCTGATACTTACATGAATTCGGAAGCTTACCCAGAATTGATGATAGTGAAGCTGGATTTTACCATTTATTATAAAGATTTCGCCTAACAATTACAAATTCCTGCATTTTGACACAGTTTACCCCCTTGTACAACTCTTGGGTGTTTAGCCTTCATATCAACTTCATAAAGAGCAAAATAATGGTTCGTTTTGGCAGCTGTCCACAAACTGGCTCCATAATATCTTCTGCCACTTTGAGTGTTATGTTCGTTATTGTTAGTGGAGCGGCATATCTCAGTTCTTGCCTCTTATGAATCACTCATCTCTCTATCATGTTATTTTTGCACTAAATATTTTGAATTATTGCCAAAATTTCAATTAAGCAATGTAAATAATACAACAATAGCTTGTCTTAGTATTAAACGTTGGATTATTAAACAGTTTAGATTGTGCAATTTTGGATTAAGTAGTCCACCCGTATCTTGATTTTGGTCATGGATTCTGATCACTTTGTCACATTGGAATAGAGTTTTTTGCTCCACATGGGTCCACCCATTTTGCAATCATGCTATTTCATTCTAATGAAGGCAAGCCTCAATTTATGGCCTTTCAGTTAGGGCAGCATTCAATTCCAGCAAGCCGCGTGGCGTGGCAGAAGCTCCGGGTGAGCCGCAGCCGTACCCCGACAGCAGGCCTGGCTTGCCTGTTACATAACTGGGCAGTGGTTCACCTTGTAGGTTTAAGGTGAAGGGGAAAAGATTTAATAGGAATCTGATGGGTAATATTTTTTACCCAAAAGGTGGTGGGTGTAGGAGGCAGAGGAGCTAGATGAGGCTGGGACTATCCCAACGTTTAAGAAGCAGTTAGACAGGTACATGGATATGACTGGTTTCGAGGAATATGAACCAAACGCAGGCAGGTGGTACTAGTGGAGCTGACACATGTTGGCCGGTGTGGGCAAGTTGGGCTGAACGGCTTGTTTCCACACTGTCATCCGAGGATCAACCCCAGAGACCGGGAACCGGGGAAGCGAATAGAGGGAGTCGGCGATGCCAGAGGAGAGGACCGGTGTCACCAGGACAACCTGCCTTTAAGGCACCCCCTTTGTGGGCGCCAGAAATGTGGCAACTCTTTGTGTCTCAGTGAAGTCAACTATTCCACTACAATTACATAGAAACATAGAAAATGGTGCAGGAGTAGGCCATTCAATATGATCATAGCTGATCATCCAGAATCAGTATCCTGTTCCTGCTTTTTCCTCATATCCCTTGACTCTGTTTGTCCTGAGTGCTAAATCTAACTTTTTCTTAAAAGCATCCAATGAATTGGCCTTCAGTGGCAGAAAATTCCACAGATTCACATCTCTCTGGGTGAATAGGTTTTTCCTCATTTCAGTCCTGTATGACCTACCCCTTATTCTTAAACTGCGACCCCTGGTTCTGGACTCTCCCAACATGGGGAACATTTTTCCTGCATCTAGCCAGTCCAATCCCTTAAGAATGTTATATGTTTCCATAAAATCCCGTCTCATCCTTCTAAATTCCAGTGCTTGCAAGCCCAGTTGACCCATTTTCTCATGTCTGTCCTACTATCCCGGGAATTAACCTGCACTCCCTCAATAGCAAGAATGTCCTTCCTCAAATTAGGAGACCAAAACGGCACAAAATACTCCAGGTGTGGTCTCACCAGGGTCCTGTACAACTGCAGTAGGACTTCCTTGCTCCTAAACTCTAATCCTCTCGCAATGAAGGCCAACATGCTATTAGCTTTCTTCACCACCTGCATGATTACTTTCAGTGACTGACGTACAAGGACACCCAGGTCTCATTGCACCTGCTCTTTTCCTAATCTGACACTATTCAGGTAATAATCTGCCTTCTTGGTCTTGCCACAAGTGGAAAACCTCACATTTATCCACATTATATTGCATCTGCTATGCATCTGCCCACTCACCCAACCTACCACATTACCCTGTTGCCTCATAGCATCCTCACTGCAGCTCACATTGCCATCCAGCTTTGTGTCATTCGCAAACTTGTAGATGTCACATTTCATTCCATCATCTAAATCGTTGATATATGTTGTAAATAACTGGGGTCCCAGCACTGTGCCTTGCGGCACCCCACTTTTGTACTTATCCATGATAGTGCTTATCTATATTACTAAAAGTCTGATCTTGACCACTTCCTGTTGTTTTGTATATTGAGTTTAGAAAAAATGCTGCCACTTACGGCTATGATTTCTGGCCATCTTACTCCGAGTCCCCCTGCGCTGTGCAGGACAAGAGGATTTTTCCCATCGATGAGACTTATTAGTGTATAAAAAAATGTTGAGGTTCTCTCTCCTGAAGGCCACGCCCCTTCCGGAGGGACTATAAAACCCGGAAGTGTTTAGTGCCTCAGTCACTCTCTGCAAGATGGGGGAGCGAGAGGGTCACGTCTCTCAGTCTGAGCTGTGAATAACACTGAACACATGTCTACTAAACTGTGAGTGGTTTTACTGACCTGTCAGTGCCCTTAATGTAGTTTGGAAATGCTAGAGCTGTGTTGCCTTTGATTTGGATATGCTAAAGCTGTGTTGCCTTTGGTTTGGAAATGCTAAAGCTGTGTTGCCTTTGGTTTGGAAATGCTAAAGCTGTGTTGCCTTTGATTTGGAAATGCTAAAGCTGTGTTGCCTTTGATTTGGAAATGCTAAAGCTGTGTTGCCTTTGGTTTGGAAATGCTAAAGATGTGTTGCCTTTGGTTTGGAAATGCTAATGCTGTGTTGACTTTGGTTTGGAAATGCTAAAGTTGCCTTGCCTAATTAAAGTTGCCTTGCCTAATTAAAGTTGCCTTGCCTTCCATATAATTCAAAGTCTAATCTTGACCACTTCCTATTTGTGCTTTATATTGATTTTAGAAATAAAGCAACCACGTACGGCTGTGATTTTTGGCCATCTTACTCAGAGTTCCCCTCCGCTCATCAGGTGCTGAGAATTTTCCTCATTGATGAAAAATAAAAGAGTTATTGGTGTTTAGAAAATGTAGAGATTCTCTCTCCCGTCAATCACGCCATGAAGGCCACGCCCCTTTTGGTGGGGGGAGGGACTATAAAACCCAAAAGTGTGGGTGTGGCTCAGTCTCTGCAAGATGGAGGAGGGAGAGGTCATGACTCGCTGTCTTTAGTGGCCTTGCACCCTGCTTGAAGTGGTAAGAAACTGCACTTGAATTTAGTGGCCTTGCACCCTGCTTGAAGTGGTAAGAAATTGCACTTTAATTTGGTGGCCTTGCACCCTGCTTGAAATGGAATTTCAAGGAGTAGCCGTGAGTCAACTGCCAGCCCACCAGCTGTGACTGAGTGAACTGCCAGTACAACAGGCTTGAATGACTGAGCTGCCAGCCCAAGAATCCATTATGCCCACAATGTCTATACTAGCCCTCTAGTGACAGTAAAGTATCATAATCAATTAATCAATATCAGTGGACAATATATTCATTGATATCCATTTCAATCCAAACAGTAATACAGATGATCATAAGTTTTCTTTCATGGTAATTTAGTAAATAGCACTCTATTGATTCAATAGTATATATTAACAAAATTGTGCAATTTCAATTGAGCAATAGAGAGAAACTTCACAATGGATTATGTGAATTTAAGCAGAATTGCTAAATTTTTGAGTCTGAATGGGATCTATTGATTTTAAACCAAATATGATCTCATAATCTCCCAATAGCAAGACCGGTGGGAGGGTGAACTGAGGTCTGGTCCTCTGCGCCCCCAAGGTTGGCTATGGGAGGCGCCCCCCCAGGACACGAATGTGGACAGGCAACGAGAGAGATGTCAGTTCACTGGAGGATCCAGACATTTGAGACGGCTGGAGGCCTTGCAGCAGCCTGGGGCTCGCATGGATCGGGCATCGCTCCATAAGACCTAGAGTGTGGAATGGAATTTGAAAATGGCGCATAAACCTGGTGCCTATTGCTTGCAGTCTCAGTGGATTATTTCTGTACATGTTGCGAATTGGGGATTGTGCTTGGGTATGGTAATATTTTATTGTCACATCTGCGTTTGCACATTTGACAATAAAGCATCACTGACCATTGACAATATGTGTGTTTGTGTAATGGTGCATGTGACAACATGTCTTAACAACCAACATTGGCCCTGGAGGATTGTTCATGGTTGAAGAAGTTTCTTTCAATTTTTGACTCAAAGATTCGATGCACACCGATCAATAGGTTATTTCAGTTTACAGTCTGGGAATTTGCATTTGAACGACAAACAATATTGGCATTGTTTTATCATTGTCATGTGTACCAAAATACATTGAAAAGCCTTTGTTTGCGTGCTATCTAATCAAATCAGGTCATACTATAAATGAGAACAATCAAACCAAACTCAAGAACAACAAGAAGAGCGAAGAGAAAAATACCAGAGTGTAAAAAATACTTTCTCAGCATTGTAGTGCAATAGTTCCAGAGAAAAAGACCAACATCTGTAATGAGGTGGGTTCGAAAAATCTTAACATGAGATTATTTTTCAATTTCCATGTCATGTGTGAATTTACTAGTTTACATAGTACAATGTTTACATATTCTGTTGTGCTGCTGCAAGTGAGAATGTAATTGTTCTCTTTGGGACATATGACAATAAAACACTCTTGTCTCTTGACTTTTGAATTAGGATACTTACCTTTTATTCTTAATGAAAATGTAAAAAAAAGTGACACCGGAAATGTTAAAGGAAAGCAGAAATTGTTGGAAATGCTCAATATGTCAGGCAACAACTTCGGAAGGAGAAACAGCTAATGTTTTAAATGTGGGATCCTTCCTCAGAACTAGGAAAGAGAGAAAATTGAGTTCTCAATCAGCTCAATGTCCCAAGCCCTCAGAAATCAAACTTGTTTTTATCTCTTTTCTTGTATTGAGGAAAGGCCCCAGACCTGAATGTTCACCATTTTATTTTCCACAGATGCTGTCTGACATTAGACAATAGGTGCAGGAGTAGGCCTTCCGCTATTCAATGTGATCATGGCTAATCATCCCCAATCAGTACCCCGTTCCTGCCTTCTCCCCATAACCCCTGACTCCACTGACTGTCCAGGAAAGTCCCGTCATCCTGGGAATTAACCTTGTAAACCTACGCTGCACTCCCTCAATAGCAAGAATGTCCTTCCTCAAATTAGGGGACCAAAATTGCACACAATACTCCAGGTGTGTTTTCACTAGGGTCCTATACAACTGCAGAAGGATCTCTTTGTTCCTATACTCAACTCCTCTTGTTCTGAAGGCCAACATGCCATTCGCTTTCTTCACTGCCTGCTGTACCTGTATGCTTACTTTCATTGACTGATGAACAAGGACCCCCAGATCCCATTGTACTTCCCCTTTTCCCAACTTGAAACCATTTAGATAATAATCTGCTTTTTTTTCTACCAAAGTGGATAGCCGCACATTTATCCACATTAAACTGCATCTGCCCACTCACCCAACCTGTCCATTCTCATAGCATTCTCATCACAGTTCACACTGCCACCCAGCTTCATGTCATCTGCAAATTTGCTAATGTTACTTTGAATCCCTTCATCTAAATCATTGGTGCATATTGTAAATAGCTGCGGTCCCAGCACCGAGCCTTGCAGCACCCCACTAGTCACTGCCTGCCATTCTGAAAAGGGCCTGTTAATCCATAATCTTCTTTTCCTGTCTGCCAACCAATTTTCTATCCATGTCAGCACCCTACCCCCAATACCATGTGCCCTAATTTTGCCCACTAAACTCCTATGTGGGACCTTATCAAATGCTTTCTGAAAGTCCAGGTACACTACATCCACTGGGTCTCCCTTGTCCATTTTCCTAGTTACATCCTCAAAAAATGCCAGAAAATTAGTCAAGCATGTTTTCCCCTTCGTAAATCCATTCTGACTCGGACCGATCCTGTTACTGCTTTCAGATGTGCCGCTATTTGATCTTTTATAATTGACTCCAGCATCTTCCCCACCACCAATGTCAGGCCAACTGGTCTATAATTTCCTGTTTTTTTCTCTCCCACCTTTCTTAAAAAGTGGGATAACATTAGCTACCCTCTAATCCACAGGAACTGATCCTGAATCTATGGAACATTGGAAAATTATCACCAATGCATCCAAGATTTCTAGAGCCCCTTCCTTAAGTACCCTGGGATGCAGACCATCAGGCCCTGGGGATTTATCAGCCTTCAGCCCCATCAGTCTATCCAACACCATTTCCTGCCTATTGTGGATTTCCTTCAGTTCTTCCATCACCCCAGATCCTCTGACCACTAGTATATCAGGAAGATATACTAGTGTATATCAGGAAGAGGACTAGTGTGTCCTCCTTAGTGAAGACAGATCCAAAGTACCTGTTCAACTCATCTGCCATTTCCTTGCTCCCCATAATAAATTCACAATTTTCAGTCTTCAAGGGTCCAACTTTGGTCTTAACTAACTTTTTTCCTCTTCACATACTTAAAGAAGCTTTTACTATCCTCCTTTATATTCTTGGCTAGCTTATCTTCGTACCTCATCATTTCTCCCCGTATTGCCTTTTTAGTTATCTTCTGTTGCTCTTTAAACATTACCCAATCCTCATGCTTCCCACTCATCTTTGCTACGTTGTACTTCTCTTTTATTTTTATACTGTTTGGGGGCCTGTAGATGTCCCATTAGGGTATTTTTACCCTTACAATTCCTTAGTTTGTTCCATACTGACTCCACATCTCCTGTTTCAATGTCACCCCTTGCAAGGGACTGAATTTCATTCCTCACTAACAGAGCTACCCTACCCTCTCTGCCCACCTGTCTGTCTTTTCGATAGGAGGTATACCCTTGAATATTCAGTTCCCAGCCCTGGCCCTCTTGCAGCCATGTCTCTGTAATTCCCTCAACATCATACTTGCCAATTTCTAACTGAGCCTCAAGCTCGTTCACTTTATTTCTTATAATTCGAGCATTCACATACAACACTTTGGCCTCGGTATTTACCTCCCCTCTCGCACCGCTTGCAATTGGCCCTGACCTTACTCTCTTATCCCTTCTCGAACTTAACTTTCATTAATTCGAGAATCTTTTGTAACTTTTCCTGTGCTCACTTCCCCTTCAACTCCATCTTTATACTCCAAATTTGACAATCCCTCCCCCCCACTATTTAGTTTAAACCCACACGTGTAGCCCTAGCAAACCTGCCTGCCAGAACATGGGTCCCTCTCCTGACCTGAGTGTTTCTAACTTTTCCTTTCTTTGTTCCACCTTTTTAATAATAACTTGCCCTAAAATGTCACAGATAGCTTCCCTGAATTCTTCAACTTCTGGCCACGTCTTCTCAGTAAATACAGATGAGAAATATTAATATAAGACACGACTTGCATTCTCTGGTTCCATTAGCAGATTGTCTATTTCATCCCTGATGTGGATGGAAGATGTATTTAATTATAATGGTCAAGACTCCATGACTTCAATGCCTTGGGGATCCAAGTGGATTTCCGATCTGGTATTTTCCGTATATGTTGGTAAGTGTGCACATGTTAACATTTTAATTATTTTTATTTGCTTGTTACATTCACTGAATAAATGGTAGATATAGATTAGGTTTGGGACATTGAGTTGATCAGTTATGGTTAAATATCTTTGTCTTTTTTTCATATGAACAATTGGATTTGTAACATAAACATGAGTTTTACTTTACTTAGTTTCAGGGATAAAAAAATTACCAGATGTCCCAAACATGCTGACATTTGGTGCAGTCAATTATTGGAGACAGATGGATTAAAATTCAGCGGGAGCTGTATTTCCCTCCGTATCCTTGAAAGATGGATTTTCTTCAGAGATCGAACAGGACATTTTGGTAAAATGTAATATTTGGAAAAACTTTGCTCTTTGAGAACTTCATATTAGTTTTAATTAATAGTGTTACGTGGAACAGCTTTCTTGCAAAATGCATCTCAATAAATTAATGCCATGGCCAAATAATTGAAGCATATTTGCAAAGTTGTTCAGCCCAAACCACATGCTGCCTTAATTTGTAAATGGTGATCGCAAGTCCCACAATATAAATAGTGCCGTATTGAAGGGATGATTCCAGAAATCTTTAAATAATCACATATTTGGCTCAGTGGTCAAGTTGGGAACTTGTTCTTATTTATATATGAACTGTGAAGGAAAAGTACCATGGTCCATATAAAAAGACGCCAGACAAATGAAGAAAGGATGGGTTTTATTCCTCAACTACATAGGATTTTTTATTGGTGCTGGAGGAACTGGTTTGATTGGAAGCTATCAAAAACATTAACCCTACTGTGCCCAGGAGAGTTAATAAAACTATAAAAATCCTCATATAGACACAAAGCTGGATTAATCAGCAAATCAGACAGCATTTCTACTGAAAAGGAAAAGGTGACGTTTCGGGTTGAGACCCTTCTGAAGTCTGAAGATGGTGATGTTTTGAGTTGAGACCTTATTTCTTTTTTCTAGAGATGCTGTCTGACCCATTGAGTTATTCCAGCTTCTTGTGTCTATCTGATTGAAACAAACATTTGCAGTTCCTTCCTACACAATAAAAACTCTCAGTTTGAACTGGATATTATATTGGGCAAAAAACACATCAAGCAAAATGCCTGAAATCTCTATACATTAATTATTTATATAATATCATAGTGGCTAAGTTATTGAATGAGCTTCCAGAAGCCTGGACTAATGATCAAGGGGCAAGACTTCAAATCCCATCATGGCAGTCGAGGAATTTAAATTTATCCGATTAAATAAATCTAGTCGCTGCATATATAGTTATGAATGTACATTTAAGAACACAGTATGTCGTGTAGAATAATTTATGATCCATTGCTGCACCTGTCTAAAGGCTTTCTATGCCTGCTTCGAGCATAAGGCCAACAGGGCAATGACACCTAGCCCTTCAGGCTCAGGTGTGGATCTTCCTGGGGTTACTGTTGTTTAGGTTAGCTTGGCTTTCCTGAGGGTGAACCCACAAAAAGCTGCTGGCCCGGACAGAGATCCTGGCCTTGTCCTTAGCAGCTGCATGGACCAGCTAGCGGTAGTATTTGTGGAGATCTTTAATCTCTCCCTACTCCATTCTGAGGTATCCACCTGCTTCAAGAAGACCACCATAATCCCGGTGCTGAAGAAAAGCAAAATCTCTTGTGGCCGAGAACAAAAAGGGACAATGGGGTACTTTGAGTACTTTGTAACTTTGTCTGTGCCAGATTACTGGGAAACTCTGCATACCTTGTGTATTGTAGGTAAAAAAAAAAAAAAATCACTGTACTGAGTTACATGTGACAAAGTGTAATTTAATTATCAAATCAAAAACCAGCCTCACCAGCAAAAATTTCATCTTCCCAACACACTGCCTCGGAAAAGCTGCCAACATAATCAAGGACGGCTTACACTCCATTCATTGTCTCTTCTCTTGGGTAAAAGATACAAAAGCTTGAAAGCTTTCAGGATTGGCTTTTTTCACGATGTTATCAGACTAATGAAAAGACATCTCATAAGCCATGGGTGCAGTCCTGATCGCCCAACCTACTTTATTGCGGCTCTTGTATTTTTTTGATACGCACCTTCTCCATAGCTATAACACCATATTCTGCACTCATTTTATATTTTGATATAAATAATGTATTTTAATTTTTACATTACCTGTTGGACTTGTGTTTGCCTTTGTTGTACTCGCATTCGGTACGATTTGACTGGAAAGCACGCAAGCAGAGTTTTCACTATCTTGGTACGTGACAATAATAAACCAATATTTGGAGATATTTTTAATTAAATGTGCATCTTGCTGATAGAGCAGCAGAATACTATCTGCCTGTGACCTGGTTACTTCTGTTCCACCTTCTTTTCATTATTTTCTCTTTATGTCGCTCTGGTTGAAAGGATTTTAATTGGGCTTTACCGGCTTTATCTTGCACTAAGCATTATTCCCTTTATCGTGTATCTGTACACTGAGGATGGCTCAATTGTAATCATGTATTATCTTTATATTGAATGGTTAGCACGCAACAAAAGCTTTCCGCTGTACCTTGGTGCACGTGACAATAGATTAAACTCAAACAAGTTCAAACTGAAGCTCAAACCTTGTTCTCTGGCCATTTACACTCATCAATATGTATATGGATAGGAAAGGTTGAGGCAGGTGGTGACTAGTGTCGTGTAGAATGGGCATCGTGGTTGACATGGACAAGTTAGGCTGAAGAGCCTGTTTCCGTGCTGTATGATTCAATTACTCAATGACTCTGACTCTAACAATGACCACTTTCAAGTGGAAGGCGCATTCATTTTCTGAAAGGATCAGAAACCTTCCAAACTATCTTGGATCAACTGCTATTCTATAGGGACATTTATTTATTTATTCACAATGAGAAACGGTATTCTCTATAATTCTTGGATATCTTTCATTTTTATTCATCCTCCACAGTCCCACACAGACACAGACACTCACACGCAGACACGCACACATGCACTCGCTCGCACACAGAGTAGCATAGATAGATAGGCACAAAGTCAATGCATTTGTCAGAGAAGGGTCCCATCAGAAACTCCGTCTGTCACTTTCCCTTCAGGGATGCTGCCTGACCCGTTGAGTTCCTTCAGCAATTTGTTCTTTTGCTATAAGTAAATTGAATGTTGTATTTTCTTCATCTAATAGTGAATAACTATAGTCTGTTTTCATTATCTACAATGCACTTGCAGGTGTACAAAGGTAAGAGATACAGTGTTTAATACTTTCTCACTAGAATCCATTCTCAATATAGAAAATATCAGTTTGTTTGTTAAGTTCATATAATGGAACTCGAAATCTTATGAAACAGTCTGAAGAAGGGTCTCGACTCGAATCGTCACTCATTCCTTCTCTCCAGAGATGCTGCCTGTCCCGCTGAGTTATTCCAGTTTTTTGTCTATCTTATGAAACAGTTAAGTGATAGTTAATAACTTCCCAGAACCCAATTAAGGAAAACTGAATTATGAATAACATACAATGGATTTTATTACATATTCTGTAGGAGAGAATGGTAGATGCTGGTTTCCACAGAAGACAGACAGAAATAGTTGGAGCAACTCGGTGGGGCAGGCAACATCTCTGGATAAAAATAATAGGTGATGTTTCGGATCTTCAAACTGAGAGTCAGGGGAAATGGAAATGAGAGATATTGAGGGTAAACAGAACAAATTAATTCATGATATACAAAAAGCAACGATGATCAAGCAATTTTAACACCATCCAGCTTGCACTGCTAGGAACAAACTGACGAAGATGAGGGTAGATGCTCCATTGGTGTCCTGGATGACCAACTACCTGACTGGTTGACAATCCTCATTTTTTCAATAAAATCTTGAATCCAATCGCAGAATATAATTACCAAAATGTCATTATCGGAGGAGACTTTAATTGTGTTTTAGATCCTTACTTAGATAAATCTAGCCAAAAACAGAGAGGTAATATGAAATCTAAAACTAGTGAACTTTTAAACACATATATAAAAAATACAAATATAACAGATGTTTGGAGGATCGCAAATCCGACCGGCAGGGAATACTCGTTTTATTCAATGGTACACAAGACATATTCACGTATAGATTATTTCCTGGTGGATACAAAATTAATTCCTTATACTTCGAACCCAAAATACCATACAAACACGATTTCAGATCACTCCCCACTAACTTTCTTTTTAAAACTGGAAGGAATGTCTAAGAATAAATCGTTTTGGAGGTATAACACTCAAATTTAAAAAGACCCACAAGGGAGTATATATTTAAAACAACAAATGGATCTCTTTTTCGAAATAAATGACACTCCAGACATATCGCCTACATTATCATGGGAATCTTTCAAAGCATTTATTAGAGGCGCTATAATTTCATACCAAGCTTTTCAAAATTAAAAAAAACAGGAACGAACAAAGTTAATCAAACCCCTAGTGGAAAGAATTAGAACACATCTGAATATCCATGGCTACAATACAAAATATTCAAATAATAAAATATCATTATACGCTGATGATGTACTACTGTACATCATCACAAATGTTCTACATCACAAAACCCCATATCACTTTACCATATATATTAAATTTAATTGAGGATTTTGGATCATTCTCAGGATACAGAATAAATTGGAACAAAAGCGAAATCATGTCAATAAAATCAAAAGACTCAACATACCTCTTAAAGTTTCCTTTTAAAATAGCTACAGAAAAATTTAAATACTTGGGTATTGAAATTACCAGAAGATATCAAGATATGTTTAACTCAAATTATAATCCTTTACTTAAGAAATTATATAATTTAATTAAATTCTGGAAAACACTTCCGATGTCTTTAATAGGCCAAATAAATGCTCTAAAATCATTTTTCTACCACAAATGTTATACCTGTTCCAATGAATTCCAATATACCTACCAAAAACTCTATTTTTTAAATTGGACTCAGACATTACAAATTTTATATGGGATTATAAATTCCATAGAATACAAAGAATACACTTGAATAAACCCAAAGCAGTAGGGGGATTAGCACTCCCTAACTTTATGTATTATTACTGGTCTGTAAATATTAAAAATATGATTCAACTGCTGGACAATTCTGCCCAGCAGCTGGATTGGATTATTATGGAGAGAGAGGACTGCTCCCCTTGTAATATTGGAGCGATCCTTCTCTCACCAACGAAGTTAAATAATACAAACTATTTTAAAAAAATCCAATTTTACATAGTACAATTAGAACTTGGAAACAAATAAAATATAACTTAAAATTAAGAAATTTATCGCTCTTATCTCCAATAGTTAATAACCCTTTGTTTAAACCCTCAATTATAGATAAATCATTTATACAATGGGAAAGAGTAGGAATTAAAACGCTTGGAGACTTGTATGAAACGGGAAAATTACTATCATTCAAACAACTACAACTAAAGTACAATTTGGGAAACAATCAGTATTTAAAATATTTTCAAATATGTGACTATCTGAAAAAATATGCACAAGAATATTACAATATGCCATTAGATCTACTGGATGAAGCAATGAAGACAAAGGCTGAATCAGCAAACTTAATATCATAGATATATAATATTATTCTAAATGTAGAAATACCAACAACTGAAGGTATTAGAAGAGACTGGGAACAAGAACTAGCTATCAAAATTTCAAAAGATAGGTGGGATGAACATTTATTAAATGTGCACAAATGTTCAATTAACGTAAGACATACTTTAATCCAATTTAAAATTTTACAATTATACTATTCAAAAACTAAAATAAGTAAACATTTTCCCAACGTATCACCTATCTGTGATAAATGCCAGTCTCAAGAAGTTACTATAGAGCACTCATTTGTTTTTTTGTATAAAAATTCAAAAATGTTGGACTGAAATTTTTGAAATGTTTACAAAATTATTCAAAATAAAACTGACACCAAAAGCAGAATGGATTATCTTTGGAACAACAGAAGGTAGCTCTGGATTAAATGTGTTTCAAAAGAACCTATTTGAATATGGGTTAATAACTGGAAAAAAGCTTATTTTTAAATTTTGGAAAAACGCCCCTATACCAACAGTAAATATGTGGATTTCAACTATATTTGAAACACTACATCTGGAAGATATGAGACTCCGCCTGGCAGGAAAATCAGATCGCTTTTATTAGACGTGGTCTGCATTTATAGATTTACTGCAAGGATAGGGTGCAATAGTACATCAAAAAGGTACCGGCGTCAGGTCTTGGTAAAGGGGGATGAAAAATTGTCGAGTTGGTAAATTCCTTTTGCGTGATGTTTATAATAAAGCAACTGTCTTTTCCTTTTTTCTTCTTTCTCTCTCTTCTTTTCTAGGGTCTATCTCTTAATTTCTTTTTTCGAATTCCTCGACTAAGGGTTCTTTCTTCTTTCCCTTTGTCACACTTCTTCACTTTCACAATTCTCTCTCACTTTCTCTGCTTTCTCTATTTCTATCATTTTTTAAAATAACTTTAAAAAACAAAGGGGTACAATAATTGTAATAACATATACGGAACGTACACTGATGTAATTTACTGTACCTCTAATAAATTTAAAAAAAAAAAAAAAAACCTGACTGGACGACCACAATATGTCAAGCTACAGACTGTCTCAGACATGGTAGTGAGCAACACGGGCCCCACAGAGAATAGTCCTCTCTCCCTTCTGGTTCTCCATCTACACCTTGGACTTCAAATATAACTCTGACTCCTGCTACCTGCGGAGGTTTTCAGATGACTCTGCAATTGTGGGCTGCATCAATGAGGGGAGGGAAGCGGAATACAGAGGTGCAGTCAACGACTTTGTTGAGTGATGTGGATTGAATCACCTGCAGCTCAACACCGACAAGGCTAAGGAGTTAGTGGTGGACTTTAGGAGGAGAGGAACACCGCTGTATCCATCAATAGTGTGGATGTGGAGATTTACCAGGTTGTACAATTTCCTTGGCGTGTACATGGACAATAAACTGGACTGGTCCAGGAACGCTGAGGCCCTGTACAAGAAGGGACAGAGCCGGCTGTACTTTTTGAGAAGGATCCACTCCATCAACGTCTGCAGCGAGATGCTGCAAATGTTTTAACCAATCGGTGGTAGCCAGTGCCATCTTCTTCACTGCTGGGGCAGCAGGGTGAAGGCCACGGGTGCCAATAGCTGTTAGGAAGGCTGGCTCCATCCTGGGGACGGTGTTGGATTCATGGGAGGTGGTCTTGGTGGGAAAGATGCTCCTCAAACTGCAGAGCATCCTGGACAATACAGCTCACCCCCTCCATGACACACTGGTCAACCTGAGGAGTACCTTCAGCAATGGACTGGTTCTACCAAGATGCAAGACAGAATGACACAGGGGATCCTTCTTCCCTGTGGCTATCAAACTGTTCAACTCCTCCCTATCCTTTCCACTCATCACTTTAATTTCTTGTTTCATGTATCTTGTGTTTCATGACTGTTGGCAGATCAATTTTCCTCCTGGGATAAAGAAAGTTCTACCGTATCGTATCACAAAGGTGGAGCCCACAATGGTCCATTTTTGGATGTGGGGTAGGTGATCACGAGTTATGCAGACAATGAAACTCAACAGGATCATATTCTGGATCAGATAACAGAATCATATAACAGTAACATTCTAACTGTTACCATAATATTAGGATGGCGCAGTGGAAGAGTTGCTGACTTGCAGCGCCAGAGAGACAGGTTCGATCCTGACTACGGATGCTGTCTGCACGGAGTTTGTACATTCTCCCTGTGACTGCGTGGGTTTCTCCGCATGCTCTGGTTTCCTCCCATGTTCCAAAGACATGCAGGTTTGTAGATTAATTGGCTTCTGTAAATTGTCCCCAATGTGTAGGATAGAACCAGTGTAAGGGTTATCTGAAGAAGGGTCTCGACCCGAAATGTCGCCTATCTCCTTCGCTCCTTAGATGCTGCTGCACCCGCTGAGTTTCTCCAGCCTTTTGTGTACCCTAAGGTTTATCATAGTTGGTGCGGACTCGGTGGGTCGAAGGGCTTGTTTCCACGCTCTATCTCTAAACTAAATTGAACTAAACGTCACCTATCCATGTTCTCTAGAGATACTGCCTGATCTGCTCAGTTACTCCAGCACTTTGTCTTTTTTTGTTGTTGTAAAAGAGCATCTGCAGTTCCTTGTATTTCTATATTAGTCGCTGAGTCTTTCAGCAATTGTGGACTCTCTTAGAAAATCTGTTTTTGCAAACTCTGTGAATCAGTGGCCTCCTACATTGACTCCTAATTTTAATTTTTTTAATCTGGTGATTCCACTCTATTTTCATTTTTTTTTCTGCTCCACTTTTGTTCTTCATGCATTTCAATAACTATCATAAGATCAAAGGACAGTAATTTATCTCCACATCCTTTGATGTGGAAATAAAAATCTTGCCATTTTAATTCTTCAAAGGTAATGTTTCTTGTGTCTTGCAGGTCAAACTAACATCTCCCGCATTGAGGAAGAAAGTTGGGGAATGTATCCAAGAGTGTAAAATAATAATGGAATGGTTAAGTTAAACCGTGAATGTAATTTTAAATACACTAGGAAAATAGGATCATAAAGTTTAGCTTCTGTTGCTAAGATTGTCTTCATAGTGGAAGAATGAACTAATATTTACATTGTATTTTTTAAGATATCAGGATTTTCTAAAACATTTTAAACCATCTAACCACAAGACTGGGAAGAGAAGTAAGCCAATCATTCCCTCAATTATTTTCTGCTGTTAGTAGAATCACGAATGTGGAGGCAAAGTGGTGCAGCAGGTAGTACTACTGCCTCACAGCGCCATAGACCAGGGGCCAATCCTGACCACGGGTGCTGTCTATGTGGAGTTTGCACGTTCTCCCTGTGACCTCTTGGGTTTCCTATGGATGCTCCGGTTTTCTCCCACGTCCCAAAGGTTTGAAGGAAACCTTTGCCTTTCTCCCTTTTTGAATAGAGATGTCACATTCACTGTTTTCCAATCCTCTAACATAAAAGACTGTTTGCCAGATTATAATTAATGCATTCACTGTCAATGTAACCACTTATTTTAGGATCCTAAAATGCAAGACATTATCTATGGAACTGATGCTCTACAATGCTGAGAATTATATTCTGCACTCTGTATCTTTCCCTTTGCTCAATCTATTGTACTTCACATCGACTTGATTGTATTTATGCAAGGTATCTGATCTGTTTTTTGATAGCATGCAAATCAAAGCTTTTCACTGTACCATGGGGCACATGACAATGATAAACCTAAACTTATCTGGGCCAGGGAACTTGTCAGGCTTTAGCTTCATTTCTTTGCTTAAATATTATTTATTTAGTGATAGTGATGCTGTTTAATTTATCTGTGGCATTATCCGTTAATAATTCAATGTTGTAGTGCCTTCTACAAGGGGAGGGTCTCAAATAGAGAAAGCTACTAGACAGGGTCTAAGGCAGGAGGCAGAGAAGGGAAGCATCCAACATGTAGGGGGGAAAGAAGAAAAAAATAATAAACAGAGAATAAGAGATGGTGGGTTTCTTAAATGTGTGAGCAGAGAGAAAGAGGGGTATAAAATGAGGGTAGAAGCAATTGGTAGCAAGGTTAAAAATTAATAGTGGCAGGCAGACAAATCCAGGGCAAAAATCAAAAACGGGCCACTTGTCAACATAATTGTATAAGGAGTAAGAGTGTTGTAAAAACAAGCCTGAAGGGCTTTGTGTCTCAATGCAAGGAGCATTCGTAATAAGGAGGAGGAGTTGAATGTGCAGATAGCTATTAATGACTATGCTATAGTTGGGATCACGGAGACATGGCTCCAGGGTGACCAAGGCTGGGAGCTGAACATCCAGGGATATTCAATATTCAGGAGGGATAGACAGAAAGGAAATGGAGGTGCGGTAGCGTTGCTGGTGAGAGAGGAGATTAATGCAATAGAAAGGAAGGACATTAGCTTGGAGGATGTGGAATCGATATGGGTAGAGCTGCGAAACTCTAAGGGGCAGAAAACGCTAGTGGGAGTTGTGTACAGGCCACCTAACAGTAGTAAAGGAGTTGGGGAAGGCATCAAACAGGAAATTAGAAATGCGTGCAACAAGGGTAAAACAGTTATAATGGGTGACTTCAATCTACATATAGATTGGGTGAATCAAATTGGCAGGGGTGCTGAGGAAGAGGATTTCTTGGAATGTATGCGAGATAGTTTTCTAAACCAACATGTAGAGGAACCAACGAGAGAGCAGGCTATTCTAGACTGGGTATTGAGTAATGAGGAAGGGTTAGTTAGCAGTCTTGTTGTGCGTGGCCCCTTGGGCAAGAGTGACCATAATATGGTTGCGTTCTTCATTAGGATGGAGAGTGACATAATTAAGTCGGAAACAAGGGTTCTGAACTTAAACAAAGGTAACTTTGAAGGTATGAGACGTGAATTGGCCAAGATAGACTGGCAAGTGATTCTTAAAGGGTTGACATTGGATGTGCAATGGAAGGTATTTAAAGACTGCATGGATTAACTACAACAATTGTTCATCCCAGTTTGGCAAAATAATAAATCAGGGAAGGTAGAGAATCCATGGATAAGGGAAATCAGGGATAGTAAAAAAACAAAAGATGAAACATACAAATTAGCCAGAAAAAGCAGCCTACCAGAGGACTGGGAGAAATTCAGAGTCCAGCAGAGGAGGACAACGGGCTTAGTTAGGAAAGGGAAAATAGATCATGAAGGAAAACTGGCAGGGAACATAAAAACCGACTGCAAAAGTTTTATAGATATGTGAAGAGAAAGAGATTAGTTAAAACAAATGTAGGTCCCTTGCAGTCAGAAACAGGTGAATTGATCATGGGGAACAAGGACATGGCAGAGCAATTGAATAACTACTTTGGTTCTGTCTTCACTAAGGAAGACATAAATAATCTGCCGGAAATAGCAGGGGACCGGTGGTCAAATAAGACGGAGGAACTGAGTGAAATCCAGTTTAGCCGGGAAGTGGTGTTGGGTAAATTGAACGGATTAAAGGCCGATAAATCCCCAGGGCCAGATAGTCTGCATCCCAGAGTACTCAAGGAAGTAGCCACAGAAATAGTGGATGCATTAGTGATCATTTTTCAAAACTCCTTAGATTCTGGAGTAGTTCCTGAGGATTGGGGGGTAGCTAATCTAACCCCACTTTTTTAAAAAGGAGGGAGAGAGAAAACGGGGAATTACAGACCAGTTAGTCTAACATCGGTAGTGGGGAAACTGCTAGAGTCAGTTATTAAAGATGGGATAGCAGCACATTTGGAAAGTGGTGAAATCATTGGACAAAGTCAGCATGGATTTACGAAAGGTAAATCATGTCTGACGAATCTTATAGAATTTTTCGAGGATGTAACTAGTAGAGTGGATATGGGAGAAACAGTGGATGTGTTATATCTGGACTTTCAGAAGGCTTTCGACAAGGTCACACATAAGAGATTTTATACAAACTTAAAGCACACGGTATTGGGGGTTTAGTATTGATGTGGATAGAGAACTGGCTGGCAAACAGGAAGCAAAGGGTAGGAGTAACGTCCTTTTCAGAATGGCAGGCAGTGAGTAGTGGGGTACCGCAAGGCTCAGTGCTGGGACCCCAGCTATTTACAATATATATTAATGATTTGGACGAGGGAATTGAATGCAACATCTCCAAGTTTGCGGATGACACTAGCTGGGGGGTAGTGTTAGGTGTGAGGAGGATGCTAGGAGGCTGCAAGGTGACTTGGATAGGGTGGGTGAGTGGGCAAATGCATGGCAGATGCAGTATAATGTGGATAAATGTGAGGTTATCCACTTTGGTGGCAAAAACAGGAGGGTAAACTATTATCTGAATGGTGGCCGATTAGGAAAAGGGGAGATGCAACAAGACCTGGGTGTCATGGTACACCAGTCATTGAAAGTAGGCATGCAGGTGCAGCAGGCAGTGAAGAAAGCAAATGGTATCTTAGCATTCATAGCGAAAGGATTTGAGTATAGGAGCAGGGAGGTTCTACTGCAGTTGTACAGGGTTTTGGTGAGACCACACCTGGAGCATTGCATACAGTTTTGGTCTCCAAATCTGAGGAAATACATTCTTGCCATAGAGGGGGTATAGAGAAGGTTCACCAGACCGAGTCCTGGGATGTCAGGACTTTCATATGAGGAAAGACTAGATAGACTCGGCTTGTACTCGCTATAATTTAGAAGAGTGAGGAGGGATCTTATAGAAACTTACAAAATTCTTAAGGGGTTGGACAGGCTAGATGCAGGAAGATTGTTCCCGATGTTGGGAGGTCCAGAACCAGGGGTCGCTGTTTAAGGATAAGGGGGAATTCCTTTAGGACCGAGATGAGGAAAACATTTTTCACACAGAGAGTGGTGAGTCTCTGGAATTCTCTGCCACAGAAGGTAGTTGAGGCCAGTTCTTTGACTATATTTAAGAGGGAGTTAGATGTGGCCCTTGTGGCTAAAGGGATCAGGGGGTATGGAGAGAAGGCAGGTACAGGATACTGAGTTGGATGATCAGCCATGATCATATTGAATGGCGGTGCAGGCTCGATGGGCCGAATGGCCTACTCCTGTACCTATTTTCTATGTTTCTATTGTGAATACCAATGCAAAACATCTGTTAACTTCTCTGCCATTTTCTGGAGCCACAGAACTATTCCCTCAGCTTCATTCTTTAAGGTCCTACATTCACTTCGACCTCTATCTTCATTTTTATAATCGTAGAAAACTCTTTCAGTCTAATTCATATTCCTTGCTAGTTCACTCTCATAGTATTTATTCTCTAACCTCTTTTTGTGTCCTCCTTTGCTGGATCCTGAATTGATTCTGAGCTTTTGGTCTACCATTAACCCTTCTTCAGACTCCAGAGATTCTGCCTGACCTGTCAGTTACTCCAGCACTTTGTCTGCTGGAATGTACCCTGTATTGACAATAATTATTTCATTGGTCAACCAAAGGTCATATAATAATGTTTTATATTTAGGCTGAAGCCCCAAGAGGCATGCTATCAAAAAATAGATCAGATATACCATGCATAAATACAATCAAGTACAATAGATTGATCAAAGGGAAAGATACAGAGTGCAGAATATAATTCTCAGCATTGTAGTGCATCAGTTCCACAGATGATGTCTTGCATTTTAGGATCCTAAAAGAAGTGGTTACATTGACAGTGAATGCATTAATTATAATCTGGCAATATAATAATAATTCCTGCATTAATTCCTCCTTACCCGAAACCATAAATAAACCTTGAACATGTCACGTGATGTCATCATTCCAAACTGTGAGATACGCTTTATGCTCACAATTAATACTCAAAGACTAAATCTTGGAAGCAAGAGATTTCTTTATTTTACGAGTCTGCAGACCGGGTGCCTCTCCAACTCGAGACACACCGAAGCCAGAGCAATCATCCCCCTTTATACACAGAATCTTACATTCAACCTCCCCTCCGGACCCTTCTCCAATCAGGGTCGGAGGTGCACAATCTGTAGGTACATCCCACCGTACATCCCCTCGCACCTCCCATATCATACATTGCATGTTCAAACATGTTCATGGTAATGAGCAATTTCTTGACCAGGGGTGTGTTGTAATATTCATTTATTCTATTAAGCATGCTCAGTTGCTCATGACCTGGCCAGTTGTACTCACCTCCTAGTGAACCCTCTCAGTTTTCCTATATCAGTACTAAAGCTAAGCTATAGTGACAAGGGTCCCATCTATCACTCCCTTCCACTGATAGGGATCTCTCTACATCACTCCCTTCTACAGCTATACAATGCTATCACTTCTTACTCAAGGACTCAAGGATGGGTCTGGCAACCTTCAGACACTGCTGTGTCAGAATCCTCTCTCCAGCCCCTCTCTGTTTGAATTCTCTTTAAAACTCCTTTCTTTAATAGGGTTTAATCACTTTATCCCTCACAATCCTCCCTTTTTCTTTTGCTACGCATACACTGATTAAACCCTCATTTTAAATTCCTTCAACTCGAACTGATGTAACATCGTCCTAACCTTCTCCTCCTGTAAATCATAAACTTCCCCTGGCCGCATTATCATTATTTTCTGTATTTCCCCTTTTCTCTCCCTTAGGCATGACTACAGCCTGCATCTGACTTATACTTCTGGTAATAAGTTCCCTAAAACAAGGGATACAACAGGGGATAAAGATCAGTCCAGCCACTGCACATAGAAACACAAGTCCCACCGTTCTCCACCATGTTCCTCCGAGGATGGAATCCCACCATTGGGTTCCCATAATCGAATTCCACTTTTGTATTGGAACATGTGCCAACTTCCGGATCCCTTCTGATATGTCCATCACTGCCTGTCCATTATCATCGATGTTCAAACAGCAATTAGAGAGGTTGAATTTCCCGCATACCCCTCCTTCTTCTGCCAGGAGGTAATCTAGGGCTAACTGTTCTGGTATATCGCTGCTCTCATCTGCGTCTGCTGCTTTGCCAGCATCTCCAGCGCCCCCGCAGTTTGGTTGGTAATTACCTCCAGTACTGCCTGTAGCCTTATGATCCGGTTTAACATGTATACTGGTGTTCGGTAGCCCCAGGATCCATCCTGTGCCCAAGTGGCTGGTCCGTAGTATGAGATGATTCTTGCTGGTGGCCATTCATCATCTTCCCATTCTCCAATGTCTATTTTCCTCTTTTTCCGATATAGGTCATCAAATACAGGTGTTCCTAACGACCGGCCTTCTTTGGTGTTTAACAGGAAGAATCCAGGTTGTACCAGTCCAATAAAACAAGTCCCACTCCAATTCATCGGTAACACTGAGTATGCCTTGTATCCGCATATCCATAACAGTCCTTCAGGGGCCGGTCCACTAGAGGCAACCTTGTTCCATATATCTCGCAATACTGGGATCCCCTGATAAGGGTTATTCCCGGTGCAGTTCCATAGTCCGGCTGATTCCACTCCATCCAGGATAGCGCAGTTTTTCCCATATTAGATACCATTTAGGCTCCTCTGGCCACCACACTCGGGACTGATTTGGCCACTGGGTGATGATGCGCTGGCAGGGGCTGCTGCCTACTAGGACGGCATCCTTTGCCCAGGGCCTAGCGATACACTCAGTCCCGACCGGAGCGTCTGTCAGGACCCATACCTGGGGATCTCGGTCTTGTCCAACTGTCAGGTTCCACCCCATCAGGTCCCATATTTCAACAATGGATCCCCTCCACGGCCAACGTGAATTCATCAGTGGTCCTCCACAGACCCAACAGTTAGTCACATTCAGGGTCCCAGCTATCCGGGTGGCCAAGTCCACAAACAGGTTTTTTTCTCCTTCAGGGATTTCGATCTGCTTCTTTATTTCTTCGTACAGTGTCTGGTGCACTTGAGGCTGAGTATGTGGGGGAGGGGGAGGCTTAGTGACTACTACCTTAGTAACCTCTTTTATTACTTCCTCCTTCGTCTTATCTATTGCCCATTTTACGATCTGAGAATGGAAAACTAACTGTACACAAACCCATCTCTCTCCTCTTGGGCAGGTAACGGCCCCAAACTTCCCTATATACCCCCTATTGCCTGCCATCAAATACTCCTTTCCCCCCTCTTTACAAATGGTTCTAGTCTTTCGGTCATGGCATACTTTGTTCACATGGGAATGATAGGTAAATGATCTGGTTATTATCCCTCTGTATTGAATAGGATGATAACATTTATCACAATTATTAATACCTTTTACAACAATTACATACAAAGCAAACAATATGCTCCTTTCATACTGTCAGTTATACAATTCAATGCTTTTTTAAAAAAAATTACTGTTAGGGGTTTACTTCCCGGCTTCACCGTCCACTGTTCCTCCTCCTCATGGATCGACGGGTCCTTTAACATCGCGTGGGTCCACCCATTTTCTTTTGTTCGTATTGCTGTCTCGGTTGTCAGTAATACTAGGTACGGTCCAGTCCACCTGGGCTGGACTCCTCCTTCCTATTTTTGACCAGTACCCAGTCGCGGCTTTTACAGCATGTATTGGAAAATCGAGTGGCGGGCTTTGAAATAATCCTTTAGCTTTTAATTCTGTAAGGGAACGGGACACTGCCAGTAACCTCAAGAATACATCACCTCCTTCAAAGGTTGGTGTGCCTTCCACCTTCCCAAAATAAGGCAATCCTTCTCAATTGGTAGACATTTAGTCCAACCCCGTCTCTCCATTAATTTAGTTATCTGTATTTTAGAGTGGCATTCATCCGCTCCACTCTCCGCGAACTCTGGGGATGCATGGAGTATGCAGCTTCCAGTTTATTCCCAAGGCGCGACAATTAATAGGTGCACCTTGGAAGCAAAATGTGTTCTCGATCTGAGTCTATGGATTCAATACTCCATATTGTGGGGATGATTTGTTCCAGCAATATCTTAGTAACTGCCTGGGCAGTGGCATTTATCATGGGAAATGCCTCTACCCACCTGGTGAAGTGATCCACTATAACCAGAAGATATTTCCACTGCTGTTCTTTTGGTAATTCTGTGAAGTCTACCTGTATTCTCTGGAAGGGTTTAATGGCCAATTGTTGTCCTCCCCTGGGACAGCTCTCTTATTACCTCTTATTCACCTTTTGACACACTACACAACCAGACACCGCCTGCTTGGCTAAAGTATAAATGCCTCTACAGGGCATAAGTTCGTAGGATCGTGTCGCACAGAGCCTGAGCTCCCCAGTGTGATTGCGAATGTAGTTGTCTAATCAAATCCCTCGTCAATCCTTTAGTAATTATTTGTTACCACTTCCGTCCGTGGAGCGACCCACCCAACTCATTCATTTTAGCGAGAATACAGGTATCTTCTCTATTCCCTCTCTCAACGGTATTAGAGACAGCATTTTTACCGTTCCTTCTGTCGCCGCTGTCTTAGCGGCACTATCGACTGCCCTATTCCCTCTAGCTTCCAGCGAATTCCCTCTCTGGTGGCCTGCTACATGGACCACCGCTATTCTTTCTGGCAATTTTAGTGCTTCCAAAGCTTTCTCAATTAAACTGTTCATGAGCCAACTCTTTCCCTCTAGCTGTAATCATTTTTCTTTCCAGATTTTCCCAAGGTGTGTACCACCCCAAGGGCATATTGGAATCCGTAACACAGTTCATTCTTTCCCTTTCAATAGTTCCAATGCCCTCAGTAATGCATACAGTTCACATGTTTGCGCGGACCAACTTCCTGGTAACCTGCCTGCTTCCACTTTTTTCAAACCCTTCTCTGGTTATTATAGCATACCCACTATACCTTTTTCCGTCTATGCATCGGGAGAACCATCAATGAACCATCTTTCCCCTGTCTCGAGCGGTAAATTTATACTCTTTGTCTGAAGTTCTATTATCTCACTACAATCATGTTCTGATAACTCTCCTTCCTGCTCAGCACCTGCCGAGTACAAAAACTGAGAGGGATTTAGGTTTTTATCCGTTACTATGGTCAAATCATTCTTTTCCATAAGTATTACCTCATACTTCAAGATTCTAGAATCCGTCAACCACCGACTGGATTCTGAGTTAGTATCGTCCGGACCGTGTGGGGAGTGGACACCACCAGAGTTCCTCCAAACGTCAATTTCCTACTTTCCTCCACTAACACTGCTGTTGCCGCTACTGCTTGAATACATACTGGCCATCCCGCGATACTGGATCCAAGAGTTTGGAGAGGAACGCGACGGGCTGCCGCTTCCCTCCTTTCTCTTGGGTCAGTACTCCCAGCGCAATTCCATTTTCTGCATTCACAAAAAGATGGAATGGCTGGTCAATAGACGGGAGAGCCAGTACAGGGGCAGTGATTAAACTGTTCTTTAATTTCCTAAACTGGTGTTCGTCCCCGGATTCCCACTTTACTTTATCATTTTCTTCACTTAATTTATCATATAGAAACCTAACCTAGACCTAACCCATCTATCCATAATCTACAATATCCAATCAGTCCAAGAAACTTCCTAATCTCCTTCTTATTCTTCGGCATTGGCAGTCCGGTAATTCCCGCTATCCTTTCCGGGTTTATTCTCCTTTTCCCATCGCTTATCAGGTGTCCTAGATATTTAACTTCTCGTTCTACAAACTGTAATTTACTTTTAGACACTCTCAACCCCTTTTCCCCCAGAAAGTTCAGGAGGGCTATTGTTGCGTCCTTAACTGCCTCCTCTTCTTCCCCTGATAGTAATAAATCGTCCACATGCTGCAACAGCTGTGTCTCATCAGTCCTCGGGACGTCCTCTAATACTTGTTCTAATATCTGTCCAAACAGGTTCGGGGACTCTGTAAATCCCTGAGGGAGTGCAGTCCACCGATACTGCTGTTTCCTTTGGGTCTCTGGGTTTTCCCATTCAAACGCAAAAAGGTCCCTGCTCTCTTCAGCCAGGGGACAGCTCCAAAAAGCGTCTCTTAAATCTACCACACTGAACCACTTGTGATTCGGGGGTATCCGTCCCATTATGGTATACGGGTTCGGGACTACCGGGTGTCGCGTTCTAACTACCTTATTTAATTCCCTGAGATCCTGGACCAATCTGAACGTCCCGTCGGTCTTTCCTTACGGGGAGTACGGGGGTGTTATATGGGGACATACAACTCTCTAATATACCGTCCTTTAGTAAGTTCTCTATAATTGGCTGAAGTCCTCTTCTTCCTTCCATAGAAATTGGATATTGCCTTACCCGTACTATCTCACTTTCTTTTTTCAGAGCTATTTTCAAGGGTGGGATCTGCAGCCCACCCCGGTTTCCTTCCTTGGCCCACACCTGCGGGACTATTCTTTCCTCGTCCTCCGTGGTCAATTTATACAATTGGACTATTATCTGTCCCCCTATGGGGGCTGTTCCCATTCCTAATTGAATTTGTAAGTCTCTTCCCATCAAATTTATCCCTGCCTGGGGTACCAAGATTAAATCTTCCATAGTTTCCCGATTCTCATATTTCACCATCACCCCTTCTACCTCGGGTAATGTCATCACTTTCCCTTCTACCCCTGAGATTCTAACTTGTTTTTTACCCAATCTCATTCCTTCTGGTACCTTAGTTACACTCGATCTTTCTGCTCCCGAATCTACTATAAATATCATATCCTCTCCCTGGGGTCCTAATCTCAAGTTTACCAGAGGTTCCCGTGTGTATCCCATACACCCCAGGGAGCGGAACCCCTGACTCCCCTATTCTTCCTCCATGAGTGCGTATGACTGCACCGTCGTAGCTTGGGACATTCCCTCTTGAAATGACCCGGCTCTTTACAATAATAACACCGGGGTGGCCCCGTGTACCACCCTCCTGATCCTTGTTCCTTGTTTTCCCGGGGACCCCAACTTCGGTCCCTCCATTCACCTCTTCCTCGTCCTCTAATACTACCGCTTCCTCTTCCCCGGTCTCCACGAGCACCCGGCTTTCTATCACCTTCGATTCCCCCCTTCTGTACTCCTTGCTGTACTGCTTGCAACATCATTTTTGCCTTTCCCTTCTGTTTCTCCTCATCCCGTCTTACAGATACCTTTTGAGCCTCTGTTAACAACTGATTCAATGGTTTTTCATTCCAATCTTCCAATTTTTCCAATTTCTTTCTAATATCTGGCCATGATTTCGTTACAAAATTAACCTTCAACAACTGCTGACCTGCGGTCGTATCAGGGTCTATCCCCGAATACTGCTGGACATTCTTCCTTAATCTTTGTAAGAACACTGTTGGAGGTTCGTCCTTGTTCTGCTGATTTTCAAAAGCCCGTTCGAAATTCTGTCCCTTGGGAACGGCTTCTCTGATTCCCTTGATTATTATCTCCCTGAGATCTCTCATACTTTTTCTTCCTTCCTCTGTTTGGTTATTCCAATTCGGCGCAGTGATGGGATATTTATCTGCTCCTGCATCTCCTGCTCCCGCGTCAGCCGACAACCCCTTATCCCAGACCTTTATTCCCGCCTGTCTGACCATCTGCCTTTCTTCTGAAGTAAACAAACTTCCCAGTATCGACATCATTTCCTCCCATGTATAAACATTTGGCCCTAGGAACTGATCTATTTGTTCAGCCAGTCCCAAGGGGTCGTCCAATAAACTTTTCATCTCCTTTTTAAAGTTTCTCACCTCCATACTGGTGAGAGGCACATTTACAAATCCCATCCCCCGGCATTTCCCCCTAACGGGACCTCCCTGAGGGGCTTCATTCGAACAGACCGCTCTAATCCCTGTGCCTCTGCCCTCGTTTGAGATCGCGTCCTCCGATGACTGCCTGGGGCACCCGTCTCATCCTCGTCCTCACTTTTTATTTTCTCTTCCTTATCTGACTGGCTCTCTTCTTCACCTTGTACTTTCTGTAATTCTCTATACTCTGTCTCTTCTGAGACAGAAGCGGACAGGTTTACTGCCGATCCGCTCTGGCTTAGTGGGACCTCCTGGGCAGATGCAGCCGGCACTGATGGGGGTATATTTGGGGGGGATTCATATGGCGGGGGCAGTCTCCGTAGGTGTTCATCACCAATTGGTGGCCAGTCAGGTTCATCCTGCTCTCTTTCCGTCTTTAACGGAAACATCCCATTATTGGGTTTCCAGCACTGGGCATATTCCTTTTCTATTTGATTCAGCGTTTGTCTCTCATTCACAAAAACATTCAACGCCTGTCTCACCCAGTCCTCATTTGAACCCAACCGCGGCCACCACACTGCGCTCCCTCGAATAGGCTCCTTTGGCCACTCAAAATAACAAAACTTTATCATAGTCTCTCTACTCTTACCCCGGGTGTTCCCTTCACCCCATCCATACAACATTCGCCCCAACGGACTATCGGGCGGAATGTTAGGCTCCATATCAGTGTGAGCCTCATCCCGTTTCCCCGGACCCTTACTTTCCCGTTCCAGTTTTCCCATTATCTTTGTCGGACTATTCCCGTCCGACAGACCCCGGTCGCCCAGGTAATACTTAATAGTCGTTTTTCTTACCTGGGTCCTGTGCACAAGAATCGCTCGACCGTCCCGTACGTATTTACCTTACACCCCCTCTTGCTTCCCGAGTCTTTTTCACCGGATATCACTCGCTCAAACTGCTGATGGCAAGCAAGGAGATCGGTGGACTGCTGAAATCAGCAGGGTGCACCTTTCCCTCCTTCTTTGCCTCCACCAAGCAAGCCGGAGTGGCGATCGCAGACGAGCCCCCAATTTGTGAGATACGCTTTATGCTCACAATTAATACTCAAAGACTAAATCTTGGAAGCAAGAGATTTCTTTATTTTACGACTCTGCAGACCGGGTGCCTCTCAACTCGAGACACACCGAAGCCAGAGAGATCATCCCCCTTTATACACAGAATCTTACATTCAACCTCCCCTCCGGACCCTTCTCCAATCAGGGTCGGAGGTGCACAATCTGTAGGTACATCCCACCGTACATCCCCTCGCACCTCCCATATCATACATTGCATGTTCAAACATGTTCATGGTAATGAGCAATTTCTTGACCAGGGGTGTGTTGTAATATTCATTTATTCTATTAAGCATGCTCAGTTCCTCATGACCTGGCCCAGTTTTACTCACCTCCTAGTGAACCCTCTCAGTTTTCCTATATCAGTACTAAAGCTAAGCTATAGTGACAAGGGTTCCCATCTATCACTCCCTTCCACTGATAGGGATCTCTCTACATCACTCCCTTCTACCGCTATACAATGCTATCACTTCTTACTCAAGGACTCAAGGATGGGTCTGGCAACCTTCAGACACTGCTGTGTCAGAATCCTCTCTCCAGCCCCTCTCTGTTTGAATTCTCTTTAAAACTCCTTTCTTTAATAGGGTTTAATCACTTTATCCCTCACAATATAATAATAATTCCTGCATTAATTCCTCCTTACCCGAAACCATAAATAAACCTTGAACATGTCACGTGATATCATCATTCCAAACTTGGTCCAGAACCCGGGGTCACAGTTTAAGAATAAGAGGTAGGCCATTTAGGACTGAGATGATGAAAAACTTTTTCACCCAGAGAGTTGTGAATCTGTGGAATTCTCTGCCTCAGAAGGCAGTGGAGGCCAATTCACTGGATGTTTTGAAGAGGGTTAGTTTTAGCTCTTAGGGCTAAAGGGATATGGAGGAAAAAGAGAGTCTCGAACTGGGTACTGATTGTGTATGATCAGCCATGATCACAGTGAATGTCGGTGCTGGCTCGAAGGGCCGAATGGCCTACTCCTGCAGCCGTTTCCATGGTCACCACCAGTATCTTTGGTCACCGCCCCCTCAGTCCAGATGACGTGCCCGACAGCCAAGGAAAGTTCGTGCAAAGGCAGCTTGCTAGCCAATGGGGTGGAAGGTGGGCGGTCCAGACCTGTGACGTCTGCGAATTGATTGACAGACTAAACCACCAATGAATGGCGTACAACGGTGGCTTCCCAGCCAATGGGATGGAAGGGGGCGGGCATAAGATGCGCCGGCTGAGAGGCGATTGACAGGCCCAACAGCCAATGAAGGTTGGTGCAAAGGCAGCTTTTGAGCCAATGGGACGGAAGGGGGGCGAGCGATGGCGACGCCGTGGTGACGTACGTGCGGGCGGGCCGGGCGGTGGCGGCGTGGTGACGTACGATCGGGCCGGGCGGCGTGGTGACGTACGATCGGGCCGGGCGGCGTGGTGACGTACGATCGGGCCGGGCGGCGTGGTGACGTACGATCGGGCCGGGCGGCGGCGGCGGCGGCGGCGGGGCGGCGTGAGGACGCGGCTCTGAAAGTGGCCGTTGGCCGGGCCCACCGGGTTCTCAGCAGCCATGGAGCCGCCGGCGCCGAAAAGGTAGTGACCTCCCCTATGGAGGGAGGGGAGGGGTGACGGGGCGGCGGCGGGAGGAGGGGCGATCCCCAGGACGCTGGCGGGTGTGTGCAAGGAAAATGAAACCTGCCTTGAACTCCGGCAATCCTGCTGTTTTGGGTCTCATCACCAGTTTGTTTCCGTATTTGCCTTTTATTTCTCGCTGATCTTGTCACGTAGTCGTACAGTACACAAAGTGTTAAAGAAGGAACTGCAGATGCTGGAGAATCTCTCTATCTCCCTCCCCCACCCTAGTCGCACTAGCTTCTCATTTTCACACCACAAACAGCTTACAATGGCTTGTTCCCTTTATCATCGATACTTTTTTGCATATCTTTCATTCATTGTTTTTTATCTCTCCACATCACCGTCTATATCTCTCGTGTCCCTGATCCCTGACCAGTCTGAAGAAGAGTCTCGACCCGAAACGTCGCCTATCTCCTTCGCTCCTTAGATGCTGCTGCACCCGCTGAGTTTCTCCAGCCTTTTGTGTACCCCTTCGAACTCGAACATGCCGGTCAAGATGCCCCATCTTCATAAATGCATGTTCGAGGAATAGAATAAGCCATTCGGCGATCATGTACGCCATTCAATTTCTATCCTTCCCTCTCAACCCCACTCTCCTGCCTTCTCCCCATAACCTTTGACGTCCTTATCAAGAAAATTACCCAATGCCTCAAAAGCTTTCTGTGGCAATGAATCCGACAGGTTAAAGAAGGAACTTTCGAGGGTACACAAAATGCTGTCAAAACCCTTCTTCAGACCCTTCATCAATGAGGTGTCCTCTATCCACTCTATCCAGGGCTTTCACTTGTAAGTTTCAATGAGGTGTCCCCTCATCCTTCTAAACTCCAGCGAGTACAGGCCCAGTGCTGTCAATGGTTCAACATATGATAACACGCTCATTCCTGGGATAATTCTCGTAAACCTTCTGTGGGACCCTCTCCAGAGCCAGCACACCCTTCCTCAGACATGGGGCTGTGTTTGTTTTTTATTCCTCACTGCTCTTGTCATGGAGACGTACAGCATGGAAACTGGCCCTTCAGCCCAGCTTATCCATGCCGACCATGATGCCCCATCCAAGCTGGTCCAAATTGGCCACCTCTGGTCCATATTCCAACCATAAAACACCGTAAAACACAGGAACATACTCTTTGGCCCACAGTATTTGCGCTGGTCATGATGCCAAGATCAACTCTTTACCTGCATGGATATAATCCACAAACCTCCATTCCCTGAAGAAGGGCCCAGGTCATAAGTCCATTCCCTCCCCAGATGCTGACTGACCTGCTGAGTTACACCAGAACTTTGTATTTCAGAGAAAAAATAATAATTTAGGGGGATACAGGCATGCAAATGGAACAAGCCTAGAATACCTAAGATAGACACAATTCGCTGGAGTAACTCAGCAGTACAGACAACATCTCTGGACAGAAGGAATGGGTGATGTTTTGAGACTTAACCCTTCTTTAGACAGAATGGGGAGAGGAAAACTGGAGATATGGAAGGGTAAGGTGTGAAAACGACAGATCAAAACAGATGCTGATAAAGGAAATGTAGAATAGTTCATTGTTGGCTGAGGAGAACGTGACAGCGAGGCATACAAACAATAAAATTAATCAAGGGGACGGTGCAACTGGTGAGAGAACTAAGGTGGGGGAGGGACGGAGAGAGGCAAAGCACGGGTTACTTGAAGTTAGATAAATCAAAATTCATACCTCTGGGTTGTGAGCTGCCCAGAATACCTACTTGGTCAGCATGGACATTGTAGGCCAAAGAGCTTGCTTCTGTGCTGCACAGGTCTTATAGTTATAAGAGCTCATATAGCCGGTGCTCAGTGGAAGTGATATTGGGTCAAAACATTTATAAAGGACAGAGTGCGGTGAAGGCGTTATTTTAGGAAGAGAAATTGGATTGCCCATGCCTGTACTCTATGAAGTTTGGAAGTTGATCTCATGGAAACATATTTGTTCTGAGAGAACAAATGGAGACACAAGAGACTGCAAATGCTGGGATCTGGTGCAACAAGCGATGTGCTGAAGGGACGCGGCGAGACTGACAGTATCTGTGTAAGGAAATGGACAGACAACATTTTATGCCAGGAACAATACAAAGAGAAGATCCTATTTTTCCTGAGATTTTGGGTATGGTCAGAAGAAGGGTCCTGACCCGAATCGAAGTACGTTATTTTCCCTCTACAGACGCTGCCTGGTCTGCTGAGTTCTTCTGGCATTTTGTTTAAAGACAAATGCAGTGTTAATTTCTCCATTAGCTGGCATCTATAGAACCAAGGTCACAGTCAGCTATTTAGAACAGACATTAGAATACATTTCGTCACCAAGAGGACTATAGAGGTTCAGTCAGAAATGGATGATTCTCTTGGATAGGCGTTAGTACAAGAAAGTGATGCCAAGATCAACTGTGGCAGAACAAGGGTGAGAGTAAACAACCTTCTCCTGTTTCTATTTATGTTATTTCGCTGTTAAGAATGAATGAAATCAACTGGTTTGGGATTTATGACTGGAGATAATAAAGATATGAACAAAGGTTTCACGTGAACAGTGGTGAGTAAGGCAATTGGTACAGAGCTTTCGTCTCAAAGATGGATGCTACTAGTTCTAAAGCACAACTTAATGTCAAACTTTACATCAGGTGTGCCATCAAAAGGCAAAAATTACAGTTGCTGGAATTCATGAAATAAAGACAGAACATTTTGGAAAATACCGAGGTTAGGTAGCAATTATGGAGGAAGCAACAGTGAACGGTTTAGGTCACTGATTTTCCATAGAGGTCCATTGGCCCTTCAGAGTTTAACCTGCTGAGCTCCTCCACAATTTGCATGTTGTGCAAGATTCCATTGTCTTATGTCCTCAGAAGTGATATTATGTTCAACATTATACTTCATCCTCTTCCACCCCTCTTGTCCTGTAAAGTGGTGTCATTATCCAGGGCTAAAGATACTGGAGTTCAGCATCAGCAGTTTCTTATGACTCTAAAGAATCTAGATTGTTAGGAAAGTACACATGAAGGTAGTAAACTGTATGATTCCTCTCTGACTGCCTTGAATGGTCTCTTGTTCAATATTGGATGAAACTTGCATAAGTTTGGAAAGGTGCATTAAATATTTTGGAGGAAGAGAGAAGTAACTTCTTTGTATATTAAATTGATACTCAAGGATTTGTTTACAGTTAATGGTGTATTTTTGAAGTAACTATTTAAACAGGATCTTGAAGGAGTGTGCATAATTACTCAATAAGGGCCAACTTTAAAACAGGGGTGCTTAGAAATTTTAAAGTTGCTGGTAAATCTCTGAAATTTGCTTGACTAGAGGGCTGTGGTGGTTAGATCTGGAACAATTTAGAGTGAAGATAGATAAATTTGTGAAAGATCAGGGAATTGATGGCAATGAGGAACTGGCACAGGAGGAGAGTTGAGGTCAGTGTTGATTCAGCTGTGATGATTTTGAATGGTGAGACAGGCTTGAGGGGTCTATTGGTGTATCTCTGCATCTGTTTTTTAAAGTTTTTGTGATCAGCAAACCTAACAGAAATTTTCTGTGTAGGCAGTTTCCACAAATAGAATAAGATAAATGAAAAGATAATCTGTTTTTGGATTGTTTTGATTTGAAGAAATATTGAAGCTGAATTGGAGACCAGGGATGGGCAAAGATCTCGGTTGACACTTGCAGAACACCATGAAGGACTGGGCAATGCTGGAGATCTTGTTTCCTGAATAAGCCAAGAGTGTTGTCATATGCACCAATAAAATTCTTACTTGCATAACCGGCTTGTAAACATAGTACTCCATTGATAACATAGTAAATAAACAAAAACAAAGTTTAGTCAACAATATAGTGCGAAACAAAACAAAGCCCAAAGCCCCTAGTGCAACTAAGAAAGTTCCTACTCTGGAGTTAGAGTTTGAAGTGACTCCAAGGTTTAGAATGCTATCTGACGTGAAGTGAAAAGCATGTTTCATTGACCAGGAATGTTTGTTCTGATATTAGGGCAGTTGTTACTTTTTTATCAGCATTATTGAACTCTACTATCTGGATGTTATTTAGATTCACTGTAATTTGCTTGCAGATTGAAGAAGCTTTCAAAACACAAATTGGCTGCTGCAGAATTTTTGTCCAACTGTAGCGAAATGTTTCTCATTTGAAAAGAAAGGATTAAGAACTAAAATTCATCACAACATTCTTAGTCCATTGGGCAGACATGATACTTGCCCTGTTCTCTTCGAAGATTTTATTATGTTCTCTTAGAAGTTACAAGACCAGGAAGTGTTGTGCTAGAATTGCAGGCTTTCCCATGAAGTCTTGGCTGAAATTGCTTTTTGGTGCCACTTGTCGTTTCAGCTCTATCCTGAAACCAAATCTATATGCTTCCCCAGTATCAAGGCAGAATGTGAATCGTTGGTGACATACCATGTAAGTTGATGCCTGGCGTCTTGGAAACTCAACTGATGCTTTTGTTTTATGCGAGGCAATGTGCTTGATCCACCACCTCTTGCAACACAGGCTAACAATTGATAACAGAGTTGATAATCATGGAATGCAACCCGCACAGGTGTAGCATGCAGACAATGTTGCTGCAAAATCTGAGCCTGGGTTGCAGTGTAAATCAGCAGAGTGCCTATAAGGTTTTGTGATTATCTGTTACATGTTGGATAATCCTGACATTAGAATGTAGATACAAAGAACTGCAGATGTTGG
Organism: Okamejei kenojei; assembly: GCA_035221665.1. Taxonomy (NCBI): domain Eukaryota; kingdom Metazoa; phylum Chordata; class Chondrichthyes; order Rajiformes; family Rajidae; genus Okamejei; species Okamejei kenojei. The sequence goes on from CM069134.1 coordinate 35,285,934, forward strand.
TTTGGGAACTAAAAGTACACAATGCTGGAGATACCCAGTGATCAGGCAGCATCTCTGGAGTCTGAAGAAGGATCCCGAACCGAATCGTCACCCATCTATGTTCTCCAGAGATGCTGCCTGACCGAATTGGGGCTCTCACTTAACTTTTTTTCCCTGCTGCCAGCCGGGCAACTATGGCAGCTTTTTAGGTTGCGAAATGACAGTTTAGATGGACATTTAAGACAGTTTGCATGACGCGTGCGATAATGTGCTCGGACGAAGTGCGTAGATACCAGTCGGAATTATGCTCAATTAAGCATTCACATATTATTTCTGTTTCAAATAAAGTCACAAACTAAACATATTCACCAATCAAGACATGATAAATTCCACAATGACATGCAGCAAAATTATAAGGCAATATCTCAACTCTTTTTACACATTGTAATTAATGCAATTTCTATTAGTTCTTTCCACTTCCAAACTAAAATGTAGTTGGGTTATTTGGTCTTGTCAGTCACGGTTGCCTCCTACTCCCCTTAGAAGAAAGATTCTAAGGATAGAAGAAAGATTCTAATGGGAGTAGGAGGCAACCGTGGCTGACAAGAGAAGTTGGGGATAGAATAAAACTAAAAGAAAAGATTTATAACACAGTAAAGAGTAGCCGGAAGTCAGAGGATTGGGAAACTTTCATGGGACAACAGAAGGAAACAAAACGGGCAATACAGGCTGAAAAGAAGAAGTACGAAGGGAAGCTGGCCAGGAATATTGGGAATTAAAACACATATATGGTTATATGGTTATTTGATTGCATTCCGTTATCAAACATAGTCAATGTTTGCTCTGAAGACATTTCCAGCGCAATAGGGTCAGGGATGGGGGTGTGTGTGAATCAGTGCGGGGGTGAATAGATGGTGGGGGGGAGGGGGGGGTTAGGAGGCAATCGGTGCGGAATGGATGGATTGAGGAAGGTGAATTAGTACGTGTTGGTTGGAGTAGGTATAATTGTGAGGGGAGAGCACGGGGGATGTCAGTGGCGTTGAATGGGGAGGTTCAGCACGGGATGGATGGGGGTAAACAAAAGTGCTGGAGAAACTCAGCGGGTGAGACAGAAGCTATGGAGCGAAGGAAATAGGCAACGTTTCGGGTCGAGACCTTTCTTCAGACTGTTCCCCCTATTCTTCAATGGGAGGATCAGTACAGGTTGGATAGGGGGGGGGGGGGGAGAGAGATCAGTGCAGGACGAATGAGGGGGTGGGTCAGTACAATGTGGATCGGAGGGTCTGTGCTGGATGAATGGGAGATCACTACAGGATGAATGAGGGGATGGTGCTGGTTAAATGGAGGGTGGGTCAGTACGGGATGTACGCGTGGATTAGTACAGGATGGATGGGGGATCAGTACAGGATGGATGGGGGATCAGTACAGGATGGATGGAGGAGAAGTGCAGGATGGATGGGAAGGGGGGTAAGTACAGGATGAATTGGGGGACAAGTGTAGGATGGATGGGGGGGGGGTGGCAGGAGAATCAATGCGAGGTGGATAGGGTGATCAGCGCAGGATGAATAGATGGGGGGGTAGATGGGGAGGGGAGCACAGGGGATGTCAGTGAGGACTGAATAGAGGCGGGAATGGGGATCAGTGCAGGATGGAGAGGTGGGGTCCCGGGATAAGGGAGGGGGGGCGAGGTGTGGAGGAAGGAAGTTCAGCGCTCCTCGGACAACATCGCCCCGCTGCCTTGGCCGTTGGGAGCTCCTCGCCACCGCCTCCCCTCCTCCGCCAGCCAACAGCAAGGTGCGGAGCTATAGGATCTTTGGTGCAACTGCTTCAGAAGGGTCGGAGCGAATGACGGGCCCCGCACAGCGGCAGCAGCGGCTACGACAGCCGCCGCACACTGAGGCCTTCCCCACCCTCCCTCCTCCCTGCCTCGGCATGCAGGAGGGTTTGTTTTGAAAGCGCTGATGGCAGAGTGGCAAGCAGCGGCCCTTATCAGGACGCGCGGGGTGCGGGAGGAGGAGGTGATGGAGCTGCTATCGTGGCCGCTGCTGCCACTGTGCGGGGCCCGTCATTCGCTCCAACCCATCGTCACCCTGCACCTCGTATCTTTGCCCCGCACAACAGCCGTCGCCGACACGAAACGTTACGTTCCTTTTCTCCAGAGATGCTGCCTGACCCGCGGAGTTACTCCAGTTTATTTGTATCTTCGGTATAAACCAGTATATGCGTGCCAAGCCGGGCAAAATGGGTCGACGTTTAGGTTGCCCGGCGCACTTTGGGTGGTCAATGGCACTCGGGCAACCGCTAATTTCGTGCCCTGCGAATGAGCAATTGTGTCTAACCTTGTGAAAGATCAGGGAATACGTGCAAACAGGAGAAAAGGACTACTGCCCTTGGAGTTACAACTCATCTAGTATTTCTGGAGCAAATAAGTTTAAGATGAGACTCAATAGTAGTGGGGAAGATCACGATAAATTTGGAAAAGATAATAGAGGGAAGTTTTTCTCATTGGCGGAGGTTGAAGGACTGTGGGCATGTGTTTTAATTGATGGGTAAATGACAAGAGTCACATCAAGTGTATTTAATTGTCATATGTACCTAAACGGAACAGTGAAATTCATACTTGGATTGGGATGATGTCTGGAAAAACTGCACAACCAGGAGAAACCAATGCTGTCACAGCGAGAATGTGCAACCTGCAGAAATAACACCTGAGATCGCTAGAGAGAAACAGCATGACAACAAGTTCTTTGGCCGAATGAGTCCACGGTGACCACGATCACCTGTGCACTAGTTCTATCCTCCTCACCAGGGACTATTTGCAGAAGCCAATTAATCCACAGACTTGCACGTCTTTGAAATGTGGGAAGAATCCAGAGCACCTGGAGAAAACCCATGCGGTCACATAGAGAACGTACAAACTCCGTTCTGACCACACCTGAAGTCAGGATCATAGAAAACATAGAAATTAGGTGCAGGAGCAGGCCATTCGGCCCTTCGAGCCTGCACCGCCATTCAATATGATCATGGCTGATCATCCAACTCGGTATCCTGTACCTGCCTTCTCTCCATACGCCCTGATCCCTTCAGCCACAAGGGCCATATCCAACTCCCTCTTAAATATGGCCAATGAACTGGCCTCAATTACCTCTGTGGCAGAGAATTCCACAGATTCACCACTCTCTGTGTGAAAAACAATTTTCTCATCGAACCTACTGCGCCACTATGCCTCACTCCCCCCAAAATTGGTGCAGCATATTATGTTTTATGGCCCTGTCTTGAATGATATTTCTACTTTTGTCTTCCATAGAATCATCATCTGCACATTAATTCAAGTTGGAACAAAATAATCTGACATCCATTCACTCTTGATTAACCAAATGTCGATGTGTATGGGTGTTTCTGATTGATTCTTGCATTCAAAAACTTTGAAAACTTTAAAAATTAAATGTTAAAAAAAACAACATTTAGTTTTCTTTGAAGCACTTAAAAGTAGATTTATTCTAATTGTTTTGTTGACCAGGACTAGTCCCGCAGCTGTTCATCTCCATTTGAATGGATAGAAAGCAGGATACATTTTGATAATGAGTTTGTAATGTAAATAAATGTAGTGCGAAATGCCCAATTTACTGTTGGTCCAATCAACTCCATGAAGTATTCATTATTGGTGCACATTCAAAAGACCATTATTGAACAGCTCATTTAACTTTAGTATTGTTCATGTTGAAAAAGTGACAGATATCTGACAAAATTTTCAATATTCTGCTGTAATTTCTCTGCAGAATCTAGACACTATCGTCTATTTTTATGTGGAATTGTGCACAGCGCCTCTAGTTTTCTTCACTCTTTACATTCAGCAGATTAATTTATTTGTTATCCACAATAAAATGTTTTGTGTGCTTTGTTAATGACTTTTTGAGGCACTGATAGCAATCTTGGCAACTAAATGGCGTACAAATAATTTTCACACTTTGTTGCCGATTACCTGAAAAAAATGCTTGCAGGTAAATGCTCGTATTGGAACATTTGCCTCTGCACCAACTTCCCAACTTGCGAAATTGTGACGCATCACTTCGTCATCTCCACAATTCAATATTTCAACATTTACTTTTAGCTGGGCTCTGATCCACCTTCCAGAGCATTTGGGTTCATCTAAAACTTTGATGCAAACATTCTTTCCAGCTAGTTCATCAACTCTTTTGTTGCTCTTGCCAAACCAACATAACCAAATAGTCAATCACCATTCATGCATATAAAATCATTCAACAGGAGTTTTCTGTTTGGATTATTTTTTGCCGACTTGATTTTTAACCAGTCTTGATGAGATAATTATCAAGTGGTTTTGAGCATCTTATTTGACTAACTTTCAGATTATTACTCTGTGGCACATCTTGATGTCTTCTGATCTGATTACAGTTCGAGTATGGTAAACAGTAGTAGTGAGTGAATTTTCAGTCACTTTCAAGTCCAAAATAATATAAACCAACTAAGTGACCGAGATGAAAAAATCCTGTATTTTCTAATGGTTGTTAATGTATGTTGTACAGTAATGGTCTTGTGGATGTACATTATTTCCTTGATTGTTATGATCAAATGCTGAAGATTTACCAAATTATTAATATACATTAATAGATAGTAGTGAAAAATTAGGTATCATTTGTAGCGACTTTTGAAATTTACAAACATTATGGAAAGGTAACATTAGTATATCATATTAACATATGATGAGCGCTTGAAGGCACTGTGCCTATACTCGCTGAACTTTAGAAGGATGAGGGGGTAACCTCATTGAAACTTACCGAATAGTGAAAGGCCTAGGAAGAGTGAATGTGGAGAGGATGTTTCCACAAGCAGGAGAGCCTAGGACCAGATAAAAGGACGTACCTTTAGAAATGAGACGAGGAGGAATTTCTTTAGACAGAGGGAGGTGAATCTGTGAAATTAATTGCCACAAACGGCTGTGGAGGCCAAGTCAATAGATATTTTTAAGGCAGAGATAGACAGGTTCTTGATTAGAAAGTGTGTCAGTGGTTATGAGGAGAAAGGGGGAGAATGGGGTTGAGAGGGAACGATTGAATGGTGGAGTAGATTGGCCTAATTCTGTTCCTAGAACTTATGAATTAGCAATTATTTAAAATATAATTTTCAGTGTGATTCTTTTTCAACATTTGCAAACCCTTAAAATTGTATTAACATGCAGCCAAGTTGTAGTTTGTTGAGCTAAAGAAGGATCACAATCCAAATAAAATAAAATTAAATTAAAAACTCTACATGTTGCAGAAAACAAGACAAAGGGAATCATTATGAAGTTTGTAACCACAGCATTCTTAAGATCAAACATCGTTTAAAGGAGCGAGACAATAGATTGCAGATATTGGAATCTAGGGCAAAAAACAATGCTGGTGGAACTTAGTGGGCCAGCTGGCATCTGCAGAGGCAAAGGGATAGTCAGTGCTTCAGGTCGAGTTGGCATCAGAAATTAAAATTCCCTTTGGTGCCTGTGATTTATTAATGTATGTGTGTATGTACATCAGGGAAATTGCATTACATTTTAAAAGTTCACAGCTTTCCTTTCTTTTCAAATTTGAGTGACCCACAACAACCACAAGTGAATACTTTATATCTGTGGTCAGTTCCTAGGCACAGACGTTCTATACACAAGTACAACAGGTTGTGTAAAGAGAAAAATAACCAGAATGTAGAATGTAGTATTACAGTGTCACAGCTACAGAGAAAGTGCAGATTTAAAACAAAGTGCAAAGGCCACAATAAGGTAGGTTGGGAGCTTGGGACGGCCCCCTTCGGTTATGAGAGGCCTGTACAGTAATATCAGAACCGAAAAAAGAAGCTGTTTCTGAATCTGGTAGTATGTGCTTTCAAGCCTGATAGGGAGGGGGGGGGGAAGGGGGAATAACTGGTGTGTGAGGGGTGCATGATTTTGTTGGCAGCCTATGCTGAGGCAGCAAGAAGAATAGATGGAGTTTGTGGCGGGTTTACGTGATGGACTGGGCCGCATTCACAATTCTGTGCAATTTCTTCTAATCTTGGGCAGAGCAGTTGCCAAACCAAGTTGTGATGCTTCCCAACAGGATGCTTTCTACGGTGCACTTGAAGAAATTGGTAAGAGTCGTTAGAGAATTGCTGATTTTCCTCAGTTTGCTGAGGAAGTTGAGACCTTATACTTTCTTGGCTGCAGCATTGATGTGGCTGGACCAGGACAAATTGCTGGTGATATTTTTGCTCAGGAATGTGAAGCTATCGACTATCTCCACTTCAGCAACATTGATGCTGCCTGGGGCATGTACGCCACCCAGTTTCCTGAAGTTGATGACGAGCTCCTTTAACTTGTTGACATGGAGAGAGAAATTGTTCCCATGGCACCATGTTACTGAATCCTCTTTCTCCTTCCTGTACTCTGCCTCCCCATTGTTCAAAATCTGGCCCGCTATGCTGGGGTCATTTGCAAACGTAAATAAAGTTAGAACAGAATTTAGCTGCAATGTTGTGAGTGTATAGGCATATAGTAAGGATCCTTTTGCAGTTTGTGGTCGACACAAAAATTGCTGGAGTTATTGATAATGAGGAAGGGTTACAAAGGATATATCATGATATGGATCATTTGGAATTACAGGCAGAGAATTGTTAATGGAATTTCATCTGTACAACAGAAAAGAATACAGTAAATAGACAATAGACAATAGGTGCAGGAGTAGGCCATTCGGCCCTTCGAGCCAGCACCGCCATTCAATGTGATCATGGCTGATCATCCCCAATTAGTACCCCGTTCCTGCCTTCCCCCCATACCCCCTGACTCCGCTATTTTTAAGAGACCTATCTATACTTCTCTTGAAAGCATCCAGAGAACCTGCCTCCACCACCCTCTGAGGCATCGAATTCCACAGACTCACCACTCTCTGTGAGAAAAAGTGTTTCCTCGTGGCAGGACCCTTAGGTGCTTTAATACAGAGAGGAATCTTGGGGTGCGAGCCCATAGCCCACTGAAAGGGGAAACATACAAAACAATTTTTCACTGTTACTCTGGACAATAATACACCATCTCTGATACCAATAAATGGATAGAGTAATAAAGCAGATGTATGGCATGCTTGCCTTCACTGGTGGACAGGAGTATGAAAGAGGGAAGTCATGGTTTCCTCTGTTATACTTTGGTTAGGTTACATTTGGAGTATTGTGTTCACTTCTGGTTGCCTTATTACTAGAGCCAGGATGTTTAGGCACTAAAAAACTCTGAAATAGGCAGGCAAAAAGGCATTAAAAAAATTACAAAAGGCATTTATTGACAAAAAAAGACATAAAGAGGCTTCTATTTCCACCACCAAAATATGGTTAAAAATAATCATATAAAGGCATACTACATTAAATAGCCAAAGTTGCCTGGTTGTACATAGTTACTCACAATTACTATGCCTTTTGTCAGACAGAATATGCTTCAGTTGCGAGAAACCCCTTTTTACCTCAGCTGAGGTCACTGGCACATACCCGAAACAAGCTACAGACGCTATATTTATGTCGATATCTTATGCATTACAACTACCTTTGAGAACTTTAGCTATGTTTTGTATTTCTTCAAGATCTTTGTTAGCTAAAATCGCTCTCTCACATTTTCCTTGTATGCCTTTACCTCAGGCACGTGCCGTGAGTAATTACTCAGGGTAGGCACTCAGTCCGCTAAAAAAAATATTAAACCGCGCTTGCGCAGATTGTTCGCTCCGTTAAATAAATAAATAAATAAAAACAATGACATTTCAATTTGCCCAAGGCTTCCTAGTCCTAGACCAATTGGGGGAATAGTTCCTTTCACAGCGTGTGGAGAGTCTGTGCCGGGGTAATGTTGTGGGGAGGGCACGAGTGTTGACAAGGAGGGTGTCGGGGATAATGGCAGAAACTTACTCACTCACCGCTGTCGCAGCTCTCCGGACGCGAAGCCACGCACTGCAGCTGGGGATAGAAGCAGCTCGGGGAGCTACGAGCGGCCGCCGGTACCCGACAGCAGAACTGGCCGCCACTTCAGCGCCTTCTGCCGGCCCGCTCACCTCTGTGCTCTCCGTCCGAACACCTGTCACCTGCCGTTCGCCGACTTCGCTCATGTCAGCGACTGCAAATCCTTAAATTCCCACAGCCGAGTAACTTCAATCGCGCTGTCGGAATTTAAGGACATGAGTGAGGCCAGCGAGCGGCAGGAGAGTGGTTTGTAGACGGAGAGCTGCCAGAGGTGAGTGGGGACCGGCAGAAGGAGCTAAGGTGGCGGCTGGTTCCGCTGTCCGGCCCGGCGGCCGCTCAGCCACCCGAGCTACTTCTCCCCCCCCCCCCCCCCACCCCGGCCTCAATGCGGTGGCATTCCGTGCAAGGAGCGTCGCAAGTGGCATGCTCCCGATCCCCTTCTTCACAACATTCGTGCCCTCCCCACAACCTTACCCCAGGCCAGACTCCCCAAACACTGTGAAAGGAGCTCCCCCACCCCCCCCACACCCCGGGAAATACAGTATTTAAAAACATCAACACAAAATGTACTTACAATGTACTTACCACATCATTGGTACACAAGCTCCATTCTTCTCTCTTTGTTACCTAACATAAACTTAAAATATTGACAAACCATATTTGAAAACCCCGCCAAGAAACTTGCGCTGCGCATGCGCAGTAGACTGATGCGCATGCGCAGGGCTGCAAAGGCAGAATTTCAGCTGCCTTCAGCCCCGATTGAAAGTGACGGCTTCAGGCAGCGCTGATGGTACGAGGACTGCACAGAGCTTCCCGTGTTACAAGCGCTGCGGATGAAAGGCATGGAGAATTATGCCTACCTAAGAGATTGATCTCTTACATTGGCATAATTCTCCCATTCCTTTACTATTTATATTTAGTTATTACTATGTTATAATTTTAGTCACGGTAGGCAGTGCCTACCTTGCCTACCCTGACGGCACGTGCCTGCTTTACCTACATCGCCAAGAACTTTCTGAATACCGTCAGTTTCTTTGTTGAAAACCTGCAAGTTATTCACTAATGATTTGCCACGTTTCTCAAGGGAAGTCATAGCTTGTGGGAAGTTTGCAAAATTGAAAGCAATAAACACAAGATCGCGGTGGAGGGACTTTTTCTGCATGATTTCACTGACGATCCTGACTGCAGTAGATTCTTCTTCTTCAAAACAGTTGACGATTTATTTTACCTTTTCAAAATATGCAGCATGGTAGAGTACAGCAGAGAGCAGGGCCCTCACTTAACTATTTTTCTCTGTTGTCACCCGGGCAACCTAGACAGCTTTTTAGGTTGCCAAATGACAGTTTAGGTGGTCATTTAAGACAGCTTGCATGACGCGTGCGTTAATGTGCTCGGACGAAGTGCGTAGTCACCAGTCGGAATTATGTGCAATGAAGCATTCACATATTATTTATGCTTCAAATAAAATCACAAACTAAACATATTCACCAATCAAGACATGATATATACCACAATGACATGCAGCAAACTTATAATACAGTATATACAGTATCTCAACTCTTTTTACACGTTGCAATGAATGCAATTTCTATTATTTCATTCCACTTCCAAACAAAAATGTGGTTGGATTATTCACCGTCTGATCAACCTCAGTGAGACCAAGCGCAGGCTTGGCGATGGCTTCGCACAACACCTCCACTCAGTTCGCAATAACCAACCTGATCTCCCGGTTGCTCAGCACTTCAACTCCCCCCTCCCATTCCAAATCCGACCATTCTGTCCTGGGCCTTCTCCATGGCCAGAATGAGTCCCACCCCAAATTGGAGGAACAGCGCCTCATATTTCGCTTGGGTAGTTTACACCCCAGCGGTATGAACATTGGCTTCTCCAATTTCAGGTAATCCCTGTTTTCTCCTCCCCTTCCCAGCTCTCCCTCAGCCCACAGTCTCCGCCTCTTCCTTTCTTCTTCCCCCCCCCCCCCCCCCCCCCCAAACCTCACATCAGCCTGAAGAAGGGTCTCGACCCAAAACGTTGCCTATTTCCTTCGCTCCATAGATGGTACCTCGCCCGCTGAGTTTCTCCAGCATTTTTGTCTACCCATTCACATAAGTTCTGTTATCCCACTTTCCTCACCCACTCCCTACACATTAGGGGCAATTTTACAGTGACAAGTTAACCTACAAAGCCAATGCGTCTTTGGGATTTGGGAGGAAACCCACACGCTTGCAGGAAGAACGTGCAAATTCAACACAGACAGTGCGCGAGGACAGGATCGAACACAGATTCTGGCGTGTGAGGCGGCAAGTCCACCAGCTGTTCCACTATATTTTGTTTTCCAACACACAAAAAAGTTATACATTGATATCTTTGGTTACTAAAAAAAAAAGAAACTATCCATTTTCAGTCTTAAATCTCTAAGTGACGCTATGTCCCCCTTTACAGCTACTGTATATTTAAATTTAGGTCAAGACTATGGGGCAGTTCATTGGCCATAAAGTTGCTGCCTAAAATTGCCAGAGACCCGGAATTGATCCTGAATATGGGTGCTGTCTGAATGGAGTTTGCTCCTTTTCCCTTTGATCACATGGGTTTTCTCCGGGGTCTCTTGTTTCCTTTCACATTCCAAAGGTGTGCAGGAACCTTTTTCAGACCCATCCCAAAATGTATTATTTTCCTTTTGTCCAGAGATTCTGTCTGACCTGAAAAGTTACTCCAGCTTTTTGTGTCTAACTTCAGTTTAAACCAGCATCTGCAGTTCCTTCCTACACACACGATACTATACGATAGAATGTGTGTGTGTAATATATATACCCAAAACACAATGTTAAGACAGACTAAAAATAAAAAAAGATAGAAAAAACGGACAGACTGTAGGCAGAGGCTGCCATCAATGCAGCGCCCCTAGTGGATATTGTATTTATTGGAATATGTATTTATTCTTAGTGGCTCATCATGTGTATAACACATATTTTACAATCCCTCAATAATTGAAATAAAGCAGGAAGTAGAGCAAAAGGTTGAAAGATTGGTAATATAATTTTATGGATGACTGGACTAAGTGGGACCCGTTGGGTCCCATTCTCACACGGGATGGCTGTTCCCCCAATGCAATATTCCACCTCTTCACCATTTCAGTCACTCACGGCTGGTGGGCTCACGCACACACTCCATCACACCCTTCATCTCACACACACACACACACCTACTCCATCACACACACACGCTCACACCCACACACACACCCTCACACCCACATACACACCCTCCATCTCACACACTCACACCGTCTATATCTCACACACACACACACACACACCGTCCACCACACACTCACTCACACCCACTATCACTCACTCACACACTCACACACACGCTCACACACACGGGACATATACATAACAGTAAAACCCTCTTGAATCTACTCACACGGCTGAGTGCGACCTCTGGACTGAGCGGGACTTCCGGTGTGAGTGCGACTTCCGGAGTGAGCTCGACTTCTGGAGTGAGCCACGGCTTGTAGTGTAGACTCGCAGTTCAGTCACTCAACATGGCGTAGACTCACAGTTCTGGACTCAACTCACAGTCTTCCGGGTTGACTGACTCACAACCGGCCTCCAGGGCTTTATTCTCCTGGCCCCCGGAAGGGGCGTTACCTTCATGGTGGTTGACAGGTGAGAAGACTAATCTGCTGATCTCACGATTTTTTAAACCTTTGTAACATCTATTATTTCACCGATCTGAAAAAAAAATTGGGGCGTTTGGAGTGGAGAAATGCGGTGAGTAAGATGGTGAAAAAATCATGGCAATATAGGGTAGCGATTTACTAAAATGTATTTACAATGTAGACCGGAAGTGGTCAAGATGAGAGTTTTAGTAATTGTATAGATAGATGAACCTATTTCAAGAATCGTTCCTCTTCTGGTGTTGGTGTAACAAAACTTTTGTAATGTTTCCAGGCTCACTTTGCCTTTTGATATTTTGGGTCTAGTTTCATTTTTGTCACATACTACTTACCCTTTTCCAAACAAATTCTGAGAGGTTTGCAGAGTATAAATGTGCAGGGACTTCTTGGAGTTATGGATTTATATAGCATAGAAATAGATATTTTTGCTCACATAATCAGTGCCAATCATTATGCATCCATTTGTACTTGTCCCAATTCTCCCTACATTCTCCTCAATTTTCAGCAAATTCTATCACTCACTTAATTAGTTTGGACAATTTTCATCAGGCAATGAACCTATCAATTCACATGTCTTTGGGGTTCTGGAAGAAAATAACCATCCAGAGGATACCATTGCAGTTACAGGCAAAATGTGCAAGCTGCACACAGACGGCGCTGGAGGTCAGGATTGAATCCGGCAGCAGCACGACTGTTCTTCGCCCTTTGCTAATTTATGTCTTTCAATTTATTTTGCACCGTTAAATACTTTGGCCCAATATCTTGGCCTCCTCCACTCTCAGAGTAAGGCCCAAAGCAAATTGGAGGAACAACGCCTTATATTTTGCTTGGACAGCTTACAACCCAGTGGTATGAATATCGACTTCTCTAACTTCAAGTAACTCTTGCTTTCCCTCTCTCCATCCCTCCCCCATCCTAATTTTCCAACCAGTCTGACTGTCTTTCCTATTAAATTTGATCTTTGTATGCTTTGTCGTCACCTTCCCCCAGCAAACTATGATCTACATTTACCTTGAACCTCATCCCCTTTGATGTCTCGGTTTACCCTTCCATATATCTTACCATTCCATATATCTGTGTCTCAATCTCCCCGAATCTAAGTCTGAAGAAGGGTCTTGTCCCAAAACAGTACCCATTCCTTCAATATAGAGATGCTGCCTGTCCCACTAACTTACTCCAGCATTTTGTGTATATATTCATGAATATTTGATATATAGTGTTGAACGTTTGATAATAAAAAATAAAAAAAAAAACCAGCAGGTGCCGTAATTCTGAAAAAATATCGGAAAAGCCTGGAAGGACACAGCAGATCAGGCAGCATTTGTGGGGAAAATTGTTATCCTTTTAGGTTCATGAGATTCTGATAAGAGGTCTTTAACCTTGTGTCAAAAGTAAACAGCAGGCGGTGAAGAAAGCTAAATGCATGTTGGCCTTCATTGCGAGAGGATTTGAGTTGAGGAGCAAGGAGATCCTACTGCAGTTGTACAGGGCCCTGGTGAGACCGCACTTGGAGTATTGTGTGCAATTTTGGTCTCCTAATTTGAGGAAGGACCTTATTGCTATTGACAGAGTGCAGCGTAGGTTCACTGGGTTAATTCCCAGGATGGCGGGACTGACATATGATGAAAGAATGTGTTGACTGGGCTTGTATTCACTGGAATTTAGATAGATGAGAGGGGATCTTAAAGAAACATTAACAGTGCCCTCGATATTGTTTGGGACAAAGACCCATCATTTATTTATTTGCCTCTGTACTCCACAATTTGAGATTTGTGATAGAAAAAAATCACATGTGGTTAAAGTGCACATTGTCAAATTATAATAAAGGCCATTTTTATACATTATGGTTTCACTATGTAGAAATTACAGCTGTGTTTATACATACCCCCCCCCCCCCCCCCCCCCCCCCCCCCCCCCATTTCAGGGCACCAATATGTTTGGGACACATGGCTTCACAGGTGTGTGTAATTGCTCAGGCGTGTAATAATTGCCTCCTTAATGCAGGTATAAGAGTCTTTCCTCCAGTCTTTCCATCACCTTTGGACATTTTTATTGCTGTTTATCAACATGAGGACCAAAGTTGAGCCAATGAAAGACAAAGAAGCCATTATGAGTGTGAAACAAGAATAAAACTGAAAGAGACATCAGTCAAACCTTAGGCTTACCAAAATCAACTGTTTCATTAAGAAGGAAGAGAGCACTGGTGAGCTTACTAATCGCAAAGCAACTGGCAGGCCAAGGAAGACCATGTTCAAACAAATGCTTCAAAGCTCATTGGCAGGCAGTTAATTCTACAGCAAGACAATGATCCCAAACATACTGCTAAAGTAACAAACGAGTTTTTCAAAACTAAAAAATGTTCAATTCTTGAGTGGCCAAGTCAATCACCCGATCTGAACCCAATTGAGCATGCCTTTTATACGCTGAAGAGAAAACTAAAGGGGACTAGCCCCCAAAACAAGCATAAGCTAAAGATGGCTGCATACAGGCCTGGCAGAGAATCACCAGAGAAGACGCCCAGCAAATGGTGATGTCCATGAATCGCAGGCTTCAAGCAGTCATTCATGCATGAGATTTCTCCACGCATCCGCGGATTTTGAAATTTGGTCAGGCATCGTTGCCACTACGAGGCTTCACCGTCGCCGTGGCCCGATTGTCGCGTGTCTTCCCGCTGCCGAGGTCTCACCCCTGTCGACACCCCACTTCATGCCTCCGTGGTGCCGACCCGGGCCCTAGCCGTGGCCTCCGTCGGCCGCTTTGTCCGACTCGGGCCTCTACCTGCGAGGCCCGGCTAGGGTTCTACGCGGCGATCCGGGAGGCATTGTGACCGCGGGTCCTCGATTAAGGCCGCTGGCCTCGTTCCCAGTCAACAGCCATGGTCTGTTGGGATGCCTTCTGGCCACGCAATACAATGTATTGTTGCATTTCCATCTTGGACACTATTGAGTCAGCAATTAGCATTCCTTAATAGTCACTGACTTTGCAAATCCTGGCAAAGAATGTCCAGCAATCAAAAGAAGATAAAAGATTATTTGTTTATTTGTATTTAAAAAAAATAATAATTTGACCAAAGATTTAAAGAAATTAAATCTTTAATTTTTATTTTGGGAAGTGTTATTTTCAAATAATGTCTTAAATTCCAGGTTGAGATGTTAATATTTTGTCCACTGTACTTAATTTGACTGAGTACAATGTAGTACAATAAGATCATCTTTGAAGTAGATGGATCGTCATTTTCATCCTAACTGTTAAGAGTTAGATTTGAAATTCATTTGGCGTTTAAATACAATAGTATTTAAGGATACTTCTCTCTAATTAGTGTAAACAAGCAAGGAACAGGTATCATGTTACAAGTAGATGTAGGTGTAATATAAAATATTTTCCATATGACTTAAGTGTAAACAAGCAAGTAGTTGATGTCAAGGTATGATTAATACAACTTTTCTGTGTAAATTAAAAAGTGACAAGCAAGTAAAATGTGTTATTTTAAGGTACAATAAAAAAATTACAGTATAAATTAAGGGTAAACCGGCAAGAAAACTGTGTCATTTGAAGGTACAATTATCAAAAAATGTCTGCATATAAGGGGCGCTGCCCTGTTTTACCCCCGCCTGGGGCGTTGCCCCTTGGAACCCTACCAGGGGGCAATGCCCCCTGGACACCCATCTCTCTTCCTCTTTTTTTGAGATTTTTCCTGTCTCATGCCTTAGTTATTGCATGCAAAGGATTTGCAACAAAATATGACTACTTTCATTAACATGACATTGCTGTGTCCCAAACATTATGGTGCCCTGAAACGGGAGGACTACGTATAAACAATACTGTAATTTCGACATGGTAAAATCAAAATGTATAAAAATGGCCTTTATTTAAAATCTGACAATGTGCACTTTAACCACATGTGATTTTTTTTCTATTACAAATCTCAATTTGTGGAGTGCAGAGGCAAATAAATAAAAGATGGGTCTTTGTCCCAAACATTATGGAGGGCACTGTAAAATTCTTAAAGAATTGGATAGGCTAGATGCAGGAAAACTTTTCCCGATTGTAGATTGGCTATAGCATGTTAGCCAATTAGAATGCTTAGTAATCATAACACCACCTAATTATAACATTCATAGTGTAAGATCCTACCCACTGCCTACGAGTAGCAGTAGCAGTCGGAATGTGTAATGACCTGCTTAGAAGTTAATGACCTGTACAATAAAGATGCTTGTATTTCAACCTGTGTAAGTCTGAGCTCTTTACATGATGTCAGAAAATCGGGTCTATCCCGCATCTGTTTACCGCGATTTATTTTGTTTAACAGTTTTTATTTGTGAGTTTTGGTTTTGATTTTGATGACATGGCTAACTCTTGTAGAAAGCCTAGCCCACTCGTGTTTGATTCCGATATTGCCGAGCGATAGCGAATGTTCGAGAAGGACTACCTATTATATCCGCATCGTTCACCAAAACGATCCCGACAATTTGAAAGCAAATTTAAAATGTTGAATTTAGCGGGTCCGGAAGCAATGATCCGCGCTGACTCTTTTGAAATTGCACCAGCTCAACTGGACGGGAATGGTCTGATAATGGTGCCGGCTGAATCTATTGACAACTCGATAGTTTTGCGGAGGAAGTTTAGAGAACTGCGTGACATGCCGTCTAACAGGATCCTCGAGACAACAAGATTTTTGGTCCGAGTGCAACAGGCTGATGAGCCTGTGGAACAATTTATCAGCGACTTGAGACATATCAGCTCTCGATGCAGATTTGGTGAGTTGACAAATGAGCTAGTTCGTGATAAAATTGTGGGAGGAATGAGCGACCGCAAGCTCCGAGCCAAACTGCTGCGGAAAGCTGAAGTGACTTTGGAGCAAGCGATCCATGCTTGTCGGATGGCTGAGACTGTAGCACCACTCCCGAAACATCACTCCCTGATGAGCTCAATGTGTTTTACGCACTCTTTGATAGCGGGAATACTGATATGTCTTCCCGAGCCCCCATTCGCTGTGAGGGTATTTCAGTCCTAGTCACAGAGGCTGACGTCAGGAAATCCTTCAGAGGGGTGAACCCTCGAAAAGCGCCTGGACCTGATGGTATACCCGGTCGTTTTCTAAAAACCTGTGCGGACCAACTAGCTGGAGTTTTTACGGACATTTTCAACCTCTGACTTCTGAGGTTTCTACCTGCTTTAAAAGGGCATCAATTATACCAGTGCCCAAGAAGAGTAAGGTGACGTGCCTCAATGACTATCGACCAGTGGCACTAACGCCTGTGGTGATGAAGTGCTTTGAGAGGTTGATGATGACACAAATCAACTCCTACCTCGACAAAAACCTGGACCCACTGCAGTTCGCTTACCGCCACAACAGATCAACGGTGGATGCGATCTCGCTGGCCCTCCACTCCGCTCTGGCCACTTGGACAACAAAAACTCATATGTCAGGCTATTATTCATTGATTACAGCTCGGCATTTAATACAATCATCCAATCCAAGCTGGTTACCAAACTCGCAGAACTAGGTCTCTGCGCATCCCTCTGCAATTGGATCCTCGACTTCCTCATTCTCAGACCACAGTTTCTTCGTATTGGTGGAAATGTGTCGGCCTCGATAACAATCAGCACGGGAGCACCTCAAGGCTGCGTGCTCAGCCCCCTGCTGCACTCACTCTATACTCATGACTGCGTAACCGGTCATAGTGCAAACTCCATCATCAAGTTCGCTGACGACACCACTATTGTGGGACGTATCATTGATGGGGATGAGTCAGAGTATAGAAGAGAGATCGAGCGACTGTCCATATGGTGCCAGCACAATAACCTGGCCCTCAACACCAGCCAAACCAAGGAACTGATTGTGGACTTTGGAAGGAGTAGGATGGGGACCCACAGTCCCGTTTATATCAACGGGTTGTTGGTTGAAAGGGTCAAGAGCTTCAAATTCCTGGGCGTGCACATCTCTGAAGATCTTTCCTGGTCCGAGAACACTGATGCAATTATTAAGAAAGCACATCAGCGCCTCTACTTCCTGAGAAGATTACGGAGAGTCGGTTTGTCAAGGAGGACTCTCTCTAACTTCTACAGGTGCACTGTAGAGAGCATTGCTGACCGGTTGCATCGTGGCTTGGTTCGGCAACTTGAGCGCCCTGGAGAGGAAAAGACTACAAAAAGTAGTAAACACTCAGGGGATCTATCGCAGTCGCTGCCTCAAAAAGGCTGGCAGTATCATCAAGGACCCACACCATCCTGGCCACACACTCATCTCCCCGCTACCTTCAGGTAGAAGGTACAGGAGCCTGAAGACGGCAACAACCAGGTTCAGAAATAGCTACTTCCCCACAGCCATCAGGCTATTAAACTTGGATCAGACAAAACTTTGAACATTAACAGTCCATTATCTGTTATTTGCACTATATCAGTTTATTTATTCATGTGTGTATATATTTATATAATGGTATATGGATACACTGATCTATTCTGTAGTCATGCCTACTATGTTCTGTTGTGCTGAAGCAAAGCAAAAATTTCATTGTCCTATCAGGGACACATGACAATAAACTCTCTTGAATCTTGAATCTAGCACCACTTGCTGATTTTTATAGTGCGAATTCTAATTGGAGTGTGGTGGCGCCTAACGGCAACGGCTCGATTACAGTCCGTCTGTCTTTTTTTTGTCTTGTTAAATATATGTTTTTGATTCTACTTTTTTTTATTTTTTAGTTGTGTATATGTTGGGAGGGGGGGGGGAGGGGGTGTGGGGGAAACCTTTTAATCTCTTCCCTGTACGGGACCCGACTTTTTCCCTGTCGGGTCTCCGATGTTGGTGGGCCTAACATCGTGGAGCCGGCGGTGGCCTCTGGACTCTCGCCATTGCTGAGCTGGCCGACTTCGGAACGGGAAGAGCTGTGGTGGCGTGCGGCTGCGACCCGACTTCGGAGCTTCGGAGGCTCCGGCCGCAGGCCCGATGGACAGGAACATCAGGAGCTCGCAGGTCCCTGGTGGAAGACCGCTAGTCGGAGCTCCCGCAACAGCAACTTCTCCTGCCGGAATCGCGGGGTTTAAAGGACTTGGAGCGGGGCCTAACATCGGCCCGCGCGGCATAAACGGCCGCGGGACTTACCATCGCCCATCGGGGGCTTTAACATCGGGAGCCCCAGTCTCCTCGACGTTGCAGTTGGACTGCTCAACCGCGGGAGAAGAACAAAGGGAAGAGATAAGATTTTTGCCTTCCATCACAGTGAGGAGGTGTTGGAGATTCACTGTGTTGGATGTTTGTGTAAATTGTGTTAAGTGTAGGTCTTGTTTTTTTTTTGTAATGTTAAGACTGTAGAAATGCAATTTTGTTCAAACCAAGCTGTTTGAATGACAATTCAAAGCATTCTATTCTATTCTAATCAACAACTTAATGTGAATCTGGCTAGCTATTCTCCATAAAGATTTCTCAATGCATCCCGCAAAGATCAGAATGTGCCTGTCACGAGGTGTTCTAACTGTAACTATTTCCACTCCAGGGGGTGCCAATGTTGCGTAGCCCATGGGAAAGTATGTCATAATTGCAAGAAACTCAACCACTTTGCTAATTGTTGTGGGAGTACAGCTTCAAGGACGAAGCTGCACCTGATTCATCAAGACCCGTCCGATTCTGATTTCCATGAACAGGACGAAATCTTCCCACGGGAACGACTCTGATGACACAGACACTGAGTCTACCGTACTTTCCCTAAACCTGCGCATCCCAGGCAAAGTGACTGATCCTGCGGTGACCCTGATAATCAATAACAAACCTCTGATCGCCAAAGTCGATACCGGCGCCAGAGTAAACGTCATGTCACTCAAAGTGTTCAACAAGATAAGAACCACTGTGCTCATGAAAGAAGACTCCTTCACTCTACATGCTTACGGAGGGGAAATTCTTCACCTGCTGGGCAAAGCTGATCTTAAATCCAATGTTATCCCACTTTTCAAGAAAGGAGTGAGAGAGAAAACGGGGAATTACAGACCAGTTAGCCTGACTTTGGTGGTGGGAAAGATGCTGCAGTCAATTATTAAAGAGGTAATATTGGGGCATTTGGATAGCAGTAAAAGGATTAGTCCAAGTCAACATGGATTTATGAAAGGGAAATCATGCTTGACTAATCTTCTGGAATTATTTGAGGATGTGACAAGTAAAATGGATGAAGGGGTGCCAGTGGATGTAATGTATCTTGACTTTCAGAAAGCCTTTGATAAGGTTCCGCACGGGAGACTGGTGACTAAAATTAGAGCACATGGTATTGGGTGTAGGGTGTTGACATGGATAGAAAATTTGTTGGCAGACCGGAAGCAAAGAGTAGGAGTGAACGAGTTATTTTCAGAATGGCAGGCAGTGGCGAGTGGAGTTCCGCAAGGCTCGGTGTTGGGGCCGCAACTGTTTACCATATATATTAATGATTTGGAAGAGGGAATTAGGAGCAACACTAGCAAGTATGCGGATGACACAAAGCTGGGTGGCAGTGTGAACTGTGAAGAGGATGTTAGGAGGTTGCGGGGGACCTGGACAGGTTGAGTGAGTTGGCAGATGCAGTATAATATAGATAAATGTGAGGTAATCCACTTTGGCGGCAAAAACAAGGGGACAGATTATTATCTCAATGGGGTTAGGTTAGGTAAGGGGGAGGTACAGCAAGACCTGGGTGTCCTTGTACACCGGTTACTGAAAGTTGGCGTGCAGGTACAGCAGGCAGTGAAGAAAGCTAATGGAATGTTGGCCTTCATAACAAGAGGATTTCAGTATAGGAGTAAAGAGGTTCTTCTGCAGTTGTATAGGGCTCCGTTGAGACCACATCTGGAGTATTGTGTACAGTTTCGGTCTCCTAATTTGAGGAAGGACATCCTTGTGATTGAGGCAGTGGAGCGTAGGTTCACGAGATTGATCCCTGGGATGGCGGGACTGTCATATGAGGAAAGATTGAAAAGACTAGGCTTGTATTCACTGGAGTTTAGAAGGATGAGGGGAGATCTTAAAGAAACATATAAAATTATAAAAGGACTGGACAATCTAGGTGCAGGAAAAATGTTCCCAATATTGGGTGAGTCCAGAACCGGGGGCCACAGTCTTAGAATAAAGGGGAGGTCATTTAAGACTGAGGTGAGAAAAAACTATTTTACCCAGAGAGTTGTGAATTTATGGAATTCCCTGCCACAGAGGGCAGTGGAGGCCAAATCACTGGAAGGATTTAAGAGAGTGTTGGATAGAGCTCGAGGGGCTAGTGGAGCTAGTGAAGGGATATGGGGAGAAGGCAGGCACGGGTTATTGTGCAGGAGTAGGCCACTCGGCCTGATCACCAACTCAGTATCCTGTACCTGCCTTCTCGCCATACCCCCTGACCCCTTTAGCCACAAGGGCCACATCTAACCGTCTTAAATATAGCCAATGAACTGGCCTCAACTACCTTCTGTGGCAGAGAATTCCACAGACTCACCACTCAGTATGTGAAAAATGATCTTCTCATCTCGGTCCTAAAAGACTTCCCCCTTATCCCTAAACTGTGACCCCTTGTTCTGGATTCCCCAATATCGGGAACAATCTTCCTGCATCTAGCCTGTCCAAACCCTTAAGAATTTTGTAAGTCTCTATAAAATCCCCCCTCAATCCAGTCTTTCTTCATATGGAAGCCCTGCCATCCCAGGAATCAGTCAGGTGAACCTTCTCTGTACTCCCTTTATGGCAAGAATCTTTCCTCAGATTAGGAGATCAAAACTGTACACAATACTCCAGGTGTGGCCTCACCAAGACCCTGTACAACTGCAGTAGAACCTCCCTGCTCTTGTACTCAAATCCTTTTGCTATGAATGCCAACATACCATTCGCTTTCCTCACAGCCAGCTGCACCTGCATGCCTACTTTCAATGACTGGTGTACCATGACACCCAGGTCTCGTTGCATCTCCCCTTTTCCTAATCGGCCACCGATAATAGACTACCCTACTGTTTTTACCGCCAAAATGGATAACCTCACATTTATCCACATTATACTGCATCTGCCATGCATTTGCCCACTCACCCAACCTATCCAAGTCACCATGCAGCCTGCTAGCATCCTCCTCACAGCTAACACTGCCCCCCAGCTTCGTGTCATCCGCAAACTTGGAGATGTTGCATTCAATTCCCTCATCCAGATCTTTAATATATTAATGTATTAATATATATTATGAATAGCTGGGGTCCCAGCACTCAGCCTTGCGGTACCCCACTAGTCACTGCCTGCCATTCTGAAAATGACCCGTTTACTCCTACCCTTTGCTTCCTGTCTGCCAGCCAGTTCTCTATCCACATCAACACTGAACCCCCAATACCGTGTGCTTTAAGTTTGAATGCTAATCTCTTATGTGGGACCTTGTCAAAAGCCTTCTGAAAGTCCAGATATAACACATCCACTGGTTCTCCCTTATCCACTCTACTAGTTACATCCTCGAAAAATTCTATAAGATTCATCAGACATGATTTACCTTTCATAAATCCATGCTGACTTTGTCCAATGATTTCACCACTTTCCAAATGTGCTGCTATCCCATCTTTAATAACTGACTCTAGCATTTTCCCCACTACCGATGTTAGACTAACTGGTCTGTAATTCCCCGTTTTATCTCTCCCTCTCTTTTTAAAAAGTGGGGTTACATTAGCTACCCTCTAATCCTCAGGAACTACTCCAGAATCTAAAGAGTTTTGAAAAATTATCACTAATGCGTCCACTATTTCTGGGGCTACTTCCTTAAGTACTCTGGGATGCAGCCTATCTGGCCCTGGGGATTTATCGGCCTTTAATCCATTCAATTTACCTAACACCACTTCCCGGCTAACCTGGATTTCACTCAGTTCCTCCATCTCATTTGACCGCCGGTCCCCTGCTATTTCCGGCAGATTATTTATGTCTTCCTTACTGAAGACAGAACCAAAGTAGTTATTCAAGTGGTCTGCCATGTCCTTGTTCCCCATGATCAATTCACCCGTTTCTGACTGCAAGGGACCTACATTTGTTTTAACTAACCTTTTTCTCTTCACATATCTATAAAAACTTTTGCAGTCCGTTTTTATGTTCCCTGCCAGTTTTCTTTCATAATCTATTTTCCCTTTCCTAATTAAGCACTTTGTCCTCCTCTGCTGGACTCTCCCAGTCTTTCTGGCAGAATTTCTCCCAGTCCTCTGGTAGGCTGCTTTTTCTGGCTAATTTGTATGCTTCATCTTTAGTTTTGATACTATCCCTGATTTCCCTTGTTATCCACTGATGCACTACCTTCCCTGATTTATTATTTTGCCAAACTGGGATGAACAATTGTTGTAGTTCATCCATGCAGTCTTTAAATGCCTTCCATTGCATATCCACCGTCAACCCTTTAAGAATCACTTGCCAGTCTATCTTGGCCAATTCACGTCTCATACCCTCAAAGTTACCTTTCTTTAATTTCGGAACCCTTGTTTCTGGATTAACAATGTCACTCTCCATCCTAATGAAGAACTCATCCATATTATGGTCACTCTTGCCCAGGGGGCCACGCACAACAAGACTGCTAACTAACCTTTCCTGATTACTCAGTACCCAGTCTAGAATAGCCTGCTCTCTCATTGGTTCCTCTACATGTTGGTTTAAAAAACTATCCCGCATACATTCCAAGAAATCCTCTTCCTCAGCACCCCTGCCAATTTGATTCACCCAATCTATATGTAGATTGAAGTCACCCATTATAACTGTTTTACCCTTGTTGCACGCATTTCTAATTTCCTGTTTGATGCCATCCCCAACTCCACTACTACTGCTAGGTGGCCTGTACACTACTCCCACTAGCGTTTTCTGCCCCTTAGTGTTTTGCAGCTCTACCCATATCAATTCCACATGCTCCAAGCTAATGTCCTTCCTTTCTATTGCGGCAATCTCCTCTCTAACCAGCAACGCTACTCCACCTCCTTTTCCTTTCTGTCTATCCCTCCTGAATATTGAATATCCCTGGATGTTCAGCTCCCAGCCTTGGTCACCCTGGAGCCATGTCTCCGTGATCCCAACTATATCATATTCATTAAGAAGTATCTGCACATTCAAATCATCCACCTTGAGACACAAAGCCTTCGGGCTTGTTTTTACAACACTCTAGCCCCTTATACAATTATGTTGAAAAGTGGCCCTTTTTGATTTTTGCTGGATTTTGCTGCCTGCCACTTTTACTTTTCACTTTGCTTCCTATTACTTATACCCTCATTTTACATCCCTCTGTCTCTCTGCTCATGCTCCCATCCCCCTGCCATTATTGATAGCGAGCGATCAGCCATGAGCACAATGAATGGCGATGCTGGCTTGAAGGGCCTAATGGCCTCCTCCTGCTCCTATTTTCTATGTTTCTATGTAAATGTACCATCAACGGACAGACAAAGAACTTGCTCTTTTACATTGTCCAACCAAGTTCTGAAACCCTGCTAGGTATCAATGCATGCCATGACTTGGGTGTGGTGTATTTCGGGCGTGCTGTCCACAAACTCTGTCTGACAGTGGAACCAACAAAACAGATGCTATCCAACTATAAAGACTTGTTTGACGACAAACTCGGCATGCTACCGACAATATACACGATCACTGTTGACCATATGGTCACCCCGATCGTACGTGCTTCTCACCATGTCCCGCATAGCATGCATGAGAAAATACACGATGAACTAAAACGTATGGTCTCCATCGGTGTCATGGCCGGTCAGCGAACCCTCAGACTGGGGCTCCACCATTGTCGTCAACACAAAGAAAGACAATTGACGCATCTGCATCAATCCTAAAGATTTGAACACAGCAATCAAATGCCAATACTATCCAATGAGAACTACCGAGGATGTAGTGGCACAAATCGGTAACGCAACGGTGTTCTCAGTTCAGGATGCCAAAAGGTCTTTCTGGCAAATCCCGTTAGACCGTGCCTCATTAGCGTTAACAACGTTCGCTACCCCGTTCGGCCGCTACCGATTTCTAAGAATGCCCTAACTCTGCTAACGAAGTCTTCCAGTGTGCAATAGAACAACTGTTCGCAGAATATCATTGTCGACGACATCCTAGTTTACAGCCGAGACGCAACCAAGCATGATGCCAACCTACGTAAGGTGCTGAACCGTGCCAGAGACATTAATCTAAAACTGAACCCTCTGAAGTGCAAGATCAGAGTTCCTGAAGTCATCTACGTAGGTCACGTGTTCACCAGCAATGGGTTAAATCCTGACCCGCTGAAGACACTACGGCAATCAACGAACTGCCAGTACCAACTGATGTCACCGGCTTACAACTGTTTTCAGGCATGGTCAACAAACTGGGCAAGTTCATACCTAATCTCAGCGAACTTCAATCTAACCCTCTGCATCAACTGTCCCACAAAGACAACACATGGTCCTGGTACCCAAATCACCAGCAAGCTTTCGAGACTTTAAAACTACAGCTCGCTAGTGCACCTACCCTGGCATACTTCAACATCAACCTGCCAGTCACAATCACCTGTGATGCATCTCAGTATGGACTATGCGCAGCATGCCTGCAGACTTCCTTCAACGGCGAAGTGATGCCGGTATCCTATGCCTCGTGCACCCTAACGGATACTGAACAACGCTATGCGCAGATAGAGAAGGAACTGCTTGCCGTGGTTTCCGCCTGCCATAAATATCAAGACTTTATTTTTGGCAAGACCTTCACGGTAGAGACTGATCACCAGCCGCTAGTCACCATCCTGAGCAAACCGATCCATGCAGCTCCAGCAAGACTTCAACGCATGATGATGCAGCTGCAACGGTTTGATTTTCGCATCGTCTTCAAAAAAGGTAAAGACATGCACATCGCAGACACTCTATCTCGAATTCCACGCACCACCAGCGAACAACACCCATTCGAACAAGACGAGTTTTCAGTCCTGAAAGTTTCGTTTGTTCCAACTGACCGCCTGCACTGCCTCTCCGAACACACCGCTGCAGATAAAACCTCCCAACTGCTAACTTCCATCATCAAAAGTGGATGGCCAAACAAACAGTCTAACACTCCTTTTGAACTGCGACCCTATTTCCTGGTCCGTGACGAACTAGTACTACAGGATGGAGTGATTGTTGAGGATCACAAGATGGTCATCCCCTCTTCTCTGCAAAACAAGTACTATGAGGAAATCCATGGTGGTCATCCAGGCGTGGAAGCTACCCTACAGCATGCAAAATAAATGATCCACTGGCCTGGAATGACCAAGTACATTCGGGAGAAAACAGAATAATGCGTGATCTGCAACAGACAAGCACTGCATCAACAAAAACAACCCCTGCTATCTCAACCTGCTCCCTCTCTGCTATGGTCATCCGTAGCTGCCGATATCTTTGATTGGCACGGGAAGTGCTATCGACCTGGTTTGAAATTGACTTTCTGCCAACCATCTCTTCAGAGATAGTCGTCCAAAAGCTCAGGACACACTTCTCTGTGCATGGTATTCCAGCTCGTCTTCAGACTGACAACGGGACCCAATTCGCCAGCCAAAAGCTTAAAGACTTTGCCAAACGGTGGAACTTTCAACACGTCACCAGCAGCCCAGAATACCCACAGTCTAATGGACTTGCCCAGCGTGCTGTTCGGAGCGCTAAACAACTCATGGAGCTCTCCTACTTAGCGAAATCTGATGTCTGCCTGGACCTGTTGAACCTGCGAAATATTGCGAGAGACAACGTTTTAGGCTCTCAAGCCCAGCCCCTGATGTCCCGCCGAGCGCGATCTCCGCTGCCCGTCATTTTTTAAAGCCGAAAGTCGTCACCCCTGCTGTAGTTCAAAAGCACGTACTGTCCAATCGAGACGCGCAGAAACGCACTTACGACAAGACCAGCATGCCACTTAAGCTACTTATTCAAGGTCAAGTGGTCCGGCTACAGAGAGACAGAGAGACAGAGGACATACCAAACTGGGGTACATTTATGGAGGGCACTGTAAAATTCTTAAAGAATTGGATAGGCTAGATGCAGGAAAAATGGTCCAGATTGTAGATTAGCTATAGCATGTTAGCCAATTAGAATGCTTAGTAATCATAACCCCGCGTAATTATAGCATTCATAGTGTAAGATCCTACCCACTGCCTAGCAGTAGCAGTGTGAACGTGTAATGACCTGCTTAGAAATTAATGGCCTGTACAATAAAGATGCTTGTATTTCAACCTGTGTGAGTCTGATCTCTTTACACCGATGTTGGGGGAATCCAGAACCAGGGGTCAGTTTAAGAATAAGGGGTAGGCCATTTAGGACTGAGATGAGGAAAACATTTTTCACCCAAAGAATTGTGATTGAATCTATGGATTTCTCTGCCCCAGTAGGCAGTGGAGGCCAATTCACTGGATATTTTCAAGAGAGAGTTAGATTTAGCTCTGGGGGCTAAAGGAATCAAGGGAAATGGGGAAAAAGCAGGAATGGGGTACTGATTTACGATGATCAGCTAGGATCATATTGGTGCTGGCTTGAAGGGCTGTATGGCCTACTCCTGCACCTATTTTTTTCTGTTTCTATGTTGTCTCTCCCTTTTCACAGATGCTACCTGTCCTGCTGAACAATTTTTGAACATTTGGCAAGTTATGTATTGCCTATTTATGTACATTTGTCCTATGAAAATTGTAAGGAGTGTGATACTGTATAGCATTTGAGGGAAATGTTACTTTTCCTGGAAATCAAAATGGTGACAAGTGGTAAATAAAATTGAAACAACCATTTTCCACAGAGACTATTTATAATTGTAGGTTGTGTAACACAGTGACTACAATCAGCATAAATTCTTTCCTTCCAGTTATCGTTCAGATTACTATTGATGCTCCTTTTTGGCAGAAAGGTGGAGGCCAAAGTTTATGAAAAATTGCGACATCCAGTTTTAACATTTTTGCTATTACTGGAATAAGGGCCATCTTGCTCATGACCTATTCAGGTTGGAGGCAAAATTAAAAAATTAAAGACCAGCTATATAAGCAATAGCAGAAGAGAATGAAATGAGACATGGGTGTTTTTCATAAAGAAAACACAGGATATATTTTTGGATAGAAGCCCAGATAATTATTTAGTAGATTAATATAGTAGATGAAGGCTGCAGAACAGATGGGGTGACATAGTTGAAGTTATGGAAATTCAGAGTTTCCAGATGGATAGAATTTGTCCTCTTTAATTTTTCAGGTGATGGCTAATTCATGACCTTCAAATGCAGTGAAGAAAAAGCCCAGATATTTCCAGTAGGCTGTGGTTATTAGTTGGCTACAATTAAAAGAATACAGTTCAGAGGAAGAAACAAAAGAGACAGATGTTTGGTTTAAATTGTGCGGTTTCTGTAATTCCTGTTATATTAAGTAAAAGATTATGTGAGTTTGCAATCAAGATAATGGCTGTGCTAAGTATCATATTGCCATGACCACTTGGTGACTGCATATTATTAATGACTGAAGACCAGTTGCTCTGATGCACCTATGGTTGGTTGTGAAAAAATATTTGTTTTTCAGTCAGTATTGGGCAATTGAGGAATCAAGGAATAAACCACCTGCAGAATAGAATTTTAGTAGACTTCATCACATTCAGTACCATTCCCTGAAGCTGTAAAGGATGAAACAACCTCCGGCTGATGCCATGGATTGCTGCCAATCCAGATAGCTGGCAGATGTGAGTTGTTTTCTGTGAACTGGTTATTGTAATTTTATGGAGTTTGTGATAAATTTCTATGAAATGCCACGATGAGGAACACATCTCTCCTTTCTCTGTGTTTCGTATGGGTATTGTGCATAAAATCCCTAAGATCTCAGTATACACATGGAGCTTTTACTTTATGCCAAGGTCACGCTGAATCATTTTACTCAGCAATTGTGTAAATCAAAAACAGAGAGAAATCAGATACTGTTTGACTTTTTTTTTTGCACAAGCAGCTCTGAAGGGCTGTTCGATTAAGCTTGTATTTGTTTTTCATTTCAGAGATTTACTAGTTAGACTAAACTTATGCTCGCAAATTTCACCTGCTTAGTTTTCATAGTGTATTGGTTACATGTAATTGTTTGTGTTAATCCATCAGCCCCATATTCATTTTCAGTTTTGCACCAAATGATTTTGTGTTAAAAAGAAAATTCACATACTTACAGGAACATGGGACATTTTATAAACATCATTGATTGGTTCACCAAACCTGTTCCCTTTTAGTTGATCTGCTTTCTTGGCTTGTTATACAAATCCCACAATCCATTCTTTCTTCAGAAATGTATCTAGTTGTCTCATGAAATCATTTATATTTGCTTCAAAAACATTAATTGGTAATTTATTCCACGTTTACGGCTTGGTGTGAAATTTCCCTTTGATCCCCTATTTACGCACTGTGTTCAAATTTTCTGCCTAACACGGTATCCTTCATGAATATATATTGCCCGAATCAACTCCATCAAACTTCCCCATTTTATTTTTAAAACTTCCCTTTAATCACTATGTGTCATTATAAACGAGTTCAGTTTCTTCATGATGGTACCATCATTGTTACATCACGTTGCACCTTTAGAGCAAATAATTTTTCTGTTGAATACTATAAATGCCTCACAGCGCCAGTGACCAAGGTTTGATCCTGACCTCAGGTGCTGTCTGAGTGGCGTTGGCACATTCTCCCTGTGATCGCATGGGTGTCCTTCAGGTGCTCCAGTTTCCTCCCACATCCCAAAGTCGTGTGGGTTTGTTGTTTAATTGGCCTCTGAAATTGCCTCTGGCGGAAGTGGATGAGAAAGTGGGATTAAAATGTAACTAGTATAAACTGGAGATCAATGGTTGGTGTGGGCCAAAGGGCCTGTTTCCATGTTGTATCTCTAAGCTATAGTACAACTCCTAAGAACATCTTGTACAGTAAAGAAAAGCCATTTCTGAGCTGCATTCGGGGGTGGGAGATTGCAACCTTCACGTGGTCCGCCCTGTTTCGACGAATGCAATCAACCTGGCATGCACAATCAAATAAGATTAAATAGAACAAATTGTCCTACAACTTTAGGCTGTGCACGCCATACGCAAGAAGAAGAGGAAGCTGCATTCCATGCGCAAGAATATTAACAATTATTATTTTCAGTTTCAGTAGTAATGATTAAATCCCTTTTTTTAGCATGTTTATGTAACTGATCTATTTAAACCATATTTATATTTTTGTTCTACACTTTCACAAACATTTTACGTTCATCTACGATCCAATTTATTGGTCCTGATTCTCAGTAGAAATAACTAGGTAATAAAGTGGGTTTATAGATTCTAGTAGTTTTCCAAGATGCACTATCACCTCTGCATTGCTTATGAAATTCGTTCCATGTTTTGGGACCAACTGTAGCAAGAACCTGTGCATTTCAAGGTTTTCTGAGCAATCAGAAGATAAATGATCAGTTCATCTGTTGGTTGAAAGGTAAATTTTGGGTTATGTATCAGTTTATTTTGTATTAGTACCAAGAACCACCAGGTGGCGCCGGCAATAGCTGCCTCGTCAACAGTCTGTCCTTTCTTCTGTTTTTAAGTACGTGTTAAAGAGTATGTTTTAGTGTTCTCTGGTTTGTTTTATGTGGGGGGGGGGAGGGGTGGTCGGGGGAAACTTAAAAAAAAACTCTTACCTTGCCGGAAATGCGATTTTTTTTTTTTTTTTCTGGATCGTATCTCCGGTCTTTCTGCGGCCTAACATCATGGAGCTGGCAGCCTTGTTCGAGACTGACTTTGAGCCCCATCGCTGGGTGGTGGACTTACCATTGGAGCCTGTGATCGCTTGCCTGGGATCGACGCTCCAACCACCGCCTGCAGATTTCAACAATTGAGGAGCTCGCAGTCTTGAGTAGAGACTGATGTTGGGAAGCTCCAAGCCTCAGGAGGTTCGACCAGCCCCGACCCGGGAGTCCGATCGCCCGGCGCGGGGAGCTGAGATCCCCCTGATGCGGGAGCTTGATCGCCCCGATGCGAAGGCCTCGACCACTGGTTGCGGGAGCCAAGATTGCCCCGACAACGAAAGGTTCGAGTGCCCGACTGCAGGAGAACAAAGATGGGAAGAAGATTGAACTTGTTTTGCCTTCAATCACAGTGAGGAATGTGGGGGAGTCGCTGTGGTGAATGTTCACGTTAAAAATGTATTTGGGTATCTTGTTGCTCTTTATTGGTATGACTATATGGGAATCTGAATTTCACTGTACCTTAATTGGTACATTTGACAAGAAACAAACCTTGAACCTCGAACCTTGAAGAATATTTGCACGTTTTCTGGAAAAGGCCGACATTGTATCTGGGTACTGCACTGGATGCTGAAACCTGCGCTGCGATTTGACTGTTACATAAACGTGTTACCACGGAGTATAATTCACAAATAAAAAATTTTAAGTTCTCAATCTGTTTTCATCTTTCCTCCATTACTAGTTGTGCCTATGGTTCACAAACGTCCAACATTTTTGGATTTAAAACTCTCATTAAACAAATTGCTTAAAGTTTCAGACTCTGTTTTATCTCTTGGTAATCCTATTCCAGCAGTTCTTGCTATCCTATTTAGACAGTTTTCTGTGTAGAACTTTGCACTCCACTCCACAGTTGCTTTAGATCAAGGTCAATCTTTGACCTTGAAACTGTACAAAAATATTTATTTCCATGTAGTATCTAAATTTTCACGAGATTCCTCTAATAAATTGATAAATTTACTGGTTTTAAATTTTGCCTTATCTTTGTAAAAAAAGGAAGTTCTTTTGGTCATGTTGGTCAGTCCATTTTCAATATGCATTTAATCTGATTCTTCCAAACTGTGCTTGTCTTTTCTAATGTACATGATTTTCAATGATATGTCACTATG
Organism: Okamejei kenojei; assembly: GCA_035221665.1. Classification (NCBI taxonomy): domain Eukaryota; kingdom Metazoa; phylum Chordata; class Chondrichthyes; order Rajiformes; family Rajidae; genus Okamejei; species Okamejei kenojei. The sequence continues at coordinate 35,317,355 of CM069134.1, forward strand.
TTCTTCGTGTCCATCGGTAAAGTCTGCAGTACAGCTTAATCTCTAATTGTCTTATACCTCATTCCCAATGGATCAATACCTCAGTGTATCAAGATGCTTGATATGCAAAGGCTATCCCACAATAAATCAGGCACTTCTCATTCCACAGTTGAAGCAAGTGATCCTTCACACCAAGAAACATCTAAGAACAATGTACAAGAATGCACCCGTGTCAATTTGAATACAAACACTATCCGATATATCACCATTTCACAAGTATTTTGCTTTTCTGTTCGGAGATCATGTGGATGACATCATATTTTTTCATATTTTTCTATGTTCTCACTATTTTTCTATGTCCTCACCCACTTAATACATTTCCATGACAGGTAACAGTAAATTGAACCCTAAATTGGGATACATTTGGTTAAATTATTATGTTACAGGGCCCCAGTAGAAAATCCTGAAGGGTCTTGACAGAATAGAAGTGTATTTCTTCTTGTGGGAGAAACCAGCATTGGGGAGGGGGGGGGGGGGGGTGGTAACTGTTTAACAATTAAGGGTCACTTAAGGCAGAGACGGGCAGCACAATTGTGCTGTAGACCGTGCCGTTGTCTCACAGCTTCTCTGACCCAGGTTCACTCCTAACCGGTGGTACTGTCCATTGTAAGTTTGCTCGTTCTTCCTGTGAACGTGTAGATTTTTCCTGTGTGCTTCAGTGTAAGCTGTGGTTTCAGGACTCACTTTGGAGACTCAAGCACAAATATACACCTTTAAGCAGTGTTGAGAATATATTCCACACATTCAGGACACTCACCTATATTCCTCGTAGATGTTTTCTTAAATCCCAAGCCACCACTCTACAAAGAACGTGCAAGTTACCTTTGACGCTGCTTGCCTAAATCTATCCTTCAGGCAATGTCACAAAAATCAAGGTACTTTAGCACATTCATGTTGCTTCAAGTGGAAGCTTGGTGTTTGAAATTTGTTTCTTGCATTACGTCATTGGCTATGGACGTCCTAAAGTGGAAATGAAAAGTAATGCCATTTTTAGTTTAGAATATTCGGTAAGTATTAGCCAGGATACTGGAAGTTACTTTAACAAAAGCAAATGAGTCACCAATGCAGCAACTTTTTCTTAGCCCCATGACTGGGGATTCCAAATGCACTTTACAGGTGTAATGGTGATTTATTTGTATTTCATCCAACTTGCTAAAGTCCATAATGTAAGGCAAGTAAGGCTTGTTGTTTCTCAGTCAAGGATTTCGCATCATCTTTCCAAATGTTTACACCTGGAAGTTCACTCCAAGACAAGTTTCATGCTTTGATATTGCTCTTGTCGAGGAACTCCAGAGACAAATGCTGTCCCAAAGTATATCACTTGTATGTCAAAGTGAGAAAATTATACTAGAAAAATGGCTTCCACTACTGATTTTGTTGTGGACAACTAATTTTTCATTTAACTATAGATTGTGATATAGCGGAATATATAGTTAATATATATTAACTATATATTGTGATGCAAAATCCTTGACTGAGAAACAACAAGCCTTACTTGGCTTACATTTTGGACTTTAGCAAGTTGGATACAGGACTGCAGGCAATCCCATTTAACACAGTTTAGAGATCTAACTGTTTAATAATAATGACAATGTAAAGCAGATTGCATTAGGCTAAAGGAATGGAAAATGAGAGATGAACAGCTCACAGAAGCTGACAATATGTTTGCTAGAAGTAACAAAATTGAACTAAATCTTAGATTGTTTTCCCCAAAACCAAAACACAAATCCCAAAGAGCCTGTCCCACATTCCCAAGTTACTCACAAATTCTCCCGAGTTTTCCCCTTGATTAAAACTCTGAGAATTACGGTAATAGCCAGCCGTAGGTACTCGGGCTTTTTTTTACTCATGGACATTTTTCAACATGCTGAAAAAAAGTCACGACTTACCTGATGCCCCGAGTACCTACGGCGGGCATTACGAACCGTCACAAAATATCTACGGCCTCCTACGGGCTCGTTACGGACTCCTACGGACTCGCTACAGGCATTTTTCGAGTTTGAATCAAGGGGAAAACTCGGGAGAATTTGTGAGTAACTCGGGAAAGTGGGACAGGGACTTAAGCTGTCCTATGGATCTTCATAACCCGGAATCATAAAATCTACCACGGAACTACAGAAAAGGCATGCATGATTGGAGGCAATGTAGAAAACAACACGTGGGCAGTCACGGTGGCGCAGCGATAGAGTTGCTTCCTTACAGCGAATGCAGCACCGGAGATCCTGATTACGGGTGCTGTCTGTACGGAGTTTGTACGTTCTCCCCGTGAACCTGCGTGAGTTTTCTCCGAGATGTTCGGTTTTTTCCCACATTCCAAAGATGTACAGGTTTGTAGGTTAATTGACTTGGTAAATGTAAAAATTGTCCCTAGTGGGTGTAGGATAGTGTTAATGTGCGGGGATCGCTGGTCAGCGCGCACCCAGTGGGCCGAAGGGCCTGTTTCCTCGCTGTATCTCTAAACTAAACTAAACCAATTGAACATATCCAAACTTTGAAAGAAAGTGATAATCAAGGATTGTTAACATTGGAAAAAAAAGTGTTCTTAACTTGAGAGAGGGTTATCATTGACTGAATTCGCTTTCCATGAATGTAGACATGTTATCATACGTACACTCTGTTCCTCAGGTCTCTTCACTCACTTCTTATGTCTGAGCACTTTCTCCTAACTGCTTTCGTCAAATCTCCCACTCCTTAATCCCCTTCCCTCTGAATGCTCTACGCTTGGTTCATCTCTTTCCTGGCTAAGCCATTCTCTTTTCCTTTTCCACTTGACTCCCATGCAACCATACTGCTCTTGCTTGCATACAATGTCAGAGGGTGGTGAATTTGGAATTCTTTGCCACAGAAGGTTGGAGGCTAAGTCAGTGGATATTTTAAAGGCAGAGATGGATAGATTCTTGATTAATATGGGTGTCAGAGGTTATTGGGAGAAAGCAGGAGAATGGGGTTAGTGTTAATCCTGGTCAAATTGTCGAGGCTAGGACCCTAAAATTGAGTAAAGGCTTTGGGGCTGCTAGGCCATTTAAAAGTGCTTTCTGTGGAAATGGGTCAACCTGCAGAATGGTGCCAGTTTGTCTCGAGCCTAGATCAGAGCTAGTGGAAGAGATTGGGAACATCTGCAGACCCTGACAATTAGGTGCAAAATGCATAAAATGGATCGGATGAATGCAAACCAGACATACACATTCAGATTTTTCACTTAACTTTTTTTCCCTGTTGCCAGCCAGACAACCGCGGCAGCTTTTTAGGTTGCCAAATGACAGTTTAGGTGGTCATTTAAGATGGCTTGCATGACGCGTGCGATAATGTGCTCGGATGAAGTGCGTAGTTACCAGTCGAAATTATGGTAATTGAAGCATTCACATATTATTTCTGCTTCAAATAAAGTCGCAAACTTATTCACCAATCAAGACATGATATATACCACAATGACATGCAGCAAAATTACAATACAGTATCTCATCTATTTTTACACGTTGCAATGAATGCAATTTCTATTATCTCTTTCCACTTCCAAACAAAGATGTGGTTGGATTATTCAGCGCATGATCGACCTCGGTGAGACCAAGCGCAGGCTTGGCGATCGCTTCGCACAACACCTCCACTCAGTTTGCAATAACCAACCTGATCTCCCGGTGGCTCAGCACTTCAACTCCCCCTCTCATTCCGAATCCGACCTTTCTGGCCTGGGGCTCCTCCATGGCCAGAGTGAGGCCCACCGCAAATTGGAGGAACAGCACCTTATATTTTGCTTGGGTACACCCCAGCGGTATGAACATTGACCTCCAATTTCAGGTAGTCCCTGCTTTCTCCTCCACTTCCCAGGTCTCCCTCAGCCCACTGTCTCCGCCTCTTCCTTTCTTCTTCCCGCCCCCACCCCCCCGCACCCTCACATCAGTCTGAAGACGGGTCAAGACTATGGGGCGGTACATTGGCCATAAAGTTGCTGCCTAAAATTGCCAGAGACCCGGAATTGATCCTGAATATGCGTGCTGTCTGTATGGAGTTTTGTTTTCTCGTTTATAACATTGTTAAAGACTACTATGTTTACATATTCTGTTGTGCTGTTGCAAGTAAGGATTTCATTGTTCTAACTGGGACGTAAAACACTCTTGACTCTTGACTTATGTCGCTAATGTGTGGGATAGAACGAGTGTATGGGTGATCGGTGGTCGGCGTGGACTCGGTGGGCTGAAGGGCCATGCTGTATCTTTAAATTAAACTAAAAACACTAAAACCAGAGGAAATCTAAAGAATGGTCTCTACCCGAAACATCACACAATTTCTTCTATCCAGAGATGCTGGCTACTCCATGGAGTTCCCCCATACAATTAAAGCATGGAATAGTCTTCACCTTACCAAAGGTACACAACCAGACGCAACTAAATTTAAGGTAACTCTTTTTTCCCCAAGAACCCTTTTTTGCTTAAGTCCAAGTCAAGACTCAAGAGAGTTTTATTGTCATGTGTCCCAGATAGGACAATGAAATTCTTGCTTGATGCAGCACAACAGAATATGTAAACATAATACAGAACAGGAGATAAAAGTTCAGTGTGTCTATATACCATAGACCATATATACATACACAATAAATAAATAGATAAAATGCAATAGGGTGTTATTTTTCAGAGTTTGGAGTTTGGTTGTGGTGTGTCCACTCCAGTTTAAATTCCATTTGGAATATTTTTGGAGGACAAAGAAACCAATAAGCAAGAGTTACTCCAGGGAGTTACTCCAGCTCCAGGAAGTAATTCTGGACAGCAATGGCATCCAGATCTCCCACAATGCAAAGGGATGGAGAAAGTGGCCGCGCCGACCAGTTGCCATGGCAGTGGCCGATGATGTGCTGGCCGTGGCAGTGTGCATGTATAAGGCGGCACATGTTGCAATGTTCGTTTCCTCTGAGAAACACTGTTTGAATACAATGTATTAGCCACTATTATTTGGTTAGGGAAATGTCTGTCATGTATGGGGTTAATCGATATCTGTAAAGAGACCACCCTCATGTGGTTCGGCCCCTCGAGGTCTGGGGACCTATAAAGGTTAGCCGCCACGAGGTCCTGTGTCAAGGGGTATGAATACTTTTGCAAGCCAAAACAAAGTGTACGCATATAGCTATTTGTATCATAGGAGGGAGTGATAGATCGTTGGCATGGACTTGGACCCAATATTGACTATGAATTGAATTTTAATATGAAATTCATCACTTTAATTATATATATATATATAATTAAAGTGATGAATTTCATATTAAAATTCAATTCATAGTCAATATTGGGTCCAAATGCCCAACGTGATACAAATAGCTATATACAGTGGCTTGCAAAAAGTATTCATACCCCTTGAACTTTTCCACATTTTGTCACGTTACAACCACAAACGTAAATGTATTTTATTGGGATTTTATGTGATAGACCAACACAAAGTGGCGCATAATTGTGAAGTGGAAGGAAAATGATACATGGTTTTCAATTTTTTTTACAATTTAAAAAAACTGAAAAGTGTGGCGTGCAAAAGTATTCAGCCCCCTTTACTCTGATACCCCTAAATATAGTCCAGTGCAACCAATTGCCTTCAGAAGTCACCTAATTAGTAAATAGAGTCCACATGTGTGTAATCTAATCTCAGTATAAATACAGCTATTCTGTGAAGGCCTCAGAGGTTTGTTAGAGAACATTAGTGAACAAGCAGCATCATGAAGCCCAAGGAACACACCAGGCAGGTGAGGGATAAAGTTGTGGAGAAGTTTAAAGCAGAGTTAGGTTATTAAAAAAAGTTCCCAAGCTTTGAACATCTCACGGAGCTCTGTTCAACACATCATCCGAAAATGGAAAGATTATGGCACAACTGCAAACCAACCAAGACATGGCCGTCCACTTAAACTGACAGGCCGGGCAAAGAGAACATTGATCAGAGAAGCAGCCAAGAGGCCCATGGTAACCCTGGAGGAGCTGCAGAGATCCACAGCTCAGGTGGGAGAATCTGTCCACAGGACAACTATTAGTCATGTACTCCACAAATCGGGCCTTTATGAAAGAGTGGCAAGAAGAAAGCCATTGTTGAAACAAAGCTATAAGAAGTCCCGTTTGAAGGTTTGCCACAAGCCATGTGGGGGAGACAGCAAACATGAGGAGGAAGGTGCTCTGGTCTGATGAGACCAAAATTGACGTTTTTGGATTAAATGCAAAACGCTATGTGTGGCAGAAAACTAACACTGCACATCACCCTGAACACACCATCCCCACTGTGAAACATGGTGGTGGCAGCATCATGCTGTGGGGATGCTTTTCTTCAGCAGGGACAGAGAAGTTGGTCAGAGTTTGATGGGAAGATGGATGGAGCCCAATCTTGGGCAATCTTGGAAGAAAACCTGTTAGAGTCTGCAAAAGACTTGAGACTGGGGCGGAGGTTCTCCTTCCAGCAGGACAACGACCCTAAACATACAGCCAGAGCTACAATTGAATGGTTTAGATCAAAGTATATTCATGTGTTTAGAATGGCCCAGTCAAAGTCCAGACCTAAATCCAATTGAGAATCTCTGGCAAGACTTGAAAATTGCTGTTCACAGACGCTCTCCATCCAATCTGACCGAGCTTGAGCTATTTTACGAAGAAGAATGGCAAAAATTTCAGTCTCTAGATGTGCAAAGCTGGTAGAGACATACCCCAAAAGACTTGCAGCTGTAATTGCAGCGAAAGGTGGTTCTACAAAGTATTGACTCAGGGGGGCTGAATACTTTTGCACGCCACACTTTTCAGTTTTTTTATTTGTAATAAAAATTGGAAACCATGTATCATTTTCCTTCCACTTCACAATTATGCACCACTTTGTGTTGGTCTATCACATAAAATCCCAATAAAATACATTTACGTTTGTGGTTGTAACGTGACAAAATGTGGAAAAGTTCAAGGGGTATGAATACTTTTTGCAAGCCACTGTATATTATGTGTTTTTGCGCAATGGTGTTAGCATTTTGGTGTTGGCAACTGTTACCACTTCAACATTTGTAATTTAGCATGTGTTCCTAACTGCAATTAATCTTGGTCAATAATTTCTGATGGGACTGTGGCAATATAAGTTTTTTTAAGATCTGAGTTTATACCTATATATTTTAAAATTAATATATTTTTTAAGTTGTCTAAGTGCCATAAATCGTCCCCAGCTGAGAGGGATTAGGCAACATGATATTGAAGTTTTGGCCTGAAGTGATCCCCTAGGAGATGTGTGAAAGCAGCTTATGAAAAGCAGCTAATAGTGCAGTAGATTTTGTCATTTATTTCGGTGTGGCTCAAAATAGCCTTTTGGAGCTAAGCAGAATGATGTGGTTTGCATTTTGTCAATGAAGATGATAATGGCGGGTGCAAATAGAAACAGTAAAGGATGAATGTGAAAGTATATGAGAGCACATTTCGAAGGTAGTTTTCTTTTATTAAATGCAATATGCCAGATAAGATTTGACTTAAATAATGTTTCAAAACATTCAATACCTCATGTATATAATGAATATCTGTGAAATAACAGAACTGTAATTAAGCAAATCAAAAACACTGCATGGGCCAGTGATGGATTACTTACGGGTTCAGGGCTGCCAACATTGGGTGAGAGTTGAGAGTGAGAAATTGTGAGGGAGCGTAGCGACCGGGGTGGGGGGGAGGGTGTTGGAGGGGGGTGTCCCCCCTTCCATTGGTACGCTTTTACATTTTTCAGCTTGAAACTGTGCAATCTGGTGCATACTGTAGCGAGCCTTTTAACTTAAACTTGGATGCAACATTTATGCTTTAAATTGGATTAGGTATTGGATTACATTCCTAATTACATTCCACAGTAGAGCCAGGCTCTGCTCAACAGGTGCAGCACACGAATGACTATATTAATGTATAGAAATCAGATTATATTCATGCTGTTATGCATATATATAGAGAAAAACTCAGAGAAACAAAGCAAAAGTCAGACTTCCATCACTGTTCTGCACAAATAAATCAATCAACCTTGTTCAAGAAGGAATTGCAGATGTTGGAGAATCGAAGGTAGACAAAATTGCTGGAGAAACTCAGTGGGTGCGGCAGCATCTATGGAGCGAAGGAAATGGGCAACTTTTCGGGCCGAAACCCTTCCTCAGACGGTTTCAACCTTACCCTTTGAATATAGAAACACGACGATAATAATGCCACATATTCAATCATATATGGTTCAATGAAATTAAGATATATATGTAAAAATATATATGGAAACAGGCCCTTCCGCCCACCAGTTCCACACCGAACAGCAATCTATCATACTCCAATTCCATCCATCACGCCAGGGACAATTTACAGAAGCCAATTAACCTACAAACCTGCAGTTCTTTCGGATATGGGAGAAACCAGAATATCTAGAGAAAACCCATGTGGTAGTAAGGCAGCAACTCTACCGCTGCACCACCGTGCCACCCCTTTAAATTATTTTTTCTGCAATATATTTATTATGATGTCACGTGAATAAAGATGAACACATGATTCTGATTTCTGCCCTTAGTTCGATAATACGCATGTCCAGTCATTGTGTTTTATGGCTGGTTTTCAACCTCTTCAGGCTGAAGGTCTCGACTCGAAACATCACCCATTCTTTCTCTCCAGAGATACTGCATGTCCTGCTGAGTTTTTCTAGTTTTTAGTGTCTATCTTCAGTTTAAACCAGCATCTGCAATTCCTTCCTACACTATTTGTTAAGCAAAACAGGTCCTATTCTCATTATATAATTTTGTGATCAGCGTAAGAGCATGAGAATTTTGTGAAACGTGCGAGTCTCACGCTCAATGCGTGAGAGTTGGCAGCCTTGCTAATAATTCAAACATTTTATGCGTTCCAATTGTTTGGACAAAAATCACTTATTACTGCTTTATAACAGTTAAGTTACTTTAAGATTATTTCAGAAATTATGGCAGTCAACAAAATAAATCAACTAACAAATTAAAGCAAACTAAAAAAAAAAAACATTTTCCCTTTCCTGACTCTACCTCATAAGTACTTTAATGCTTTTAACAGAGCAAAGGGATATTAATCTCAAGAATCAAAATGGGGAAAGTGAGGGCAATTTTGCTTAAATGGTAATTCTAAGCCCATTCAGATCTGCATAGAGTCAGTTATACAACATGTACATGGCTGGCCCAATTTGTCCATACTGATCAAGTTGGCATTCTGCATGCCCAGGGACTGGCTGCCGTTCCCAGGTCAGCTCGCGTCCGAGGGACTGGCCGCAGTTCCCAGGTTGGCTCGCCTGCAACAGAATGAGTGGTGGGCGGGGAAGGTATTGAGAGGGAGAAGGGGGGGGGGGGGGGAGAAGGAAGAGAGAGAGGTTTAATTGAAGCAACTTGCAGTGAGAGCGTTGCTGTTGCTGCTGCCCGCTCGTGTTGAGGGGAGGGGGTGGTCGTGGCTTCTGTTCCAGGTCGGGACCCCGCGAAAACGAATTGAAAAAAAAACCCGGTTTTTCGGGTTACGGGCCGTGTGCCCGTAGTCCGACTCTGTCCTAGATGTTTGGCTTCATTGTGGTCGTCATCGCCCCCCCCCCCCCCCCCCCCATGTTTGACAACTGATTAACCTGGTTAGTTCCATCTCTGGCTGCTTCATGTTGTCGGCAGCTGCACATTCGACCAAAGAGAGGAGAAGAGACGCAACGTTACTCACAGCCGTCAACCCTCGCGCTTCCCCAGACCGCACAGACCGCTGGCAGGCGGTGCAAAGGGACAAACTGGTGCAGGAACTGAACTCAGCGTGAGAACTCGGTCATGAGCGTGAGGGCGTGAGAATTTGCTCCAAGGCGTGATTCTCACGCTGAAAGCGTGAGCGTTGGCAGCCCTGCTGGTTTATCAGTTTTGTTTGATGGAAACATTTCAGCTGGAATATTAGATATTCTCTCAGCTCATCTTTACTAAATATGCATCTGAACCTCTCTAGAATAGTGTGATGTACATTCAGTGAAATAAATAAACTTATAATGACACTGGAGATTTTCTGTTTTATTACTTGAAAATTAAAAAAACTCCACAGATACTGGAAATCTAAAATAAATGCTGAAAATACTGGAAGTACTGAGCAGGTTAGGCCACATCTATGGGAAGAGTAATTGAGTTAACATTTCAAAGCCTTAAGATGGTTCATTAGAGTTCTGACAAAGTGTCTTCGCCCTGAACTGTTAACTCTCACAGATTAGGCCTGAATATTTCCAGCATTTTTAGATTTTCCAAACCTTTTTCCAGTTGTAGGTACTGTTGGCAATGCTAGCATTTATGGGACAACATTAATTATCTTTGTGACGGTTAGGTGACCATCTTCTTAAAATACTGTAGTTCTTTATGGTGAAGGTTCTCAGACATTGATATTGGGTAGACACAAGGAACTGCAGTCTCTTTTTTTCAAAAACAGACACAAAGTGCTGAAGATATTCAGCAGGTCAGGCAAAATCGGTGGAGAACATGGGTTGGTGACATTCTGGGTCGGGATTCTCATTCAGTTTGAAGAAGGATCCCAACCCAAATCGTCACCTATCCATGTTTTCCAGAGATGCTGATGTGCAAATTTAAGGGGACCTGAAGATAGTGGTGCAGTCATGTGCTTGCTGCTCTTGTTCCTCTTGGTGGTAATATTTGCAAATTGCATTTGGAGTAGCTTATGTGAATATCTGCAGTGTTTTTTTTTAGCAACCAGACATTCCAGGCTTGGTGATATGGTTGCAAGAGGAATGAATCTTTGTGGTTGGAGTGCCAATTATGTGCCTGCTTTGTCCTGGATTGGAGTTCAGCCTCTTGATGTTGTTGGTTCAGGATTCAGGATTGTGTTATAATACATTACAATGTACACTTGTGGATGAAAGGGGTGTCAGTCAGCATGCAACTTGCCACTGGACACCACCTATAATAGCCATAAAATTAATATGGCTGGTCTAATTACATTTCTGGTCAGGGTGACTTTCAGGATATTCATGTTATAGGACTTGAAACCAGTAATGCTATTGACTGTCAAGAATAAACAATGAACTCTCTCTTAGGAATGGTCATTGTCAAGCACTTTTGTAACATGAATGTCACTTGCCAATTATCAATTATGGCTCAGTGTTGCCCATATCTTGTTGATTGCAAGAACAAGCTGTTTCATTTTGTGACGAGCTACAAGTTTATTTTTTTTGTAAACAGGGCTAATTGTGCAGTTTTGATGTAAATGTGTGATTTGTCTTGTTATTGCATAATTTCTCTAATCTCTATTAGAACAATGCTTACCGTTGTTCTTAACATTATAAATGTCTGTGTGGTCCAGGGTTGTGTTGGCTTTCTTTTAATCTCCTTAATTTGTATCTTCTTCCAAACGCTAGGCCACAGCCTTCCCATTTTCACACATTCCACTCAAATTTTTTCCTCTCGATGGGATAGACATCTTCCTGTCGCATTCCAACCTATACTTCTGAAGTTTTTAAAGTTTTGATCGTCTATTTCAAAAAAGTAACTGTTTTTTAGTGGGAGACTCCTGCAGCACTTTCCATTGATGATGTCACAGTGCCACCTCACAGACGTCCAATCACAACGGATCTCATTTATAAATGACATCACAATGGGACAGGGGTGGGAGATTGCAACCTTCACGTGGTCCGCCCTGTTTCCACGAATGCAACCAACCTGGCGTGCACAATCAAATAAGATCAAATAGAACAAGTTGTCCTCCCCCTCCTTCTCTATCCCCCTCCCTCTCTACCACCCCTCCCTCTCTAGCCCCTCCTCCCTCTCTAGCACCCCCTCCCTCTCTACCCTCTCTAACCCCCCCCTCTCTACCCCCCTCCCTCTCTACCCCACCTTCTCTCTACACCCCCTCCCTCTCTGCCCCATCCCTCTCTGCCCCCTCCCTCTCTACCCCCCTCCCTCTCTACCCCATCCCTCTACACCCCCTCGCTCTCTGACCCCTCCATCTCTACCCCCCTCTCTCTCCCCCTCTCTCCTCCCCTCCCTCCTCTCTCCCCTCCCCGCTCTCTCTCTCCCCCTCTCTCCCCCCTCTCTCTCCCCCCCCCTCCCTCTCTATTCTCCTCCCTCTCTACCCCTCTCCCTCTCTACCCCCCTCCCCCTCCCTTTGTTCTTCAATTATCTTTTCTAGCTTTAAACTGTTCACTTTGATACACTTGCATATATGAAATAAATTGTTGTCCATTTTGATAATTTCAATTGACATAGCATCAACAGCCTTTTGGAGAGAGTGCTGGATCTCCACAAAATATTTGCATTGATCAATCCGGGGTTAATCTTTTTTCATTTTACTATAAACTTGCTTCAAAAGTAATACTTGTTTCTTAGCAAATGTCTCTGGCTCCAACTCTTGTGTCCCTTCTGGATTCAAAATGAAATTCCACCCTATATAACTGGATCTATTCAAGATGACAAACTGACAAATGTCTCTTTCGCATTGTGCTAATAAGTTGATGGGTCATTGATGATGTTGGCTGCCTTTTTGATGCAGCGCCTCATCTTGATCCCTTTTGTGGACTTCTGATGGACTGGGCGGTGTCCACCACCTTTTGTAATCTTCTTTGTTCCTGGCATTCGAGTTGCCGAACCAGGTCATGATGCAACCAGTCAATATACTCCCTACTATACACCTGTAGAAGTTCAAGAGAGTATTTATCAACATACTAATTCTTGTTAATCTTCTAAGGAAGTAGAGGTGTTGTGGGTTTTCTTTATGATTGTATCAATCTTCTAGGTCCAAGACAGATCTTCAGAGATATGCGCGCCTAGAAACTTGAAATTCTCCACCTATTGATTAAGGCAAGTTTGTGGATCCCTGGCCTTCCCCTTCTAAACTCACTAGTCAACTCGTTGGTCCTGCAGACGTTGAAAGTAAGATGGTTGTTTTGGCAGAATTCAATTAGACAATCGATCACCCTCCGATACCCTGACTCATCATTACCCATAATTTGTCCAACAGCGGTGGTGTCATTGCTGAATTTAAAGACGGAGTTGGAACTGTGTCCGGCGACACAGTCATGGGGATAGAGTGAGAACAGCAAAGGATTAAGCATGCAGGCTTGAAGTGCTCCTGTTCTGATGGCTATCAAGAGGGAGGTGTTGTTGGCAATTTATGCCAATTGTGGTGCTATAATGAGTAATTCGAGGATCCAGTTGCAAAGGGATGTGTAGAAACCCAGTTCCGTGAGCTCGGTAACCAGCTTGCACGGGATGATGGTGTTGAACGTCAAGCTGTAGTCACTCAACAACCGTTTGACATATGTGTTTTTATTGCTTAAGTGGCAGAACATAGAACCAGTGAGATTGCATCAGTGAGTTGGATCTATTGTGGCAGAAGACAAATTGTGGTGGGTTTCTTCTAAGGTAGTAGTTGTGCCACAATCAACTTCTCAAAGAACTTCATCACCTCAGACGTTAAAGCCACAGGAAAATACTTTAAGTAAGATTTTGTACATATAAAAGCAAGTGTGAAATGCAGTATGAACACTGCAGAATAGTGTACTTCAACAAAAAGATCGTGAACCATTTGTTCATTTTGCATGAAAATACTTTGTAAATTGAAGGAACAACTCCAGATTTAATGATGTTACTGTAATCTATCACCCCATATCACACCCATTCTCCAAGGAGAGAATATAATTTGATACACTGTTCATCACAAAATGTGGAAGTATCACAATGTTGCATTACTGGGTGGATTATACTATTTTGCTGTTTTTCCATGTATTCTTAAAGATGTTAAGAGGTGATATGATGGATTTGTCCTCATTTGAGTTTTAGACGAGGGAAAGATTTCCACTGTTTGAGTAATTTGTTACAAAAGGAGCAAATTAATGTAATTATCAAAAATTTGTAAAGAAAAACGTTTTTTTCTTTATTTAAAAAAATGCAGAAATAATAACACAAACATGGTTAATAAAAACATTAAAAAAAAAGTGGATAATTATTTAATTAAGAATGTTGCAAAATGTAGCTAATAGTAAAACTGATTCTTGGCTAGACCTCACAGCTAGCACATACACAGTTGGTCAAATTGCTGCCTCCATGTTCAAAACTTGTAAGAAGCTATGATTGAGAACCTTTCTCAGCTGCAATTTCTGGATAGATGACAATTGATAAAATAGTGAATGTTCTGAACAGTTATGAACAACCTATCAGTGATATTCAGTGCATGCACATAAACAAATGGTATAATTACTGTTACTTATTCAAATCTCAAAATTGTGCTGTTGCTTTATAATTTCTCCTTAAGCTGGTAGGAGTTATGGTGAAAAAGAATTTGTTCCATTGAGCATTTGAAAAGGATGGAGCCTTATATTTAATTTAGCTTGCTTTGTTGAAAATTGATTTGGTTGTTAATGGAAATGTGATCAATGGTTTCGGTGAAGATGGGTATATGTAGTTTTGTGGGGCATTAGCCCAGCAGATCCAACTCATTGCCAGGTAATATCTGCTTTTAATAGTGGGTTTAACATTTTTTTTAGAGGAAAGAACAGTCTATATTATTATTACTTTGACTTGAGTGGAGTTAATTGTGCATGTTCTGTGGATCTTTGGATCTCTGGATTCATTGAGATATATAAGATTGTTAAGGGCTTGGACACACTAGAGGCAGGAAACATGTTCCCGATGTTGGGGGAGTCCAGAACCAGGGGCCACTATTTAAGAATAAGGAGTAAGCCATTTAGAATGGAGACGAGGAAACACTTTTTCTCACAGAGAGTGGCGAGTCTGTGGAATTCTCTGCCTCAGAGGGCGGTGGAGGCAGGTTCTCTGGATGCTTTCAAGAGAGAGCTGGATAGGGCTCTTAAAAATAGTGGAGTCAGGGGATATGGGGAGAAGGCAGGAACGGGGTACTGATTGGGGATGATCAGCCATGATCACATTGAATGGCGGTGCTAGCTCGAAGGGCCAAATGGCCTACTCGTGCACCTATTGTCTATTGTCTATTGTTTTCTTATTCCATGGTGCTTTACCTTCTTTAATTCTTTTTTAGCAAGTTGAAAAAACTGAGTGAAGATAGCCTCACAAAGCAGCCTGAAGAGGTTTTTGATGTATTGGAAAAGCTTGGTGAAGGGTGAGTGTCATATTACTTAAGATATTGTTTTATTTTCCCTTTTTTCATCTTTTCCATCCTAATCATCTGGTTCCATCTGCCCATCATCCACCATTCCATTTGGTTCCATCAATCAACTACTAGCCTCTAATCCACTCCACTCCCTTGTATTATTATAAACTGGCAATATTTCCTGTTCCTTCTCAGCCCTGATGCAGGTTAATGACCCAAAATATCGACTTACACCTTTTGGTCGATCTTTATTCCTTGGAACACAAGAGTTTGAGAGGCAATCTTATTTTTTTTTTCCCAGCATAGGGGATTAAAGAACCCTATGTTTAATAGGTTTAATGTGAGAGGGGAAAGATTTAATAGGAACCTGAGGAGCATTTTTTCATATAGAGAAGGGTGGTGGGTGGATGGAATGAGCTGTCAGAGGAAGTGGTTGAGACAGATACAATAATGACATTTAAATGACATATGGACAGGTATGTGCATAGGAAAGGTTTAGAGAGATATGGGCCAGCTGCTGGCAAATGGGACTAGCTTAGATGTGGCATCTTGGTTAGCATGGACGAGTTGGGATAAAGGGCCTGTTTCTGTGATGAATTATTCTGTGTGAACAATTACTGTATGATTACTGTATGAACAATTTGACCTGGTACAATCAAATCAATGCTATGGCCAAGAATGCACCTCACACCTCGACTTCCCCAGTAGATGAAGAAAATGATGTATGTCTTCAAATGACTGTTTACAATTTCTCCAGATGCATCGTTGAAGGTGTTCTATGTGGATGGACCACAGCTTAGTTCAGCAACTGCTCTGCCTAAGACTGCAAAAAAAAACTGCAGAGATGTAGTTTTAGGTTCATTTTTGTCACATGTACCAAGG